>JAZDUA010000096.1:3262500-3974303 GCA_038098605.1 Gryllus longicercus
TGCCCATTAGGAAATGCGAAAATTTGATTAACTTCTAATGTACGATGAAGAACAATAATAATGACATATTTTCACAATCTTGTAGGGAATTCCGTATCATAATTCACGAGTGATGAAACAGCCACACAAAACCTGGACATTACTCGTATACAGTAAAGTAGTTGGTTACACTGATTCAGTCACTGACGAATTAACACAAAGAATTATGGTGAGTTATCATTTCAAGAATTTCAAAATAAGTGTAAAATGGATCAGAAAATAATTATTGCTTTTTATTTAGATAGAGACCAGCCATAAAACATCAGGAGAATAAGACCAACAAACGCTACTATATCTTATCATTTGAAAATTGTATCCCAAAAATCGACACAACTCATCAGAACATGTATATATAATATTTCAATTTTTATGTAATACGATTCATCTGGAGAAGAAACGAAATTGTCTAAGTCGAGACTTAATGAATGACAGGTATGAATTATTACAAACCTCTTTTAATCTTTATTTGTCTAATTTTATTTTATTATATAACTGGCATTTAGTCATTTAGATCAGTTTACTGGCTAGTATCCCTTCATTTACTTACATTATTTTTTTATAAATAGAATGTCACATGCGACTTGAAATTTCAAATAAATTTCTGTGACGCGGATAGTATTGTTTATAGCATTATTAACGTGTTGGCTCCTACTCCAGTTTACCTCAGTTCTCAAATTTTCCTTTTTCAATCCTTCTAGAGGTGACTCAGGGCATCGACTGATGTCTCCGCAGTCCCTCTGACCAGGAGGTTCTAGATTCGAGTCCCGATTTTGGACACTAGCTTGTTAGCTAGGTCGAAACCAGTCGCTGTCTGGAGAGGATTCTAGAGGCTGGCTGCTCTGATCGGTAGTTTTCCGTGGTTTCTCCGATCAACACCAGACGAATGCTGGAGCAGTACCCTAACAAACGGGCCATGGGCCGCGCGCGATCTCACCTTCCTCTTCCGTGTCCTATCCTTGCCTCATACTAACATACCCTTACACTAACTCGCACTACACTACCGCACACGCCGAGAGACCGTCAAGAGCTAAGAGCTAGGGCGATGCCCCGCTGTTGGGAGATACCTGGTTGGGGATCTCGCCTGGCAGCGCGGGAAAGATCACCGACACCTCCGCAGTGAAAATTGCATGCATTACACGGGATGTTACGAGACTAATGACCCTGGTCGTTGACGTGCGTCGGACGTCCGAATCACTAAACAAGCAATTCAACCTTTCTGTTTTCTCAACCTTTCAGTTAAATTATGTAACAAATAGCAACTGAAAATAAATCTTGGTTCCAAAAACGTTTATAAACAAAAAATCTCGTTCTTGACGACTTGCTAACTACGAAACAAAGGCTTGCTACGTTATTGAAGCATTTAGATGATGTTTCGAATGTAATCCGTTTTAATTGCTTTCTAAAACTATTTGTGTTTTAATATCGTTGAATAGTTAGTATTTCTAAATTTATTATTTTTTCATCACGTTAGTGCTGCTGTGCTGTTAGCTACTGTGCTACTATTAGTTTTTCATCACTGTATGTGCTCATGTGCTACGCATCCTTAAGTGCGGAAAAATTGGAATCATCAACATCAACTATTCTTACAAAAATGTCGAGAATTGAAAGTAAATGAAGAGCAAATTGTCTTCCATCTAATGGAAACGTATCCGTTGGATCAGTCTCGTCAATGACTGGGCGGGTGACAGATTTCACTAGACAATCAAGAAAGTGAAGGCAGCGAGGCAAGGTGGCGTGTCATCTTGGGAGAGCGAAGCTCAGTGTTTCTCTTTTTAAACTTGTTTCCCCAAAGCCCGGTTCTTAGGTCTGGAGAGATCACATTTTCCATTTTGTCTGGAACTTTACGCCGCCTAAAGACGCGCGTGTGTCGCCTTTCTGTTAGCTGACTCGTTAGCTCAGACGTAGGCAACGCGGTGACATGATAACTACACATCTTTCTCTTTTCAACAGGTCTTTCTAAATATGCTAACCCACTATTATTTGCAACAAGCATTGGCGAAAACATTCAGACATTTATATTATTTTTCAACTTCTGACAAACGTGCTGTTCTGGGTTTGTTCGTGGAACTTTTCTGTTGTGATTGTGGTTAAAATGATCGTCGTAGTTTCCAAATATTTCCCCGGCTTAGGTAGCTCAGGGCATCAATTGATGTCGCTTCAGTGTCTCTGGCCGGGAGATTCCGGGGTTCGAGTTCCGACGGGAGCAGAATTTTCGACACGAGCTGCATCGCTAGGTCGACCAGTCGGGAGGTTAGCGCTCGTCCCGGCAGGGGCGGTATGCCGCTGGTGGGAGGCACCTGATTGGGAAAACCCTTCAAACCGACAAGTATGTCGGCGCCGGATCTCGTCGTCCAGCGAGAGAACATCGCCGCCCCCATCCGCGATAAAAATATGCACTACACTTACGGGATTAATGCACCGAGTCGTTTTCGCGCCCGGAAACGCTAATCGTTCAATCCGAGTATTTCCTAGACTTCGAGACAAGTTATGTAACAATCAGTAAAGGAAATGTTCAATATGCATTCGTTTTTAGTCAGTCTCGGAGTAGGAAATAACTCTAAATACATAAATTATTTGTGTTCCATATCGCATATTCGAGAAATGGCCGTCTACATTCGCCTCGATATTTAGAACATCGATCAAGAGTGAATGGACGAGCTGCGAGAGCGGGAACTAATGATACGAAAGGCGTTTTGTGCCGCCGCGTTGGGCAACGCGCAGGAGCGAGTCCCCGAGCAGCGTGGACACGGCTTGCCGCGCGTGCGCGTTGAAGGGGGCGAGCGCACGGAATCTCGTGGGAGATTGCGCCGCGGTGCCCAGTGCGTGTAGGCCGCCGTTGTCGCGGACGGTTGCGACGCCACGCACCCCCGGCTCGCACCGGCCAGCCCGCCTTACGAGCTTGGTTCGCCTACGACGGCACTTCCCTATCATTTCCTTGCGTCGACCCCCTTTTGAAAGAATGGCTTGCTTCGTAAATCACCTCAATTTGTTTGTATAATATTCAGCACACACAATTATCGTATTACAAATAATTGCAATTAAAAATAACAAATAATAGGAACAAGGTTCGAAAACAAATTGTTAGATTTATTTTTTTGTGCTGCCAACTGGTTTTAAACTTACAATTATGATACGAAATTTTAAAAGATGTGCAAGTGTGTAATTTGCTATTAGCTGTTTTATAGCTTTGTATAGGAATAACAATAAGTTACGTAAATAGTATTTTTGTAATTAATGGAATTTTAATCTTCATTATATCGATCAGTGGTCGGTGCAAATTATAATATCGACCCCCAATCGACCCCTTGAAATTCATTACCCCCTTTAAAATTTCATCGATCTTAAGGGGGTCGATACCGACCTCGCTGGGAACACTTGGTCTAAGACTTCCACCGTCCCCTTAGGCGGTTAGGGGTCATTGAACAGGCAGAGGCGGAGGCAGATTTACAACACATTGAGCTGCTAGGGAGCCAGGATGGCCTAGAACTTCAATCCGTCAGCAATATTTTGAGGGGAAGGAGGGTTATGGACAGCAGTTCCAAATTACCTCAGAGCAAAGGAGCAGGTGGTGGCTGAGTAACATGAGTGGCGGGAGCCAGGCTCGAGAGCAGCGCTCGCTTGTGCCTGGGTTGCTGAAGTATAGTTCCTCCGTGCGTCGATTGGAGAGAGGTGTAGAGTACATTGACCGTTTTATGTTTCTCCGTCAACAAATGACTAACACGTTAGAGAGAAATGTTCCTCGAAAGTTTCTAGAAAGGTGTAGAAAGGAACTGTGATTTCCGATAGTTTGGATAGGACGAACTTTTTTCTGTAAGGAATTGTGAAGACTTTCCAAAAACATTCGAGTATTGTATATTGCTTTCAACGAATGTATGGGTAGAGACAAACTGAAAATTGATGACACATCTCATTTGTTTGAAATTAGTGTTTAAAAGTGACGTTTTGAACATAAAGAGCTTAATTACCACACTCTAACGCGTTCCCCAAAATAGTTTGTCATTCCAGAGTTGTTAAAAATGTAGCTTTTGTTCATGAAATAAAAACATTGCCATAAAGCCATAAAAATAAACTTGACCTTCAAACATCAAATGGAGAAACATTTGCGTGAAGAATTTTTAAGGAGCATATTAAATTTAATGTTGTCAAGTATGTAAATGTATTAAGTTTTCTAATTTACAACATCACTTACTATGTTAATAAAGTATTTAAATTAAAATGGTTGGTAATAGGTTTATCAATTACAACACATGAAGGACATTGTCTGGTAATTGATACACGTGATTTTAAAATATATATTTACTTTGCTAAATATATTTTTTTTCTGTTTAGTATTGTATTTTTAATGTTTTCTTCCTACTCGCTAATTGAAAAAAATAAGAGCCGCCGATAGGAATTCACTTACGAAATGCAGGTACAGTGTTAGGAGAATTAGTTTATTTAATTGGGTGATGTGCGATGTTGCAAGATGGCATAGTTGAACATGTTTGTGGAAAAGAAATAGACACTGGTCGCTGAAGAAACAAATGAGCGATAACGAAAAAACAGTACATTATAGTAAACACAGTTAACCCAAACCCGCTTCGTCAAACAAGTCGTGGGAGGGATTTGAATCTGATCATCCAAACTGTCACATGATTTCTAACACGATAACAGAGGTTGAAGCGATTAGTAGGTAGTTAAACAGTACGTGCAAATGATAATATTGCGGAAACAGCACAAGTTGTCGAATATTCCAGAAATCCGCTACTTGGTCGGAACGCCTGTCATTCTCTCCACCGAGAATGTTACATAAAGCGACCGAGATTTGCACCTCAATATCTAAAAACGGAATGCGAGTTTCTTGGCTTATTATACAGCGGCGTGCGCGGTTGACGCGGTCGGGAGCGGGTCGGAGCCGGCGGCGGCGGCGGCGGCGGCGGAGAAAGCCGAGGGGCCCTGCGCCGTTACGGCAGCGTGCGTCTTACGTCACCGCCGGCGGCGCCCATCTCCACCGCACCGACAGGTTTTTGCCGCTTCCCGTCGAGTGCGGGAGCGCAACACTCGCCAACCGCGCCGCCGGGCGAGCGAGATCGCAAACAGCACGGAAACGCGAAGGCGCTGGAAGAAACGTTCTTAATGGAGGGCGTGCGTGAGACTCTTAGGCTTTCATTGTGGGGCCAGACCTGCGGGAAGGAAATCTATCCACCGCTGCAAATGTTACTCATTCAGAGTCGGTTTCTTTTTATTTAATTGGAGTTTTGATTTTTATTTAAAGCTTCCTTGCGTTTTATTTGATTTATGATTCTGTTGGGGTTCCTTTGGATCTAAATAGCACTTGCGATTATTTTAGTCTTTAATTCCAAATTATATTGCTTTAGGCGTGTCTTAGTACATGTTCCAAAAAGGTTTTCTGTTTTTGCTACGTCACATAACTTGTTTTCGTCACAGCATAACAATGCCTTTTGCGCTTGAGGAAATTTTTATAAAGCACTCGGTAGACATTTGTATTCTGGATCATTATCAACTTTTAATATAATATGATGCGTTCAATGTATTTCAATAACTTTTGGAGCTATTTTTCTTATTTTAAATCATACCGTATTCCAATTTAAAGAGACGTTCAGGATAAATTTATCTTCAATTCAATCGAGACATGTTTGAAGGATTACAAAAATTAGACATTTTTGAATCCCAGCAATATTAAGTAGAATGTGTGAAACTTAAAGAGTATTTCCCTTTAAACATTGCACATTGCTACGCTGCATCAATTTGTAGTGCCTGTTTTCTTTCTCTAAGGTATCATCTACGTTTCGTAAGTGGGTAAGGGTAATCAAGTCGTGATGTAACAACCATCTCGCACACAGTATATTCTCTTCTCTATTGTTCAACGCAGAGTCCACAGTCTTACAACAGAAAGATGAATGAGATTTTTTTATGTCTTGTCAATGAATATTATTATACTCTTCCTTTGTCATTCTATGGTCGTTTTTCGTTTGAAGTTTTGTTTTCCGTGTTTGCAAATGTTGCAGTTATGTAACATTATTTTCTACTTGTGTCTTGACATCTCTCACTACCTACATTTTTCCGCAAAAACAACTAAAATATTACTCCCTAGCATTAAATCGTAGTTAGCAGGCCAATGGGTATTATTAATATTTTTACAGTGTGATGTTATACGTTTTTTATTTTCTTTCATGAAAAATTAAATGAATAGTTTCATGCCATTAGTTCACAGAGAGTAGAACAACAAGAAATCGTTAACACTAATCCTAAGCGTATTGAGTTCTCATTTCTGACGTCCATAAATTTCATATGAGATAACCGAGCAAAAAATATGTTTCATGCCCGAGTCTCCTAAAGACTGAAATAAAGATAATTACATTCTTAAATGAAGGCGCTTTCAACATTTTTAAGAACATATAATTGTGTACACACTACACTTTTCTCGAGTTTTAAGAAGTGGCGAAACAGCTTCAGACTTCCACAATCCAATTATCAGACCAATTTTGTGAATCCAAATGCGAAATCTCCCAATCAGTGCAAAATTGAATTCAAGACCTCTCATCAGAGCAATACTTTTCAAGGTGAGTTCCAGCACTGCTTCTCAAAGCTTGCACCACCTAGGTGTGCAGATATTTTGGGGACTCTACAGTCCTACACTGAAAATTTTATTAACACAATACTAGACCCGACAAAAGACAATATTGCAATAAACCACCATTCACCGTTTTAGACAATGAAAGGTGAATTATTCAGTTTATTGTATTTTTTTGTGATCTCGTTTGCAAGAAGCATAATTTGATTGATTATTTAAATACAAACCTTTGGAAATATATTATGAGAAAAGATGCCTAGATATCGGGTAAAGTGCCATTGAATTCTTGTAAAAAAAAAAGTATCTTCGTTCTGGGGTAATGTTGCCCATGTGGGTGTTAGTGAGAACAGAATTCTATAGAACTCAAGTTTTGGAAATAGAGAAAACTTTTCTCCAGAGTAAATTCAAATGTGTTAAATATTTATTCTCTGCAGCCCCGTTACCCTGAATTAGTATTGAAGGAATGTATTATGCAGGAATATATTATTTGCAATAAATACTTATCTTCATACTACGATTAGTTATACGTGAAAAGTCGTCAAGTATCGGTTCGTAGAAAGCTTTTCATCGTCTTAGCCATTAAAAACGTTAATTTACTATACTCCAATGCTAGGGGTGAATACTGCTCATGTAACAAGTTTATCGGTCGATTAAGGAACAAAAATTCCGACTGCTTCATGCAGCGTGATTGCGTTTATAAGCTCCATTACTGTGCGTCCTTGCATGCTTTCTAATAATTTGTTTTTCTTCTGACCAGAAATAAAGAAAAATATAACACCTTCGGCACGACCGTAAACAATCCGTTCAATATTTTATGGCGCTAAGTAACTATTGAATATAGCATAACGGAACAGAGTTGTCTGTAATGAATTCATTCTACAGGTACCATGTACACATACATAATCCTTTTATCTAATATCTTTGTACAAGACAGCTTTTGTTTGCTTCAGTTGTTGTTTTTTTACTTTGCATATTACCTCTAATTTTCTATTCATCGTCATTTATACCGCCAATGTTTTGTATACCTTTCTCAGAAACGCGTTTCTTTCCCCTTCTCTTGCCATGAATCACAAGTCACCCTGGTTCGTCTAAAGAATCTTAGGTTTATGATTTGGTCCATCTTGTCCCGACATTTGTTTGATCCGTGTATACCAGCATTATAAACGACCTTTTCTGTCGCAAGAAATCGTTTCTACTCGGGCATTTTACGGCACAAATGATGACGTATTAGATCTTACGGCACGAATGATTGAGACATTCTCGCTTCTAACGTCGTTCGTTTTCAAAATATGGGTTCATGCAATACAGCTTAACGTTATTAACTAATTGCATAAACTACTATTCTGTAATTAGTTCAGTAAATGGACAAATCCCGAGAACAAACGTGGCACCGGAGCGCCGTACTCCCCTTGCGTTCCGAAGGCGAGTGTAAACCAACGCGCTAGAATGTACTACATAGAGTGGCTGAAGCGTTTTCATCTTTGAAGCAAATTGAAGCCATGCTTTTTTTGCAATCAAAACAGCGCCCTCTGGGAAACAAAGTATTCTACGTTCGGCGCTGGTTACGGACGGTTACACCGCCACTCGTATGTTTTGACTTCAAAAAGACATGTTCTGCCACTAGTTCGGCGAGCCTCCAATACCAAGAGCGCTGAAGCTCTAGGGACAGCCACTCTATGTAGTCTGTTGTAGCTCGTTGGTGTAAACGAAATTGCCGGGGAACGGTAATGGCCGCTGCGGCCGTTCGGCGTACGTGAAGCGGGCGGGGCGGGGCGGGGCGGGGCGGGGCGAAGCGCAGGGCGCGGCGCATCTAATTGGGAAGCGAAGCGTCTTCCAGCGGAGAAAGCCCGGCGCACTGACCTTAACAGCGCCGGGCCGCCGCCATCTCACTTTCCTTCCTTCGGCCACATCGCCCTCGATTTCAATGGCTTTCGATGCGCGCCCGCTGCATATCGACAATGCTGCCACCGTCGTTGTCATCATTCAGTGCACACGCCGCGTCACTGGCGCCCCGAGCGGCTCACCTGCCTTCATTGGCGGCGAGCCACACGACCGGTGTTAGCGTTTCTAATGGAGCGAGCTTTACTTAGGCCTGCATAGCACTGCAGATCTATCATATAATAAATTTGGTCACCACAGTGGTGTTGGTAATTGCGAAAAATATAGTTACAGAAATTATTTTCGTTTCAAATTATAATTCACTGTTGAATTCAAACTATGTTAAAGTCGGGGATTAATAAGGGTGAAAACTCTTCGTTCCTTTTATTTGGAAGTGAAGTAAAGTTGATGGTCCCATGTTAAAGATTTTGGGCATATATAAAAGAACTTACATGACGGACAGAACAAAATTTTAAAACAATCTCAGATCTAGCAATATATTTATTTACTTCTCTACATATTACTTCATCTACTTTTACTACATAACATTCATCAAAGGAGCATATGGCCTAACTTACGCAATCGAGGTGATGAAAGATCCCATCCAGGCCAAAAAAAATGTGTAATGTGCGCTAAAGACGGCCGGATAGAGAAACCCAGGACTCAAAAGAGGAACCCAGGACTCAAAAGAGGAACCCAGGACTCAAAAGAAGAACCCAGGACTCAAAAGAGGGGAACCTCAAGTGAAGGAAAGAAAGAATAGTCGAGCTGAGGGTCAACATTAATTGACCTTGGGGAGGGGGGAGTCCTTCGACTTCAGGTAATAGTGACTTAGAGATCAACTTCAAAAAGAAGTGTAAGCAAAGCATTTTCATGTGTTAATTCGTAGGAATTTATGATTTCTAAAACCAACCCAGGGGATAGTACATTTGCAACTTACGAATAACCTACATGTCTTGCTTATATAAATGTTTTATATATAACTCTTAATATTTGGAGAGTTTTTTGCGTTATTGGAATGTTTTGTAATTTAAAAAACGATTTCTAACTGTTCGCTTCTTATAATTAAACATAAAAATTAGAAAACCCGTTTATAGTAGAAAGTACATTTTCAAATTCAAAAGCCAGTCATCTGAATAATAGGGACGATTTATATTTCAATTTGAAGTAATTGGTTATCTCAAGAAACTCTTGAAATTACATCAAGAGTTTTTGGAGTTATAAAGAAGTTTGCTCGGGAAAGGTCGCTTTATAAGAAGACTTCAAGAAAGATGAACTTCCGAACTACCAATGCGAACCTCAGACGAATAATTGGTTTGTAATTACAATTAATTTCTTTTACTTTTATTGGTTTTGAGCGATCTTTAACGTCTTTATAGTATTGGGGAATTCGAGTACGAATATAAATAAAAATAATGTATCACCTTAATTGAATAGAAATTTAGCAATCTAGCAATAACTTTATTTCCAATTTATTAACCTAAGGTATCCTTTTAATTTACATTATATGAATATAAGATATATCTCGTATATTGCTAGAATCAGTTTCCTTTTTCAAGTATTATCGTGATATATCAATATGAAATTAGTACTACTTTGCATGTGTAAATGTTTAGTAAACGAGGTCTCTTAGATGAAATTTATTTTTTTTACGGACGGAATGAAGTAACATCAAAAACGAGTTACGTGAGATATTTTTTAATACTAGATAAATTGATTGAGAAGCGATGCTAGTTTTGGATTCAATTTCGAAGTTTAACTCTTAAACTGTGAATGATAAATGTCATCACGCGTCGCTTGTAATGTGTTGGTCAACATTTAGGAAAGGCTCTGAATAATTTTTGTATTGATTTTTTAAATGTTTTGTGACAACTTTTTGACGAGTCATAATAATATTTTTAATTATAAATAAAACAATGACATTTAAAAATTGATGGCAAAATGAAACGATTATCGAATATCTGTTGTATTAACTTATCTCTCAGCGCAGGTAGATTACTAATATTTTCGAAATGATAGATGATGTAACAGAATTCTGATGATAATTTTCGTCATAATTTGTCTGCTTTACCGAAATGCTGTAAGTTTTTATGAGAGAAGCAGTGTCTTCAAATAAAGAAACGCTTGTAAATCGAATAGACAATGAAATCGTCGTATATGTTAAAATTCGTTCATAAAATAGCTTCGACGTTACACATGTTGCAATGCAATTTGTGAATGATTAGCTGCGGGTCTTTTATTGTCCTGAAATCCAACACTAAAAATTACATTTTTATACGAAAATATCCCTTAGAAAGGAATTAGAAAACTAATATAAGCGGTTATCTATCCGATTTTATCTGAAATGTAGGGGGAGGTTGGCATTAGGTGTGCAGGACTTCAGAGTTCTTGCGGCGAGAAGTTGCCTCAAGTGGCAACTCAAGTGTCAATTGGCCTCAAGTGTCAATTCTGCGTCGCTGTTCTTTAAAAAATGTTTTTCAGATAGTTATATATATATTGCCTCATTATATTCGTGGAAGTTTGTTTTTAACTAAGACTTATTGTGAAGGACATTTCAGTTAATTTACATTCAACAATTTAAAATATTGATAGTTGCATATGACGAACAGTATATATTTCAATTTGAAGCTGTCGCAAGTGACGCGCGACCTCCCGAAAATTTTTAATAGAATTTACTCCTGAATGTTAAACATTTTCTTTTCTTAGCATTCATAACAAATTTCGGATCCCTTTCTGAGGAGGTATTCTCAGATATTATCTGGGCTATCCGGGACGAGCCGCGTCCCTGACATGGTGGCTAACGTTTCGGCCAGCGTATGGTGGCCTTCCTCAGAGCGTACTGCTGAAGGAAGGCCACAATACGCTGGCTCCTGCCGCGGAAGCCTACGCAACCGTATTCCCAGATGGTCAACAAGACTCGTAGAAGCGGAGGTGAATTAAAAGCGCAAACCGGAGAAGCCTTACCCCTGCAATCCGCCGGTCATCGCCGCTGATCGCCTCCCGCTTGGAGCGCCGCCTGCTGACGGTCGCCTCGTTCTGCGGAGCATCCAGGGACTCCAGGACCTCTGCAAACAAAGCCACTCGCTCAAACACACAAAAACGAGAACCAATAAGAATAAACATATACTGAATAAAACGATGTCGTTCAACTATTTAGAATTAGGATTATTAGGATTATTAGGATTATTAGGATTATTACGATTATTACGATTATTAGGATTATTAGGATTATTAGGATTATTAGGATAATTAGGATAATTAGGATAATTAGGATTATTAAGATTATTAGGAAATTTCCGAACTGTCAATACGGATACAGTATTTGGTCATCATTCGTGCGTTAGGAAAATGGCATATGTTACAGTACAACCAAATGATGACTGTTATAAAACTTTGACACGAGTGTCACCTGTTTACTTTTACTAATGACAAGCGCTCTACGGTAACAGAAGAATCGCATGTAATATTTGCCTAACGCGTCGTGAGTCGATCCACGCACACGAATGTCGCGTCATTCCAGAAGAGAAAGAAAACTTTCCTCTTTTACAGTCTTTGCTTACTCACCGACGGAGACGGATTTCCAGAGTCAGCTGAAATGATTGTGTATCTGAAACACATCTCGTGATTTTATCCCGTCTCAGTGCAACAGATACTTCACGCTGATTTCTCATTGTATGTGGACCGTGTTCTCCTTTTCTCTTGTGCTGTGAGAAGTCTGTGTGTAGCTTGTTTTGTATTGTGACTCATCGCCGCTATTCATCTCCTGGCTGTAGTAAGCCAACTTCGCTATTCCTGTTTATACGAGTCTTTCTCCCCTACACATAGTTAATGGCTTTCCAAGAAAATTCAGTTTTCTTTATCAGCATGTTGTAAGGAAATTTACGTTTCCCAAACCTTACTTTAAATGATATCCCTTCCGTAATCGTCCACAGCCTCCCGTCATTGTACAAGTCGGAGATTTCTCCTTGTCGCTCAAGAGGCAAAAGCTGCAATGAATTATAATTGTAGTCTGTGTTCTGTAGAAACATTTATGAGTTCTATCACTTTCCCTGTGTTGGATGACCTAATGTTTTTATTTCGTATGTATCCCTGTTATTTTCTACTTTCTTTTATCTCTGCAAAGATATTTTTTTTCTAAATTTACCCATTATAGCATACCTATGTAGTTACGTTAGAACAATCCAAAATAATTAAGGTTTACTCGTGCACTGCGTAAAATAAAATATAATACGTCTTGCGTCCTCAAATAGACGCGATTAATTTTTATCATCACAAGACCATGGATCTAATATCTAGGGATTTCAAGAGATTAAAACTTTAGGAAAGCAGCTTAGGAAAACCTATCCTTGTGCTGCAGGTAGGTATGCATTTCTTACAAGGACAGTAAAAGAATGCCGATCTGAAACCTATTCTTCAGAATTTGCTAAAGACGTAATTTCTGAGTCTGAAATAATGAGATTTGTACGTTTTCACCTACATTTTTGTTTGAGAATGATTAGCTATTATACAATACCGACTTTTAATATAGATATGTAGATTTTTGTAGATACATACTTGAAAAAAGAGCTGCGAGAAGTTTGATATTAAAATGTTTTTTTCGCCACCACTCGCATGAAATGATCAGAGAAAAACAGAAATATTTTAACACTGCAAAATATCGTCTGTCTTTTTATTCTGAAAATTAGCTCATATTGTAATGTTTAGAATGTGCACACGTGTATTAAGATACAGCGGAAAATAATTTATGTAAATATATCTTTGGAGATCACAGTGTCAACTCAGCCATTTTTGGAAACGTTATGCAAGCAGATCAATTAATCACAATAAAAGAACTTTAAACTTAACTTATATATAATTTATAGTATACTAATGGTAATGAGTATATGTTTCGGTAATGAAGAAAATCCTTTTGCTAGAGCAATTGACTGTTGAACATACCTTTGAGAATTGACAGCTTTATCTCCTCCTGGCACTCTGCAATGTCCTTCTCCAGTTTTTCGGCTACCGTCGGCGTCTCTTGGCAGCGTGCACCCTGCACACAACATGGCAGATATGGTTAGACATGTGTTTGCCCAAGATAATCTGTGAATGTGCTGTTAGAAATCTGTTTCCAGATAAACGATATAGTCGTAAAACGATATAGTCGTAACGATATAGTCGATATAATCGTAAATGTTCTACCGATATTTTATTTTCATACACCGTAATGATGGAACATGGTTTCGTAAAATGATACAAAACGTTTCCACCGAAAATGGCGGCACAGAGCATTATCTAAAGGTAATGTCTGAAAGTTGTGAAAAATTATGGAATTTTGCGTTTTCAGAATTTCATCATTTATGTACTCTATTTTTTTTTCTTTTTTAAACACATCAAGACTTTCTTTTCTAACAGCTGTCGTTTTTGAGATTTTTTACACTTGCGTATCGAATAATTCATGAGACATGTGTGTTGGTGGATCATGATTTTGATGCGTACACCAACAGTAATGCATAGTTTATCCTGTCATATCGTACAGTTTATAAAGGGCATAACATGTGACTAATAAAATCAAACATTTCACATTTGTTCAATTTTTGGCTAAAAAATGCCAGAGTGAACAATTAATATGTTAATAGGTTAATAATAATCCTTTATTAATAATTTATTGCAGTTGTTTGTATACAAATAGGATTGTTAGTGGCAAATATCTTTTTCATTACTTCAGTTTATTTCAAAAAATGTATTTAATTAGCGATACATAAATGTTTGAAGAAGTAATACTCAAGAATAACTGTTTAAAAATATTTGTGAACTTAACGTACACGTGAAGTTGTAAATTACTGAAAAAAATATCTGAAACGTCGCATTTTGCAACATTTTACGATTAAGTGACAGCTGTTAGAAATGAAACAAAAGAAAAACTGAGAGAATTCCCATAACTCGGTCACAACCAGAGCATTATCTGCCTTAAGACTCTAAAGAAACGGACCTTCTTATCTGAAAGTGGGCGGTCTAAAAGTCTGTTCCTCTGATTTGTGGCGCGAAAACACTCGAAGTGCAGAAGAAACCGCGAGGCAGCGAGGGGCGCACAAGCGGTCAAGGCTGTACAGCCCCGAAATAACAACTGCCACCGCTCCGCATCTCGTGTGAAAGGGCGGCGGACGACGAAGTAGGAAGAGGGCAATAAGAAATCAGAGCAAACAATTTTTTACCACAAACATTTTCAATAACGAGTTACTTATCGATACTGTTGATTCAAACATCACTTGAAAGTAAGAAAATATTATTTTTTGAAGTATGAGATATAAATATGTAGAAATAGTGGTTACATATTTATTTTTAATCTAAGTTAGTTATCAGGCAACAAATTGAACTATTTAATTATATGTGTGTATTTTTAATACATAGAAACGGAATAACGGATATTTACGGAATAATGAGAAATTATAAACAAATAGAACTACATTTATTATAGATGCATCTATTATTTGGAACCAGATAGATGGGTTTGAAAAAATATAATAATATTGTACTTAATAACGCTGTTATTTGGCTTATGAGCATTCTTTATTTCTTGGTTGTAGTTCCGTAAAGTTGCGTCCACTGCAGTAACATGTTTCTGAATGAAATCGAGCAGTTATTAATGTACAAATAACACAAAGTTTATATAAGAAGTTTACAGCTTAAGCAAGTAGTGGAATTACGCAACTGAACACCTCTTTCAAAAATTACATATTTCATTATTTAGTGTAATGAAGTAATAAAAAAAAACCCTTCCGTGAGAGAGGCCTCAGAAGTTAAGGGGCGTCGCAAAGGCTGCGTTATGGGAGTTTAGAGCAAATGCCAGGTCGTTTGCGGTTCCGGCAGCAGCAGCAGCAGCGGCAGCGCCTCGTCGTGAAATGTTTACGCGCCTCCTTAGCTAGCAACGACTGCACGCACTCGCTACATGAGCAACGCTCATAAAACGCGCAAAAATAACTCTCTCTCTCTCTGCCTCCGTCTCCGCCGGGGCAACGAGCCTGGCACGTAGTCGCAGCCCCGCGCGCGGTATCGATCCCCGGACCCCAGCGCCCGCACTGACCAGCGCTGCTTCCGCCAAGACGACCGGGGCCCGCGACTGCTTTTGAGATGCAGGAGAAGGGCTTTTCAAAGCGAGGTTTGCGTTCCTCCACGGGCACGCGGGACGCTTATAGGAGAACGCATTCGAGGGAGATTCGACGTCAACTTAATCACTTGGCTGACAGGACCCAGTAGTTGGCAAGAAATTGACTGCTTGTGCACCTACCACTGCCGTAATTTTAAAATACCAAAAAACAGTATTTCCATGAGGTAGTTACGCTAAACAATCCAGTAAGACAATGTAATAACTTGTAACTAATATTACACATTGAGACTAAACCTAGCGCTTTCTAAGTAATACAAACAGAAAATTATGGTTATTCTACTGATATTAAATAAGTAAAGCTGACTTACTACCATAATCTTATAATTACTACTGCTTGAATTTCATTTTTTTTCATTCAGTTGACTATGTTGCGCATTCTTTTGCTCTTATAATTCTTTGGAATCTATATTTAAAATAATTTGTTCAATAAATTAAATATTTTGTCAACGATCTAGTCTGAAAATAATATTAAAAATCCCCCATTTAGGAAAATTTCATCTTGAAGATTAATTGAACTTGTTGCTACGTAAAAGGGTGTACAATCCTTCAAAAGTTTGAACACTTTTCTTCTAGAATAATATCTAAGAATAATTCCGACTATGAAATGTTATGTTGGTAAACAATTATATATTTTTATAACACAAGTGTTGAGTACATATTTAATGAAAAATATTATTTTAAGAATTCCTTCCTTTTGGTCAGTGCCATTTTATACAAGAGCTCCGAAAGAAAGGTCTTGACGTAATGAAATAAATACGTGCACAAATATGTTATTTCTTTAAGTACTCGTATCCTGTCATCCATTTCGAAACGCTTTCCTCGACATTTGATAACTCCTCTTAGAAATAAATTATCTTTATCCTGCGTTAATTAAGGAGCTTTTAGATACAGTTTTATTTCGTTTTTTCTCTAATAAGTAAAATATTATGTATGCATTTTCCATCTCTCTAATTTTAAGTTAACTTTCAATTGCTCACGAGCGAATTTTTCTTTGAATTGCGCACCTTGCGTCCTATTTCGTATTTGAATTTTACTTACAATAAAAAGGACGTTCTGATACAGTTTGAAGTTCTGCAATATCCCATTATCAGGCCATTGTACTCTAAACTATCTTCATTTACGATTACCGTCATTACGTGGAATATGATAGCATTCTCAAACTTTCCGCTAGAAAACATACTTTCTTCTAAAACTTTTTGCAAAATATTTAGTACATGCTAAATCAATATGGTAATTCTCGTACAGTTTACTCTCGTAATTGTAATTCATTTGTACTTTGTGAAGTTCTTTATAAGTTTTTTGTGTTGATTTCACATTGTGGCTAGTATTGTGTGGAGTGATATTATTAAATTCATTGAAAATATCTCAATTCATTACGAAATAAGAGATGTTATCTTGTCTCAATAGATCCTGAAACGTTTCTGTAAGATCACGAGACTGCCTGTCACTACTTGTTAGAGTTGGAACAACCGCTACCGCAGTACAGGTTGAGCCATACTGATTTCATGAATACATTAGAAGACCGTTTGATGGCCATACTTGCGTTGTTTCTCCCGAACAACGGGTATACTCGCTTGAGCAATAAATCCAAAAATCCATTGACTTTCTGTTACCTTCCCTTCCGCTATCTTTACGTCGGCTTATGTCCAAGCACGTGTGTATTACGAAAACGATATTTATATTATTATATTATTTAATATTATTTTCAGACGTACGAAAACTTATATATTGGTCTAATATCAGGCCAAAATCGTATCTTTAAAACTGATTCTTCCTACTTATTCCTTAATAATAATAATATTATTGTAATTCATTCGTGCTTTGTGGAGTTCTTTATGAGATTTTTGCGTTCGTTTCAGATTGTGGCAAGTACTGTATGGAGTGATATTATTGAATTCATTGAAAATATCTCACTATGATCGAAGTTATTTGGCCAGTAGTTAATTGGCTTTCAAAGGAGCTGTAAATTTCTTGCACTTCAAAAAACCTCAATTGCTAATAAAACACAAATAAAAATATTAAAATTGTATCCAAACAGAAAATATATTGATAATACACTCTTCGTTAATAATATTTAAATACATTATACGATCTTCACTAACCTAGACCTGCCCAATATGAGGAGATACCTCTAAAACCAACCTTTAAAAACTGACAGTACTGCAAAATAAATTCTTAAGATAAGTTTTAGAAGTTGCGTATTTCATTAGAAATGAATTTTTAAAAAAATATCTGCAGGACCTCTAAAACCTTGGGACTCTTGAACTTTCTTCTCATTTCTACTCTTCTTTTTCATCTTGTCCAGCCACACGTTGGTACACTCTTGTTAAATCAGTCAATATTGTTCCATGAAGCAAATCAAGATATTCCAAATACCTACTACTTCTCCTTAATTAGCAGTAAAACAGGTTTAAGTATCCCTTAATTTTAAAAAACGGATTTCCTACTCCAAATGTTTTATATATTTTTTTTCTGAAGGACCCTTCCTGGATAAACTTACGTGTTAGTTTCTACTATTATTTTTTCCAAACATTGTACACATATGATGGAATGTAAGTTAAAAAATCGTATTATGTATATGTAATCTAAAAGCCTTTAAAATCATAATTTTTGTCGAACAAATTTGTTTTTTAAAGGACTCACCTTGGGCTGGGGCTGTTCATTGTACATACACAATAGGATTTTTGACCTTTTCATCATATGTGTACATATAATGGACCTAAAACCTTGAAAGTCATAATTTTGTCGAACAAGGATAATAAAACAAAAAGAAAAATATAAAATAGAAAAGACTAACCTTGGGCGGGGGCAGCGCAGCCGGGTTGCCGACAGCGGGGGCGGAGGCGGAGGCGGCGCGGGCGGCGACGACGAGGCCGGCGGCGAGCGCGGCCGCGAGGGCGACGGCGGAGGCGGCGTTCATAGCGGCGGAGGCGGAAGCGGAGGCGGCGGCGGCGGCGACGGCTGCGGCTGGTGCACTGACAGGAGCTGAACGCCTCGCCGCGGGCCTTCACGGGAGAAAGTGCCGCCGCTCCCACGTGACTGGGTTGTCTTCCATCCCCACCCTCCGCCACCCACGGATTTGTTTGGAAATATGCGGCATTTCTGCCCCCAAGTCAGTTTGGGTTAGTTGTAGTAGCTGGCCTCGATAATGGTGGCGTCATGACTTGGAGGAAATGTTGGCTCCGGCCATGTAACTATAGAATTATCTCCAATGGAGGAAATGTTTGTAAATCCTTACATTCCTGAATGATGCTGTTTTGCTCATCAGATTAGTTCTTCGACGAAACCATTATCTATAAACTTTCTTGCTGCGGATATTTATGTAAGAAAGAATTTTCGTCTAATGTAGGGTTGCATGTTAACAGGGGTTAAAGTCGCATGTCACCGATAAAGAAAGTTAATATCCAAGTCTAATATATGTTGAGAGTTAGGAAAACGCCAAATGTGGGCAGGAACTGATAATTAACAATTTGACTGTACTTCACTTCAGATGTGGTGCAACTTTTTCTCACATAGGTTCGTACATCATCGCCTCTCTTGCGATATGTAAGTTATTGTTATATGGGTACGATATACAAAGTAGGTTTCAGATCCGTAAATCGCCTATTTTAACGTTTCTTCAAAGCTGTTATGTGACGGTCAGACTTGTTATATTTTCCCAATGTTTTATTTTAATTAGGGACAATAAGGTAGTGGAAGAAGTTATTTATCCAGTTTTAACAATTTATTGGTAAAACAATGTTTCGAAGAAAGTTACTTATCATCAGACTTTTATATAATAATTTATTCCAAGATATATGAAGTGTTTGGTTATGATGTTGATGATGATGAGCAACTTTACTCGAAACGTGTTGTGAAATTCGAAACGTGAATTCCAATAAATGCTTAAAACTGGATAAATAAATTCTTCCACAACCTGATTGTCGCTAATTAAACAAGAACTTCAGAATAAATCTCAAGTTTCTTCTTCTGAAACGTAATTATAAGGATAACTAGTCATAGCTGAAACTTACGGATTTAAAATGTGTTCCGGAGTCATATTGCATACGAATAGGTTCAGGTTACTGTAAATTTTATATATTTGTCAGTCAAGTAATGGAATATCTAGGAGCGTTCGGTTTGAACGCTCCTAGAATATGAAGAATTCGAATCTACCTCAGCCATTTTGTTATATGTTTTTCGAAAAACACAACACACAAACAAGGGTTCTCGTCTTGAAAAGCAAAACTGTTTCATGTCAACGAAGATGTGTTTGGAATGTTTTCATTAGGGCTCGTTCCGATCTTTTACCTGCAGCTGCTTATTATAACAGGAAGGAGGACTGTAGGCCGTCGACCAAGAAATGTTGTGCAAGTAATATTACTATTTTGGCGGCTGCTGCTTCGAGTAATAATTATAAGATGGGGAATCATTTTGTGATTAATTGGTGTAATTAATTACTTCATTATAAATCGCAGAAACAACGAAGGGCACTATATTGTTTATGCGACTCAGCAAATAAAACAATAATTAAATGCAACCACAATTTTTAAACATATCAATACTTTAACAAAATTGTATCACTTTGTCTTGATAACTCCGTGATGATAAAATGGCATTTTTGGTGTAATTTTAAATATTCTGTACGTTATTTAGCAGATGACATTGGAAATATTTCTGTGCAATCGTAAGCATTGTCCTTACATTCATAACCTCAATTACGTTCTATTTAATATCGGATGTATTACAATTAATGGTATTGTCGTACAATTTACGATAATATTTTTGTGAGCCGGTAGTATTGGATAGGGGTTGATGTGAAAACATCAATGTACATTTTTATCAATAATTAAACTATTTAGAAATTCATTTTAAATGTTTTGCCAAATATAGTTATTTTGTAATTTTCAACTTTAGAACACCTTGTGGGAGCAAATCGGGGCATTTTAGGGCAATTAAAAATATATAAATGTTTAATTGTTAACATTTTAGTAAGTGTTTTTCGACTCCTGAGCGTCCGGGGATCTGCGGCATGGATTTGCAAATATTTGAAATTGTTTATAAATTTACAAATTTCTTCCATGTCCTCCCGTTTCTTTCGTTTCTCTCGGTCCTCCGGTTCCTTTCGATTCTTATGCTCCACACGGTTGCTGTGATTCTTTCGCTTCTTCCGCTGCTTCTCTCGTTCCTTTCGCTTCCTCTGTTGCTCCCATTGCTTGGTCCTATCGTTCCTTTCGCTTTCCCGCTCCCCTGGGTCGTCACGTTCCTTGCGCGTTCTCTGCACTTCTCAATTCTCCCATTCCTTTTGCTTCTTCCAATCGTCTCGGCCATCCCGTTTCTTTTGCTTGCTTCGCCAGCCCTTCTCTCTCCATTCACTTCGCTCCACTTTGGCGGCTTCTTCCACTCCACTCGCGTCTTCTGCCCCTCTCTGTTCCCCCGTTCTATTCGCTCCCGATAATTCTGCCTCTCCCGCTCTTTCTCCTCTATCCACTTCATTTTGCCTGGTCCTTCCGCTCCATTTGCTTGTCCTGGTTCTGTCCACTCTGCCCGGTCAACCCGGTACCACTCGGCCTCTCCGCACCCGACGCCCAGATACATTGGGGATTACATTTAGCTAATTTAAGCAGCATTAAGCTAACACATTTTGAATCACAACGAAGCTATTTCGGATTCGTGACCATTCAAAAGGATTCGTGCATTATGTGGGAGCAATTCCTCCAGTGATTCTAAAGTTTTTGTGGCACATAGAAACGTACGTACACTCACTTTTTATACAATAAACGATCATGCTTTCTGTTCATTCGTGAGACTCGCTTGCCCGTGTTTTTTAAAGGCAGGCGTGGAAAGTTATTATAAACAAAATTCTTGCAAAATCCATTGAGGTGGTTCCCAATATTTTCTATCAGGTCAATATGGAATTACTGTAATTTTGAATTTTTCTGTACCCAATTCGAGTACAAAGAAAGGAATATGTTCATCTAATTAGACGCTCCATTTATCCTATTTGTCCCAATGCTTTAAATTCCACTTACGGGCCAACGCGGGTGGCCGAGGTCGCTAAGGCAGTAGTGCCGTGGCGATCTCGAACAGAAGTATCGCGGGTTGTGTGTGTTTCGTAATTGTGTGTTTTATAACGTGCTTGTGTATCCCCTGTGATTGGCGTCAGGAAGGGCATTCGGCCGTAAAATCGTCGCCAAATCAATATAAAAATGGAGTGTGCGGAAAATGAATAACAATTAGCCCTCTCCCATTTGACGTCACCACGTAGAAACGGGAAAAGTCAAGGATGAAAGAAAGAAAGTTGTAAATTCAACTTAAGACCTCAAAACCCTCTGGGACACGGAATTATATTAACCAAATTGATTATCAAGTGAAAGGGCTAATTGTTTTACATTTCAAATCAATATGCTCGTTTAAACGAATGATCTTAAAATATGCAAAAGTCGCAAAACAAGGCCACCTTAATACAGGTGACTAATTTCATGCTGAAAAACTAACATGTGATCTCTTCAATTATTTGGCAATGATTTCTCACATTTTTGCTGAGAATGTCCAATGGCGGTTGTACTGAAAGTCAGTGAAAGCGCTGAGAAGATTTCTAAGTATTTCCGAAGAAAAAATCTACATTTCCGGATACAAACGTCGAAAATATCAAAAGTAGTGCATTGAGGGAATTGGGGCTCGTTTTCCGACAGCTCTGCGACCTGGATGGACGAGACGGCTGGAGCGTGTGCCAACTCAGCGCCTCGGGTGGAAGGGTCGCAGGTTCTAGTCCCGCCGTGGGCTTGATGATTATTTGTCCCTCGTCTCTCATGTATGTGTGTTGTCGCGGGAGGCCTTGTGTGTCTGCTGAACATAGTCCGAGAAGCCCGCATGTGGGTCTAGTGTAAAGAAAGGTTAGTATGTGTCTCCATGAGGGACATACTGGGTTCTCGTGGATAGCCGAAATAGACATGCCCTGAAAGCTGGAAAAAGCCCCCGGATGAAAAAAGCTCTGCCTCGCGTGCGGTTCTACATCGCGCCTGACCTAAGTCCTAAAGAATCTTGCGTTCGTAGGCTTCCGCGGCCGGAGTCAATACATTCTTGGTTATCCGGGAAGAGCGAAGAAATTACGAAGAATCTTAGCCCGCCAACCGGTCGTCGGAATTGCTGCAACCTCGCTGGTCACAAACGATGGAAATGATCTTGCGAGTCTACAATACCGTGTCCTATGCGTAGTTCCATTGAAACGCGTATTTCTATTGTCATTCAGCCTGCGACGAAACTTACAAAAACCCTTTCTAATGGAATCAAAGTTTTAGGCCGAAAAGCGAATGATTATTATAATACGAATTTGAGTAACATGTTGGTGTGTTTGTCTCGCATGAAATGACTTACTATGAATACAAGTTTACCCTAACTACACTTATATTCTTTAATAACTACATTGTACATTTAAAAAATTCAAGCGAAACAAATATTGTTCTACAACTTCCCCTAGCTTCGTAAAGAACAGCGCCTCAAAACAATTTTGTGTATTCTCTCCAAAAAGAGAAGAGTCATATATTTATTCTTTTATTTATATTTCTTGCTTTATGTACAACAATACATATGGCAATATAACAAATACAAAACAGATAGGTTACTACATTGTATACTGCACAATAAACTATTCAAACACGCATACCAGCTGCAGCGTACAGTATATAATTTTATTCCACTTATACATATATTAGTTACTTTATGGATGTTAATAAACATTGTTGAATATACTTTTAATTAAATTTACATGTTACTCTAGTCATTTTAAAATAAATAGTTGATTTTGTTGCATCTAAGTAACACTGTACATATTGGATATATCAAAAACATCATTCCGGAAATGTTTACCATACATCACGTTACATTCAAATTAATTTTTTCATAACTTATCATTTCTGGTAGCATTGGTGATTTTTCAAATATTTAACAGTTTCAAAATTTACCAAGCAATTTATTTTATATTATGCATCAACTTTTTTAATTTTTGAAATTGTTTCTTAAGGTATGGGTACAGAAAACATTGCACTAAATACAAGTAGCAAACATGTAACCATGTGAACCAAGAGTATTACAAGTTTCTTTTGTCAACCAGATAGAAATTTCAGGTATTATAGATAGTACATTTTATGTAGAGTGTTTTGTTTTAACGAACAATATTACAGTTGAGAACGTTTTCATCATATCTACAAGTTATAGACAGTCAAATCATTATGAGATAATGAATTCTGATATGCGGCTCCTTTCATGTCTAGCGAACACACGCAAATCAATGTCAAACAAAATTATCCGTCAGGGATTATTGCCATTTGACGAAAATACGAAATCCTGTAATACTAAATATAAGTAAGGTTGCTCAGGTATAATAGTGGTGGAGTGAACTTGGAAAATCGTCTATCTGTGACATTCGACATAAATATTATCAAACATTAAAAAATGAATCATAATTTATTAAAAATAATTGTATTTTTATAATATTTAAACTAATAAGTCACATTGCAATTATCTTGCAAACGAGTTAAAAGTGTTCAGAACCAAACCAGTGCGGCTAAAAACACATTATATAATATGCAAGTTTTAAAAGAAACCTTTTCACAATTATCTCGTGCCTTTAAGGTAAGTGGAGATCAAACTATTTTTTTGTTTTCCCACAAAATATTAGATTACATATTAAACCCGAAACGTGAAGACTTTTGGACACAGTTCGTAAAAAAACAAGATCAAAAACATTCACAGTTCAAAGTGCATATTTTTTTTGTTCGCTTACCTCTTGCAGTAGCCATTTCTGTACTGTCATAAAAGCAGCATAAATATTTATTGTGGTTGGCTTACATACTATTTTTTACACGCAAAACATAACGTTGGTAGTCCCGTAACCTTCATGGAGCACCAGGGATCGAAAGTTGGTTAAATGTGTTCTCAGTATTATTGTTCCTCACACTTGCGCACATTTACTGAATTATACCGGTGAAAAGGTAATACCGACAAGAAAGCTCAGCTGTAGAAACAAACAACATTACAGAAATGAAAATGTTGCTTAAGGCGTATGGGAGTATACAAAAAATATTAGATTGAGACAATTTTTATGATTTTTTTTTATATCTGCAAAAAATTATTAATGTCCGTATTAAAAGCAGAGTTTACAAAAAAATTTTTCTGAACAAGAAAATATTTACTCATCAACGTTGAGCAGTCTCCATTTACAAAATTGATTACTATTTGACATTGTTTATTTAAATGGGGAGAAAGATAAATATAATAACAACTTGTACTTGTAATATCTTCCATTAGTTCACATGGGATAAAAGCGAAATTGGAAACTATGGTAATATCACTCAATGCCATCATACATCACAGGTATCACTTTACATAAAATACATAACAATATTCTTAGTTACAAATATAAACAGGATGTAGTTGTGAAAGACTTGTTGTACCATGTGCACACTTTCAGAATTCTAAGTAGCAGATAATGTTTTTGCTAGTACACATCTTTTGAAGGTTGTGGGGACAGTTGAATGGTTTCAACGCATCTGAAGATCTGTACACTGATATAACAAGACAGAAGTTCTATGCAATCTAACGTTCCATAGACATACATAATTTAGTACTAATCTGTTCAGTCTGATTATTTGAGCAGATACTAAACAACAGTAATAAAAAAGTATGTGATGAAAACTTTTTGTCCAGGATTTATGCACAGTGCATGAATGGTCTATAAAGTGATACATTGTTGCTTTTAGAAAAGACACATATTGAGCTCATGAATGAGGAAAATTTATTTTTTCTAGCCTTACTAATATCAAATGTAGACTGTTTTTTGTCATAAGACTTGATTTAAAGTTAAATATTATTTGGTAATGAACAGATAGCTTTATATTTTTCAACTCATTGTTAAATTTAATCCAATTTTGTTTGGGATAAAAAATTAACAATATTTACTTTACAAGTGTGAGTGCCAGTATTTGCTTGACAATGTTTTAACATCATGGGAGTTTGAATATTATAATGTTAATTTTTTTCGTTTATCAAATATTTGTTTTAGGTATTGAGCTCTGACAGTAATTGTTTTATCTAAATTTATTAGAGAAATTCCACTGGCACGTTTTCCTACATTAGAATTTTTTCTATGTCACATACAATTTATTCATCTGAGAATAATTATTTTCGACATTTTATCTATATTCTGCTATAAACAATTTTCCCAATAGTCTTAAGGATGGAGTTTAATACTGATTGTAAATTTTGATTGTATTTTACAAAATATGACTTCTGATATCAAAGAAGGATTTCACACGAGGGGAAAGCCACAAGGACGATAGCGAGAACAAATCAAAATTTTCGAAAATTATTTTTTTAGTCACAGTTTACAGGGAAACCAAATATTAGTATTTCAGATAACCTATTATTGACTTGGAGTAAAATGGGGCATACAATACATTGATAAAAAATAATAAGTTTGTCTTCTTCCATTATTCTTCTACAAACCATTACTGCTTAAATAAAACTGAATACCTTGTTCTTGGGATCAAATACTGATTTGTAAAAGACAGTTTAATATCTTGATATCAATTTGCATTATTCATCAATTTATTGATGAACATTGATCAAGAAACAGTGAATGCAAGAAGAGTAAGATTAGTGTTAGGAACAAAGTTACTCATTCACGCGACTAAAACACTGATGTTATCTTATTTATTAAAACAAAGTAATACATTTGCGACCTGGAAGCGCCTTATTTTGGGTAATGTAGCCAGATTATCAAAGAAATTAGTTCTTATCATTTGAATATGTATATTAGTGATTCGTATTGTATCGAATTGATGATGAATAGTCATCTTAGCGTTTTCAATTTAGAAACTTTCGCTCAAAAGCAATTTTTTGACCTGAATATCAAATTATCGGACATTTCCTAATGTAGCCATTTTGTGCAAAGATGGATGTTTACTACCTAGTACATATTACCCTCAATGATTTTAGTCTCTTTTGAAGCAGCGTACTATAATTTATAAATAATGTGGGGAAAGATAGTTCGTTATAAATTGCGAGCGCTCCGGAAGGTAATTGTGAAAAATAAAGAGTTCTATTAAGCCCTTCCTATTTTGCACTTCATAAGCGTTGCTTTTTCGCCTAGTGTGCCATATAACAAAAACTGTCATTTACGTCAGCTTGCCATTAGAGAGATATTGAACAAAGGAGGGATCTCGTAACACAAGACTCACATTATAATTAGAAAACATGTATATTTAATGTGAATAATAAAGAAGACAATTTCATTTTTTTACCTGTAACGCAAGAGGAACATACGTTTTGCGATGGGGAAGAGGTATTAACTTAAATACTATTTACAATGTCATATCAAGCACCCTGTTTCATATTATTTTAATTGATTGTTACGAATCCTGGCAATATTGCCGTATGCTCAATGACTTGCATTTCTGAGCAAGACACTGTGCTGCTTGATCTCCTATGATCTTCCACAAGATAAAGATATTTCTCCATCTCCCTAAGCTCTTGATGTACATCCGATATTCATATTTAACAAAACTATTTCCCGAAGTTGTGTATTACAAATTATACTTGCAGCGTTTTAACAAGATTGATATTAATGTTCGTTGTTTTTGTAATTGTAGGTATTTAATGTAATTGTGTTTTAGTCCAACAAAATTCAATGCACAGAC
The DNA here is from genome assembly GCA_038098605.1 of Gryllus longicercus. Classification (NCBI taxonomy): domain Eukaryota; kingdom Metazoa; phylum Arthropoda; class Insecta; order Orthoptera; family Gryllidae; genus Gryllus; species Gryllus longicercus. Next base: position 3,289,817 of record JAZDUA010000096.1, read on the forward strand.
GACTAAAATTGTAATGTGATCATACAAATATAGAGGTTAAAAGTGTATTATGTTTACTACATTTTTGGAGGATTGCGAGGTTGAATTACTTTCATATCCGCAGGTTGTCATATATACGATGTCATTTCTAAATGCTTTAATATCGTATGTCAACCAACCTTCAACAAGTAGAATTCTAATGCCTAATTATTATTCAATTCGTTGTTAATTAATTTATTGTTTTACATGTAATATTTGTACAATTATTGTACAGACTATTACACATTTGTATCAAACAAATAAGACCCCCGAAGTCGGCAAAATTATATTGAAAAGTCTACATAAATATGTTTTAGTTGGCCTTCTGGCATGGTTCTTTGAATTTCAGAGTGTTAGGGAGATGGAGCATCGGCAGTAGATATGATCATATCATACAATCGTAAATTCCGAAGGGATCAGGCACCAATGAGTCGACTATAATTGATCTCCGGTCTTATAGGCGCAATACATCGCCTCCAGCTCTGAGTGCGCATTTCAGGCAGGGTTGAGACCTACCGACCCCGCTCGTTTGTCCGCTTACAGTACTGACTGCGATACCTTACTCAACTTTACTTACAGATACATTGAGAGATGAGGATAGCCTACGAAAGCGCGACTCTATTGCTCTACACGTTGCTCGTTCACGCACAGAAAGGCTCTTAAATGTTCTAGACATCAATCCCACATTGATGAACTCCACTTTCACATTTACTAAGTATGTTTTACAAATTTTAAATGAAATTGAATCTATCGGTTTTTAGATCTACAGCATTCCTATACATTAATATCTCTGGAAAACAAAGGCATTATTGAAAGACAAATCAATCCAATGTTTAAAGTGAGACGAAAATTAATACGCATATTCAGGGTAACATATATTACTAATGCAAATGACGCCGTCTGGTGGTCGTGGTATAATTCTTGGAAAGAGACGAGATCATCTATCTCTGAAAATTCGTTTCTGTGTTTGGAAGAGCAAATTTTAAAACGTTGCTCGATTGTGTTAACATGCGCATTACAGAAAAGCATGAATGTTATTTGTTTTGTTCCATATCCTATGATTAAGAAAGGACGCGTCGGCTATTTTCATTACTTCTTTTCAGTGTGAATATAAATGTCTAAAATGTATTGTCTTTTTAGGCAGCTTAATAAATTTATTGTAGATAATGCACAAGTTTAAATTTATATCTCCAAATACGTAGTTGCATAATTTAGAAGGAACATTTTTCATCTAATGTCGTAAAAACTACCTATTGCAATCAATAACATTCATAATTTTGTGTAATGCAGATATTTTTTCGTAAGAATGCCGATAATGAAATCTGCGAAAGATCTGGTGGTGCCGTATCAAACTGGAATATTTTGAGTAGCTTTCTGTGTACTTTATTCACCACACAGTTCTCGACCATCATTCAGCGTCAAGTATCTAGCTATTCGTTTTCATCGAAAATCCCTATTGCACAGATGTTTCTCGATCATATGACCTCTGTAGTACAATTACAATTCAATGCGGATTTGGCAAGAATAATCTTTTGGAATCGATGCATTAAAATTACCACGACACGAACGCAAGGCATGTGTCATTTGGTTTGGAATAAGAAATTGACTAGTTCGATTGTGTACGATGTCTTGTTTTGTCGTGATCGCTCTAAAAGGAACGTTGCACGAGATGTTACAAAAGCTAACATTGAATATCGTACTCCTGGATCGTTGCATTTGGGAAGAAATTTCGCCGTGAGAGAGAAAGAATGAAGTCGTTTTAAAATAAAACTCACATACAGCATGCATATTTTGTTCGATATATTAACATACATTAAAATATCGTCCTGAGTCGGCAAGAAGATTTCGGTGAGAAAGCTACGGCGCGTACTGAACATTAGGAATGGGAGACAGATAATTTATTAAGAATCTTGAGATTCTCCAGAGAAGTTTTGATTTTTGTGTACTCTGACAAAATGACAAACGTCATGCACATACAAATATTTATATTATCGCTCAAATGGCGAGCTAAAACGTTTCTTTAGACTTCGCTAATGGGGTATATCCTTCTAGTATGTGAGAGTAGAAAATGCGGCACTAATATTTTCTCTGTATTGGCTTCAGGAGAATCTCCAGATTCACGCTGTCTCGAATCTCTTGAACAGGCCCGGTCATTTCTGGCTGTGGAAGAGCGCTCACGTGCGATTAGTAAGGTGTGCTGTGTTCGAAGACAAGCGGGAAGCTCACAGACGTTGATCTACAAGAGCTGAATCCACTGAGCATTATTAGACATCCTCAACCGCCAAGATGGACGCCGAGACGATCGGCGACTCGCGAGCGAATTGTACAAGTCGACAGAACGGGCCTACTCTCGAGACGCAGCGGGTCCCATCCCTACCGCAGACGGACTCTCCCAGAGCGGTTGGGGCGGGGAGGGAACGGGAGGGAACGGGAGGGACGGGAGCGGGGGAGGGCTGGGCTCGCGCCGCGCGCTCAAGCCTTGGGGTACGCCAGGTCGTCGGGGATGACGCTGTACCGGATGACCGGCGGCGCCGCCTTGCCGGCGTCGTCTCCTCGCCCGCCGCACCACGCGCTGCCGCCGCCTCCGCCGCCGCCGGCCGCGCCGCCGCGGCGCCCGGGGCACGTGACGCAGCGGCGCACGAAGACGACGACTCCGAAGACGGCGAAGATGGTGAGGGAGAAGGCGAAGAAGATGAGCGCCTTGACGCCGTCGTGCGCCGCGCCGCCGCCCGCGCCGCCGCCGCCGCCCGCGCCGCCCGCGTGCGCCTGGGCGCTGGACGCGTCGCGCGCCGCCGCACGCGCGTCCTCCAGCGCGTGGCGCGCCGCCTCCTCGCGCTGGCGCAGCCGCACCACGAAGCGGCCGCGCTCCGTCGCCCAGTAGCCCGCCACCGCGCGCGGGTTGGGCAGCAGCCACGTCTGCCCCTCCACCTGCGGGGGCACGGTCAAAAAATCCATTCAAGTGAAATGAGTGTACCAGAGATGTGAAGGTCTGTGCCTCCAGCTGCAGTTGAACTACGAAATCACCGCTCCGTCGATCACCTCGCCACAAGAGGGCACTAGGTAGTCAAAGACACCTTGAACGCTTTTACGTGTTACACATGAAATACGATTAGGCAGGATTTAGAAAAATAAATTTAAACATTTGTTATTTCATTTTTTATTTTTATTTTTCACTGCGTATCCTCTTTTTTTATATGCGATTCCATCAAGTTGGAAAACGAGGGAGGGGTTACTACTGATAGTTTCCTTTCACGACGATAGTTGTACTGAGAAACTCGTGGCATACCACGGTGTCACGAAGCGTGCCATTGCCACCGCTAGAAGACCTTTTCTTCCTGAAGTATACTCTGATTTAAACTTAGTGTCATTTCAAAGTCACGACTGGACGGAGCATGGGATACTGTCCTCCAAGCTTCGTTACGATTTAAATTTTTGGTGTTGGAGCTCCCGATTGGATGACACACTCCCCCTCTCCTTCCAGCTCGTGCCCTTGAAGAATCAGAATATACAATACTTACTATTTTCGTGCGCCTTAACTGCTGAGGCCATTAGATCTATAAGTAATATTCGTGCAACTTTTCTTGAACGATGACCTTGAACCCCCTCCCTTGTGCAAGAAACAGTTGAAGGCAAAAGCTCGCAGCGGGCACTAATGACAACCTTCCAAGCATTGAAACTTCGTTGGCGCGAAACAGAAGCTAGTCAAAGCCAGTTGCTTTCATAGTGCAGAACCCCTGCTCAGGTTTATTGTCAATATCGAAAGAAATGGCTGAATCAGGTCCAGGTCCTTCAAGGGAGTCACCTAAAACTCTCGAAAAAGTTAAGCACAAGATGCAGTTTTGACTTTCATTTCACAGACGTTGGCATTAGTTAAAATACTCTAGTGGCCGACTTTGTAACTAATACCCCCACTCCACCCGAAATCGTCAATCCATCGTTCAAGAAAAGTTGCACGAATATTACAGTGTATTTTATGTCCCGGTTGGTGTCAGTAAGCCTGTGAACACGACCTTCACGTCGCGACTTGCTGAGGGTTCCTCTTCCGGGTATCGCCCCCAATGCAGCGGCCAAAACAAGATCTTCAGCCCTCGACCGGTTTCCCAAATCGTCTCCCGACATGTGTCTGCATATACTTGTGTGAATATGTGCGTAACGGGAGACGATGGGACAAATGTGATGGATAGATCCCGGGTGCTTCGTGGCCTGTTTGTCAGGTACTACTCTGAGTTTAGCCTGGCTCTGTTCGAAGAAACCACGAAAAACTACCCGTCAGAGCAGACGGTGACTATAATTATCCTCCAGGCTAAGATCGCTAGCAGCAAGGCAGTTGGTGTAGAAAACCACGTGGACAACATGTGCCTCAGGCATCTCAGTCGGGCTCTTTAAGTAGACGTTGGCAGTTGTAATAATCTGTGAATTGAACTTGTTCCGAACTCTTCATTGTTTCCATCATGTTTTATATTTTTGAATTGTATTTATGTGTTCATTGAAAAATTTTAAACATTATTTTTACTCTAAAAATCTTATCACTGTTCCAGCATTGTCTCGAAGGCTTGATTCCCAACTCTGCATCGTGATGTCTTAATTAACTCTCTGTTTTTTATTAAATTACGGAAGTGTAACCTGTGTGGAAGTGTCATGATTTGTGATAAATAGATTATATAACATTTTTAAGTAATGTCAGAAATTATTATTTACAATATTAAGAACTCTACCATACTTTTATTTCTTAATTTATTTTGGAGTAATTAAATTACTTTGAGGATTCCTCAAATTTTAGCTGCGATGAACAGTAAATTCCCATAATTGTATAGAATTGAGTTATAAAACGCGTCATCAAAATTGTGGAAATGGCCTTAATATCGTCGCTAAATTGATTCACAGGATTTCATTATCTAACACATCAACCACACACCCGCATTTCGATATGGCGCAAAGAAATATTGATTGTAGGTACTGGCATTGCGGTGGCTTTCCACCAACCCTCGTATAAATTTTCTGGTTATAGATACTATCGTATTACAATAATCGATTCAAACATCGAATCGAGCGAATAAATCTGCTGTGCGCCCTTCCCCCATGATCACGAAAAGGCTGTACATCCGATGCAAATTCTCAGTAGTTACTGGCACGCGATCTAATTGGTTCTGTGAATGTTGTGACTGAAGTTGATCGTATCAGTGGCAGCGTTAAGAACGAGCTGTGAGAGAACAATTTCTAAGAGGCAGGATGCAATCATAAAGTTATCAGCGGTTTTCGTAATTCGTGTTGTGAGCGGTTACTGTACTTGGAATTCGCGTTAAGCAAGGTGTTGGCACATTGACCGCCAAATTACTTCAAATTTGGCGCCTTGTTTTTGATTAGGGCAGTTTTGATGTTCTTTGAAAGCGTTTCAGAGGAAAGGACCATGCATTTCAAACTTCGCGCCTAGAAACCTCGCGAATTTCTTCCCTGTTGAGCAAATACGCTCTTTTTTCGTACAAAGTTCCTTGACGTAGATTGTCAATTGCTTTCTGTTAGTTCGGAGTGTCACCGAAAGATCGCTTGAGCTCCTGTGCGGCCTCGCGTAAAATTACCATTGTCAAAATACATGGAACTCACCGATTTCTTCCTCAGACGCCAGCTCGATTTGTGATCGGAGGCGAGGTGCAGAAAGCTTACTCAAAACGTGTTGAACGCTTTCACGGATCGATTCAGGGTATGCCAGGCACTTGGATGCAGTCGTAAAATTAAGTAAAAACGACGAAGTTCGTAAAGAAACGTTTGATTTCGGCTGGAGAGAGGTAACTGTGACTATCTCTTCAATAGTCGTTAATTCTTTCTCCTAGTAACAATCCTTGTCAATGGTGTGTCGTCTCGTTTCCAGAACACTCTTGTCTGGTAAAAACTACTGATGGAAGAGGCGATGTTTCGTTTCAGCTCCTACTAATGGCTCTCCCAACCATTTCTACGCTCACCTGCAGGTTGTAGAGCGGCGCGCTGTACTCGCGGAACCACTTGAGCGAGTTGCCGGGCCACACGTTCTCGACGGCGTCGACGCGCGGCGCGGCGCCCGTCTCGTCCAGCAGCCACAGGTTGACCACCTTGTCGTGCGCCAGCAGCAGCAGCGTGCGGCCGTCGCCCGCGGGGGCGGCGGCGAGCGCGGAGCGCGCGTCGTCCGCCCACAGCGCCGCGTCCGCCAGCGCCGCGTCCAGCTGCAGCTGCCCCAGCGCCCGCAGCGTCGCGCCACCGCCGCCCGCCTTCGCCTGCCCACGCACATAGCGCGTAGTCATAAACATTAACATAAGTCATAGAATGAAGTATTATTCGTACAACTTTTCTTGAACGATGGATTGACGATTTCGGGTGGAGTGGGGGTATTAGTTACAAAGTCGGCCACTAGAGTATTTTAAGTAATGCCAACGTCTGTGAAATGAAAGTCAAAACTGCATCTTGTGCTTAACTTTTTCGGGAGTTTTAGTTGACTCCCTTGAAGAACCTGGACTTGACTCAGCCATTTCTTTCGATATTGACAATAAATCTGAACAGGGATTCTGCACTATGAAAGCAACTGGCTTTGACTAGCTTCTGTTTCGCGCCAACGAAGTTTCAATGCTTGGAAGGTTGTCATTAGTGCCCGCTGCGAGCTTTTGCCTTCAACTGTTTATTGCACAAGGGAGGGGGATCAAGGTCATCGTTCAAGAAAAGTTGCACGAATATTATTCACAATGACTAACATAAACGTATGCAAAATAAGAGTTTCGATTGGCTGTGAGACATTCTGGTTTACTATTGGTTGGATGTGAGAATCGATTTCAAGGTATCGACTGTGTTCGTGACCCATATGGCGTTAGTTCTTCTTTCGAACTCGCTCCAATTTCGATTCCCGATTTTGAGTTACCGTTCTATTCATTTCTTGTGTCTTACTTAAGCATAACCACAGAAGCTTGAAGCTTGCAAGCTTTTAAAGTGAACGTCTTACGTGTTGTGCTTAAGTATGGATTGTGAATGAGTCCCGTTATAGACGTAGTCCTAACTTTTATGCTAATGCCAAGCTTATGATTATGTTTGCATTGTGAATGGACCTTGACGTTACCATTCATCGTACATTCAACCGCATTTTGACATTTAATTTTTTTTTCTGTCGATGCGTCAAATAATTATCGCTCTCACTCCTCCCTCTCTTTCTCTCTCCCTCCCTCTCACTCCTCTCTCTCTTTCTCTCTCCCTCCCTCCCTCTCCATCACTCTCACTCCTCCCTCTCTTTCTCTCTTCCTCCCTCTCTTTCTCTCTCCCTACCTCTGACTCCTCCCACTCTCTCTCCCTCCTCCCTCCTCCCTCCCTTTCTCTCTCCCTCCCTCTTCCTCCCTCTCTTTCCCTCTCCCTCCCTCCCTCTCTTTCCCTCTCCCTCCCGCTCCCTCCTCCCTCCCTTTTTCTCTCCCTCCCTTTCCTTCCCTCTCCCTCCCTCCCTCTCTTTCCCTCTCCCTCCCTCCCTCTCTTTCTCTCTCCCTCCCTCCCTCTCTTTCCCTCTCCCTCCTTCCCACTTTTTCCCTCTCCCTCCCTCCCTCTATTTCCCTCTCTCTCCCTCCCTCTCCCTCCCTCGTCCTCCCTCCTCCTCCCCCTCCCTCCATACATGGAGCTCCCAAGAAGAAACCCCTACGTATCGCGTAAGGCGTTCAGAAAGCAGCGCCCGTGGGGCGTTGGGGGGCGTTGTGGGGCGTACCTTGGAGGGGTCGAGGCGGTAGACGAGGCGCGTGGCGGTGGGCGGGCGGGCGCCGAAGGGCGCGCACAGCACCAGCACGGAGGAGCCCGCGCTCGCGTAGCGCACCGCCCCCGGGGCCGGCGAGCAGCCCGGCCACAGCGTGTCGTTGCGCACGCCCACCTGCGCACGGACGCACGCGCGTGCTTGCGCTCTCAGCACGCGCAAGAAAATTGGTACATCTCAAAACTGTTTCCTTTATAACTGGCGAAACGTTTTATAAAATATTAGTTTTACCAATAAATATTTCATAAATATCATTACACAGCCGTACACATAACAACGTTGAGCGGCGGCTCTCAGACTAAAACCATTCTCTTGCAAAATGACAACTTTTGCGCCCTCCTACAAAATGGCATACGAGCTCTTGCTGCAGGAGGGCGTGTGTATTCTGTTATCTAAAAACCGAAACGTCTCTCTTACATCCCTGAGTGTTTTGTCCCTTGCGTCATTTTGCCACCCGTGGCATTCCTAAAGATAACTGTCCTTTAAAAAAAGATTGTTGTGTGACAGAAGATGGAGTGTGAACCACTTAAAGGGTCCATTCTCAGGAAGTTTCATCAATATGAACCCACTGGGCCACATCAATCTGAACCCGTGTTAGCTTTAAAATACATATAAATTCAACATCAATATCTCTGAAATCGAGAGGAATCGGAAAGTTGACATTTCTTAAACAAATTAAATTATGTAATATGAAAAGAGATATGATCGTGTTTGGCCTACATGTCTTTTATTTCTACGTGATAAAATGTGTCGAAAAACACTTTTGCCATTTCAACCGCCTTTCTTTGAGTCATTTACGCCCACACGCCTACGCCTGTGCATGCACATACACACTACGTTGTTTAGCAAGAATTTTGATTTGGTTTAATTTAATTAATTTTAAAAAATAGCAGCAGGTATGGTAGATAAAGAATGAAGAAGTAGTATAATCAGCGCGTGTTGTTGGGAATTGCTTTGTTTCAGGGCAATGTAACGTACTCATTATTTATTACGTATTGATTCTCCGTCTCCTTAGACCTTGCACGGGCTGCTTCATTATTGTGAGAAATTAAGAATAAAATTCGGTTTACTGAAAGAGCCATTATGAATAATTTATTTCAAATATAATCAGTATCGAAGAAGTGGAAACATTTCTGGTTCAAAATTTCGCTAGCGAACGAATTATCTGAAATCACTCGTGCTATGAACTTATTGATTCGTTTCAAAAGTTTTACAATAAATTTGCCTAAGTCTAACTGCATCCCCTAAAAACAAATAGCCTCTCTTTCGTGGGGGCGTATGTAGGTTGTAAAGGGACCCCCCCCATGTATTTCAACTCAGATTGGAAGAGAGGGATGGGAATGAACAGTTTATTTTAAGTATTTGAAATCATAATTTAAAAAGGGTATGAAGGATATGAAAGGAATAGAGGATACGAAAACTGGCAAAAAAAGATGTATAATGTTTGATAATGTTGACAAATATATACTTTTGTCCATTTGAGAACACCTTTCTAAAAATCGAAATTGATATTTCATATACACAAGCCATGGTCTAGAGATCCAAAATTCCAAATACGTTTGTGAATATGTTTTTATCACAAGATTCACACTATCAACTTATATCACATTGTAATCGCAACGAGTTGGTTTTGCTTCATCAAAAGAGAATGTCACTGAGTGAATTTTATTATTAAGAATAACTCATTCATTCTACAAACTCGCACAAAATATTCAATTGTCTTGATGTTTCTGTTCGTTTTCCCATTCTCCAAGTAAAAAATAACTACACGAAAAAAAGAACAGTTGCAGTAAATCATATCCATGATACTGTAACAAGGTAACTTGCTACAGTTACTTGTTACATGCACTTTAAATTGCATGTGACGCAAGTACGTAACTCGTATATAAAAAAGTGTATATATTTGTCTAGGGTATCACAATTCATGACTAAAAGAAATTCAAAAGAGAAAATTCTGCTGCAATACTACAGACCAGTAATGGCTTTGACCTATATAATAGCACTTCGAGATAATGCAGACAATTTTCATTAATATTCCTTTAACTCTTGGACTTCCCTAATAGCGTGGTCTATGTAAGTGAATGTAAAGCAGATGTATCGAGTACCACCATTAATTCTAGGAAGACCGACCCGGTGCTACAGACGTATTAAGGGTATTCTGTATTCAATATGAAAAGCATCAACACGAAGATAACAGTTCAATTGCCAGAAAAGTAAGGGTGTTATTGATGCCTTCTTTGGTAATGACTGTTGCTAAATCGACAGTTGCGATTACAATAGAAAGAAGTTCAAAGAAGCAGAATGGGACTGTGTTTTGTGGTGAAGCGGAATCGAACCTTATTCATATCGAGCTGGTCTGAATGTCGTCTATTGTTCGCGCGTGCTTTGTCAACGTGACAACTTTACTACTTTTAGAGGTTTAAGGCGGCTGCACTATTTACGACAGCGCAAACACGCATCTCATCTTTGGTTTAAATTTAATATTTCCTCTTATTATTACACTAAGAAGAAAATGTGCAACTATCATATCATCTTCAGACCCCGAACAATGAGTAACTGTATCTTTCTGAAAGAGTAAATCTTAAGATAAAAGGGGCTATAAATTTAATGAGTTGAAGTTGCAAACACTATAAACAATGACGATATCATCATCGTCCGTTGTTCTCGATTGGACGTGTGCATTGCACGTCATCGAGGAGAATCGAGGACAATATAATAAAAAGGTCAAAATATATTACATTATCAATAAAATGTGCACACGGTGATTTTATTTTCATAAGATAACACAATTATTTGAATCACAACAGAATACAAAAATATTTTTTTATACCAGCATTATAAACGATCTTTTCTGAGGCATGAAATCGTTCATAATAGGGCATTTGTCTGCACAAATGACGTCACATTAACATTTAACGGCTCGAATGATTACGTCATCGCACATTCAGCCAATTGCACAGAGATTCGTGAGGAGGTAGCGGTAATCGAAATAGCCGCCCACCGTTTCCTCACACAGAGTTCCTCAAATATCCGAGACGTCACGACAAAGTTACATCGAAAAATTAAGTTTATTGAGATTCTCTTATCAATTTATAATGCGATTATACAAAAAATAGCATACTCGTATGTAACTCTTTTAGAATGTTGCTTCATTGCATTGGTAGAAATTTGAAACTCGCTCCTAACGTCGCTTGTTTTCAAAACATTTACTCATGCAATAAAGTTTAACATTATAAACGTATTGCATAAACTACTATTATATTATTGATAAACAGCTTTTATATAATCAGTCGTGGAAGAAGGTGACCTATGACACAGACCATCCCCTTTCAAGACTGATGATACGGCAAAGTGGTCGAAAGGTGGCTGTCATTAATAAATTTATATTGGCAATTATGGCTTCTTTCGTTTCAAATAAAGAAAATATTCAACAAACTAATATCAAAATTGATCGTATTGAAGTGACAACGATTTTGCTAATTACTCGTGCGAAGGAAACATACAGCGTAAGATGGGGTAGAAAGAGAATAATTTCCAAGTGGCATGAACATGGAATATGGAGATGCCGCAGAAAGTTTAGACCAATCAAAATGAATTACCTCGCAATATCGCCTCTGCCTTGAGCTAATAAGTGACATTACTGCTCGTGAATTCATCTATCTTTAAGGTGTGCATCTTCGAAAGATAGATGTTTGCAACTAAGATTAGCGCAATTTTCTGATATCATCTCGAAGTTAATAGCGTCTTGACATGAAATACCCTTGCAGGAGCAACAAGTTAAGGTAGAAGCAAAACATCGATCTCAAATGAAAATATAGTTTCCTTCTAAATTCAGAATTGTTTGTACAGATATATAATTATATCTCGCATCAATTTTCAGTTTATGCATTCCCGTGGTCAGCTTCGGCATAGATTATTCTAACAAACTGTTCAAGCTAATTTAATACAGTTTATCATGTGATATTTGTATAACATACAAGTAAACACAAATATTCATATTATTGCGTGCAAACCATTTTGTTTAATGAATGAAATTTTTGAAGAGCACGTTTCGCAACTAATCAATATTGTACACTTAACTGATACTGATGGTGTACCTACTGAATTAACAAGTATTTATGAATACTTCTTTTATGAATAGTTATCACGTAGTTCCAATTTGTTACAAAACATCATCATGAACTACTGAACATTCTCAATGTCAGAATAGAAACGATATAATGGTTAACTGAGAGTTAAGCCGGCACCAAACTTTCGCTTTTTTGTCGAATATCGTGATAATATACACAGAATCACCAGTAGTGCGATTGGGTATTATATTAGACAAGCACTAACTGTAGTGTTCGCGTCGAAGGTTGTGTGCGCATCAGCTAAAATTCGCTGTGAAGCTTATTGAATGTCCATGGCAAATGATGGAAATTTGTAACAAGGTAAAAGGAGTATTTCCTCTTACAATATCTCCCCCAGTGGGATAGATATCCTAAGCGGGGCAAGCGATAAGCTCCCGCCTGGTGTCCCGAGATCGGTGTTAGCGTAGTGTATGTAAGTGTGTGTGTGTGTGTGTGTGTGTGTGTAAGGGAAGAAGATAGGACAAGAAAGAGGAAAGAAAAATTCCGCGCGGTCTATGGTCGGTTACTTAAGATACTGCTCCGGCATTCGCCTGGTATTGTTCTGAGAAACGCGGAAAACTGCCGACGAGAGCAGCTGGTTGACAGAAATCTTCTCCAGACAGCGGATGAATTTCACTGGGCTAGACAACTAACATGAAAGCTCTGCCACCATCGAAACCTGATCCCAAGAACCGCCCTATCATATTCACTACAGAGACAATGCTAATACTATCTGAGCTAATTCAGTCAGTATGACCTGGAGGGGGTCCTATTAAGTTAATATTCGGGACCGGAAGACAGTAAATTGAGAGAATAATAATCGAGGTTCTATCCTAACAATCTTGAGATAATAATAATAATAATAATAATAATAATAATAATAATAATAATTATTATTATTATTATTATTAATCGTATCATTAGAATGGTTTACGTGAGATGAGTTGCCCACAAAAGTAGCGATTGGTCCGAGGAGACAATTTTTTAATACCACTGGATTCGTTAGGTTTGCGAGTACAAATTAAAAGAGCGCGTATCGTACACTTTAATCGCAGTTAATGCTCAAGGGCAATTCATGCAGAATCGTTGAAATTCTGCCTCAAAAGTATTCTTCCTAATGGCCTACTTTTTCAACAATATAATCGTTCGGGAGGATCAGCAATTGCCCCCGACTTTTTAGAATTACCATTGTTGACATTTTTTGCAGATAAAATTATTAGTAATTCTTCTTCTTTTATCCTTGTTATATCTATTATAAAAATTGTTTTTATGCGTTTATATGAGTATGTAACAAAACAAATAAGTGTACCATTGAAATGATTTCTCCCAAAATTAGCCCGAATGATTTTGAGAGGCTGCAAATGAAAATAGCAAGGAGTTGCAATTTATAATGTTACTATCATGTGTCATTCACAAAATTTGCTTTAATGCAATCCGCATGATCCGTATTAAGGTATTGCATTGAAACGGTGTGAATGGGGGCTCCTCAGAGAGCGGTCGTGCGAGGGCGTGCTAGGGCGTGCTAGGGCGTGCGAAGGCGTGCGAGGACGGGCGAGGGCGGGCGAGGACGGGCGAGGACGGGCGAGGACGGGCGAGGACGGGCGAGGACGGGCGAGGACGGGCGAGGACGGGCGAGGACGGGCGAGGGCGAGAGCGGGCGTGCGAAATCTGTGTAACCAATTATGTAAATATCTTTGACATTGTGTTAACATTTAGCAGGGTAAAAATGCAGAGGAAGATTTGCATATTCATCGTAGATCACCGTTTATGGTGCGAAGACCCGCGTTGAGATTGTGATTCTCGCGCGGAGGATTGTGTGAACAGAGAACGGCTGTTGCGCGAACGACAACGCAGTCTCTAATGTTGGACGCAAGTGCTGTGGACATTCGTAAAGGACAATAGATTCTACGTAATTCTAGAAAAAGTAACAAAATCGTGCGTGACGTACGATAGCCCAAAATCCTGTTTGTCCGTACATTAATATTTATGCCGAGGGTATGTTGGCATGTAAAGCCATTTGAGTACCGCGATCCCTGATGTTATCTGTTACTCGCTGATTACTCGGCGTTGCCCAGGTGTCTATTTATCACAATCGACGTTAAACCGCGCCGCCTGCCCCGACCGCCCCGCTCTGCCTCGTTTGCACAACCCGCTACAATGCCGCTTATGTGTAACGCGGGTTGCATTCTCTGGTAACATAATTTTTGGGAGTAAACAAATTTGGGTTAACATAATGGAATCATGAACCTCCGTACGTTTTCTCCCTCTCTCACAATGATTACTGCAGCATCAAGGAGCAATCGCTCTGGCGCTTCAGATGTGTTTTTGAGACATACAAACACACATACACATATTAGGCTTCTCACGAATGAGCAGGGAGTCCCACCCCAAATAATTTCTAAGGGATCGCAATAGCGAAATGCAGTTTTCACTAAAGAATACGTGTGTGAAACATACATATATACATAATCTCATCATGCGACAAGTATACATATTAGAGATATTGTTCGTTTCTTTAATCATCTTTAATTCTTTCGTCGTAAATAGTTTTTCACGTGCAATGAATATATCGTAAAATGAGGAATATGAAATAGCATATGTTAATATTTAAAAGTGATATTGGGTATTTATGATACTTTATTTGAAATTGCTCTCAATATCGAAACTTCCCAGTCTCAACCGGCGCGCAATTGTTTTTGTGGTGGAGATGGCCATGTCCACCACAGTTCGGACAAAACGAGCTCTATTTTGACTCAGTTCCAAGTTTGCCTCTCCCTGTCACTCCTCCAGCCTCACAGTCCGAGTGGCGTGATTTGATTCGTCGCGCAAGAGGGAAGAGGACAAGGCCACCTGTCCCAAATGCGCTAGATTCTGCTCACTTGTGGAAGATCTACTAAAATGAAACAAAAATGCTTGTAATTTGAAATCACATGCGGCAGAAGTATTATATTTTAAAAATTAAAATTTTGAATTTAGTATTAAATACTTTTAAATCATTAATAAATTAATTATCAGTATAATTCTCCTTTCTCTTATATATTCATTGCAGGTGAAAGCGCTATTGTCTATCTAAGAATCAAAAAGTATTCTATTTACTCAAACATAAAAATATTTCTCGCCATACCGCTAAAGTTCATCCACGTGCTTCATGATTCGGTGCTGAAAACTGCATTTGTGTATCGCGTGCCGTTTTAAAGTAATCAGGGGTAGGGGCTGTAGCGCGTGGCTTGCCGCTGTCGGAGGTGCGCGCTCACCTTGTGCCGGCTCCAGTGCGAGGTGGCGAGGTCGAACTGCCAGAGGGAGAGCGGCGCGGCGCGCAGGTCCAGCGCGAGCAGTTGGTCGCGCGCCGAGTCGCACCAGGCCACGGGCTGGCTGCCGCCGCCGGCCTCGAAGTCCGGGCAGAAGGCCTCGGCGTCGCCCGCCGGCCCGTCCTCGCCCGGAGAGGCCTCCGCCCCCGCGGCCCCGCCCCCGCCCCCGCCCTCGCCCTCCCCCTCGCCGCCCTCGTCGCTGGCGCCGTCCGCGCAGCAGGGCGCCCCCGGCGGCTCCTTGCTCTTGTTCTCGCTCGGCTTCGAGATGGTCTTGCTGCCCGCCTTGTCTGGACTCGGCTTCTGCGGCGGGGGCACGGTCGAGGCCGCGCTGCCGCTGGCTGTCTCGTTAGCCGACGCCCTGCAACGACAAGAGAAGGATTTTGATTTAAAAAATGTTGATAAACAATAACTCAGCCGATGAATAACTCTTTCCCAACGATTTGATTCACTAGAAAAAAAACACCTCTTGACAATTTTTCATCATCAGATCTGCTGTGTGCTATTCAAAAATTTGGATAGAGAATCCGCAGAAATTGTAGAACTCGGGTAAAGGAAGATTGAGGGGATTTTATTAGGAAGATTATAAAGGAGAAATACCTATTAAGAGAGGATAATCGACGAATAAGAAAATAATGCGTATTGGTGGAACATAAAATGTATCTGAATCTAACCCTGAAGCCTTCCAGTGTTCTGTTCGTGGCAATATGTAAAGCTGGTGGGGATGAATAAATGCATATGTGTGTGCGTTCCATACGTATACAGAGTTTAAAGTTATAGAAGGAGTGAAAAGCAATTAACGTAACTACTACATCTGTCATTGCTGGAGTATAGAAATGTATTGGATGCATTTTCTTCCGGCATCAGTTTTGTTCCCTTCAGAGGATTTATCTTGTTCCGTAGATTTTTCTGCGGCTTTCATGTGACGGGGAGATTGAGGTGAATTGTAGCGACCAGTAACTTCGAAATGTAGAATGTGGGCTTAGCAATGGCTGAGAGGCCAACACATGCAAGAATACAGAAATGTTTACTTTAGAACTTTGTAATACATATATTTCTCAACATGAAACAAGGGATAAAACAACTGGAGAATTTTCTTAGAAATGACAAAAAAGAACACAATTAAAATTGAAGCTTGAACTGAGAAATGGTAATTAAGGCAAACCATAGAAAGCAGATCAATATTTTTCCAATAATTTATTTTCCAAGAGTACGCTTCTAAATTCATTTATTTCATTTATAAGATACGTTATATATTTATGATTTCTTTTTTATCTATAGAACACTTAATTTCCAAATTTTAATTCGCTTTATTATTTTAATATATTTTATGATTTCGGTGTAAAATATTATTAAACACGAATAGTTCTCGATATCGAAGTGACTTAATTCTCCTTCATAAAAAGTCGTTTAGTAAATTTCTGATAGTTGAGAATTCTAGCTTTTTCATTTTGGAATATGCCATAAATACTTCGATCTGTATATAGTTGCACGAAAAAAAGAACAGTTGCAGTATACCAGATTCATGATACTGTAACAAGTTCCCTTGTATACTGCAACTGTTCTTTTTTCCGTGTGTAGTTTTTTACTACTTTGTAAGGAAAACAAAGTGAAGATAATTCATTCGTAAATGTTGTAATATATCGAAAAGATTTTACTGTTTTCATAGATACGCCATCTTCATGGTGCTGTACACAGACACTTTTTTCGCATGTCTTTCCGAATCCAAGGATATGATCATTCCGTAAACGCATGATGTAACACTGATAAATTTCTTAACACTTCCAAATTAGCATGGTCTGCAATACTGAAAATAGTCTGTTTTATTATCAGCACATTTACTTACCGAGAAAATCACGAAATCCAAGTGCTCAACTGAGTTTTTATTTACTACACAATGTTTCGTTAATGGCGTTTTAACACGAAATGGAAATTGGAGGCCAATGCAGTATCGTGCCTGGTGTTTTTACTACGAACTGGCATGATTCGAGTTCTTGTGTTCGTCTTGTTCGACCTTCATCAAACGTCAACTTTTAAATTTCCTATGCTATTTTGGTGGCTGCTAATCATAAGAAGTTTTGGATTGTTCTCTGAAAAATTTCTGCCTCACGCCAACTCTATTTCACGTCGAAAATAGTGATTTTTACGTATCTAAAAAAACGTTTAGAGTCGTGATTGTTATAATTACAAGTTGGTGTATAAATGCGTTGTGAATACGAATAAGAGTTTAACGAAAATGTAATAATCTGTTGTAACGTAATTGATCCTGTATTGCTAGCAGATCTAATGTCTTAATATTCTTGGTGAATCTGAAAAAGGTTCATGTCAGCATTTTTTAGTTTTAGTGCGTTACCTGCACGAACACATATACAAATTTGAAAAGAAAATTGTAGTGAGAGAAAAGTAAAGAAAGGCTCATGGAGTGTTAAATACGAGTATGAAAATATGAATGTGGAGAGGTTGGTGGGGATAGAACAAAAATTAAATTCAGGACTCGTCTGAACATACTAAAAAAGCTGAAATTCAAAACTCTTCAACAAAACCGGTGAACTGAATATTTGAAATTTGGTTCCCCGAACTTTATCGAAAGCTAAAATACGTGTAGTATATGCAAGGGATTTTAAATATCCTATACAACCGGCAAAAGCTCGATAGCAACACTCAAATTAATTTGAGCAGAAACATGTTACAGGCCGGAGATTGCAACGAGTTCGTGTTTACTGCGAGGGAAATTGAAAGGCTGAAATCGCAGCTCTGAAAATCTATAATATTTCAAAAAGCATACTTTATATTATTGAAATATATCATAAAAAGGGACTTCGATCCCGGGTTTCCTTTAATTTTTGTCATCAAAATGCACATTGTGTTTTCCACATCTCTATACACGGTTTGGAGGAAAAGAAAAATTATATTGAAAAAATGTCTCGAGTTATAGAATGAGGAGGGGACTTTTTAACTCATATCTATGTTTAAATTCTACGGAAGGTAGTATCAGTCTTATCTTGCGATACTCATTTTCTGTGATTTCTAACACATCGTATTTCGAATACCAACAATTTTTCAAATTTACAGGAAAAAATTGAGCATCTTGAATTTTAAATCATACACCTCCACTTGCAAAACATTCAAGCACTGAAGCAAAGAGCACCTCTCTCTAGTCTGCGCCAACCGGTCAAACTAGGAAACCTCTTAGCTGTTCCAGTTTCTACAGGATGCGGCCGTCGCTGTACCGCCGTGACAGTCGGGGGAGGGGGGAGGAAAACCGATAGGTACTTCACATCGCAACTTTCTTTTTACGTAATACGAGATACACGCTGCATGTTACCATAAGTATATCTTGAAAAGAGAATGAAAATTACATTGCGTCGAAAATACTGAATTATAAAGTCTGGAGCGTTTACATTACATGTAACATAAACCCCAATATCACAGAAGCACGGAGTCAAAGAAATGTACCTCACGTAACTTACATGGATTTGGACTACGTGCCTGCGCGAGGAAGTCTGATAAGAGTGTGTTTTTCTCTCTCTAGTGGTTAACGTAATGTGAAGACGTTACAAATGTTCGTAAAAATCTTAGTTTTATTTTGTTTCTTTTATGGAAACATATGAAAAAATTAAACTTGGGAAGCTATTAGTAATCAATAAAATTCCCGTTTAGAAGTAGACGTGACAACTAATCTCTCGAACTAAAAATTCAAAACGTATTTCATATTTCTGCCTCTCTATGTAACAAGATTAGGATATCGATTGTTAATTTCGTTTTTTAATAATTTTGTCTAGTTTTGTGTGCTCGCAGATCTTACAATTTAGGTAGATACTTGCGGGCTCCTCGGTTACTAGGTTTTCACCATGCAGCGTACGAATGACAGACGACAAACATTGATGCCCAGGGCGCGATTCCAAAACAAGACACTTCGGATTGAGCCGCTGGATTGGAGCACACCAGCCAACCGGGCAGGATTACAAAAAAATATTCTTATTTTTAACCAAAAGTTACGATGTCATCGGCCTGGAACTGTCCTCTCAGAATTTTCGTTTCCACCCGAGCGTATGGGGCGAGCGTGTGGGGCGGGCGTGTGGGGCGGACGTGTGGGGGCGGGCGCGTGGGGCGAGCGCGTGGGGCGGGTGCGTGGGGCGGGCGCGTGGGGCGGGCGCGTGGGGCGGGCGCGTGGGGCGGCGCGTGGGGCGGCTGCTCACCTGGAGTCCGCCGGGCGAGGCGGCGTGGCGCCGGTGGGCGGCGGGGACGGGCGCGGGCGGGGCGTGGTCGCCGTGGAGGCGGTCACGGGCGTGGGCGTGGTCACCGGGAACTCTTCGTGCTCGGCCGCCGGCGGCGCTGGCGGCGGTGTGCTGCTGGCCGCGACGGACACCGCGTTCGTGGGCACGGGCGTGCTCTTCGCCCCCGCCGTGGCACGCGCGGCCTGCGCCTGCGTGGCGCACGATTCGAGAAAATTAACACCCATATTCAACACTTAATGAGTACATAGTTCTAAGGATATGTCGATAAACTGATGTTTTGTTTTCGAAACAACTTAAGTCCCCTGCACACGAGCGTTGCGTTGACGCGCGTTAAGTAACGCGCGTCGTAGAATAACACTGTATCTTATGTGAAACAGCACACGAGCTTGGGCCGTTCGGCGTAAGATACGGTGTTTATCTACGACACGCGTTTCTTATCACTTGTCAAACACGCTTTAACGTAACACTCGTGTGACACAGGCCTTAAACGCTGCGTCTGCGACTAGAAACAGCAGTCACGTTTGTGTCACAATCAGTTTGTATTTCATTTGTGCGTCCAAAATTTTAATATGGTCATAAAAATATATAAATTTATTGAATGACAATCATTGATAAGTTAAATAAATACTAAATTACAATTTTGAATAATAATAAATATTGCGATCTCTAGACAAGTACATCAGAACCAGAAAATGTCCATGAGTGATATAGGAATACACAAACATTTACCCATTTTTATAAAAATATGCATTTTTATCTTAAGAGAAGAAGCTAATTATTATTGTAGCTAATTTTTCAAGAACAAATAATCAAAAATTTGATGATAGATCAGTCAAATTTGATTAAATTTGATTAAAAAGTTACCTAAGTCTTACCCAAGACATTATTTTTAAAAAAGTATTATATTTAAAAAGCTGTAAATTCATATTAAAAAGTAAAAAAAACAATTTTTGGTGACGTTGTACTGAAAATAAAGCACTGTAATATAAAAACGATGTACGATGGGTGAGGGTGAAATGTTGATGAACTTATAGTGAAAAGTTAGTTTTCAGTGTTGTGCACAAAAGTAGCGAGATTTAAGAAACCAGTAGCTTTAAAGACTTCCACAGTTGGAAGATGCACGCACTCTGATAACCCAGACCTTAGACTTTCATTCGTGTAGAATGGTATGCTTTCGCCGTTTTCTAAGAGCCATTGAATCGTTAATCACGTTTTCTTCTACATTCCTTTCCCAATGCTTGAAGAAATTTAGATTGAAATTATTATAAACTACTCTTGAAATTTAACATAGTAGGAAAGGCCAAATTAGAAGTTATAATCAAGTCACAAAACTCGATTTGTATGCAACCTATATTATTCAAACTAATATGTGGTGAAGGAGAACTGAGGACTTCAGGTCTCAGATGCAATTACCTTATGAAAGCCGTTATCTGATGTCAGAGTTCTGGAATTTTGGCCATTCGCCCACCCCCCACGTGAACTGTACTGTTAAGCATTTTCGAGCTTAGCAGTACATGGGCGCCCAACGCTACCAACTACTTTTTTGTTTCTTTATTCCCCGTCTGAGACCGACAAAAAAGAATGAGTCATTTTACCCCTTCCTTGCGTTTTTCTCTGGCTGGGCGAATAGAGGATCTAATGCGGGAGGGAGATGTCGGGGAGTTTAATTTGGCCAGGCACTTGGCCTGGGTTCTTTTAAATATCACAAAAGTGACACAGCACACTGAGGGGTTCCGCCCTTCGAAAATCTACAGTCACCCGCGAAGTCGCTTCTAATGAAATGTCTCAAAATTGATACTTCAAAGTGAGCTGGCACATTTCGGAGAAATATAAAGCTCTGTAGTGAAATGTTTTAGAATGTCTGCTGTCTCCTCTGCAAAGGCGTCGAGAAGCGAAAGGTGACACCTAGCCTCAGGCTCCTAACTAATAAGAACCCAGAACAATTTGTCCATTATCCTGATCAACAAGGGTTTTGTGCCATTGCTCCAAACTCGAGATTTTATCAATACTTTTTTCTAAAAATTTTAATATAACCGTTTGTTCTCGTTGATTTTACAGTGTGGGTATGTGTGTGCATGTGGGTATGTGTGTGCATGTGGGTATGTGTGTGTGCATGTGTGCGCATGTGTGTATGCATGTGGGCATTGTGTGTGCATGTGTGTATGTGAGTGTGCATGTGGGCATGTGTGTATGTGCGTGTGTATGTGTGTGCATGTAGGTATGTGTGTTCATGTAGGTATGTGTGTTCATGTAGGTATTGTGTGCATGTGTGTAATTTTGGGCATGTGTGCGCATGTGGGCATGTGTGCGCATGTGGGTATGTGTGTGTGCGCATGTGGACATGTGTGCGCATGTGGGTATGTGTGTGTGCGCATGTGGGTATGTGTGTGTGCGCATGTGGGCATGTGTGCGCAAGTGGGCATGTGTGCGCAAGTGGGCATGTGTGCGCATGTGGGCATGTGTGCGCAAGTGGGCATGTGTGCGCATGTGGGCATGTGTGCGCAAGTGGGCATGTGTGCGCAAGTGGGCATGTGTGCGCATGTGGGCATGTGTGCGCATGTGGGCATGTGTGCGCATGTGGGCATGTGTGCGCATGTGGGCATGTGTGCGCATGTGGGCATGTGTGCGCATGTGGGCATGTGTGTGCATTTGGGCATGTGTGTGCTTGTGGGCATGTGTGTGCTTGTGGGCATGTGTGTGCTTGTGGGTATGTGTATGAATGTGTGTGTACGTGTGTGCATGTGTGTGTGTGTGTGTGGAGGAAGATGATGCATGCGGCGGGGGGTGGCCGGCGCCTACCTCCGCCTTGGCCTTCCTCTTCTCCTGGCTCTCGCGCTCCTCCTCGCGCCGCTCCTCGGCCTCCGCCTCCTCCTCCGCGTCCGCCGCCGCCGCCGCCGCCCCCGCGTGCGTGCGCACGACGCCGTGGCGCACGGGCGGCGGCGGGCGCGTGGCGGGCGCGTGCGTCTTGAGCGTGCCGGCGCGCTCGGGGGGCGTGTCGGCGTGCGCCGAGGCGGCGACGGCGGCCGCGGCGGCCGACGCGGCGTCGGTGCGGTCGCAGCAGCACATGTACGCCGTCCACACGCGGTCCACCAGCTCCAGCTGCCACACCGTGTTGCTGCGCCGGTTGCGCGGGTCGTAGTACGCCAGGGAGCGCTTCTGCGGGTCCTGCAAATTGCGTTTTATTGTCATTGAAATAAGGATGATGAAAATTGTTCAGATTCTTTTGACCGCTTTATTTTTTATCTGTTCAATTTACTGATTTGACAGAGATTATCATGACTTAACATTAGCTCTGGATTAGTGCACAGTCAGGTGGGGGCTTCATTTACTCGAAGCTCCTTCTCACTTTGTTACGTTTCTCCGTAGTGTTTGTATTTGTTTATAGATAAGAATTATTAATTAAACCGTAAATTATATAAAAATTGAAAAATTAAACTAAAATCAATATTTGTCTGGAGAGCCGTACATATTTTTTTTTCAATCTGCAGTAATTCTCCGTAATTTTTTTGCCTTATTGTTTCGTCACGCTGCTGTTAGACAATGCCTTTTTTCGCTTCGGTCAGGGACTCAGCGCCGTTATTGAGCGCAATTGCCAGACGGTCACCCGTCCACACATCCGTGGTGACTCGAGTTGCTTAGCTTCCGTGATATAACGAAGCGTAGCTAACCAATTCTGTTAAACAACGCCGACTCACCAAAACCTTAATGTACGTATCAGAGTCGCCCATACATAGTCAATTGCGAAAATTACGGATAACTAGTCCAGCCGATATCATCCAGATGAATTGAGGAATGTCAGTTGCAGTTAAAGTTCTTTCGTTGGTTTAACTGCTAGCATTGAAAGGCGGACGGACAGACGTTTCCTACAAACCAATCTTTTTTCGGTATCAAGGGTCGAAAAGCATCAATTTTGACTCAACAATGTGTCAGAGGAAATAATTTGCTACATACGGCAACAATAATTATTCACTTTTTCGATATTAGGGATCTAAAATATGATTTTTTTCTGTTGTCTTTTCTGTTTCGCAGTCTTTCACTGCAGCGTTTCATAGTTATAATGTATTATTAATATATAAATTCCAATTTAATTAAATTATTATTAGTATTTCAAGTCTTGAATAATGAGTGTAAAACATACATTTTCCACGAGAACCGCACATAACTCGAGGAAGAGGTTCTCTAAGAAATATTTATCCGGCATTGATGTACATAGGTAGTGAATTCCGAACATTGTGAGTATAAAATACTGTTGGAAGTCAAAAATTGTCACTGTAGCATTAGAATTATTTGCTTTAAGATTTCTTAGAAACGCTCGGGAAATGATAATCTCAAAAGTAAGTGGTTTACCAAGTAAGTTTATGGCCTCTGATTTAGCTCCAAGTCATCACGTTCGTATCTCTGATAGAAAAAAATCCTTTTGAAGGAAACTCGTGAAGTAGATAAATGAGAAACCGAATGGAAGCGAAGCAGAAAAGGTGAAACTAACGTGGAAAAACCAATAATCCATAAATGTAGCTTTTTGTCTGCATTATGATGTGAAAGGAATTCTACCCTTAAACCCCTAAGGACCATCAGCCTGAAGGGATGAACAATGAACCCGTTAAAATTACGAGGTAATTATTAATTCTGTTTGAACTAAACTGAATTGCCTCTGGGAAACTCAAACACGGTTATTAACCAGAAACAAAATTTGAAACACATTGTAATGATACACATGTAGTACGCAGTTAAATGAGAGCGTTGATGTTCGTTTTGAACGGAAAGAATATTTACATCTATTTTAGTAGCTTTTTAGGAGATGCAAATGTATATTTTGCAGATTTCAATTTGGTACTTATTATGAAAATCTATTAAAGTTAGGGTTATAAATTGTTACAGGTTACAAATATAACACTCATAATAACACTAAAACAACGGTTTTTCAAAAAGTGTATTTGTAGATAAAAAATATTTTCTCATAATTCAATTTTACCCGCGTTTTCTAGTAAATAAAGTTTTGCAGAATGAAGAATACTCATACTACTAATCAGAAAAACAGTGTTTCAGTAAATGTAAGAGATCTTTATTAACAACTCCTGAAATTTTTCGATTTCTACTACACATGTAAGTTGTGAAATGTTCAATTTAGTATCACAAATATCAACTTTCGGAAATGGGCGTTAAAGATGTAACCCTCCGAATACGCCAGCTCGATAACTTGCGTCACCAGAATAAACATTTTGCAATAAGTACTTCCTTTTGTGACTTTTTTAAATTGTTTAAATTCACAACATAAAGTTTTTAATTTACTCCCTGCTTGCCTATGTCTTTCAGTAATCATGCACTGCATTGTGTCTCAGTATCTAAAAGTGTTGGAGAGATCACCTAAGCACAATGAGAGATCTTCATATATAAATAATAATACAATATAAAAATAAATGTATGAGTGATATCAACATAATTGAAACACCAATATAAAGAGAAAATGATAAAGATTTATAAAAAATAAAATACCAGAACACAATTTTTTATTAAAAATCAACTCCGTGTCCCCTCAACAATGTATGAACAAATTATATACGAAGATATAATATTCGTATATAATTATGAATTAATTATATATGAAAATCACTCACGGAAGATAATATTGTTGAATATGAAAATAAATTTTCTTTTCACTTATCAACAAACCCATCTGAGTATATCACAAAACTAGTACGAAAATACATAATAAATCATGATTAATTCCTGACTCTGAAGAATGTACCCAACATGACAGAAATATTTGTTACCTTTTAGGATTGAAATATATTATTTTTATGGATATTTTAAATTCGAAATGGCTCGTAATTAAACAAAATTGTGTACTAACTCCTTGCACCGACAAAATGCTGCTAAACAAACCAACACGAAACGGTTCAAAAACGTAGCATGCAGTCCACAATAACAATAAAAAATATTGTGTTTATAACGCTGCAACAAATTAAATATTGTAATAAAAATTGTCTTCACGAATGCTCCAATAACATAAAATAAACTTAATAAAGTCACTATCAGGTATCAATAAATACTTTCCCTTTCTCACAACTGAGTAAAGAGAAAGTTCCGTAATGCTGCGAGGAAAAGCGGTGAATTTTAGGCAGAAAAACTCATGTTACAGGGCCCTGGTAACAATAAAGAGGATAAACCCAGTTGCTAAATTTAAAAAATCCTCTATCACGTGGTGTAGCCAAAATTCATGTTTTGTGGGTCCTTGATACCTAAAAATCTATTGACTGCACTGTCCATCCATCTGTGAACAAAGCTAGTGGCTAGACCGTTCAGTCGATTTTCTCTAAAATTGGTATTTCCCAATCGATATGACTAATGTCGCGGCCCCTTGGATTCGAAACTGATATTTTAATTTGGAAAGTTACTTTATACGGGGACGTCTGGCGCTAGGCCCAGGTTGGCCCAGACCGCCGGCCTGACGGTCTCTCGACCTCTCCGCCAATCACAGCGCACCTGCCCCTCCCGAGAGCCCAGGCAGGAGAGTATAAATCACCGGGCGCGTAGCGCCGCAGTGTCACTGCCCTGAGGAAGCCTGCGATATGTCAGGCGAAACGTCGGCACCCCAGCCAACGACGCGGCGTCTCCCGGATAGCCGAGAATTCAAAGTTACTTTATATGAAGCCTATGGGACATTTTCCGAATTTCCAAAAAAATGGCTCCATCGTTTTTTATTAAATTGTGTTGTTTGGATAGTGTAAAGGACGTTTAAGCGAATGGGGAAGGTCTCGTATTCTTTTAGAACCCTGATTTTTCGACAATTTTATAACTTAAACATTTTTTTGGTGTCTTTCTACAACTAAAATATTAAAGATTGAGATTTTTCCCACAACGAAATCTGTTCCTTAAAGACGGGCCATGTGCAATTTTTCGAAATTTTGAGTACTTTTCGCGTAATTTTGCGTGGAATTGTGGGCGAAAAAGTACGTGCTTTAGTCCCACTAATTATTATGTTATGTAAGGTGTGATAATTTTCTGGTGAATTTTATTTCTCTTATTTCCTCCACTGATGGTGCTACGTTCCCGAAGCTCAATAGACGTTAAGTCAGATTTAAAAGGCTCAATCTCATATTGCAAAGCAGTGTCCGTTAATCTTCTCAGGGCTGTAAGTCTTAATTAAGAGCAATTATATTGTATGCTGCTACAGTCCCAACAATAATTAAAAGAGTTTGTGAAAATAAATCCCTGGCCTAGACATCCGTTCTAGGAAACGGAAGTGACGTCAAGAGCAAACTCCGACCGTCAAACTCTCAGAAATCTCCCTGTAATTTACCCACAGGCTGAGTGGATTTAGAAGACGAGTAATTATTTACGAGAGAACAGTTTAGCTCAAGCGATATTTCTTCAGTAAGTAAAGAAGTAGTTTCATAGTTGAAACAAGCAGTGCCACTCCTAGAATACGCGGGATAAATCATGGATAAACACCAGATTCTTCTGTTACTGCATCTTTTCTTTGAAAACGTAAAATAAGATGAAACCTTGACAGAAATTTGAATTATGAAACAGGCGTTATTTTAGTACTTGTTTTATTTTGCACGAAATTGCAGTTTGGGGCATAGCTGCACCATTCCATTAAGTATATTTTTAAATTATCAACTCGTTTTAATTTCTCATTTTTAAAAGTTCAATGTGAGAAAAACATTTTTATGACATAACCCAGCATTGCATTCGAGTGATCTGTAAAATCCGAGTGCCGTGGAATATGTACCAATTCTACATTTTGTTTCCCTATGAACTGAGCAACTGTACCTTTCATCATGCCTATTGTATAAATAAAAATGTCCGAGTTATTGCAGCAGGGATAGTAGGTCCGCGATGTACGGTTGCAGGCTCTCAGCAAACTCCATGTTCGGTGTCCGTCTTCCCAATTTGATGATATCCGTTTTGTCAGTCTTCGCTGAACTTACAACCACGAGACAGCGTGCGCGAGTTACATTTGACCTTACGTCCGGGCGCGAAGCTTAGCGATACGCTGCACTGCGATTCAAATTCATCGAATTTCTCGGAACAGGCGTTTCTCTGCGACGTAAAAGAGAGAATGAACCCAATTTTTGTCCACTTTTAGCAGAGTGCACATGTACGTCAGAGTGCGCCTCGGTGTATATGCTAGTATATGTGTATAACGAAGTTTTTCCAGTCTCAAACATATTAGTTGACTGACGGAAATAATTTGGAATTATACTGAACTGTAAATAATAACGAAAACAATTAAAACATTTCTTCTGTAACTTAATTGTTTTTGATTTCTGAAAGTATATTAGTTGTTTTCTATTTTTGTGTGTGAATAATATTTAATTTTATGTGAGAATAATATTTAAAATGTCAAATATAGTTTGTTTAAACAATATGTACAAACTTAATTATAATAAAATACAAAAAATGATAATATTTAATTCGCCTTGAATATCACGTTCAAAATATAAAAATAAGTTGATTAGTGGATTAACTGGAGATTTTAGGCTACATAAAACCGTTTTGCAAAGTCTTGATCTTTTTATTTGCATGTTTTTGCTGGTTTGGGTTTTTTTACTGCATGCTTAAGAGAGTTTTACTGCATGAAAATCCAAATTTGCTCATGAACATTAGCTCTTACTATACGCACAACACCATTTGTAAAGATATATGTTTATTGTAAACGTTTGGTTCAATGTTGGAAACTTTCGTTCAAATTTTCACGAGTCTGCCTGTCTTCCACAATGTCCGTTGTTAATCAGTTTTTTTACGTATAGAGTATTATTAGTGAGGTATATTATATTTTGAGGTATATTGTAATGAGACCTCCATATATTGAAGTGAGCGCTCAGCAAACTTCATCTAGCACATCATATCTTCAAGGAGGAATATCTAATACAATATGTTTTTAGGTTGCCTAAAATAGCTGTTTTTTACTTTGCTGGAAAAAAATTGTTTACATTACTGACAAATTGCGAAAACACAAAAGTAACTTTGTCTAAAAAATCTGGCATATAACTAGTGATAGTATTGCACAAAATGACTCTCTATCGCTCCATGCATAATACAAATATTCGTACCGGGTGCACGAACTGTGGAGCGTAACTTGCTGTCACGCTTTACGTGACACATGCGAGAACTTTTGTAGCATGCAGAACGAATGCATGTGAAAAACATTTTTCAGAAAAGTTTTCACTGATGGCAATAAATGGGAATGTGGAGTGCCATACTCCAAAGTAAGTCAACATATCACCTTAAATAAGAAACTAATAAATTGTTAGGGAGAAAAACTGACATGCCGCGGGTTAAATACATGTTATTTTAGGACTTCCAGATCTTTCCAATATCAACACCGGAGTAATATAAAGATAAGTACGTAACAGATGAAATAGATTTTTGTTATAATACTTTATGTTCCCTGCACTTTTCAGTGAGAAAGGCTTGACTTTACCCTTGGGAAAAGTCAATGTTTATGCAGTCTCAGAAAAAAATACACACACGCACGCGGCTATCGCGAGCTACTTGTAGAGTTGTTGGCTAGACAGTAAACTTGTAAAGTTCTATTACAACTGTAAAAGAAAAACCTGTGAGAGTTAGATTTATTGTTGCAGTCAAGGAAAAAGTAGCGAAAAGTAATTATTAATTTATCCTTTAAATAATTAATTAAATTTATCGATCTCAAGAATTTTTATGGAAATGCATTGTGAGTTCACAGGCGAGATCCATCTTGACCAGAATTCAGATTGCTAGATAATTATAATGTTTTTGAGTGAGCAGTGAGCATTGATGGTTGTCATTCCTTCATCTTCGGTCGACGGACCATTGTCACGCCTGGGCGTTCCGTTTATCATCACTTTGCGTCCACCTCTTGTTCACTCATCTGACCTCCTGACTTCGACGCCACGTGCCATCAGTGTCTCCAACAGCTTCTGTCACTCCCCCCCCCCCGACCTACGTTCTCCGTCCTTGCGTTCACGGCCTTCAGCCCCTCCCTCTCGTTTTTCGTATTCTACTTTCGTACAACCGTAAACGGCTCCGTCACTGGTGAGTTAGATGTACTCTTTGTTTGTTCGCTGCATTATGGACGTATTTATGCGAACGTATTTATGGCGGTTTTATTCACAGTAATGTGAGTGCAGTTCAAGAAAAATGTTTCTTTTTTGATGCGGGAACTCAAGCTTTATGCTTAAGTATCTTTGAATCGTTGTTAAATGAAACTAGTTGACTTCCCGGTCACTTATTTACCGCCCCTTCCCTTCTTCCGTTACCCCCTCTTCGAGCCATCGCCTCTCCGCCCCGGCCCGCCCCGCCCTGCATCGCTCTACCCCTAAAAACCTAATAAAGTATACGAGAAAGTGTGCGCTATGTTGTAACGCTAGTTTTTATTATTTGATCAGTTAACAACAATCAGAATGTTAATCCTAGTTTCCTTTGCTTGGTGTTTGTCGTTATTTACGAAAAACAAACCACTTTCATTATCACACGTTCTCTATACAAATTATCTATAATCTCCATGTACTTGCATTTTTGTGGCGTGTATGTAACGTACCACTGTATTCACTTCTTCCCCTTCAGTGCTATTTTTAAGCCCCTCAAAACAAGAATTCGAATAATTTTACTTTTCATGTAAATTTATTTCTAGATTCCGGCTCGGTATTTCAGAACGATCACTCTTCACTAATCCACATAAACGTTTGTGATTTGGTAGCTATCATCTAATAAACAGAAGATCATGTTTTATTCCACATTAACTATTTAGCATTTTTTATATTCACTGTAAAAACATGATTAAGTATTATAATTACAAATTTCTCAGTAACTTCGACAAACACTTTATTTAAAAGACAATGGCATACTAATATAATTAAATAGTTTAATTTCATTATCAAAATGTAATCGAGAAAATTGTGTGTGTCAATGGATATTAAATTTTAATATTGATGAACTTTACCTTTAATTACATATTGCTTTTATTATTCTCTGTAACACAATTTTGTCGATTGGAACGCACGATTAAAATCACTGTATTAATACGAATTGAACCTCTTTCATTACGTTGCAGAAAAGGAAGAGTGTAAAAAAGCAACCGAAAAGTACTACTTATGCACCATACGAAATATAAAAAAACAAAAACAAAATGTAGCTCCATGCCATTCTTATTCTACAAAACTGATGAATGAGAGAAGTTTACAAATTCTTGAGCAATACAATCGCCATTCCCTGAGAACTCTGAAAATGTAATTGAAATGAATCTTTACCTATTCTGTTCGTGTATGTTGAAGTGGAATGACATAATGATTTACTATGACTTAAAGATATCCTCCTATCCATCTTTACTTAAAAAGGCAAAGCATAACTTGTTATTATAACGAACGAATGAACTTTTTTTAAAGGGTTACACGTGTCAGACGATTGCTACACATTCCATTTATACACTCACTAAACTTTGAATTTAAAGACAGTAAACCTTTGAACTTTTTTCTTCGGTCAGATTTTTTTTTTAGGGGGGACATGCTTTTTAGACCGAGTTGATAGTATCCTCTGATGGACAAAAGTTCACACTACAAGGTGGCATCATTAACTTCATTTTCTCAAATTTACGCTAACGCTGTTTTTTCGAGAAACCCTTCTATTGTATCCTGATGATGCGAGGAGGATACTTTTGTGTGTATTGAACTGTAAGTGGAGGTTGAATATGACCTAATAAGAAATGACGACAGTATTCATAAGTGTTCATTTTCTTAATTTAAATATGTTATTAAAATTTAGTGTATTAACTATAAAATCTGTTAATTAGAACAAGTCATAACACATTAAAATTTCTTTCTAAACGAAAACCTTAGTGTTATAAATAAATATATATATATATATATATATATATATATATATATATATATATAGATTATTATTTGCATTATTGTTATTATTATTATTATTATTATTATTGTTGTTGTTAGTATCATTACTTTCACAGTGGAAAATGTTTGTTGTAATAATGCAACATTTCGGATAACGAAATAAACTGACATTTAAAATAATTCGTGGCTATTATGTCCGTAATGAATATTCCCATAACAATGAAAAATTTTCTCATGTCGCGTTCGTTGTGAAATGCATTTAGCAATCATTTTGTGTCACAATTATTTCCTTTGTTTCCGTGAACGTTAATTAGGGTGCAGATGCGGAATAGAAAGAACCTAGAATTTCAGGTAAACCTAGTATGATGATGAGGGAATATATTTTAGCATGGAAATTGAAGTTTTGCTAGAGCCATTTAAAGAACCAATCATCCTGTTACGTTGCAGGTGTGCGTTCCAAATGTTCATAATCTCTCAGACTACCTGCATAATATAGTAGTGATACAACAGCTCATTATTTCTCATATTATTTGTAAAACTTCTTCAATATTAGAATATTGCCAGCTATTCTATTAAAATTTTAGTCATATATCTTAACAAACTCTCGTTACCAAACACTGTGGGAAACATTCTAAAATATACATTTAATTTTAAAAAAATGAAATGTCTTAATGAAAATGGCATTTGTGTTGTGTAACATTAAAAAAACTTAAATGAAGAAAATTGAGCGGCCTTCAGCCAGTCATTGACGAATTTTTAGAAAGTGTCACAAAACACCCCCAAATTACTAATATATTTAAACATGAGTAAAGTATATTGCATTAAGAAAAAAATATCTAGCTTCAATAATGATGTAGCCGGTTTGAAATGAAGTTTAAATGTTTCAATTTTCGCAAAAACACAGGTTTTAATGAAAATCGAACATTTACCATATTTATCGATGCAGATTCCTTTTAATGTAAACATATTTCAAAAAGCTACTGACGAACCAACAGCACATTGTGACAGTTCATCATCTCGCTCTTATTAAAACCTACTATATTTTACCCCGCGTTGGGAATGCGAGTGTGACAGTTAAATATCCAGTTCCCCAATATAATAAACTGTGTTCGTCTTTTCTCTATTATAAATATATTCCCTTTTATATTTCTCCCTACGTTGCCTACTTATTTATTATTCAAGTTATGGAGTGGCTAGCTCTAATTTTTATCACGGTTTTTGGGCGTTTACATACTTACATATCTCCGGGTATTTTCGCCTTTCTTCTCGTGGGCTAGAAAACACCACTCAATATTCGTATGGTGATAATTTAAATTTATTAGGAAATATTTTGTTATTTATTCCTTTAACTAATCGTAACCAAAAATCAAACACTTTGTAATTTGTTATGGAATTATCAGCGACATGAAGTGTCGGCTGCAGAATTTCTTTATTTCAATATCCTTGTTTGTTGTTAATATTTGACAATGTGTCCTTGTATTTTCTCTAACATTATCTATTTTTGATGACTAACGAATATATATATAGAAAAAATAATTATTTTTATAACTTAATTTATGCCTTATAATTAAACATGTCATTTTTGCAACGTATCGTATATTCTGCCGTTGCGAAGATATTTTAGCAATCTTGGCGTTGTGATGAGATCAGCAACTATTTCCATAATTCCCTACTGAAGCTCTTCAGATTGCCACACTGAATTTACTTTATAAGCTTTTCTACAATTCGCTGTCTAAATTGTTCCCGAATATTATTATTTTCTCGATAATTAGTTTTAGCGCATTATTGCCCTTATTCTCTAATAATCGTGGACCACATGTCCATTTTTTATATCTCACAAACTTAAAAAAAGGGTTTTACATAACGCCCTCACGGCCATAGATCCTCACGCTACCAAATCCAATATAGTTCTTTCTTGTTAAAGCGTTCGTTTTCACCTGCGATCCGTGTTAAAACGTTCCCTTGTTTCATTGCCATTTTTAGAGTTGATGCGTTCTTGTCGCCCCGCAACCATGCATCTAGGCTTTTCTTGTCATCTAGGCTATCAACAACGTCCCATGCTTTTAATATGCTTTGTTTTCGAAACAAATTATAACTTGTCCAAAATTTATTTAATCAATTTAATATTTTCGTTTTCTGATGCCTTGCATCCCCAATGACTCATTTTAATGAGTATCTTTACGTAATTTCTCATATTTCCCCTGTTATAAAACATTAATGATTTTGCTTTTCGAATACAAAAATCCTGTAAAGTATTTTGCGATTCTCTCAACATTCGTTATCTTATGTCTTGTAAAAGTAAATCTTATTATTTATTACGTAATATTATAATGCTATTTGAAAATTCGTGTGTGTTTGAGTGTATATTAAAAGGTTACTCCAAAATAACGTATATGTCATTATATTCATTGCATTTACATCCATCCATTCAAAAAGTGTACTGAGAATATCTGAAGCAATTATTTGAGAACATTTTGTTTTCAAAAATTGCGATTATTTTACACAATTACACAAACACTACTCATATTTTCCAAAAATTGTACATGAGCTTGTTTAAAGAAGTAATTTTGAAGAATAGATTTCGTTAAGAAATTAGATATCCATCTTCAATATTGAAGTTTTGCAATTTTCAAAAATTTAGAGAGTTCAACGAACATCAGACCTGCGCCAAAAGAAAAAAATTGGAACCATTTTTTAAAAAAATTGAAAGTGTCATTAGCGCTTCCTGTAATGTACCCTCCCCTCCGCCCAAAAATATCCGGACAGGTAAAACGGAGAGACGGAGACGGAGAGACGGAAAGACGTTTTGCCGCAAATCAACTTTTCGTTATCTATACTCACAAAACGTGGGTTCTACCCACCAAGCGTGTTAGAAGTCGTCATTTTAAGAATTACTTAATAAGAAATATCCACTTTTTTTGGTTTCATAGGCTAGCAATACGACTTTTTCTGCCGAAAGCGTAATTTTTGAACGTATCATTACATAACTTTCTCTAGTGTATGTAAGTAGTTTTTTAGAAAGTGAGGAGTAATTTTTGAGACAATTTTGAAAATATTCTACTGCTTTCGTTAGAAGTGCTTCCAAAATTAAATGAATCTTCTCAAATTCGCAGAGCATCATTATCTGATGTATCTGATTCTTGCCACTGATTTACAAGAAAAGCATTCGAATGAACCTAGTTTATCACGATCTTTCTCATGTTTTCATGTATGCTTCATTACACTTCATTGGAAGTTGCATTTACTGATTTTCAGTCACTAAAAATTACATTTTAAGTAATATTACTCATTATGAATAACGTTCTAAGCAAGCATAACATAATAAAAAACGTTGTGAGCAATATTGTCTTACCCCACCAATTTTAATTTAATCCATTAAGTTTTATTTCATCTCATATCTAGTAAATTTAATACTTGCCATTAATCTTGTTGAGCATATAAAGTAATAGCCGTCTTTTTATTATTTAGAAGTGAATGCTGGAGTCTGAAAGAGACAGATAAACTGGAGTAGTCTACCGAAATGAAATTCCTTAGGTCTGTAAAGAGATGTACCAGACTAGATAGAACCAGAAACGAGAAAATTTGAAAATAATTAAATGTCCCAGCAATAAATAATAAAGTACAATCTTAAAAACAGAAATGGTTACGTATTAAAAGAATGGAAATGACACGCATTCCAAAGCGGGCCCTTAAGTATGTACTCCAAAGTAGAAGAGACTCGAAGTAGGAACAGGTTATGGTCCTATCCGCGTGTGACCGCAAGTGTAAAACTTTATCTTGTTCGTAGCTTCGGTTACGGAGTTGCATGTAAATAAAGCGCCGCTTTCGGCCCACTAGACCTCCGCCCCGCGCGTCCTCTTTAAAAAGCCGCCCCGTACCTGTGGATCAGCGCGCCCGCACAGCAGGGCGGCCGACGCCTCCGTCAAGGCGTGCTTGCGCCCGCCGGCCTCCCCGGCGCCGCCCCCGTCCTTGGCCGCCGCCGCGGCCGCCACCGCCGCCGCCGCGGCCGCCGCCGCCGCCGCCTCCTCGCCTGCGGCCGCGTCGCTCTCCTGCAGGCTGGAGCGCAGCAGCAGCATGCCCTTGGGCCCGCTGCGCCGCCCGTCCGCCGACAGCACGCGCGTCCAGGCGCGCGCCGCCGGGTCGTAGCGCCACAGGTCCGAGTAGGCCTTGGGCGGCGCCGGCGCCCCCGCGGCCAGGCCGGGCGGCTGCCGCCCGCCGAACAGCCACCAGCAGTCGGCGGCGCGGTCCAGCCACAGCGCGGCGCCCGCGCGCGGGCCCGGCCCGCGCGTCCCGTTCGGCAGCGCCCACGCCTCCCACTGCCACTCTGCCGCACGCACAAAAATAATAACATTAATAACAATAATAATAATAATAACAATAATAATAAAAACAACAACAACAATAATAATAAAAACAACAACAACAATAATAATAACAATAATAATAAAAACAACAACAACAATAATAATAATAATAACAATAATAATAAAAACAACAACAACAATAATAATAATAACAATAATAATAAAAACAACAATAATAATAATAAAAACAATAATAATAATACCGATATAATACGACCGATATAGTAAATATACCGATCTCGCCCATGAAGTTGCATCTCAGTGGAACTTCAGTAAAGTGACAACTGTGCCTATAATAATATCAGCTACAGAAGTGATCCCAAAAATGACACTTCGGGCACTGGAGTGTCTTCACTTGGATGCCAGGAATGTATATAATATGCAAAAGTGTGTAATTTTGAATACATGCCGTATTGTCAGAAGCCATCTGAACCTTCAGTAAAGCAACCACACACCTGGTCATCATTCCTGTGTGTGGTTGACATACCGACCAGTAGATACTGTGAATAATGTATAATAATAGTAATAATAATAATAAAATAATAATAATAATTATAATAATAATAATTATAATAATAATAATTATAATAATAATAATAATAATAATAATAATAATAATAATAAAAATTAATACATAATGTCCGCCCCGTGGCGGAGACAGTTGTAGCAGCCGTCGTCTGCACCGAGGAGGCTGCAGGTTCGAGTCCTGCGTACACATGGTCGTTGTGAATGTCACTTCGTCGCATTATCATCCTATCATGTTATACAAGGTCTGTCCCAAAAGTAAGTTGAATGACCATGCGCCGCCGAAGCAAGCCACTAGCAAGGTGCGCCAAGTGACGTGAATGGTTGTGTGGGGTTTAGAGAAGCCAAGGACAAATACGTCAGTAGTCTGCAGGCTCTTCCACAGTGCGCATCGCTACTAG
The DNA here is from genome assembly GCA_038098605.1 of Gryllus longicercus. Lineage (NCBI taxonomy): Eukaryota > Metazoa > Arthropoda > Insecta > Orthoptera > Gryllidae > Gryllus > Gryllus longicercus. The sequence goes on from JAZDUA010000096.1 coordinate 3,326,358, forward strand.
TTTGAACCCTTGTGTTATTGACGCGTCGGAATTTTAAGATGCCACGTTTCAAGGACCAGCGGTACGCAATAAAATTTTGTGTTGCGCTCAAGAAAACGGGCGCTGAGACCGTTGCCGTGGTAAGGGAAGCTTATGGCGATAGCACCATATCCAACAATAAGGTTTACCGCTGGCACAAGATGTTTCGAGAGGGCAGAGAGGACGCCGAGGATGAAGACCGCTCTGGACGCCCGTCAACGTCACATTCTTATCAAAATGTGAAGAAAGTGAGGGACATGCTGAACTCTAATCGACGCCTGAGTGTTAGAATGCTGGCAGATGAGTGTAATATCCCTAAAAGAACTGTGCATCGGTTTGTTGCCGAAGATTTGGGCATGCGGAAGATCTGTGCGAAGATGGTCCGCAAGGTGCTTTCCGATGAACAGAAGGCTGCTCGTGCAAGGATTTCGCGTGACCTCTTGGAGCAGTGTGAAAATGATCCGATTTTTTTGGATAATGTGATTACGGGTGAAGAAACATGGGTTTTCGAGTATGACCCGGAGACCAAAACACAAAGTGCTGAGTGGCACACGCCAGCTTCCCCACGCCCAAAAAGGCGAAATGAGCAAGTCAGGTGTAAAGGCCATGCTCATCGTTTTTTTCGACAAAAGAGGCATTGTCCACTCTGAGTTTGTGCCACAAGGTCAAACAGTGAACAGTCATTTTTACTTGCAAGTTCTGAAAAGGCTCCAAAACAGAGTGAAACGCGTCAGGAAGGAGATATCCAGCACGTGGCGTCTTCACCATGACAACGCGCCGTCGCACACCTCCTTCAATATTAGAGAGTACTTAGCGAAACGCGGTGTGGCAACATTGCCCCAGCCGCCGTACAGCCCCGACGTGGCACCACTGGACTTCTTGTTGTTCCCGAGGATCAAGAAGGAACTCAAGGGCCACCATTTCGGGAATTTGGAAGCCGTCAAAGAAGCAACGACGAGGTGCTTGAAGGAGGTCTCCGTCGACGCCTTCCAGGGTGCGTTCAGCGACTGGGAAAAACGCTGGCGCAGGTGTTCCGACGCGGAAGGAATCTACTTTGAAGAATTTTAGTTACTTGTATATTTATCTGCAATAGATCTCTTTTCTTGGACTTATTCAACTTACTTTTGGGACAGACCTTGTAATTCACACCTCAAGGCGTAACAACCTTGCCGTTCTCTGAGATACAGCTGAAAAGCTGATCTTGTAAACATTCCACACGTTAATCGAGTAGCGTGGTCAGTAATGATCTATACGTCAATAATAATAATAATAATAATAATAATAATAATAATAATGTGGATAGATGTTAGTATCACGTAGATTTGGACCATGCAGGATCGATGTTAGGTAAATTCCAGGAATTAATATATTTTTGTATTCCTTTGTTTTTATTTTGTAAAACTATATCGTCTACGTTATTGTCAACTATTGTTGATATATTACTCGACAAGGCACATGCAAAATGTACGAAACATTAAGCTACTAATACGTATCTACGTATTAATATCTTAACGTCATCTTTGTACGTAAATCACGTACAAAATGTACGAAACGTTAATATTGACTATTAAAGTCTTAATTTCTGGAATCTACCTAAGATTGATCCTATGTGGTCCAAATGTGCGTGATACTAACATCTATTTACAACATTCAATCAGGATCAACAGGAAGAAACAACAGCTTCAACAACAACAACAACAACAACATTGGGAACAGTATTGTAGAAGCATCGACAGTCCCTAGATCCGCTCCTTACGGAGCTGGTTATAACTCGGGTGGTCATTTTATAATCAACCCACTGATAACATCTTTAACCGTGAAGTAAAGGAATAATAATAATCTGCGTGGGGAAAATTTTAGTGGCTGTATGTGGTTTCAAAATGTCTGCCTTGTTAAAATCTCGTATGGTTTTTTAGATTATATAAAATTCAATCCAATTGTTTACCGCAAAGACGATGTATCCTACGCCCTTAAATTCTGTTTATGGTCATTAAAATGCTAGAAATATGTTTATTTGACCGTAATCTAGAAAATGAGTTCTTCTTGAACCTTCTATTGCATTTTTTTAACGTTTAGCTTTTCTGGGTACCTCCACATGAGTGGTCAAGTGAGTACAGAATATTTGACCTCTACGTAAAGTTAAGTCGACTTTTTGGTATTCTGTGCAAAATAATCAAACATACAACTCTTTTTCTTCGTTAAAAACCGTTATTTATCCATGCAGACTACAGGGCGTGATCACTCGTAGTTGGGTTCTAGTTATTTTGACTTTTAAATCAATTATTTACTTAATGTGGTATGCTTGCACGGGTCCAACTAGAATCATAAAAAGCAATATTTGCTGAGCCAACTGCTCTTGTCAAATCATCTAATTATAAACTCATGTGCCAATATTCCGATGGTATTTTAACAAGAGCGGACGGAGAGGAGATTTTTGGTTAAATGAGAGTTTTTCAGAAAAATCAATTTCAGGCGGGGCCCTTGAACAGCTCGCCGTCCATTCTGCCGCACACAAAACGTTTACACATGACGTACAACAAGCGATTCGACAAAGGAATCAATAAAATATACCGATTTCGGCTTAAAAAAGGAATTGACTGTGAAATTAAAAAGTTCGGCTTATTCACGATCCAGCGTGCTGACAGTGTTCTGACAGTCTTTCAGCAAACACAGATGCGCAGTGTAGCTTGTCTGAACATTTGTGTTCAACGGGCAAGCTATTTCTAGAAAGTTAAATTTGTTAAGAAAAGTTTCATTTAAGAGGCATAAATCGCTATCCTTCCTGCCTCAACTCATTTCAGTAGTCTCTCTGAGCACCGTATGCTTTTTCCAGCTATCGATTGTTCTGAAAACGGAATGACATAGCAGCAATGGGGAGGTTTTGGATGTGATATTTGTAGTGAAAGATAGACGTTTTAGATGTCAATTTCTGTTAATGGGTCACCTCTATGCAAAATACCACCAATAACGTGTAATATGTTTAACATACTCCAAAACTGCACATTTCGATCATGTAAAGACAATTATCGGCAACTCATCGGCACTGCAATGCGTGCTTCAAGAGAAAGTGGCGACCACCAGACGCTCAGAGTGGATGCGGGATCATTACGAACTACGGTGGAAAGGAGGATAACATTTGTCAATGAGGGTGTACGAATATTTGTAGAGGTAGCGAGAAAGCAATATTATATTAGAAAAGAATCCGTTACATGTAATACGCACCAAGAAAGCAGTAAGATATAACTCTAAAACCAGTTTTTTAAAGTGGGAGAGGGAGAATAATGGCTTTGTTTCCAGTCTTATAGAATATTAGAATATTTGAGAAGGACATTTGTTTTTCTGTATGTTACATAATTAATTACTTATCAACTTCATTGTAAAATAAAAAAATAAGCCGTCCTTAATGTTACCAAAAGATGTACTTCGTGAATTGATCATCAAAATGGCAATTACCCTTCATTGAACTACTTGATGTATGAATCCAAAATCACTACATGACTACATGTGGCAACCAGCAATCGTATTGTCAATGAACAGTTGACAAATTGGCCGTATTTAAATTAATAAACCTCTTGAGTATTGATGTAGTTGTCAGCGCTGGAAACTACAGAACTCTCGGGATTTCTGTGAACCGAGAAGGCTCCCAGAGCTGTCATGCAATTTTGAGAAGTTGCTTTCTGAATAAAAATCTAATAAAACAGCAATAATAATACGCTTAATAATTCGTTCTGTTTCCCTCACAGCACAGAAACCATAGTTTCAATTCTACCTGCTTACGAAGTATTCGCAGTGTCAAAAACGAATGTCATAGATGTATACATAGTATGCTCTATAGGTGTTGTGGTGCGTTATCGTTGGCATTTTTCATGAAATAATTATAAACGTTGTCATTGCCAACAATAGTATTTAATATAAGAGCAGCTTTCGATGGCTTAGCCATCATTATCAGTTGTCTGCTGAATGGAAGCCACAAAACGACTACCAAGTTTCCGACTACCAAGTAGTCGTTTTGTGGCTTCCATTCAGCAGACAACTGATGATGATGGCTAAGCCATCGAAAGCTGCTCTTATATTAAATACTATTGTTGGCAATGACAACGTTTATTATTATTTCATAGTATGCTTCCAGTCTCTTCCAAACTGTTTTATGAAAGTGAATGCTCTGAAATTATCAATCACGTAAATATTGCACATGTTATATCCCGAGAGGTGTAGGTGTTCTTCATCCGCTGGAAAGTGAGATCCGATGCCGAACTGCACATTAGCTTGCAGCCCCTCCAGATATCATCCCAGAGGAGCGTCGCCCCAGCCGGGGATATCTCTAAGCTCCCCGACCGGTCTCCCGGCATGGGTGGAAGTGGAGTGCATTTAAGTGTGCGTGTGTGTGTATGTGTGTGTGTGTGTGTGTGAGAGATAGAGAGAGAGAGATAGAGAGAGAGAGAGAGAGAGAGAGAGAGAGAGTGTAAGGGGAGATAAAAGGACAAGGATGAAGAAGGAAATATCGTGCTCGATCCGGTTCCCGTTTGTTAGGGTACTGCTCCGACATTTCACTGATATTAATTGCAGAAATCTTAGAAAACTACCAATCAGAGTATCCGGCCTCTAGAATTCTCCTTCAAGTAGTTTTGAATTTGGCCCGGTTATCTAGGGAGGGTCGAAAATTCACCACCTGTGATCCTGCAGTCAACGATGCTAGAGAGGCAATTACTTTGCAACCGGTTTACGTTGGGAAGTTTTGAGACATCTGGCAATATAAACGGTAGTATCCACAAACGGCTATATCCATCTGCGGATATTCTTAATCCTAAATAGAAGATAACAAGAGGCTTCGATTCTCAACTTCAAAGGTTATTCAAATCCATCGACAATGATTGGAGAGACTGGTTACAGTATCAGTTTCTAATACGTAAGTTTGAATATCTAAAACCATCTTGACTTGATATATTATAAAAGCGGTAGATTGACTACAATAAATTATACACAAGAAACAAATCCGTTTCTCTGTTGAGAAAACGAAAATAAAGACAACCATATTTATTTATTTACTGAATCATTCATTCATCATTCATTCATCATTCATTCATCATTCATTCATCATTCATTCATCATTCATTCATCATTCATTCATCATTCATTCATCATTCATTCATTCATCATTCATTCATTCATAATTCATTCATTCATCATTCATTCATTCATCATTCATTCATCATTCATTCATCATTCATTCATCCAACGTTTAAAACTGTTAAGCTGTACGTGACTTAAAGAAAGGACAAGACAAGAAATAATAACTCTATCAAGTTATGTTGCGGCAGTGTTCTCTAATTGGGACTACAGCAAACGCTGTGGCTGGCGGTCTGGGAACTGAGCTGTCGTTTGATTAATTGATTGAATGGTAAAATTTGGTATTAAATTGGCATACATTTCACTTCCACTAACATGAAAGGCCAATCTGGATGCAACACAACCACAGTCCTCAGTCCTGGGTCACCACTCCCATTGTCGATCTAGTAATTAACCTCATTGTCAAATGTCCATTTTGCAATGAGAAATAAAAGACCCAATTCCTAGACACAATCAATCAATGAACCGTCAAACATTCAATTAAATACTGTAAAACACATTTATTTAATATTTCTCGCATCCGCTCTAATACATGTGGAATATTTTGTTTTTCTTATTTTGTCTGATAAAAGTCTGACACGATTCCGATGTTTCACACTTTCGACGGAAAACTTTGATGGGATTTTCATCCCTAGCAGACTAAATCATCGACCTCGTGTATACGCAACAGAAACCAGACAACTATATGCAGAGCGTGATTTCCGGCGGAACGTGTCGGAACAGCGTTCCGGATCCTCGGGAAAAATTATTAAATTGTATTATAAATGTATAACTATTTCTACCTGAAAGCATTACTATTTGATCACCAATAATTTTTAAGGTAACTTGTTCCCGTGCACTTATCATTCGTAGACATTTCTCACACTCGCATATGTTGATCTATATCTATATCCGATCTATACCTGTGAGCGTCTGACGCTCACAGATGTAACATAATGAGATGCCTGATTTTCACAGACATCTCATAATGTCTGCTAGTGTCGTTATTCACACACATAATATTAAATTACTGTAATAATATCAATGAAGTCTTAAAAGACAAGAGAAACATTATTGTGTTGTCAACGATTCCGAATCCAGGGAGGATATCTTTGCGAGGAGCGCGTGACAACAATACCAACATAAGCGAGAGATTTCATTGAAATCATAGTTTCATAAGTTGGCTGCTACCACAATAAATCTTTGTCAATCCAATCTACTATTCCATTTTCTCTGTAAATCATTTAATTAACAATTAAAAAAAAATATTAACAGACGTTACGTAATTTTGAGTGAACTTTTTCAACAGTTTTCAAAAAATATCTAGAAAATATTTTCTCAAAAACCGCTCCAAATGCTTTGCTCAAACTTTGTAGTAGCATGTATAAATACGAAAATATTTTATTATGTTTGTAGTTATTTCATTTGTAAGATATGTTAGGACAATACTATCCGATGCGGGTTTAAAAATATGCCGAAACGTCATAATATGAATATTTTGAAATATATCCCAACTTACTGTTGTGAATATTGTAATTTTTGTGATTTTAATTTTTAATCGAACATAGAAAAAAATGTTGATGTTCGTACTATGTCTGCGTAATCTTACGTTCATAAATAATGTATTAAATACCACAAGTTTTCATTGTGATGTTTTATTCCACCAAATAAAATATTATCAGATAATAATAGCGTGTTCTTCATTATTCACATCAAGCTCTGGCAGCTTGTCCCTATCTTGGTTGGCGAATATTCCGCAGCTGACGGACGGCCGTGCTCGAGCGCGGATTGTGCAAATTGAGCCCTCGAGCGGATCGCACTCCGCCTGTGACGGGCCGGGGCGGGGCGGGGCGGGGCGGGGCGGGGTGGGCCGGAGCGGGGCGGAGCGGGGCGGGGCGGGGTGGGCCGGAGCGGGGCGGGGCAGGGTGGAGCGGGCGTGGCAGGCAGGCGGTGCGGCGCCCACGACGCGACGGCCGGGCGGGGCGGGGCGGGGCGGGCGGGCGGGGCGGGGCGGGGCGGGGCGGGAGGGGCGAGGCGGGGCGGGGCGGGGCGGAGTGGGCGGGGCGGGCGTGGCAGGCGGCGCGGCGCCCACGACGCGACGGCCGGGCTGCTCGTCAATAAACTGCATTTCTGCGAAGGTCGCGTCCGCGCCGACTTCCAGTGACTGCGAAACGTTACTTACGCAACAATGCGGAGCTGTAGAGGTAATGCGCTGAAAATTCTACTACCTTCCATGTCGATTTATGTAACACGGATTTGCTCTCGAAAGGTATCACGAAGAGTTATGCGAAAGATTTTTTTTTATAAATATTCAGTAGAATAGTTCATAAATTGAGCTGAATATTTTTCACATTTTATCATTGTTTAAAACATGTTCTCGTTTTCTAGTTACATTTTCCTAATTTAATTCATTACCAGGATTGATATCGAGTCATAGCTAAGTGGTGTAATCAGCTCGTGTTTTGTGCTGTATCTTAGGTGCACGATCAAGCCCTTTCGACCATGTAAAAGAGATATATTCGCCTTCCTTTATAATGTTCAACAAGGCTGTTGAATAAAATTGAATGGTTTACCATTCAATAACAACATAAGCTTCGGATTCATATTTTAGTATTAAAATGATCCCATTACATTTAAAGGTAGTTATTTTGACAATATGTTTTTCAAGTTCTAAAAAAAATGCTGATTCCACAAAATATAATGACTGTGCATTAAAATGTCAGCAAAGGATAACACAGCCATCCGAAGAAAGTAGTGTTCGCGTCTGAGGATCAGACCATGTTTTCTATATGTTTTGGAGGTCGGTAAAACACACTTTTATTTGAATTCTTCCAGAATGTTCTAGAACAGGGATGATCAATCTTTCTTCTACTGGGGCCGGTTATGAAGTTTTTAAGAGTAATAAAAAAGTGGATAAAGGTCCTTTCAAATTTGTTTGTAGATTTCAACCAAATCTCTTTCTGGAAATTTGTCCTGCATTTCATCATCAGCTTTGAGGTCAATTATTTCAATTTGTATAGCTACTGGAACTATCAGAATCGCATTAAAACGGATTTTGAAAAACATGTCTCTGGAGTTAACATCCAAGTCAGTGAATTTATTTTTGAACTGCAGTTTTGAAAGAACTTTCAACCAAAGTAGGAATGGGGACTGAGAACCATTTTCAGCAGTTAGTAACTCATGTGTAGTGTAGTGAGAAAACTAATTGTAGCCATTTCTTTTACTAGAAATAATAATTTCTGCGTAAATGCCTTGATCCTTGACCCGAGTGTATCCGTCACATATGAGGTTAATAATTTTCTCCTTGTATTTTTTATTAATTTCATTTAGATAAACAGAACTATTTGAAATGAAATTTTCCATACCTGTGCCACGATTATTGAATTAGAATATACTTTGAGTTGACGGGCGGCAGAGAATACTGCCGAGGGCCGGATGTGGGCCATGGGCCGTAGTTTGGAGACCCCTGTTCTAGAGGGACTCGGCTAAGAATAAAGCCAAGCGATTAGTCTTGTCGAGTGGAATCAAATGAGACATTGATCATCTGGGCGATCTTCCTCCTTGAAGGTGCCTTAAGTCTCCCAAAACGCTATTTACTTGCTTAAAATATCCCCATTAAATCACTTGTCTTCAGGAAATCTCTTAAAATCTTTTAGATTTATAAAAAACGGTCAATTCCCCACCAGGAGACAGACGCGTCGAATGACATTCATTTACACGGAAAGGCGTATAACCGTAAGTGACACGTTACTTGATTATTAGGATTAACGACATTGCAGACATTTGTTAAGTGTCTTACATTTTTGAATTTCATTAATTCTCAATAAATTAAAATATATTTCATTATAATATCCCTATGGACTGAGTCATTGCGTATGCATTACGAGTACAAACCGAAACGTTAATGCGAAGTGTTGTAATGTACTGGTGATGTAAAACGTGTGTGATTTTCTTTTGCTGTGAACAAATATGGCTAATCGAGCGAAGTGGCTCAGTGCGTAGCGCGCTGACTTCTCAGCCTGGAGGTCCGGGTTCGGCTTACAGGCCACCCATCCTGACCGGGGTTTTTAATGGTTTCCCTCGGTCACATGGCGAATGCTGGGATGGTTCAGGAACGCCACGACCACCACCCAGCACCCCATCTGCCACCTTCCACCATCATCAGAGTTCTTTCACCCCTCATGATCACCTTATTGAATTGAATTGAATTGAATTTGCCTTATTTTACGTGGCGAGACTCGGGTCATCAGGCCCGCTCTTCCGTCTGACCACGCAAATTTCGCTACGCTCCTTTCACCAACTAGCAGAGAAAGGAGGTATTTCTTCGGCGAGAAACAGGCGGTTTGAATTTAGCTCAGAGGCGTCATTTAGGCTTGAGGATCTTTTACATGCAAGTTAATCTACTAACATGGGACAGCCAGCTTTACTTCCCCTCCGAAGGAAGGCGTACGAAGGATTTTTTTCGCCCTTAAAAATCCACGGCTTCGATCGGGTTTGATCCCGCGAACTTGGGTACAACAGTCCGTTACACCATCGCCGCCGCTTATCACTTCACCCAGCACCTTATCACTTCACCTTATCACTTCATCCAGCATTCCCCGCAAAAGGCAAGAGGCCCTGCTGCGTTTTATCTAATGAATAATAATAACTATTGCTAATTAGAAGTAAATGTTTTAAGTACTGTAGAATTCGTTAAGAACAACTTATTTTATTAGCCTATACAAGATTTCGAACTGGACGATTATACAACTAGCAATGTTTACTTCCAAAGTACAGTCTGTTTCGTATCCTTTAGTTCCTAATGCATATTTTTAACCATTATCAATTCCACGTTAATAAAATAAATGCTACTGCAAGAGCACATACTTCCCCGTATTATTTTCAACTTTTAATTTTTTTAAAATTCAGAGAATACAAGGAATATCGGACTTGTTCCTTATTTTATAAGTGCGCTTTGAACTATCATAAAAAAAATTCGAGCCGCTTTTCGAAAAAAATATATGAAAAGTTTATATGACATTGAATACTGTTTTATATTGTTTTCCGTTTTTCGAAAGCAGATCCCTTTAAAAATTTTAGACATTAGACGTTTTTAATGTATATATTACGTATCAAGTCAACAACAAACACATTCTTGATGGTCTTCAACGACATTTAGGGAGTTACCGCACCACCGTCTTCAGGTCTATTGCGATATAAAAAAATTCACTGTGCTTATCTAAAACACAAAAAATAATTTAAGTAGACTTTTCAATGATATATATATATATATATATATATATATATATATATATATATATATATATATATATATATTGTAACACTCCCGGTCGTCTCGTGAGAGAACGCCCGGTAAGCGGCCCTGAAATAGCTCAGTCGGTGATGGAAGGAATCGTTAACAGATACTGGTAACATGAAAGAAACACTTTGATCACTGGTAAAATCACTTTTATTCCTGGGCAAAATAATTCAAAATGCCCCAGGGAAGTTACACATGTAAATAGGGTCAGAAATCTGAAAATTAGGTGGACAGATAAGAAGATGAAAAGTTAGTAGCCAGTGTAAAGCTTAGAAATTAGGAAGACTTATAGTTAGCATCACAATGGTAACAAATATTACAGATCAGTGTGTCTTAGCGCGACACCGCATTACAGGATTTTCGCAGGGATGAATACCCTGAATTATATTGCCTTGGTAAAGTTTCTTTTTGTGGGCCCGAAAAGGGCGCGTTGCCGTCGAGGGGAGGCGGCGGCGACCTTCGCAGAGGGCGCGGCCGGGGCGATGTCCTTGTGCCCACCCAGGCACGCACGTCAGCTGGTCTGGCGTCTGAGGGCGTCACCCGAAGGGGCGGCGGCGCGGCCGAGGGAAGGCGGCGGCACGGCCGAGGGTGCGGCGTTGTAACGGCGCCTGGCAGTCTGGTTGAGCTCGGGGTCGGCCAGCAGTCACTCTCGATTTCAAGAGCGTAGTAACCAGTCACGGATTCTTGTGATACTCGTGATTATTCACAATTGCAACTTTAGAAAGTCTAGAAATCCTGCAGCGACACATTCGCTTCACTTTGCAACTGATTCCTGCTTCAGAGAATTTTCTCTGCCCACGTTACTCTGCTCTTTTACAATAGCCCACACCGAAGTTTTTTTTAAGTCCATCAGAGGCGAACTTGCCTCTGGTCGGTGAATAGCTCTCCCTCCCAGAGAAGTTTCTCTCCCGACTGCCCTGCCTTGAATGCCAATTTTATAAGTCAAATCTTATTAGGTTAACTTTTACCCCCCACTCGTTTTCTCGCATGTTCTGGCTCCTTAAGATAGTTGCGCCGCTATTGGCCGAAAGAAATGGCGCATTACGTTATTTCGACCAATGGTGACAGGGGTAGTGAATGGAGTTCCGACTCTTTGCATAACTATGAGCGTCCAGAATTTTCTTTGCCCTTCTAGAACATGCTCGCACAAGACGGGCGTTGTCCGTGAAAGAATTTGTCGATTTCAAAAGCGATCTAGAAGGTTCGCGCAGCTGGGCATGCGAACACGTGCTCCACAGTAAATCCGTCGACGACTGACCCTTTAACGACTTTCTTAATGTGCCGGAGGCGGAGACGGCTGTCAGATAAGCAGGGTTGCGCGAGTGAGGCCATGTCGCAATCTGTTCCCAGTCGAACTCATGGTGGCCGAGTCAGTTTGTTTAATTTAATTTTCCTGGCATGAGGAAATCGGTTTCGCCACAATATATATATATATATATATATATATATATATATATTCTAACCGGCTTACCTATCGTACACACCTGTACCTTCTTCAGCACACTCAGCATGCACTGTAAGCAAGTCGTTAAGATATTATGCTCGTGAAGCGAGCTTAGAATCTCAGGAAGCAGGATCTTTGGGGTACGAGAAAGGTCTGAACCCTTGACACAATAAAAGTCACACAAATCACACATAAACGAGCATATAATTCACTTAAAATTCTGTGGCATGAATTGATAACAACGAAAAACAAATCAAACATAGAATTACACTTCCAAAAATGATAAAAAAAAACACAAATAAGCAACTTTTACAGCCTATTCAACAAATGAACACTTAATTTTGTTCAGAACTGATTTTCTGAAGTAATTTCTTTGACCAGTACTGGGAATTCCCTTTGAAAATTCACTACGTCTAAATTTAAATTATTCTAATTACAATTGCATGTGAAACTAAACCTAATTTACAATCTCTTGCCTTTTTAAAATTTTACATACAATAATTAATCTGTGGGCAAGCGCACTACTCTCAATTTATCTTTAAATTATAAGTGCTGGTAACAGAATAATGACTGCTACAATAGAATGGTTAAAGGCAAGCAATTACGCATTAAATCTCCCGCTCCCAAGCTACAAATTATTAACATCCGTGTCCTCAATTTTTAACACTTCTGAAACTGTTCTTTCCCTGCCGACGTGACCTCGACCTAATTTCAGTTCTACAGGTTACCTCGAAACTGTCCGTCTCTCAACCTTGAAACAGCGTGCTGCGTTCCGCACCGCGGTGCTCGATTTCGAAGTTCTGCGCTGCCTTCGCCGTCCTCTTGCGTCCTTTTCTCAGTCGTCGTCTTCTTCCCGGTCGACCCGCGTATTCTTCCGTTTCCACTAATCGGTTTCTTCTCCTCCCACGGCTGCTACCGCCTTCGATTACGCCCAATTTGCAGAAAATGTCCCTTGCACTTCCCTAACTGCCAGTGCAAGTACTTCGCTCGTTCCTAACTTTTATTCTGTTAATCAAGAACTTTCAGAGCTTTCCTGAAAACGGGCACACTTTTACTTCCCGCACTAGTTAATAGAAGAATATTTCTCTAATTCCTGACTACTGCGCGGACGACTAGCTAGACGTTTCGCAACGCCGTACACTCCTATTCTAAACAGTCGTTGCGGCAATTTCTAACTAATCTAACGCTCTGATAAAATCTGCACACTTGCCAAGCGGTGCCTTACATGAAGAACTGCTGACCCGACGCGTGCTAGCAGAAGAGATGTTGACTCCAGGCGAGATGGTGACAAAAAGGGGCTTTCCGTATGCGCGTCAGCCTATTTATTAGCGCCGCGCTGGGGAAATTCTGAGCAGATGCTGAGAGGGGGGGGGTAATTTCTCCTACTTCCCTCCTTTCAGGAAAAACGTGACTCGATAGTTTGTGGCTGCTAGTGCGAGCAACGGATACCAGGCTGCGCGTTTTGCTACTCAGGTATTCGACTGCTCTTCTCGCCGTCTGTGAGCGTTTACGCCGACGAAACAGTGGTGTGATGGGGTTGTATAATCCCGTCTCGGCACATTGCCCCCTCCTTCTCTTCTTAAGATTTTTTTCGGCGTCGAAACAAAATCTTAAGCGGGCCGGAGATTGTAGAAATTGTAGTCGCCGATGATCTCTCCACCCTGATCGACGAGTCTGGCGACATTCGGGGCAATTATGCTTTGAACCTCGTACGGGCCTTCGTACAGCTTAAAGAATTTGGCGAATAATCTTAATTGAGGATTTGACATTCGGGGTGTCCTCAACAATACTTGCTGGTTCACGATAAATTGGTAGGGCTTCTTCTCTTTCCGCTTCCGTTCTTCAGCCGATTGACGAAGTTTCTGGAGAATCTGTTCATCGGTGACAACTGGTGGATTTCCCGTTACCTCCTCTCTGTCTAGCATTTCCATGGTGTGCGGCGGTTTTCTTCCGAAATGCGCCTCCCATGGTGTCGTTCCAATGCTATCGTGATGAACCCGATTCATCCAGATATTTAAATATGGAATTAATTGATTCCATTCACTGTGGTTTTCGGAGCAGTACGTTCTGAACAAACGGGACAGCTCCTTCATCACCCTTTCAGATGGATTTGATTGGGGATGTCGGATGCTGGAATAAATAGGTGTTATGCCTTTCTCCCGTAATGCGTTCTGGTATTTAGTACTCGTGAATTGCGTCCCGTGGTCGCTGAGTATTCGCGAGTACGCACCGGCAATCTCGAAGTGCTTCTCAATTTGGTGCAAACAATTGGTCGCGTTGGTCTTGTTAATCGGATATACCCTTGTAAACTTCGAGAACACATCGACCATTACTAACACATATTTATTCCCGTTTGTTGTTCTTGGCAAGGGCCCGTAGATGTCGATGGCCAGGAGATCATTTCGCCCTGCAGGGATGATGTTGTGCATGGCGCCGGCGTACTTCCGATTTGGGTGTTTGGTAGTTAAGCAAGTATTGCACTTGCTTACTACGCGCCGTACGTCTCGCGCCATCCCCTTCCAGTAGCACAATTCTTGTATATGGATCAAGATCTTGTTGGCCCCGTAGTGGGCATTCTTGGAATGCACGTACCCTATTAGATCGTCTACTTTACTCTTAGGGATCCATATCCGGTACGTGGGTGGTTGACCACGTACGCGAATCGTTAGTAGGCCATCCACTACGTGCCATTTCTCAGGATCTTGATCGTGCTGCTGCTTAAGTGGCGAATTGTCTGCTCTTCCTTCCTTAATGCGCATGATCTCCGCCATATTTTCATCCTGCCCTTGCCATGCTATAACGTTGCTCCATTCCCACTGTAGTTGTTGCGGGACTTTCAAATCTATCGGCGCGACTACCAACCGAGTTTCTGCTCTTGATTTGTTCTCAACCTCTTTTCCGTATCTGCTCAGGAAATCGGGCAATTTATTCTCTCTGCCTGGGCAGTGTTGTATTTGGAAATCGAACTGCTGGAGCCAGATGATCCATCGTTTCAAGCGGTCGTTCTCAGTGAAGCATCTGTTCAGGAACGTTAAAGATTTGTGGTCCGTCCGAATAATAAAAGTTCGGCCGGTCAAATATTGCCGTAATTTCATCACGGACCACACTACTCCATAGGCTTCCTTCTCCGTGACGGAGTAGCGAAGTTGGGGTCCTCGCAGCGACTTGCTTACCAGCTGGATGATTTTGTACTCCTCGCCCTGTTTTTGAAGAAGTACAGCTGCGATGCCGTAAGCGCTACTATCCGTCTGGAGGATCATCGGTTCCGAAAAGTCTGGGTGTGCGATGACGCACGAGTTCCTGAACATTGCTTTGACCTCGTTGAATGCTTTTTGATGCTCGATTTCCCATGCCCATTTCCGATTTTTCCTGAGGAGATCGTAGAGTGGCGCGACGACCAAGGCGTAGTTAGGGCAGAATCTGCTATAGTAGTTCAACATTCCTAGTAAACTTCTCAGCTGTTTGACGTTCTTTGGTGCCGGGATATCGTCGATTTCTTTGGCTTTATCTTTCTTCATTTTTACCCCTTCTCTTGAGACTTCGTAACCCAGGAAATCGAACTTTTCGACACAAAAATAAGTTTTGTTCAAATTCAGCGTGAGATTGTTTTCGATCAAAGTCTGGAAAATCATTTTTAAATCTTCTACATGTTCCTTAAAAGACCTGGACTGGATTATTAAATCGTCCACGTATAACGTCGCCCGTCTTTCTATAACTTTCTGTAGGATACTATCTAAACATTGTATTAACGCCGCTCCACTGTTTTTCAGTCCGAACGGTACGCGTTTGAATACGAACGTTATACCGTCGAACGTGAAGCCCGTATACTGCTGGTCCTCTTGTGCAATCGGCATCTGCCAGTAGGCATGGCGGAAATCTGTGCTGGTGAACCATTCATGTCCCCCAAAATTTAACAGCATGTCTGCGATCCTTGGTGGTACATCACGGTACGGTACCGTCACGGCATTTAATCGTCTTGCATCTAAACATAGGCGTAGACTTCCATCTTTCTTTTTCACAACAAGGATTGGATTAGTGTACGCCGTAGTCGCTTTTCTAATGACTCCCTCCTGAATCATCTCGTTTATTAGTTTTCTCACTTCGTCACGGTAGGCTATGGGGATAGGATAATTCTTCGCTTTAAATGGTCGCGAGTCCGTCAGCTCGATCCGAAACTCATATCCCTTTACCGGTTCGTTGTGATTTTTGAAGACATCCTCGACGCTTATCAACATTTCGTACAATGCATTTTTCTGATCAACTCTCAACTTTTCTTGCTCCATTACTTTCTTCCTTATTTCTTCCTTTATTTCATTCTCCTCCATTTGTACGCTACACATTTCGATTTCTGCGAATTCTTCTGATTCGTCTCCCTCATCTACATGTGCATTTCGCGCCTCCTGACTTTCATCTTCCTCCCAAATATTTTCTCCGTTGATCAGAACTTGCTTTTCTCCTATGTCGATAACAGCGCCATGTTCCGCCAAAAAATCCACACCGATAATTAATGGGTAAATTAATTTCTTCACCACCAAACAAATTATATCAAACCTTTTTCCTTTAATTGTTACTTCTACCATAACTTGTTTCCTCACTGGATGAGATTTCCGCCCCCATGCATCTACCATTCGAGTATTATTGGTTGGTAATTCCAAGACGTTTATTTTCCTACTTACTAGCTCTTCATATAATTCTTCCGATATCACAGATTTAATTGATCCGGTGTCTACCAATGCCTTACTATGCACACCAGCGCAACTAATTTCAATTACGGGACATTTCTCCCCTTTTCTCGGCTTCCAGTTTTCCCATAAATTTTCTCCATTATTCGTAATTCGGTTTGCAGTTATAGGAATCGCGTGTTTGTCGTAAATTTTGTTCGATTTGGGACCCCTTTTCAACTCGAACTTGGCGTGTTTCCCGGTCCTGTTCGATTTCTTGTACCGATTTCATTTCGCGGACTCCGTGACCTCGCCCGCTGCAAGCTGTTCACGTTTCTGCTCGTACATGGTTGCCCGTCGTCGTGACCTTGACCGCGCAGCTCTCCGCTCGCCGTCTCTTCGTTCCGCGGCCTTGCGTCCTGCCCATGTTGTCGAGATCCACCTTTATTCTTGCTTCCTCCTTTCTTCGACGAAGAAACTACCGTGTCTTGAATAACTTGCATCGCGTTGATATTGGATTTGGTCGTCTTCGGTGTTTGGTTCATGTTGTCAAACGTCAAATCATAGTTGCCTAACAAAATTTGAAATTTTTCCACATCTTTTACATCAACGCTGCGTAACAAGTTCTGGATGCTTAGCGGGAAATGTCTCGTGAGAATGCAAATTATTTCTTCATCCGACACGGGAGGAGAACACATTTTCAATGCTGCTATTTTTCGTGCCGCGTAGTCTCGCATGGTTCCGCTAGAAGTACGGTAATACCCGCTCATTAACGAAATTTTGAAGTTCATCTGCTGTTCCTTTCCCCAGTAACGGTCTAGGAACCTCACTACAAATTCGTCAAATGAATTTGGCATTGGGCATAACGTTTCTAACCACGCTTTTGCATTGCCTTCTAACGCTTGATGCAATAATAAAGTTTTGTGTGCTTCGCGAACATTCGAAAGCACGAAAAAGCTCTGCAACGATTTAATAAAAGCGTTCGGATTCTCGTTTGGATGACCTGAGAATCTAAGCGATGCTGGTATATTAATATTGCTTCCTCGGCATGCTCCCCCTCCTACTTTACTTTCTGCTATTTCCCGCAGTTCCTGAATTTTATGTTCTTGTTCTTCTAACTTCCGTGTTACTTGTTCTTCGACTTGACGCTTCGTATCTGTACTAATTTCTGTAACTTTGCCGCGTACTTCCTGCATTTCGTTTTGTATTTGCCCGAAACGTGCCCTGTTCTCTTCATCTTTTTTCTCGATTTCCGTAGATAACGAATCAATCCTTGCTCCTACTTCAGTATGCCTCTCCTCAATCAACTGAGTACACGTCGCTACCTGCTCAGCGATTTCTCCCCTAAGTTCGTCGCATTTAAAAACTACTTCTGACATCATAGATTGTTGAAAATGCTCGAATTTTTCATTAAATACCTTGGTCTGATCGTCAATTTTCTCGGCTAACTTTTGAACTTGCTCCTCTGTTTTTCGCGACTGCTCCTCTGATTTTCGCGACTGTTCTTTAATTTCTACCGCTAATTTTTGCACTTGTTCCTCCGATTTTCGCGACTGTTCTTGAATTTCTGCTGCTAATTTTTCCGACTGTTCTTTAGTTTCTACTGCTAATTTTTGCACTAGCTCCTCTGATTTTCGCGACTGCTCTTTGATTTCTGCCGCTAATTTTTGCGCTTGCTCCTCTAATTTTCGCGACTGCTCTTTACTTTCAGCTTCTATTTTCTCGGATAATTTTTTCATTTGCTCGTCAGTTTTTCGCCCTTGATTTTCTACTTGTATTCCGATGTGTCGCGCAAAATTCCCTAACAATGCCTGCATTAATGTTTTCATCGTATCTTCTTGCGCGCGTTGCGACGGTTGTTCTGGCGTAGTCTCCGCTGACTCGGTGCGATCCGCGGTCGGCTCACGTACTTCTTCTGCCTCATGCAACCCTAAATTTTCCATCCTACGAAGTATCTCGTCCCCCGCGTCGCCCTCACTGTCCTCGTCACTCCTAATCTGCCTAGGTTCCCTATATTCCTGACTGCCTGCCATTCTAATGCTTTGCGATTGCCTTTTACCTTTCTAACAATACAAAATGCACTTCCCTTCCAAAATCACAATACAATACACTATATAACACTTCACTGTACACAGAAAACACTTGCTGAAAAGAATACAGTACACAGCCTAGTAAATACCACAAAATGCTCGTTTATTGTGTCTAGGGTTCACCTTTGCTTGCTCGATTTCAATCGATCGCTGCCCCGCGTTATGGGCGCCAAAATATCTAACCGCCTTCTTATCGTACACCCTCGTACCTTCCTCAGCACACTCAGCATGCACTGTAAGCAAGTCGTTAAGATATTATGCTCGTGAAGCGAGCTTAGAATCTCAGGAAGCAGGATCTTTGGGGTACGAGAAAGGTCTGAACCCTTGACACAATAAAAGTCACACAAATCACACATAAACGAGCATATAATTCACTTAAAATTCTGTGGCATGAATTGATAACAACGAAAAACAAATCAAACATAGAATTACACTTCCAAAAATGATAAAAAAAAACACAAATAAGCAACTTTTACAGCCTATTCAACAAATGAACACTTAATTTTGTTCAGAACTGATTTTCTGAAGTAATTTCTTTGACCAGTACTGGGAATTCCCTTTGAAAATTCACTACGTCTAAATTTAAATTATTCTAATTACAATTGCATGTGAAACTAAACCTAATTTACAATCTCTTGCCTTTTTAAAATTTTACATACAATAATTAATCTGTGGGCAAGCGCACTACTCTCAATTTATCTTTAAATTATAAGTGCTGGTAACAGAATAATGACTGCTACAATAGAATGGTTAAAGGCAAGCAATTACGCATTAAATCTCCCGCTCCCAAGCTACAAATTATTAACATCCGTGTCCTCAATTTTTAACACTTCCGAAACTGTTCTTTCCCTGCCGACGTGACCTCGACCTAATTTCAGTTCTACAGGTTACCTCGAAACTGTCCGTCTCTCAACCTTGAAACAGCGTGCTGCGTTCCGCACCGCGGTGCTCGATTTCGAAGTTCTGCGCTGCCTTCGCCGTCCTCTTGCGTCCTTTTCTCAGTCGTCGTCTTCTTCCCGGTCGACCCGCGTATTCTTCCGTTTCCACTAATCGGTTTCTTCTCCTCCCACGGCTGCTACCGCCTTCGATTACGCCCAATTTGCAGAAAATGTCCCTTGCACTTCCCTAACTGCCAGTGCAAGTACTTCGCTCGTTCCTAACTTTTATTCTGTTAATCAAGAACTTTCAGAGCTTTCCTGAAAACGGGCACACTTTTACTTCCCGCACTAGTTAATAGAAGAATATTTCTCTAATTCCTGACTACTGCGCGGACGACTAGCTAGACGTTTCGCAACGCCGTACACTCCTATTCTAAACAGTCGTTGCGGCAATTTCTAACTAATCTAACGCTCTGATAAAATCTGCACACTTGCCAAGCGGTGCCTTACATGAAGAACTGCTGACCCGACGCGTGCTAGCAGAAGAGATGTTGACTCCAGGCGAGATGGTGACAAAAAGGGGCTTTCCGTATGCGCGTCAGCCTATTTATTAGCGCCGCGCTGGGGAAATTCTGAGCAGATGCTGAGAGGGGGGGGTAATTTCTCCTACTTCCCTCCTTTCAGGAAAAACGTGACTCGATAGTTTGTGGCTGCTAGTGCGAGCAACGGATACCAGGCTGCGCGTTTTGCTACTCAGGTATTCGACTGCTCTTCTCGCCGTCTGTGAGCGTTTACGCCGACGAAACAGTGGTGTGATGGGGTTGTATAATCCCGTCTCGGCACAATATATATATATATTGTGGCGTCACCAATCACATTGGAATAATTCTATTGTGGCGTCGCCAATAATATCATAATAATTTCATCTAGAGATAGCTTCCATCGCGGCAAAGTAGGTCAAGGGACGATGCCTTTGTCGCGAAGACCCCTCTAACGGCCGCCAGGCCACGCCCCTCACGTGGCAGAGCCTGCACCGACCGCACTTAGGCCCCATCAGAGGCGGACACGTTTATTACCCCTCGTAAAAGCCGGCCGAGCCGTCGGCCAACCCCCCAACGAACAATGCACGCCCCCGCACACCTTTTTTTGCCGCGCGCCCGGGGAAGGAACACGAAGTCCCAAAGGGTTGACACGGGTGTCTATTAGGAAAAGGACACGTTTATGACACCTCGTGAACGTTACCATTCTAGCCATCGGCCAACCCCCCATCGAACAATACCCACCCCCGCACCCGTTTTGCCACGCGCTCGGGTAAGGCGCCCAGATCCCCAAAGGGGCTATTTAGAAATTAACCGTCGCAGGCTGCCGATTAGCCTCCGCCGACCATTTATGGTCCATGAGAATACGCTACCGCGTGAACACGTGTCCAGACAGCTGCAAGAAGCTTCTGGGATCACTTACAAAGGAAGAGAGAGAGGAGGGGGCCGGAGATAGAATGAGAGAGATCTCTGAAAGATTCCACGAAAACTGCAACTTGATTGGTAAACTACAATGCTGAAACGCAGTTACCCTCAGCCAATGGGAAGTTTCACTATGAGGGAAGGGGTAAATTAACAGATTTAGAAACATTTTGGGAGGGGGGAAGGGAGCTTTCTTGAACACGAGATGCACAGAGGAAATTTACTTACGATCAGAACGCGACTAGGGAAAGATGTTCGCAGAGTGGAACTTACGATCAGAACGCGACTAGGGAAAGATGTTCGCAGAGTGGAACTTACTATCAGAACGCGACTAAGGGAAAGACAGTATCAGAGAGAAGTTTATTCTGATTAGGCCGGCACTAGTGCAAAGACATTCTTAAAACGGCACCGTGGATTTGCCGCGGAGGAAACTCGGGCGGGAGATAGCGGGATCCCGCGCTACTTCCGCATAGGCCCGTCTGCCTCTGCCGCCGTTCGCCACGTCGGGCCCATTCATTGCCCGCACTGCACTACGGCTAGCGCCCGTGGGCCCTCGACCGACTGAGTCCGCACGATCTGGCGACTCCGTCGCCGCGCCCCGCCGCCAGCTGAGGAGGGACGCACCGCGGGAGGTCGGCGACCTGGGACCGCCCGCCGCCCCCGCATCCGAGGGTCGCCGCCCGGCCAGCCCGTGGAGCCAACACAGTCAGCGGTGAAAGTTATGATGCGAGGCTGCCTCGCAGGACATTTTTGGGCGAGAGATTAATAGTGGCCCCGCTCAGGCCCTGCAGATTGTAGATGGTGGATAGAATGTTGCATGCGTTATTAGAAATTAAGCCTTTTATGTTAGCCTTAAGGGAATTAGTTTATTAGTGATCAGAGTAATGAGCTCGCAGAATAGATCTAAGAGGAAACTTGTGTCGCCCTTAGCGACCTGTAACTTCCCTGGCAGCTCATGGTGCCAGGAATAAACCTCAATTTGTTACAAAATGATTCAGTGTGTTAATTCATGACCTCCCAACACTTCCATCCAACCACGTTACAGGAACTGAACCTGGCGCCCTCCCCCGTGTGTGTTTACATTACAATATTCACTTGTTGACTTAGTTTTTTTTTATTATAAGAAATTGTAAGAACCAACAGAAAAGTTTCAGCTAGTGTATTTCAGTGCCTCGTCTGCCTACCCGGGCGGGGAAGTTTAGCCGTAGTCAGATTTACCTAAAAGATTTTTAAGTTTCTTTAAAATATTTTTGAAACTGAGAAGGCTATTTTTTAGTAAAGATTCATTAGTTTCCTAGCAATTTAAGTTTTATTAAATGTTTTAAAAAGTGCCTTTATTTCATGATCGAAAACGCCTCATATTTTGTAGAAAATGTTCATAATGTTATTTAAAGATCTAATTGTGTTGAAAAGATTTCATTAAGAGACTATAGATGCTACAACAACACATTATCGTATTATAGGAAGCGGTTACGTAATATAATATCTCAATATAATAATATAATATCACCGTCGTTTTAATCATCCTTTGTAGGGGGAAAAATGATTTAAAAATTGTTGCCGTTTGAGAAAAAATTGTTTAAGCAATTAAATATTGCCTTAACTTTTTCATAAAATTATGTGAAATCTACATAAACTTTCGACAAATTTTCATGAATTTATTTTAAATTTTGTTTTTAAAGAATAGATTTTATTGAGGCAAAATTATATATCTTCACTATTTTAGTTTTAGGAAGTCTCCCAAAGAAATTGAACTTTTGAAATGTACGAAAAATGAAGAATTTCAACGAAAATTAAAACCCGCTCCATTGTATTAAACGTGCTTCAACTATCCAAAAAATTAATTAAAATATGTGTATTTTTTATTGAAAAATTTTAAATGTTAATTTTGATGAAAATCCTGCTTACGATTCAGCCGCTTACGTTGTTCACTGACAGACGGACACAGTTTTGCAGTCAATCGATTTTTTGGTATCAAAGACCCACAAAACGTGTATTCTGACTACACAATGTATTAGAAGCAGTAATCTTCTATATATAAGGATATTATTTATGCACTTTTTCGTTACCAGGGCCCGTCACTTAAAGTATTTCTGTCGAAAATTCGCCGTCGTTTCCCGCAGCATTACAATATTTTCTCTATATGCAGTAGCGAGAAAGTAAAAATCTCTATCTCCAATATTGTAGCTGTAGGAGGCGCCAACAAACATTAAACTTTTGAAATGTTCGAAAATTTAGAGCTTTCAACAAAAGTGAGACCTACGTCATTTTTAAGCGCTTTGCTATACCTCGGGAATAGCAAGAAAAAATAACCTCATAAATTGGAGCCGTTTTTGACCAAAAAAATTGAACATTTGTGGAGACTTGATGTAAAATATTCTCCAAAATCAAAATCTCTGCTACAAATTCAAGCAGCCGCTGCAGCAGCGAGATCGAACGGGAGTATCAATTTTGGTGAAAACGGCGTAGCCGCGAGCGCTGTTCGCAGACGGATGGCCAGCCCCTGTGACAGGCAGGTGGACAGGCGTTCGGCCGAAAACCAATGTTTCGTTATCAAACGCCGACCAAACGTGGAGTCTGACTACACAAAGTACAAGAGGATGTTATTTACTTGATTTAGAAGCATGAATTATCCACTTTTTCGATATATGGAACCCGCAATGCGAGTTCTGTTGTAAAATCGCCGTTTTTCGCAACAGTATTACAATACTCCCTCTTTACTACGTATGTACGTACTTCACGTTACTAAGTAAGAGCAGCCATTAAAGTAATTAAATTTGAAGATAATCAAAAAGAATATTGAAACAAAAAAAAAGAATTTGTGTACTTGTCATACGAGTATTAAGCAGATTCCTTGATCATTTGGGATTTTCAACGATGTTGCTGCATCATCCGGTGTAAGAAAGTTGATTTTTGTCTCAATGAATTAAAGACGGCTGTGACAATATGTTCTCGTCAAGCCAGAGGAATTATTGTGGAATACTGTCCTACAATCACACGTCACAATTTTGATATTAGAAATGTGTTTTAGAAGTCCAAATAAAGCCTTTTGATCAGATAATTGGTTATTTTAATCAATTTTTCTATTATTTTGTAGAATTTTTAATTGTATTATTAAGGTTGTTCAGCATTCTAATAATCAGATGGGATACAAATACCACAAACCGTTCGTAAGATCGTACACAACATAAACAAGGTATTTGTCGTTGTAGTTAATACGGCATAAAAAGTGCAGTTTCTGTTATTTTGAACTTGACTTAGAAACAGAAACATATTTAAATGCCTTTGTGTTATTCCTCACGCACTTTTGTCTTCATTTCACATTGAATGACTACAGTAGTAATGTCGGAATTTCCCTGTAAGTGAGGTTGCTTTCTAGGAAGCAACGAAAATTTATCGACCTCAGTCGACACACGATAATTACTGTCTCAATTATCTCTAATGCCAAGAGCCAATGTACATTCTTCAGATGATAATCATCTACTCAACTGCACTCATACCTTTTAGATTAAGTGACGTGGAACATTGTAATGCTTTTATATAGGTTCTTAAGCACGCGGTACATGACACTCTTTATGGTGTATTCATCTCTTTAATATTTCCTCGTCCACAGTGACGTTGACTTGGCGTTGTAGTGAATGCATATTCATTTCTGTGCTTTCGATTAAAATTTGTCATTTATATGATCATGAGGTACTACAAAATATTAAATTGACATGATAGCCAATTTCGCCCTAAGTTAAGCGAAACGTCGTTGAAATAAATGACAATTCGAAATCAATGTTTGCAGCCCCCTGTTCAGAAGCTGAATTGCACGGCAGGTGAATCAGTTATTTGGGAAAGGTTCGATCTCCTTCAGCTGTTTACTCTTTGTAAACTCCGCAGCTTCCGAGAAGTAACGCATTCGAAGTAAATAGATAACCACGGCTTCTAAGACTATAAGCGAGAAGCAGAGATGGGATGCATACCTACGGAACAAAGCTAAGGGCATATTTTGATATGAAATAGTGAGTTTAGTTTTTCTCACAGTTAAGAAAGATTACACTTTCGAAATAACCGTTTCATTGGAGAATTGTGTGAATGATTCAGTCACTATTGAAAAGTTCAACTGAGCATGGGTTTCAAAAAACATCAATGATTCGGAATTTTTTCGTGAATATATAAAATAAAAATAACTGAAACCACGTATTTTTTATCCTGTAAATATCTGCACGGATTTATCTTTTGAAATACTGCAGTGTCTGTAAAATGAACAATTTTCTAAAAGTTTGTCAGCAATAACAGAGAAAGGCTCAGCATAAATGCACTTCTCTATTTTAAATGTTTACAAAGCCTGCAAGAGATAATTAGTAACTGCTAGCTACGACAGATTGATATTTTCAGCTCGGCAACTCGCAAACCGCCTGAGTAAGCGATGAAAGTGCGGACGCTATAATGTTGTAGAATCGGGTATTCCAGCGAACGAATCGTTATTGATATCCGATAACGGCGTTCGCTCCGTGTTGCCGCGCTCAGCCGGCCAGGAGGTCGGCTGCTGCACCTCATTCTAA
Source organism: Gryllus longicercus (assembly GCA_038098605.1). Classification (NCBI taxonomy): domain Eukaryota; kingdom Metazoa; phylum Arthropoda; class Insecta; order Orthoptera; family Gryllidae; genus Gryllus; species Gryllus longicercus. Next base: position 3,351,864 of record JAZDUA010000096.1, read on the forward strand.
ACAGGATTCGACTGCGAGCGGGAGCGGGCCGGGGTTGCAAGCCCGGAAACGACGAACACTGACCCGGACATGACCCAGTTTTCGATCACAGCGCCAGCGCGTCGGCGGCGGCGGCGGCTGTATCGATCGCCCACGTGCGGCTGGCGATGGGCGCGCGTTGCGTGTGGGCGCGTCTCGTAGCGGCGCGCAGCTCCTCGACGCCGGCGCCGACGCCGACGCCGACGCCGGCTGAGCGGGCGCTGCCCAGAATCACGCGTCTCCCGCCGGTCTGGCCGTCCCGCGCCGCTTCGCTCGGCCTGGCGCCGCGACGCCGCTAGCCGCAGCCATCTCGGACTCGGGGTCATTGATTGATTAGCGTTTCCGAGCGCGTCAACTGCGAAGGTCATTAGGCTTTCTCAGGCTAGTGGCCAGCCACCCAGAGTAACTCCACTACCCAGAGGAAGCCTGCGAAATGTCAGGTGAAACGTCGGCCACTCAGCCAACGACGCGGCGTCACCCGGACACCCAAGAAGTCATGAACTCGAGCCGCGGGATCTTACGTGGGCAAAGATCAATAGGTTTCCTCAGGCTAGTGGCCAGCCACCCTGAGGAAATCCACTACCCAGAGGAAGCCTGCGAAATGTCAGGTGAAACGTCGGCCTCTCAGCCAACGACGCGGCGTCACCCGGACACCCAAGAAGTCATGAACTCGAGCCGCGGGAGCTTACGTGGGCAAAGGTCAATAGGTTTCCTCAGGCTAGTGGCCAGCCACCCAGAGTAACTCCACTACCCAGTGGAAGCCTGCGAAATGTCAGGTGAAACGTCGGCCACTCAGCCAACGACGCGGCGTCACCCGGACACCCAAGAAGTCATGAACTCGAGCCGCGGGATCTTACGTGGGCAAAGATCAATAGGTTTCCTCAGGCTAGTGGCCAGCCACCCTGAGGAAATCCACTACCCAGAGGAAGCCTGCGAAATGTCAGGTGAAACGTCGGCCTCTCAGCCAACGACGCGGCGTCACCCGGACACCCAAGAAGTCATGAACTCGAGCCGCGGGAGCTTACGTGGGCAAAGATCAATAGGTTTCCTCAGGCTAGTGGCCAGCCACCCTGAGGAAATCCACTACCCAGAGGAAGCCTGCGAAATGTCAGGTGAAACGTCGGCCTCTCAGCCAACGACGCGGCGTCACCCGGACACCCAAGAAGTCATGAACTCGAGCCGCGGGAGCTTACGTGGGCAAAGGTCAATAGGTTTCCTCAGGCTAGTGGCCAGCCACCCTGAGGAACTCCACTACCCAGAGGAAGCCTGCGAAATGTCAGGCGAAACGTCAGCCCCTCAGCTAACGACGCGGCGTCACCCGGACAGCCAAGAAGTCATGAACTCGAGCCGCGGAAGCTTACGTGGGCAAAGGTCAATAGGTTTCCTCAGGCTACTGGCCAGCCACCCTGAGGAACTCCACTACCCAGAGGAAGCCTGCGAAATGTCAGGCGAAACGTCAGCCCCTCAGCTAACGACGCGGCGTCACCCGGATAGCAAGGAAGTCATGAACTCGAGCCGCGGAAGCTTACGTGGGCAAAGGTCAATAGGTTTCCTCAGGCTAGTGGCCAGCCACCCTGAGGAACTCCACTACCCAGAGGAAGCCTGCGAAATGTCAGGCGAAACGTCAGCCCCTCAGCTAACGACGCGGCGTCACCCGGACAGCCAAGATGTCATGAACTCGAGCCGCGGGATCTTACGTGGGCAAAGGTCAATAGGTTTCCTCAGGCTAGTGACCAGCCACCCTGAGGAACTCCACTACCCAGAGGAAGCCTGGGAAATGTCAGGCGAAACGCCAGCCTCTCAGCCAACGCCGCGGCGTCACCCGGACACCCAAGATGTCATGAACTCGAGCCGCGGAAGCTTACGTGGGCAAAGGTCAATAGGTTTCCTCAGGCTAGTGACCAGCCACCCTGAGGAACTCCACTACCCAGAGGAAGCCTGGGAAATGTCAGGCGAAACGCCAGCCTCTCAGCCAACGCCGCGGCGTCACCCGGACACCCAAGAAGTCATGAACTCGAGCCGCGGAAGCTTACGTGGGCAAAGGTCAATAGGTTTCCTCAGGCTAGTGACCAGCCACCCTGAGGAACTCCACTACCCAGAGGAAGCCTGCGAAATGTCAGGCGAAACGCCAGCCTCTCAGCCAACGCCGCGGCGTCACCCGGACACCCAAGAAGTCATGAACTCGAGCCGCGGAAGCTTACGTGGGCAAACGTCAATAGTCCCGTAAGGGTAGTTTTTATTGCGGGAGTGGCGATGATCTTTCCCTGCTGGATGGCGAGATCCGGTGACGACCTATTGGTCAGATTGCGGGGTTTTCCCCTCAGGCAGGTATCTCCCGACGGTAGGTCACCGCCACAGCCCGGTCAAGCTCTAAGCTCCCGACTGGTCTCCCAGCATGTGTGGTGTCGGGTAGTGTACGTAAGTGTAAGTAACATAAGCAACATAAGGAAGAGGAAGGAAAGATCACGCGCGGTCCATGGCCCGTTTCTTAGGGTATTGTTACGGCATTCGCCTGGTCTTGATCGGAGAAATAAAGGAAAACTACCGATCAGAGCAGCCGGCCGAAGGAATTGTCCTAGAGATAACGTCGGAATTCGATCTAGATGTCTAGGAATGTAGTTTTGAAAATGTTGCTACCGTCGCGCCTCCATCTCTAGCGCCTTCCAGTCGGAGCCCCCCTCCTCCAAATTCACGTGGCAGAAATGGCCATGCCTGTGCCATTCGCTCTTGACGTCCCCCCGACAGTCGCCGGCCAGCCTGATAGCCGGCAAGAGATAGCTTCTCTTGCCCTGAATACCAGCCACCCAACCCCCTCGATGCTGCAGACTCGCTGTGCTATCTCTGCTGACATGCCTGCCTGCCTTGCGTAAACCCCACCACCCTGCACCCTCGTCCGTTAAATATCAATCCTATCTCTGCCGCCCATTTGAATATCAGTAATAAAAATAAGATGCGTACACTTTATTCCCATTATTTACTCTAACCTGTCTTCAAATACATGATTATTTACATACATATTTTAAAGACATTAAAATGTATCTACAACAGTGCGGCAATAGCTGAATTCGAGTATTATTACGAACGTAAATAAAACGCATGTTCTTCTGAATTAACTCGTTTTTTAACCAGGGCAGGGATATTAATTTCATTTTAAATATAACTGCAAGTATTTATTATAATTATTAACTCGTTAACTGATCTAAAATGTTTTATACAAACGATTTTAATAATATCTACTAAAATTTATTTAAAACGCTAACTTAACTTTTTTTTTCTAAAGCGAAATCAATGAAAAATGAAAGTCGTTATTGTCGAAACAATACATTATGTTTCTGCCTGTTATTTTAAAATGATAAAAAAATTACTCTGGGGACGTTGTGGATAAAATATTGAAATATACACTTTTGATATGATTGCATATCAAACTTGTCTCTTTATTACTTATAATTTAAAAGAAAATATTGAAATTAACATTTTTAAAGTAGTTGTTAGGTTCTATTTCCGTTTGTACTTTCAACAAGTTGTGTTTGACAACGCCAAATCAATAAACGAAATTGTGTAACGTGCTGCTCCCCCAAGAGGGCCTATGCTGTTGGACTCATCAGTCTTCGACCTGCTCCGCCAACTCGTCGCGGAGCACGCGAGCCCCATCCAGCCTTTCTGTCCGCCTCTTTTGCGCTCGTTTCCTCCGCTCGGCCTCCGCCTGCTCTTCCATTTGCGCCGCTGTTGGCCTCTTTCCGCCCTCACTGCACGCCCGCCCGCCCGCCCGCCCGCCCGCCCGCTCGCTCGCTCTCCCGCTCGCTCTCGCCCACCCGACCGCTCTCGCCCGCCCGCCCGCCCGCCCGCCCGCCCGCCCGCCCGCCCGCCCGCCCGCCCGCCCGCCCGTTCGCACGCACGCTCGCCCGTTCGCACGCACGCTCGCCCGTTCGCACGCTCGCTCGCTCGCCCGCCCGCTCGCTCGCCCGCCCGTACGCACGCTCGCTCGCTCGCCCGCTCGCTCGCTCGCCCGCCCGCTCGCTCGCCCGCCCGCTCGCTCGCCCGCTCGATCGCCCGCTCGATCGCCCGCTCGCTCGCTCGCCCGCTCGCTCGCCCGCTCGCTCGCCCGCTTGCTCGCCCGCCCGCTTGCCCGCTCGCTCGCCCGCCCGCTCGCCCGCTCGCTCGCCCGCCCGCTCGTTCGCCCGCTTGCTCGCTCGTTCGCCCGCTCGCTCGCTCGTTCGCCCGCTCGCTCGCTCGCTCGTTCGCTTGCTCGCTCGTTCGCCCGCTCGCTCGTTCGCCCGCCCGCTCGTTCGCCCGCTCGCTCGTTCGCCCGCTCGCTCGTTCGCCCGCTCGCTCGCTCGTTCGCCCGCTCGCTCGTTCGCCCGCTCGCTCGTTCGCCCGCTCGCTCGCTCGCCCGCTCGCTCGTTCGCCCGCTCGCCCGCCCGCCCAACCACCCACCCGGCCCTTGCATCAACTGGCAGCCTGCCCACTGCATTGTCTGACTCGTCCATACACGCGCGCTCCTCCTCTTTATCCTCCTTTCTCCTTCTCAATTTTCTCTCCGCCTTCCTCGTCCTGTCCCTCTCTTCGCGTTTTGCAAGCGAGCAGCGCGCGTCTCCGGAGTTGCGCCGTGTGTCTTCGCCGAAAAAATGGTCTTCTGGGTCCTCATTTATTTTCAAACCTCCCTTGTCGTCCCTTCAGGGAGCCATGAGCGCACTCGCCCCTGCCGCCGGCCAGGTTACCTGTTGCCAAGTTACGAGTCCATTGAATGAGAACATTAAATACAGCACGTGCTTCGAGAAAAAAATATCCCATAAAAGGTATTTGTCACTCCTCACGGTAATTTCATTCCTAGCTTTCTGTTCAAAACATGTTCCCGAACACACGAGTGTCTTCAGGGCTTTGACTTTCTGATACAATAAATTCCGTGGTGGTAGCAGATATCTTGTGGTAATCCATAATATGGTAAAGGTAATATTGTAAAGTTTTCTCCCATTCCAAAAGATGGCTGCCACCTAGCTGTAACCAGCATATTTTGCAGTTTTCACATTTTTTGACCATGTTGTGAACATTCATGGGAGATCAACGTTGCTTGGGCAAGATCCACTGAGGATGGGAAAAGTGTTTTCCCGAAAGTTAACTCTAGAAAATTATTAAAACTTTTGTGGATAATATTTCCTTTACGATATTTCTGATACAATTAATGTTATTTTGTTAATTCCTGTCTAGGAGCCCCCATTTGCCCCAGGTGGTGTGCACCCTCTCTCCGCCCCTGCTGGGTGTTGGGGTCGATGCCCTAACTGCAGGGGTCACGCGACGCCATCCGACGCGAGCACCACAGCGACCGCCACGCCTGTGTTCCCGATTGCTTCCGCAGCTACATTTAAGAATAAAATATGCTCGAAAACTAGCGGAGTTAATTGAACGAATAAGCTCCACTGAGATAAAAATTTGTGAAATTTCCTAAAACTAAATTGTGGTGATAAACTGAATGCAATTATTTTCTTCCGTTTCTTAATATATCATGTCTGCATTTATTAATACCCTTTGTAGAGATTTTGTACACTTCAAACTATTTTAAGGGTTTATTATAAAAGAGTTAAGAAAGAATCTATTCATACTCAATTATGAACAGAATTGAAGGGTTTGAGGTAAAACCTGCCCAAACAGACACCTCTATTTAAGCGGTCACCTTCACTAACGGACACTTTCTGTGGAAGCGATTTATTTTGCCTTAAGGCACGTGTACAAAGTCGCTCTTTTCATCCGCTGCCCGGTTAAGCGGCGAGAGGCTGGGCGCATTTCGTAGATTGGCGTGTATTAAGACGTCACTCAAGCGATTTTGAACTGAAACTCTAATTGATTTTGATCTAACTCCATCAGACGGCCCTGCTGCAAAGTTTATTCGTTATATGGATTGTATCTTCAAGCCTAGTTAGCGTGTTGGGTCGCCGACGACGAAAATTACGGTTCTCAACTAAAAATTAAATTACAAGTCAATGGTGTGTGTCTATTTTAACCAAGAAGAGACAAATAATCGTAAAAACTTTGATTAAGTTGTTGTATTTTATTATTTATGGTGATTAAAAATGTTAAGCGGTAAATATTGTATTAAACATTCTTCATTTGATAGCAATTAGAACAATTGGAATTGATTTGTACGGTTTGAGTAAATCTCATAACCTTGGTAAAACGGTAACCATTATTCACTGCCAATTTTTCCCAGAACCATTGGTGCAGTCCGGTGTAGTCAGCTTTTAATATGACAATATTTGACGTATTGGTTGAACTCAAGACTGTTCATAACAATGTTCGGTAATCCTTGAGACAAATTGTTATTTCAAAAGTAAATATTTTAGAGACACATCTTCATTGTATCGAAACCCTATTAATTAAATTACTTTCAGAACAGATTCAGACCGCCGAGCTATACTGTTCCAAAACCAGTTAGAATTTCGTTTGTGATCAACAAACAACAGAGTAATCTCAAATTATAATAAGGAAAGTAACCACCTAATTAAAAGTAATAACCATCTGAATCTTGCACTTTCCTAAATATACGATTAATCTTATTATGGTCAATATATTTTGTCTTTTATGACTGCAATATAAATCTATTTCATGGTTGGAGGGAAAATTATGTGAATAACGCAATTTTTGACAAGACCTGGGAAGGCTACAGTTACGAAAAATTTTTTTTTCTTTTGTAACAAAACACCCATTTAGAATTTACAGAAGAATAGTTGTTCTTTGTAATTATAATAATTAAACGGTTTGCAATAATTATTTTACTGAATGGAGAAAATATGCGCTAAGAATGTTTAAATTATCGACAAACTGTCTTGACAAGTGAGCGTTGAACGACTTCGTGCTCATTTATACTGAATCAAAACTGCTGAATGGGAAACGGCTGATCATTTCAGAGATGGCCAAAAAACTCCCCTGTGTTACGCTGCTGTGCATTGACTGCACGGACCATCGATCCGCCCACTCTGTCAGTTTCATGGCTGGTTACGCGCTCGCCCCGGCGTAGTGAATGCACGCCCAGGTTCCCACCCGCCCCCGCCCCCGCCCCCGCCCCCGCCTCGCTGACTCCCCTCCCGCCCGAGCACTCATGCTCCATCTGCTTTTCTGTCAACAGGCTTTGATGGTGCACCGCCCCTGCATTCCTCCCCCCTCCCCGCCGGAGCACGCCCCTTTTGTACGGACGAGCCCCGGCAGCCGCTTGCGGTCCAGCACGTCTGCGCGGCCCCGCCCCCGCCCCCGCCCCCGCAAGGCACCCACCGCTCGCCTTTGGCAGCCTGCGACCGCACCTGCGCCAGACCGCACTTCATTCCCTTCTTCATTGCTTCCCCTCTCCATTGCCTGCCCGCCCCCTCTCAATTATCTTCTCTGCCTTTGACCCACCCTCCCCATCTCGCTTCCTCAAAGTCTAGCACCGCTCCCTCTCACCACCGTTTCCATCAAGCGCTCCACATTATGTTTCGACTCCTTCTTATCGTGCAGTTCTCTTCCCATTTTCCTCCCTTTTCGTTTTCAACTTCGCCTTCTCGTCTTCCACTCCTTGTTTTCTACTTACACGCCTTATCTCCTAATTTTGCTTTCACATTTTCTCACTTTCCACCATTCATCATTTACGCCTCTTCAATGACTTGCTTTTTTCTGCCCTCCCTCTTTCTTCACTCTTTCTTCTTCTTCTTCCTCTTCCCCTACTTTTATGTTCTCGTTGTTCTTTCTCTCTCTCTCTTTCCATGCTAAGTTCCCCTTGTCTTTCCTTTTTCTGCGTCCCCATATCCTTTGTTTTTTTTTTGTTCGCACTGCCGATCGTTACCTCCCTGCCTCTCCGAGGGCGCGCCTCCTCGCCATATATCTTTATCCCCAGCGATGCAAACTCCCAGTTTAATGCCACTGTTTTTCAACCCCTTTTTAGCTGCAAAACATGCTTGTTCAACGAAACTGCTTTTGTCGCTGGGGGTGAACAGCATGTCACTCGGGCTCAGGCCTTCGGGATTAGAGATTTACCAGGGCTTCCGTCTCTCGCCTTCGTCTTCCAGATTTAAAGGATGGGAAGCGGTTCTCCCTGGCCATAGGACGTGCAGGGAAGTTACGACAATGAATATTTTTAGCGTATGTGCAAGAATACTTAGTTTACTCGTTATCAATGGCGACTTTTTCTTCAATATCATAGCATCTCGTTCGTCTCTGTACACATCTTGAAAGAGAACAATTATTGTATAAGAAGAAGAGTAATAAAATTTACATCTTAGAAATTTAAGAGCTGTTCTCGTGATAATTTAACTTGAAATTTGCATTTTAAGCACGTTGTATACACTTTTTAATCTCCCTGCAACGCTATATTTTGAAAATACATTTTATCATGCGTATACACTAATGCACACTGTTCGGCTGCTAATTCTCAGGGCAATATCTGTGCCTTTCCGTTACTCGAAGGTTTCAAACCCCGACGGTGGTAAGTTTTCGACACTAGATTACTATCTGGATCAGGTTCAACCACTGTTTGGCGACAGGTTACCCTGTTTGGTAGTTTCCAGTGGTTTCTCCTATCAAACCAAGGGGACAGTGGGGAAGTTGAATCCTAACTAACGGGCCACGGACCGCCAGTGATCATATCTTCCTCGTGTATGTCCCTTCCTCTCCCCTTACACACATATACACCCACTACATTACCATATAGGGAATCTGGAAGGGAAGATCCTGCAAGTCTCCGTATAGAACATAGCGCCTGATCACGAGGGTGAGGAACTGAGGGCCATATCACTTAAGAGACACGCCCAGAATCAGTACTCTATCTCTCTCTCTTTCTCTCTCTTTCTCTCTCTCTCTTTCTCTCTCTCTTTCTCTCTCTCTTTCTCTCTCTTTCTCTCTCTCTTTCTCTCTCTCTTTCTCTCTCTTTCTCTCTCTCTTTCTCTCTCTTTCTCTCTCTCTTTCTCTCTCTTTCTCTCTCTCTCTTTCTCTCTCTCTTTCTCTCTCTCTCTCTCTCTCTCTCTCTCTCTTTCTCTCTCTCTCTCTCTCTCTCTCTCTCTCTCTCCTTTCACTCATACACACACTGATAATTAAATTTTAGCAACGATACTATTTATATGCCGACCTACGCACATGGTTGCGGTGGAGTTTTCCGGGCGAAGAAAGTTTAAGTTTCTGAATCCCGCGTGAAACATGAATGTTGCCATCCAATGTTTGCGCATGGAAGGCAACGACAAATCACGCTAATAGCACATGTCATCTCCATCATTATTCATTAACTCATTACCCCACCTCGTGGCGTAAAACCTCAATCACCCGAATGACTAAGAACTACTGAATATTTATAAGCAGTGCAATACGAAGGACGTAAGTCAGTTCTTAGTGAGTATTTTAGCTCCTTCTTGTAGCATGAATCCCCAAAAATGTGAGGTCCTCATTCTCCTTTTTTCTTGCGTATCTTTCTTTTGCTATCCATACTTATATCCTTTGTGGAAGTCTTGCCTAAATGTGTAATGAAAAGCACAAGAAAAAAATTATACTTGCGAAACTTGTATTATGATAGTTTTGAAATAATACTATACACATACTGTTGTGCATTTTACGTATCGACGAACAATTTCACCACCACCACCATTGATGAATGGTCTGTCAAATGGAAAATCAAACTAAATCCTACAAAATCATGCGCCAAAATATTCTCATTAAGAACATTTTCAACCCCAACACCACTCCAAATAAACAATAACCCAATTCCATGGGCCTCGCACAATGAATCTGTCAAATACCTAGGGCTGAATCTTGATACCAGACTAAATTGGAAAAATCACATAACAGCAAAAGCACAGCAAGCCAAAATAAAATTAATTCAACTAAAGCCACTCTTAAATCGCAATAGTAAGCTCTCATTAAACAATGCCATCACCATCTATAAATCAATAATTAGACCCCTAATGCTGTATGCATGCCCTATCTGGATCAATGCTTCTAAAACTAATATAAATAAATTACAGATCATCCAAAATAATTTCCTCAGACTTGCCACTCATGCACCCTGGTTCATCTCAAACACTCAACTGCATAAAGAATTTAATTTACGCCCTATATTTGTCCATATCGCGCTCCTATCTAACAATTTCTTCTCCAAAATAAACACAATAACCCAAGCCACCCATTACGGCCTAGCCACCACCTACCAGCTCCCAACAAGAATAAAAAATAGATATCCATTAGATTCATTCCTCAGCATATTTTCAGAACTCAATTAATCACATAGGTGCTCTGTGAGTTTCCTATTCATGTGTATTTAGAATTAGTTGTAAGATTAGCATTTAAGTTAAATATAAGTCATAAAAATACATATGATGTAGTATACATAATACTGAACTATGTACATTCGTTCACTAATAAAGATATATTTAAAAAAAACACCACCACCACCACCAACACCACCACGAATAATTTTATCATCAGCGATATATCTGAAAGGGTGATAATGCTCATTTCTACAGCATGGATCCTACTTCTTGACGTTATATTAAATACAGAGCTTTATAATCCATGACTAGTACTGCTATCGTTTTGAATAATTTCATAATAGTCCCTTTACTACCATTCCAAACAAATACATTAATTAAATTATTACTTAGGTCAGAGGAGCTCATGTAAAATTTTGTTATGAGCCAATTATAAAGCCAAATTAACTTCTGTTCTGAGTAAATTAGCTTCTCAAATAAGAAAACGTTTTCTGTTTTTAATTTAAGTATATCAAAAGTTAGCATTTTAGTAACTTTCAATAGCAATATATTTAAGTATAGTTTCCTTCTAATCCTAATTTTCATTAAAAAAATTACAAGACCCAATCTTTAACTGAACTGTAATCAATGTACATGATAACACTTTTCAATTAACACAAATAACAACTCACTTCTCTCTACATTAATAATATTGCAATTTTAATTACTCTCACGAATTCTGTTAATCTTGGGTGTCCGCAGTCCATTGAGAGAACCAATTACTTCAAAGCAGATCACGTGGAATGCGCGAAGAAAACAAATGTCTGTCGTAATCCTAGATCGAGCGTCCAAAGGACGAGGAACTCCATCAGCCGCCGCCGCCGATGGCCCTCCGGGAATTCCTTTTATCTGCAGAGAGAACGCTCCTCGGATAGGAGGCTGAGTGGGCCTAAAAGCTGTTCCGAGGGCAGAGGGTGGCAAAAATCCGCGGGCGGATTTGGTCGCCTAAGCACCTTGCCGCCCCAACGCGTCGCTCCAGCTCCGCCGCACAACTGCGAGCGTTAAAAGCCCCGGCGTCTCGTTCTCAACTTTTCATTGCGCGTTCTGGCCGGGTAGACGGTCCCGGAGAACATGGAAGCAGTTTGCACGAAAAAGGTCGTGGTATTTGTTATCTTTCCTTCATCTTCCCTTCTTCTAAAGGATGTACGGGGATATATATAGTCGCTCAACGTAGTAATTCTTTTGCGAGGTCAAGAAATTTACGTGATATTTATGCTGTGAGTACGTCGTAGAAGATATCTGACCTTGGGAGCTTCCTAAAATTATGCAAATTTATTATCAGAGAGAACAGGTAGTACATAACCTCATGTTTTGGTGTCAACTTCTCATTAACAGGGGATTCAGGAATTAATGCTTTAAAATTGTTTAATGTTAACGCCGAATTCAAAGTGCAATGCGTACGGCCAGTATCAGAATATAGTATTCTTTAGAAGACATTTTTAAAGCCGTCAATACTTTGGATTATCATAAAACACAGAACAGAAGAGATGTGTAATGCAACAAATAATATTATATTTTTTATAAATATTTTATGTTTTCCTGGAAAATATTTTTAAGAAGTTATTTGAACGAATTTTGCGTCTTATTTTTTCCATTAAGTGTACGTTGGATATGAATTTCGTACCCATCAGTTTTTAATTAATTAATTTTATTGAAGCACCAATACGTTATCTAATGAATAGCAATTTCATCCAAAACAACCCGCTTTTCAAATCAAACTTAGTCGTTGGAAACATCCTTATAAAAGAGCAGACAAGAATGGCATTTAAATTCTCAACACGTCAGTCGCACCTTTACTTGGTTAAATCCTGTCATTGATTGTCTTGGTTGTTTTTTTTCTGCTACATGCTATTTGCACCTTTTCTTGTAGTCTGTCATTACATTTCCGTTGCAATGGACGCCTTGAGCTGTTAGCAAGGCATAAATCGAGGCACTTAGGAGGCGAATCGGCTACTGAGGCGAGAGGCTTATGCAAGCAACAACGCCGCGCCTCGCCGGGCGTTTCCGTCTCGAGGCCCCGTCGAGGTTCGTGACGATGTTATCGGCCTTTCGTTCAAAGCGATGCTGACGGCGACGAATGGCAGATTGCAAGATAAACCGCCCGGGTTTAAATCGGCGGAAGGGGACCAACGACCGCCTACCTGTTCGTCGCGACGGAGATGCATCATTGAAACCGCCTTGCGCTCCGAAGTGTTCTTCGAAGAAAAGAGTCACGCGAGCCAACCTTATTGAGATAGAGATATCTTTGGTAACTTCCTTTGACGTTTTTAGCTATTATTTTTATTTTTACATCCCATTTTATGCATTAAGAATCTCATCAAGTTCTTTGGTATTATAGCCGACTTGTGTAAAGGACGTTTAAATTATTCTATTGAATTAGATCTGAAACCTATTATAGAATAGTAATTATTTTTTCCTACAACCAAACACGTGTAAAGAGTAAAAGTAAAACATATAAACAAAATTCTTGAATATGAAGTCTACATGAAGGAGAATATTTAAAAACTTACTTCTAGAAAAGTACCTAAAAATGTTAAGGTTTAAAATTGCATAAATTGTCAATAGAGTGGACCGTGACTGAATATAAAGTGTAAAAACCGATAAGAATTGAATAGATTTAATAGTAGTTCCTAAAGAAGTTTCTGCTTCCAAATCGAAAGACCTGATATTTTCGGTTCGCATAAATTCTTGACCTTCACCTTCCTCCGATATAGAGAGAATATAAAGAACGTGCATTTGATTATCCATTGGGAAGAAAAGCCGATCCACCATTCTCCACGTATTTATTCCCAAGCTTTGCTTAAAGCACTGACTGTCAGCCCATGCCTGCCAAACAGACACGCACACATGCGAGCGCACGAAGATAACCGGCGTAATACCTCACGGAAACATCCCTCGTGCCGGCGGCGGGGACCGCGCTCGGGTTTTGCATGCTGTGGCAGTGGCGTGGCGTCAAGGGCCTGGGACACATCGCGGGGGAGTGGCGGGGTGGAGCTGGGAGGGACGGGGCCGGGCAGGTGGGGCGGGCAGGCGAGGAGGGTCATGTGGGGCGGGGCGGTGTGGATCAGGCGGGATGAGGAGAGGCGGGGTTGAGCGGGCCGTGCGGACGGGCCGGGGCAGGCAGGGACGGAGAGGGACGAGATGGGGCGGAAAAGGGCGGGCCGGGAAGATCGGGGCGGGGTGGAGTTATCGGATCCGGTCCAGGCGGGGCGGGACAGGTCGCGTGGCAGGAAAGGGGCGCGGGGCGGGGCGGGGCGGGGCGGAGCGGGGCGGGGCGCGGGACGGGGCGGGGCGCGGGGCGGGGCGAGGCGGGGCGTGGGGCGTGGGGCGTGGCGGGGGCCCGGGGAGGGGCGGGGCGGGGCGCGGGGCGGGGCGAGCCGGGCCTTAGAGGAGGAGGTGCTGGCGCCGATCGAAGGCTGTTCGGAAGCATGTTTTATTCAGCTCCCGGCTCGAGCCACGCACAGTGCGGCCTCCGTCGCCGTCAGGGCCTGCCGCCCGCCCGCCCGCCCGCACCCACACACTTGAGGACGCATGCGCCCACCCAGCGCTGGCGCCCAAGCAGAGGTCTAAATTCTCCCGAGGGGCGTCAGGCACGTCGAGGAAAAGAAATGGGATTTCTCGGCAAGCTATTCCCTTTCCACAAAGTGTATTGTATTTTTTTGCAATATTTAACATCAGGTGAAACTTGAACACTTTTTAATATACGAGAATTTCCTCTAATATATTCCAGAATGCTTCGGTTTTCAACAAGAAGATTTAAGTGAACCTAACATTGCTTGTGATATTTTTAACTCTCCTAAAGGAATTTAGAGGAATGGAGTAAAACAGTCGAAAATAATTGAAGCCTACAAATGTTAAATAAACGCATAGTACGAAATTTTCTCGTCTTTATAATGTTAGGATAGGAAATTAAAAAGGGAGGAGGAAAGATCTTGACGATTATGTATCCACAAGAAAAATTACTCTGATAGGGCTATTACTACATTGCTTTTGAATTAAATTATTTTATTAATAAAAGTTATTATTTACTTTAACAATAACAACAATATGTCTGTTTGGGTGCTTGAACTACTTACAAACTGAAATCGTCACAATCCATAAATATATTCTTCCTAATTCTTGGTCTTGAGTAGCGAATCTATTATGAAGGAAACCAACTTTCTTATGCTTGTGTAGCTCAAGGAACATGTTAAAGGTGATTTGAGGTAAAAGAATACAATTACGTTGTACAGACTTGTGAGAAAAAGATACTCCACTCTCTAATATCTGTTCAGCGTATTAATTTACTAGTATATATAACACTAGAAGCCTGCAGCAGCAACTGCTGTTGAACAAAAGCACATTCGGCATATTTATTTTGATGAATCATAAACATATTTCCTTAGTAGTACTTATAGTTTTACATTACTATGTCGTTTCTCTGCAGTGAATATTACTTTATAACAAGTAGTTGTTGTGGTACTATCCCATTAGTTTGTCAACAATCCATTTCGGCTGTGAAATGATGCTATTGGCGAATCATATTGCAATAACCACTCATTAACGAATCAAACGAGAGAAATTGGTTGGAACTGAGGGTTAGAAAAATCTTTTATTAAAGTTTTCTAACAAAAATATCTAAGTTACTTTCACCAGGAATAAAATTTCGATGACCACAGATTGTTTTTTTAATATATTTAAGATAAAATATATGTTAGTGCTCGCACACAATCGAATTCTATTTAGAAGATTCGTTAAAGCTTTGGGAGGTTTTGATAAGACGTGTCTGAATGCAAATGCAGATACGAAATCAGGCAACCACCATGGACACAAAAGGAGTTAATTAAAGGACTGACAAGTATGATGAATGGTTGAGATGCAAGCGATGAAATGATGAGCGGGAAAATGGAAGATTTTAGAGATACCTCAAGCATCGTCATCTATACTATTAAGTATCGTATTTTCATAGTAAAAACATATAATTTAAGAAGCAAATAAAACAAAACTATCGACTTTATTAACATCTAAAGAATATTATATTTTTAAAGCATGTCTGTTTTACGATTATTTTTGTTACAATAATTTTGCTACACTTGAGATGCACTGATGAGTATATTCTTTTAAATTTATATTTGGTTAATAGTACAAGAAATGAGTGTAGTATGTCACCAAATAGGTTTCAAAATATTTTATGCGAACAACACGCGTATACTTTCAACAAGCTTTCACCTAATTAATCTGGCCTGGCAACTAATTAATTGGATACTCAGGCTTAGTATTAATTTCCATCAATCTGTGTATTTGCCATATCTATGATTATAGTAGTCATTCCAAACCTCGACCTAATTACACCCTTCCATGATCCACAACTTGTTCTTTATTCTTTTTTGTTTTGTACCTGCAGTTATTTATTATCATTTAATTTATCATTAACTAGCAGGAAATTCATTTGATGGCAAATACTCTCATAAAATTTCACGAACTGTCTTGTAAAACGTTGAAGCAAAATTAAAAGGTGTTTGTACAAACTTTTTCCCTACCTGGACACGGACATGAATGTTTGGGTGGGAACGGATTAATGAAATTCGTAGTTTATTAATACTATGCTAAAATATGAGAAGAGTAATAATACTATTGATTTTCCCAGAAGAAAATATATGACACTTCTTGTTTTATATGTGAAGTGTTAACATTGGTATGCTAAATGTATTACACACGTTGCAAAATGAAGTGTCTATGGTGTTTTTGTATATTAATTTGAAAATAGCAGTTTGTAACTTGATACATATTTATGAAGATATAACGTCAGAGAGATGGATGAATTTTTATACATTTAATTTTCATTAATCATGTGCAATTTGTTTCGCAATTAATCAATTTTCTGTGATTCTCTCCCTCAATGAAACTGGGGGTTGTAAATTCACAAAATGGGAGGTTTCTAGTTGCGACCGTCAACAGTTTTTATCACATCCTTTCAATATGAAAGGCAAAAAGGTAATGGCAATGAATTATTTTCATTTAAAACCCCAATTTGGCTACAAAATGAAGGATACACAGACATCACTCTGCTCTAATTTTTCTTCAGCATAAATAGAATGTTATCACTCGTTAAAGTCCACTTGCTGGTTACAGTTGTTTTGCTTTAAAATTGATTGTTACCAGCATCAGTAAGAAAATGTTGACAGGGGTAAATTACAGTTTTTGGGTGCTAGCCGAGCTAGTAAGATGCACTTTGTGAAATTCCAGAAGGCTTGTTCATGGTCTCAGATTTCCCTATGATTTCATTTTGTCTGTCACTGGGTGGAGGAATACTTGCTTTCAATCGACGTAATGCTTTCTATTTTCTTGATTTTATTCATGAAGTGCATGTTATCTGAAAGAACCGTGGACCAGCCTAGTAGCTGCTTTATCCAATTCATTTTAATGGAGCAAGATTCAATCTTCAAATGATATTTTTTTTAGTTTTCTATAGCTCAAGATATCTGTAGTATACTGCAGAAGATTGACTTTGTTGTACATTCACCTCCAAAGTTGAATTTTGTCTACTGTTTTATCGTTCGTAAATTTGAACGTTTTGGCCTAATCTAATACACTTGTTTAGTTAAGGCGTAAGTATTTAATTAGGGTCATCGGAAGATAATTAAAAGATGCATTTGTCTTCTTGTTACGAAAAGTTAGTCTTTCAATAACGTTATTTCCTATTTTGAAATTTTAACAAGTCGTAACTTCCTTAAGAATTTGATTAGGATACCTCTGATACTTCTGTTTCATGATGCATAACCAAACCTCTTGTTATCGTCATGCTCTCATTACTCAACCATATCCATATTTGTCTCTATAAGACCATTTCTTAAGCTCATATTAATGGCCATGCAGTAGTAAACATGCTGCTGAACAAAACAACACAAAATGTTTTTCCAAAAAGTAGCTCGCACACTGCTCGAGAACAACAATTAAAATACTCCTGAAAAATCCTATAATAAATTGCAAAACAGAATTCACGAATACTGCAATAATATAGTAAATATGCAGCACATGAGTTCTACATTTTTCAGTCAAAATCGTTTCATTGTTTTTGATATTCCCTGACTTCCTGGATATCTACAGAAACTACACACATCTCTCAGATAACTGTAGGTTGCTTAGGTTTCTTTTAATTTCTGCTCTAATTGGAAATTAGTATTATCGATCATACAGAGGAGTAGGGTAAAAGACAATGATATGCATCTCGGCCAAAATAAATGTTCACGAAACTCACTGTCTTGCCAAATTTCGACTTCACAACCAACTACAGTTTTAAAAAACACTTTCCAGTACAGTATATAAAAACTAAGGAAACAATACCATCCGATTGCACCCAATTAGACCAAAATTTACTCAGCTTCAATAAAATTGTTAAAAACGTCGTCCTCGTCCCCTTCCGGAGGCAATGGCCCTTGGATCTCCGGTCTCTTTACACAGACGTCGAATGTTATCGAGGAGGCGAACGGGCCTCTGCGCCCCTCGCTGCTTTTCCCTCGTGGGGCCGTGAACGGCGCTGCGCGGGGCGGAGCGGCCGGGGGCGGGGAGGCGGGAGCGAGGCGGAGCGGGGCGGAGCGGGGCGGAGCGGGGCGGAGCGGGGCGGAGCGGGGCGGAGCGGGGCGGAAGAGACAGCCGGCAGTAGCGGAGCTGGGGCTTTTACTGCCGCAGATGTTCGTGGAATCTGATGGCCTTTAAAAAGTGGAAGGTTGTCTTGGAAGCGCCAGCAGCAAGTTTTAGACATGAATGCCTGAAAGCCATGCGAAACATGGATTGTGGAATAAATGAGAAAAAGCAGTACCTTTGTTTATTGAGAATAAGGTATATTATTTTGCAGAGTTATTAAATATACTTGCGTAAATCTTATGCTTTCTATTTCAACGAAACCTAGCAATTGTATGCGTTTACTGTATTATAACTAATTTTTCACCAATATTCGATATTAATGAGCTCTATACTGAGCTTTAGCTCTGAAGAAGGCCACAACACAATGGCCCAAACGTTATCCCAATCCACTGAGACGCTGCTCACCCCGGACAGCCAAGTATCTAATGACTCCGACCGCGGAAGCCTACGAACACATTAATTGCTACTGTTTGTGAAAGACATCAGCACCGGAGGAAATACGTTAAAGGACCATCATTTGCCAGATCTTCAAATCGGCTCTCTTTTTGATCAAGTGTTGTTTTCAGATCACATTACAGATTAATGGGAGGAATATGTTTTTCAAAGCTATTAATATACAATAACCGATTGTATGCCTGTATTTTTTGTGGTGAGTCTTTAAAATCGTAACAGTACTGAGGGGGAAGGTGCATGCTTAAAAAGCCAAATATCAGTAAAATTGTTCATGTTATTTTGGAATTAATAAGAAAACTAGAAGCAAAATAATAACAATAAATATACCCAGTAGGCAAAACGTATTATCGAGAGGAGAGTTATTTGAGATACTCGTAATCTGAACGATTGCGAGCCGACGCGCTGTCAACTTGTATGTGGGATCGGCAAAATGTATAACTCGACCAAGAGAAGAACAAAGGAGGTGATTGCGGTGCGTCGTGAAACTAACACTAAACACGGGTCTGTACAGTCAGTTTCGTTAACAAAAGTCAACGAGTTCTCGTCGAGGTGTGACACTTCGCGAGTAGGCAAGACGCCTTGTCTCTAATATTATTAAATACAACTTTCTAATTTAAAAATAATGACATCAGAAGCAATTGATAAAATAACAATTGAAGACTGGGAAAAAGCTGTCACTCATACGAATAAAATTGCAAAAAATACTAGGATAGGGATTCTTTGCTTGAAAATGCTGTTAATGAGCTTATAATAAATGTCGATCCGGAAGTGCCAGTGAATTATCTAGTGACACGGACACTCTCTCACATACCAGCCAGGAAATTCTAAAGGCATCAGAGACTGATAATGCTTCTACGGAATCAGTAGATGAACAATAAGACATTATGTAAGAGACATTATGGAAGATTTGCACTCACTATTTTATTTTTATCATGTTAAGTTGATGTTTTTTCTTTTAAGTACGTTTTTATTTTTATATTAAAATGTTATTATATTTTGAAATACGTTGAAATTAGACATTTTGTATTCTTCTTCATTCATCAAGCTTGAAGCTTGCAATGACGCATTGTGAATGAGTTCGCTTGTGGAAGTTTTATTTTAACGCCTTGCATATGTTTATGTTCGCATTGTGAATGGTCCTTAATGCTACAGCTAAAAACGGCGATTTTTTAGTAGAAAAAATCGTATTGCTGTCGTCCGTAACTCCAAAAAAGTGGATAATTCTTGCTTTTGAATGTACTACAATGCCCTTTAAAACAATTAAGGAGGGAGAATTCCGCGTTTCGTGGGACCTTCATACAGAAAAATTCGTTTACGGCAAAATATCTTCCAGCCCGTCTGTCCATTCCTCTGTCTCTCCGTCAATAATGCTAGTGCCTAAGCCATTGACAGGCGCTTCACCAAAAGTGATATTTCTGAAAAGATCTGGCTTATGTCGCTAATTTAAACATGTATTTTGATTTTTCAGGGTAAACCGTAAGAGCATTTTTAAGCTTATTTAAAAAATGGCATCAAAATTTTTCTTGATTTTTTTTAATTTGTTTACTGCAAAGAACTTGTAAAAATTGTTGAGGTTCGATTTTCATTGAATTATCTAAATTTACTAACATTGAGTAAGGTTTTCTTTGCGTCTTGAGATTTTTTTGAATAAATGTTGTGCTTCCAAATTGGATTTTTAAATAATGACATGTAATTGTTTTGAAAATTTGAGTAGATTTCGGATAATTTGGAGTGACTGTTCGAGATACGCGAGCTAGGTGAATGGGTGCTTTGTATGTTTTTTGGTTTACTTCAATAATTTTAAAATTTTGGGAAGCGAATAGAAACTTAAGTTTATCGTAATCATACTGTTAAGGGCATTCAAATGTGGCGGATTTGCTGCCATATTATGGTAGTCTGTATATGTTCTTAGGGAAGCGTGAATGATACGATGGTTTGGTTCTGCTGTATATGCAAAGTTGAATGTGAAGATGTTCAAATTTTGGAAAGTGATAATAAGAATATTTGAGATAGTTTGATCATGTTTTCTTTAATTGTGAGAATTTGCTATTAATGAGGAATATTTTTGTTTGATATGAATCATGGAGCTTTAATAACGATTCTTAGCGCTTTATTCTGTTTGGTTTGCAAAATTTATATCATTAGATTGGGCTGCATTTCGCCGTACCTGCTGAGGGTACATCATCGTTGAACTAACTATCGATTTATAAATTAGCGTTATCGTCTCTATTTTAAAGTATAATTTTTTGTTAATTAATGCATAAAGTTAGTATATTTTTGCTGGATTTTGGTTCGTTTTGTGTGCATATGGTTTTTCCAATTTACTTTCGCGTCTAGCTGCATTCTAGATACTTGTCTGCAAAATGTACTAAAAGTGTTATTAACAGAAACTTTCGTTCGCGTCTAGCCCTGGGATGTATGGGAGCGGCGGCCATTTTATTACGTCTGACGGCGATTGTGGCCTTGAGCTTACGAGGCGGAAACTGTCCACCGCGCGATGCCACCTAATATTTGTATCCCGCGCCGAGCCTCTCCATCGCTTTTTACCGCCCCGGGTCGAGCCGTGCGTCGCTTCCTTGAGCTGCTGGCTCAAGCTGGTGGCTGGCCGCTGGTGTCGTGCTTGTACAGCGCCAGCCGGGGGCTTCGATCGCTCCGCTTGCAGCTTCCATAAAGTTGGGGTCGCGGTAGTTGGAGTAGTTTAAAATCGATGAGGGAGGCGGGATTGTGTGCTAACGTTCCCCAAACGACCAGGCCGGAGAAGGCTTTGTGTCTTCCGCCAACTCCACAACGCAGGGGCGCTGTTGGTCTTATGAACGTGGAACTGGCGAAACTCTGGATCCCTTCGTCAACAAGAGCGGCGAAGCAATTTCAACCACCCCGGATCACTGATTTACCCAAAATGTGGCAGAAACTTATCAAGTTTTTGTAGTTGGCATTAATATCAAATATTTTGGGTTTAAATTCTGCACAGTATTGTTGTTTGTTATTTATTAAAGAGAATGCCCACTAAAGACCGCTTGATCATATTATTACATCAAAACATGTGATGCTAAAATATTTCAATAACATCTATATAATATTATAATTATATTACACCATTGATATGTATTTTCACTATTCTGTATTTAATATAACTTTAATTAAAACGAGAATTATAATAATTCTGTGAAGTACACACATAGACCTTGAGAAGACCTCACGCAAGTTTCATTAATTATTAACGTTCCGTGCAATTCCTTAAAACCGTTTCTGAAGATTACGGTAAGTAATTAGAATTGCTCTGATAGAATGTTAACTCTACGACTGCGAAGAATCGGCAGTGAATATCTCGTTTCTCGCACAATGCCTTAATTACGGCATTGGCAGAATTGTGAGGGAAGGCGTGTCGAAGCGTGGAAATTGATAAGGGCGCGGCGACAGGAACGGTAATAACCAGTGGAGCGACTGCATCGCCAGTGACATTTCGACGTTGACGCTATTGAATTACGCGGATCCTCGCCACTTCGCACCCCCGAAAGGGAATCAGCGAAACCCATCAATCGTCAAAATAACGATTGGGTTACCCTACACGTTTTCATTTGAACTCGAAAAAGCGAAAAGATACCGTTGTGTTGCTTCTTGCCATTGCACAAGCAACGAATGGTACAGAAACTCCTGAACTATGTTTGTATTTATTTTAACTTAGATTTTACATTTTTATTCGGATTAAAATAATTGCATATACAAGTATTTATTTTGTAAAGTTCCTTTTCCCTCTTTTTTACTCAATGAATCTTTACAAATTAAATGTAAATTAATGTCTTCAGAAATATTATTTCTCCAACGTTTGACTAAGGTTTATTACATCAAGGGCTGTTACTTTATGGCGTATAAAGAGACAGAGTGCTCTTTTGCGCATTCTATTGCAGTCTCTCGCGTGTTTGATCGCGCATAACTCTGAGACGTTGCGTCCTAGTCCATTAGAACCTGAGTTTAAGGTTTGGAGCCTATGAATTAAGTTTCATATTTCTTTTTCTCTATATGATTTGGACTGCTATTAGATTGCGATTATATTTTGTCAATACATTTTCTTCGTATTGAATCTCGATTTTCATGTAAAATTAAATGAAGTAGTTGTAATTATATGATACTTACTTGCGCGGATCTAGTCTCTCAGTTTATTAATAATCGCTTAGATGTACCAGAATTTTTGCTAACGTATGTCACATGCCCTAGCCTACAAGGTGCAAAATAATCACTCGGGTTAACAGTCCTAAATATTCGAACAGTTCAGCGCCTTATCATCAACACGTTTGGCTCACTAGTTAGGCCTTGTTTCAGCTCCAACATCTGCAGACGCTTTGTCAGCTGCCGTGTAGCCGTCGTCATGTCTGAACCCATCGTCTCGGGGTGTCGGGGGTCTTGAAGACCCATTTGTCCTATTTGTAAACCAAACATACCACATTATTTGTAAATCGCTGTTGCTTTAGCGATTCGGTTTACTTCCAATATTCTTTAATATTTTATATTTTTCATTTCTGTACATATATAGTTAATGTTATCTTAGGGCAATTCATAAAATGAATACAAAAGATACAACCATCGCAGTAATATTTTGTGTACCATCTTCAAACACAATAAGGGGATTGAAAATTGTGTCGATAACGAGGTGGTTTCTTTATTATGGTGAAATCATACTTGTAAACACCGTCTTGAGGATTCATGAACAAACCAATTGATTTTTCATAAATTTCAGCTGATTACCATTAACGTGTGGGAACAATACATTGTTCTCACACTTTAATGTATATACGCATCAAATAATACTTTCGTAATAGAAAGTCACTGAAATAAAGATAAAGAAGTCACTTGACGCTAAGATTCTCTTCAAATATCTATTGTTACTTTTATCTACTATAATTATTGGATTACTTTGCTGCCTTTTTTCAGTGGAAAAATGTAATATCGTGAAGTTAATAAATTAGCTCGCCCGTGTACCACGACAATTAAAGAGAGCAGGTTCATCGGTAAAACAACGAAACATTAAAAATTTCAAGTTGCCCTCAGTGAAGTTGACATAACAAATTGTACAAATTACCCAAAAATTACAGAGGCCCTAATAATATGTATGTACTCTTCTCCACTGTTTGTCTCTCCCATTTATCAAAGTCCGAATTGAGGCAATACGCCACATGACTTTTCCTCGGAAAATATGGGTAGTGGATGTCATGTTACAAATATGAGAACTGTATTATAAATATTTTGAATGTGTACACAGTGACAACGGCAACAAGAGGTTTACGTAGAAAAATCATCCACAGTGATTGCACAATGGTAAAAAATATCAAAGAACAGTCATTCTGTTAATGAACCCGTAGTGATTCCTTGCCCTCGTAGGTCGATTAATTTGGTGTACCTTCTAATCAACGATCATAGTGACAATTTTCAGTGCCTTATTTGATTGTAGTTTGTTGCTTTGCAGAAAAGCTTTAATCTTGATGTAGAGCCAGAAAACTATACTTTTTTGTGTTGAGCCTCTTTGCTGCGTGTAAGGACAGGCAAAATTCCCTTTTTTGAAACTCTAAATACTAATTACTTTCGACATCACTGAACTATTGCAACATTTGTGTGTGGTCCACCGACAAAGGCTCAGAGCATCAATTGATGTCGCTGCAGTGTCTCTGACCGGGAGGTCCTAGGGTTCGAATCCCGTGCGGCAGGATTTTCGGCACTATCTATATAGCTAGGTCGAATTCAGCCGCTGCCCGGGGGAAAATTCTAGTGCTGCTGTGACCGGTAGATTCCCTGGGGTTTTCTATCAACACCAGGCGAATGCCGTAGCAGTACTCTAACAAACGTGGCACGGATCGCCCGCGGCGTCTCCTTCATCTTCTTTGTCCTTTACGTACACTCGCTTCCACTGACATGCACTGCACGTATCACATTGTCGGTAGATCGGTCGGGAGCTTAGAGCTTCTTCCGGCTGGGGCGGTGCCCTGCTGGTGGGAGATACCTGGTTAGGGAAAGTGCCCGCAAGCCGACGTAAGTCCGCGCCGGATCTCACCAGCGAGCGTGGAAAGAACACCTACATCTCCCGCGATAAAACCGTCACTACACTTACTGAACTAACCACCATAGCAGTTGATGCGCCAGGAATCATTAATAAATGAATCTGTGTGTGGTCTCTAGTGCCCAATAGCCAGTCTGCATCATAGCTGACATTTGAAGACCTCGAAAATTGAACATTGCTTCCCATTGCGCCCATTAATCTTGTATGCACACCCTCGCTTTGATATTCTGAATATAGAATGAGCGTAAGCGGATGACGGTGGTGCACGGGTGGTGAGAAGAAAGCGGGTGATATTGACGTGTCGTTTTGGTCTCGCTAGTGGTTACTCACTCTCCGCTCTAACCAGGTCATCGAACCAAATGGGAAAGGTAGATGGATCCAAAACGGGAAAATCGAAACTGAATTACAATACAAAAACAGACTTCTATTTAAACTTGAATCGATTTCGAAGGATCGTTTTTGTTACTGTCATCCACATGTTCACTCGCCTGTTCTCCCACACACGTTTATTTCAAATTTAAAGGAACAACACACATACTTAACAATAGTGATTAGAGTTACTAAAGTAATGTATTATTTTACTTTAATATAACGATGCATTATCCGTCATCGTGTAGTTGAAGAACCATCTCCACTAATCAATTAATGAAGCAAACTGCAATAGTATGACAATGCGAATTTCTAATACCTTATTATTCTAGTCCATGGATTGCAGTTCACATAAGTTTGTACAATATCTTTTTAGATCGTAGGTAACAAACAAAATATATTCATGAGAAACTTGTAACTCTCAATATTATTTTTTCGGGGGCATCCAGGGTTCGGAACCGCGAAGTTAAACGAAATTTGGCGTGCATCTTGTCCATTATCACAGATTCGTAGACCACATTGGTCAAGCGATTTTTCAGAAAAAACTAGTAAAAATGATCACAAGAACTCTCGCGGTTACATAAGTGACATGACGGAGCAAGTATGCAGCTGTTATCAGGTGGTGCACGCCCGACTCCCGTGTTAATTGTTTCTCGTTCAAGTTCCGGAAGTATTGTTTTGCTCTTCGCCTTGACATTAATTATAATATTCCGTCAAGCAGTTTATTTCTTTAGGTGTCTGTTTTTTTCTTTAATTTGATGTTTTTGTATTTGATATGTTATAAAATGTTGTACAAATGCCTTTTTATTTGTAATGAATAAAAGTCAATTTAATGAAATTAAGTAAGCAAATAAATCATTATTGAAAGATAATTTACCATTGTTGTGTTTGTCACTATACCAACAGAGATCATAAATTAAAACTTTTATTCTAATTAAAGATAAGTATGTTGCAAAAACGGACAACCGTAGACCTAAAAAGGATGTTCATTAATTTAAATTTAGCCGTAACCATTGTAAAATCACTGAAAACAGAAAATTCGACGAAAGTTTGCAGTTAAAATGAAGAATCTTTACATTTACGAGAGGTTTTCAACGGTGTTCGTAAAAATTGAATTGATTTCAATGTAATTTTTGTGTCTATTAACTTCTCTACTGTTTATGAAAAAAGAGTAAATTTTGCAATGTGATCTTAACACCAGGCATTAGAACTAAACTTTGCAAAGTTAAACGCGGGGCGTCATTGTGAAGGATTTACATTCAAGGTATGCGTATAAAATACCATAAAATGCCGCAGCTAGGATATGAATAAAGCACATTCAAGGGTCGAGTTGTGCTTCCTGTCGCATTATCACCACAGATCTTGGGTGGCTGGCCGGCCGGGCGTTCGCGAGAGAACTTTCAGCGATTCTATCCTATTAGCAGTTTTTTACCAATTCATATTTCGCAACATTGGAGGAGCCCTAGTTAAATAATTAGGCTAATATAATTATTTCGTCCCAAAAATTATGTCGATTATTATTTTATTCAAAAGGCAAATTCAAAACTGGATGTTGAAACGAAAATAAAAGTTTTATTAGAGTCATATTTGAAGGTGTTGTTCTTTACTAGGGCGTAAAACTGACATCAGAAGTAAAAATTGCCCTACAAAGTCATTAACACGTTTGTGACACATCGACCACCACATATTGCTGTAGAAATAGCAGAAACAACATAATACAAAACATGGTGAAATATAAAATGAGAGGAATCCAATGTTTCCTAAGTTTGCCTTCAAGAGCTACAGTAATTGTTCTCAAAACATAGTACATAAAGGTAATTCGACAACTGTTCGAAGGTGTTGAAACATAAAAAAATATTTTACGACTGTAGCCGCTTCTCATTTTCTCCTTACAGCGTTCTTTAGTGAATAATTCAATTGACTCACTCAATACAAAAAATCAGGAGCAGAATGAAAAGTCCTCCGCTCTTCCCCAGAGCAGCTACATAACAAGAAACGGAACTTCAAAGAGGGAGAGAAAATCTCAAATAAATAAAACAAGCAACGTTTCGAAGAAAATTACCGTCCGCTGTCGGAAGCCAACCGCCATCGCCCGCCCGACGTAGGCGTCTCTCGTCTTCCGGCCTCGCGTCCGCGGCCGATCGGACGCGGCCGTCCGACCGACCGACCGATCGATGTGGGCCCTGAATTCCTTGGCTTCCCCGCCCACAGTGGAACGAACTCTTAAAACAGCTGGCCATAATTAAAAAAACAAAAAAAACATTGTAGTTATGGAACCCAGGAAATTTGAACTGGTAAGTTGGCTACGTAATGTTAGGACTCTTAAATTCCGCTGGTATAAAAGGTCCGCCGTTTATACTACGAGCCAAACATCGCCTTTGGCCTCCGGCTTAGTGAGCTGAAAAAACAAGCGAGACATGTGCGATATCTTTCAACGTAATTACTTTTCTCCCAAACGTTTAAAATGGAGATTCCTTTGCCAGGTATATAGTACTTAAAAAATCTTATTTCTTTTTATTATTACATACATAATTATTTTTGTTAATTAACTATCGGATAAAAAATTATAAAAAATACTTTAAAAAAGTAGTAAAAAAATTATGGAAAAAGTTAAATATCACACCATATTCCACATTAATTTTAATTGTCCCCATAAAATATTAATAATTCAAAGATAATACATTAAAAAAATTCACCTACAATGACCTATTCCGATTTTTATATATTGATACCAACTTTTGTCCACATTGGGTAAGATTTTGACTTTGGCCATGTTTCGTAAATTTCGTACCACTGTGTGCTGCCGCCGCCTCCGCCAACGCCGCTGACCGTTTTCCAAGAAGAGATCGACGTCTACAATGAGCCTCAAAGCGAGGACTTCCTTCTAAAATAGGACGCAGGCTGAAATTCCAAGCGCCTGCTTTTGTTAGATTGCACTCCGCTCTGAGCTATGTGAATCGTCTTTTGAAATAAAATAAGCGACGTTACAACAGCACATACTTTCTCACATTACTTGCAAGTTTCGCAATTTTCGTAAATTCAAATGTTTTAAAGAAAGTAAGACCTGTGAAATGTTTTAAGCGACCTTTTCTTTAACCGAGAAAAAAAAATTGTTGGTTTTTGAGAAAAGTAAATAAATTGTTTTGACTTGAAGCAAACATTACACTAAAACTGCTGGAATTTTCAACAAATTGTACATTCCACTACTTAAAGATTTTTTTTTTACAACAGATATCATTAAGAAAAAATCTCAGTTATCAATATTGTACTTTTGCTAAGTTGGAGACGTGAATTAGAAAGAAGGTATAAATTCCAAACGGTAGTTCTTGTTGAATTGCTATCTTTTTCCAGCAATGTATAATTCCCTTAGACACTAAAAGCATTCTCTTGAAGCGGAAATGACTGAATATAGCTTTTAATTTGAAAAAGATGGTCGATATGTAGCTTTTTAACATCCCGTCTTAGATAGCGTAGTGAGCTTTATTGTCTAAGAAACTTGGGTAATAAATTCCATAAATTCTATCAATTCTATCTCTTTGTTCCTATATAGGCGTGCTTAGTTTTTAGTGAATTATATGAATTGAATCATATACTATTTTCATACGTAATTGCAGATTCTTGAATTACATATTGCTGTAAAACGGAAAATAGTTATATATTTTCGTTAATTTCAATAGTAATCTGCGAGATAGTTTCGATTACTTTGTAGAGGATTATTTTATTGTTTACTCCTTCGGATAATTATACATCTACCAATCACCAGAATCACCAGAAGCACTTCCTTCAATAACCCATGCCTACTCTTGTTAGATTGCACTCCATTGCACGCCCTTTGAACAATGGACATCGCCATTAAAGAGAAAGGGGAGGAGCTTATTGCAAAATTGATTGGGAGTGTGGTGGGGGAAGGAGAGGTCGATGTGTATCTCATTTGACATTCCATCTTGTGCAGCGTTGTGGGCGTTATTGACTAATACATTTTCTTAGCGCAACCTCTAAATTTAGTTGATCTTTACCCTTTCAGGACGTTCCAAAATTCGTGTAATTTTCACATTTGGACGTAACTCCCCTTCTACACTGACATAACAATTGTCCAAATATTCTGTTCACAAGCGTTTTCAATACTTCAATTGAGAATTACAAGGAAATCGCGTATTCGATGTGGTTTTAAAGTACCGTGATTTCATACATGGGTAGCCTTTAGAGAATATTGTAAGTCAAATGGATATGGAGTGAACGGTTAAATGTAACATTGTATGTTTCGCAGAACCTAGCCGTTAGTATGTTTTTGGTTGACCTGTTTTGCTCTGCGAAAGACCTCCGAGAGATATTTGTAACGACGTCTAGACGCGGAGTTTCAGGTCAGATACAATGAGAATTTCCATTGAAGAGTAAATAATAGTTGACCCAAGTTTCAGCATTACTACAAAATTCAGAATTGCTTGAGGTTATCGTTTAATACATTCTCAATTAGCTTACTACCAAACATTTGAATCAAACATTTTAAATTAGTTACTTTTGTGAATAGGTTGCAACTTGAGATGTAGAATGAGTACACGCATATGATGCTGATGAATAACGTCGTATAATTTGCACAACGAAAGTGTTTTATGCAATAATAGTATAATAAAGTTAAGTGAATGCATATTATGTTTTAAATAGGGTTTGATATAGAATATTGTGTTATTTTTAATAGAATTTTCTTCTGCATTCTTGTACCTTAAACTTTCCAACCATATTTTCCTCCTTCTTCAAATGTATTATTTCCTTTCAAATGTTATTTTCCACTATTTTATATTTATTTATTGATAAAATTTGACAATTGTTGAAAAAGTCATCTCTTAATTGAAAAGGAAAGCTGCGCAAAATAAATGAGCCATGACACTGCCATTGGCAAATTAATGACGTATATCCTTCCTAAAATCAATCATTAAAGAAAGAAATGTTTTTGTAAAACAATAAGTTGCGTTTCTTCCGCCGGAAGCTTCTTACATTTCTGCAAGAAAAGTCTTTTCAACTCGTGCTTTACTCGACGCCAAACTGGGAAACAACAGGGTGAAAGACAAGAGTTACTTTGTCACTGTAGGTAAGTTCTTGCTCGGTTCGTGTCAAAGTTTCAAAACTCTGTAACGAGCAGTGTTTTCAGATGTATTAATCACATAAACTTTTCAAAATAAATCGGCAGACATTGCAAAAGCTGTTCTATTAAAATAACAGTGATGAGATTAAGCAGACAAAACAGTAAAATAAGCAAAATGGACTAGGAATTACCTAAGAAAAAATTAAGCCACATTATTTAAAACAAACTTAAACATTTCCATCACGTATCCATCAAGTGTGAAACAAAATTCTTCAATTCTGAATATACTAAATAGAAGCTATAACTCATTGTAGAACAAATATTTCTTAGAGAAGGAAGAGGAAAAAAGATTTTTTTTATTTCTGTGCTCACAGAGCTTCGAAGATTACGAGATATATTATTTTAGCAACGTAATGGAATTGTCCACAAGTAATGTCTCACGTAAAGAAATACAAAGCATAATTACAGAGCCTTTATTCCTTTGATTCAATCAGCGATTCGCATATTCTTGTACAAGGCTGTAACAGTCTCTTTTTATCCTTTGATAACTAGCGTCGATATTAGCGGCAGTAGTAATGCGGAGTATTAGGAACTTCCTTTCCCAAATGATGGTAATAGATGGCCACTTCCAGAAGATCCTTATTACTTTCATCACATTCCCCATTACTATTATCATACTTAATTGATCAATGCAACGTGAATTATCCTTCGACCCATTCGTACATTTCAGTTCGTCGTTTCCGCCTTCACAAATTGATAATCACGCCACTTCGAACCGCATCTAATTTTGTCAGAAATAAAAACTGTAGTTGTTGTTGGAGAGACTAAAAAGCTTGTTTCGCGGGTGTTTGCGTCTGTAACTTGTTGGATGGTTAGTTGCTGTTCGTGTGGAGGCGCTCGTCGCGTGTCAGAGGACGGAGCTACACGCACGACAATTCAGACTTTTTTTTCAAAAGGTTCAGCTCAGCGTTACGTGTGCGTGCTACAGAAAACACTTTTTTAATGTTTTAAATGCAGGCCACTGGTATTCATTTCCTGCTTGCGCCGTCAGAGAGAATACGTATATATTTATATGTATTCATAAAATTTTCATTCAACTAGAGAAAATTTGAGTTTCAGGGAATTATTGTTTTTAGGCTAATGCTTTTGTGGAAATTTTTTAAACATGGATTCAGAATTTTGTTTGGTGTGAATTTACGTAATAGATTACAAAAGACTGACCAATTTCATTCCTGTAGGAATTTAGTTTATTTCAATTGCTAGACCTTTGTGTAATAAGAAATTGCACACAAATCTCGAAGCAATATTAATTTTTCTAACAAAAGTAACTCTTTCGTAATGTAAGGAGAATGTTAATACTAGTTAAATAAGCAATAGACCAAATGGGGGTAGTGTCAAGGTTCTGTGAAATGGCGCTGAATTTGTTAATTTCAGTGCAGAATTTTGAGGTCATAGACGTGTGAGTTTTCTTTCCGCTTTTTGTGTGTGGTTTGATGTAATTTAATTTACTTTATTTCTTTATTTATCGTACAAAATAGTGAAAACTCTACGTGGCATATGGGGAAAAAATATAGTATGCGCACGTTTTCTTCAGCTCCATGTTTTGTGATATTGTATTTTCGATGTATGCGGACCAAGCTAATAACGGGTTGAGTGAGAAATTGAAAAGTAATAATGTTTTATTAAAAGTAATTTGTGAAAATTTGTAAAAAAGCGAATTTTATTTTATAAAAACCTCAATATTCAAAATACCAAAAATTCATAGTATAAATATCATTTTGCCATGCTTATAATAACACTACACCATGTCTTCAGTATCATCAAAGTCATCTGCAGAAGACAAGCAAACAACTTCCCTTTGCGAATGATTCTCTTGCAAATGTTTCTCTTAATTTAATGTACACCTTATGCGTTTCATTATTATCGATTATTTTCTTTACAAAGGTTAACTTTTAGATTACTCAAAGAGTGCCTTCTTGTATGATAGGTTATCACAGAAGAAAAGAAATGTGAACAGAATGATACACGATAAAAGTAAATAAGAACATAGTAACAATGGAGGACAGATAATAAACAAAGGGGTGAAACATGCAAAGATAATGCTAGGGAATATGAACATAAAAAACAGCGAGTAAAATAGAAACTGTTTTGATAAGTGAAATGACGTAAGGACACGTGAGCAAATTCCATGGATAGGAAATAAATTGAAGTGATTAGATGACCAATCAGAAAATGTAGTGTTCGAGTGGTCGACTGACATGCGCCGAAGGGGGAAGAAGACACACGTTTGAGTACTGGTTCGCACAGGAAGCTAGGACAAATGAAGGGCGCGTAGAACAAACAAACGGGGCAGACGATGCTTAGATCCGGTAACGATGCGAGGGGAGAATTCCGATGTTGGGGAGTTAGAAGCAGGCGTAAGATCACGCGATAGTTTTAAACGGGGATGATAAAGTACTGAATTTGTAATGACGTTATGATAAGTATTTGTTAGGAAAAGTTCGGAGTTAATACGAAAATCCAAATGAGTGTATAGAAACGGGACTGATTGGTGTGGATTAAGCCAACTAAATGGAAATGGAACGAACCAGGGACGACGGTCAAGAAAGCAGCCATTCTACGAAATGGAAATAAACCAATTATGAACATTTTGTTTAATTTCACCTTTTTAGGAAGATCAAGTTCTGTTCTAAAAATAAAATTTAATTTAATATGCAAAGGGGTAGATGGCCATGCATGCATTAAGGAAGGGAAGACAATAGCATCATATACAAGTAACCATGAGGAATCCTGTAATAATGCCGTATTGATATTTGTTTACAATACAATATTTGAAATTTGTTTAGAATACAATATTATCTGTCCTTTCACAGAAGTAAGTATTATTATTCGTGTGTAACACCAAGGAGCATCCATTATTCCATGAAGGACAAGGTAAACAAGAGCGTACGTATATACTTCACCGCCGAGATCCTGTATTGGCGACCTATCGGACCCACTAAATAAAAATTATCATGACTAGACCACTTTGATACAACCTGTGGGCCATGGTTGCGTAAATGTTCGAAAGTTTATGAAAATATAGTAAATAATTGAAAGAGATACGGGGAGTAGCGAACGTCAGAATGTTGAATCAAACAGCCCGTAGGTGCAACCATTATCTTATTGATATTTCAATATATTTAGAGGCAGCAAAAGAGTAAAAAGGGAAGGGGCAGTCAGACTTGATATGCTTTTTAAATTCTTCGAAGGTCCATTGATGTTTTAAGGCAGACAGTACACTTTATTAAATAATTTTTTTATGTCAAATTTTTTAAATAAAGTTTGTTATACTGTCTGACTTAAAACATCAATGAAACTTCCAAAATTAAGTAAGTATTATTATTATTATTATTATTATTATTATTATTATTATTATTATTATTATTATTATTATTATTATTATAGTAATCATTCCAAACTAGAACAAATATCGAAAAACCACTGGAACAGGCGCGACCGCGTGATGTGTTTGCCTTGTGGAACGATGACTGGATGTAGTGATTACTTGCCGCAATCGCAGTGCCTCACGAGAAAGGCGTTATCGCTGTTTTATCCATTCTTCAGAGATTCTTATTAATAGATAATTAAATAATTCACTGTTTCTCATTCTGCGGAGAGCAAGCGGTCAGTTTTCGACGCAGAGTCGCTTATTTTTATAAAGGCGGCATTCCCACGCCATAGCATGAAGGTTAACCTTGTTTGTTTCCGGTGTTATTCATGTCAAAGTCAATGCCTTTGTTCTTAGCAAACACTGCAATGTTTGAGTTCTCTGAAAAAGCTGTCAAAAAGTAGAATAATTGTTTCAATAGTTTTCGAATGAGAACTTGAAACATTGCAATCCAAGATCGCATTCATGTGTGATTCTTTGGCAGTAAATGAAAGTTGGAAAATATTTCAAAACGTGTTGATACTTTTGTAAAATTTTCGTTGCAATCTAATATACTCGTAATGTACGAGCTGTAACAACTGAATCCTAGATTGACTGGATCGACAGTATTATTTTTATTTGCATAATTAATTTTTTATTTAAAATTTTATTTTTTGTTATGGTCGATGTAATGTCATCGGAGTGCAATTGATTGTTTGATTACTAATGAATCAAGGCGCGTCAACTGCTAAGAGCTTAGTCCCGTAAGTGTTGTACATGCTTTTGCTCGGGAGATGGTGGTGACCCTGCCCCGCTGTTTGGCAAGGGCCAGCGCCGATTTACCGTCGGCTGGCGGGGTTTTCCCAACCAGGTATCTCCCATCGGCCTCGCACCGCCCAGCCGAGACAAGCCGTAAGCTCCCGACCGGTCTCCAGGCACTTGTGTAAGTATGAGTAAGTAATGGGTAGGATCGGAAAAGAAATAGGAAGGGAAGATTGCGCGCTGTCCGTGGCACATTTTCTTAGATACTGCTCCGGCATTTGCCTGGTATTGATCGTAGAAATCACGGAACAGCCGACCGCTAGAAGTGTCCTCCAGATAGCGACAGAACGCGACCTAACTATCTGGCTAGTGTCGAAAAACCTGCCTAAAAAACATCCGTTGATGCCCTAGGCCACCTCTCCCGGTTCGGAGATCAATAGGGAAGGTAAAAGCGCAAATAACTTTGGGCTCATAACATTGGGCAACAAATTTCACGGTGCCACAAAGTGTAATATGATGAATAATAAATAAGCAAAAATAATTATAAATAAGAAAATAAACTTAACCAAAGTTGTATGAAGTGAAGATTGTGTACAACATTTTTCACACTTACATAAGCAGTCAAACTTTGGTAGCCGAGGAGATGAAAAAAAACTTGTTTGGAATCCAGTTTTGAAGTTCTCAATTCAATTCTAAGTTTATGTTTTCTTTTAAAGTTTCCATTTCAATCGAATATATCAAAAGCAACTGGCTAGCACAGACGTTTCACGTGAAAATTACGGCCCCGCCAATTTTTGGGGTGAATGACTGTGAAATGATCGTCTTTTGAACTTGTCGACGTTAAATTTTCAACCGCATGAAACGACTTACACAATTTAAAAAATTGAGCAATTTCACTGGAAATATTTTTTCACAATATCCATGCTCTACCTATTCTATTTTTTTTTAATACCAAGAGTATTGTAAGGCAAAACGAAATGTGTCGAATCTAAGGTTCCTCAAATTTATTATTATATTATTTCAAACATTTTAGGCTAATTGATATCCCCCTCCTCTTCGTCGAAAACGAGCATTGCGTGAGTAAACGAACAAGTGTACTTTCATCAGTAATGTCCCATTAATTCGATGTCATCAAGAATATCATTAACTGACTGCTATTTTTGTCAGCGTCAAATGCCAGGCCTCTATACCAAAAACCAATGATGTCACTGTATATTCAAACCTGGCATAATATGGGAATTATGTGTACTTCCATCCCAATTCGACGCACTGCCAAGGAGTGGTATGGCATAATATCCACCTTAACTACAATAAGATTTGTTCTCATTCTTCCAGAGCCACCATTTTTTGCCTTTTCTGACATACTCCCCTCCCCCACCTCAAAATGCCCTGACGTTCAACTGCGTTATGAATGCAAATAGAAAGAAGTGAAACGCCTGTTTTCATTTCCAATTTTTAATTCATAATGAGAAGAGTTATGGTTTCGCACTGCATCATATTTCATAAACAATATCCGATTCTCGATTTCCGCTGGCGGCTACTTGATCTGTCCTCCGCTTCTAGAGTGTGTGGATTCGCGCTGCATGCGAAACGAGTTGGAGCCAGAAGTTCTTGTCTCTGGGGACCCGGTGTGGCTCTTCGAGAGTCAGAAGTTTGTGGATACACCAAGGTTGAAACGGCCTGCCAGGAATTGAGTTCGGTAAGCTACTCTTATAGACTTTTTTTTCACACATCGACAGAAAATACGTTTTTTATCCAAGAGTTTTACTAGTCTGACAGAGCTAATGGATGCACAAAAGGAAAAAGATTTCAAGAATAATAAATAGTGTGGCGAGTTCAATTATCGCGCCTCTCTTAGGAGATTTCAAAATAAAAATCAATCTTCAATAGTTCATCACAGTTTTCTAAAATTGGCACTTAATATTTATCAGATATTTCCCCAGTAATCTACATAAAATAACTTCATGTTCAACTTTTGAAATTCTCAAAAGTTTTGAAATTTTAATCAAAACCGAAACCTTTGCGATATTTAATGCGCGAATTGATTATTTTGAGCGAATAATTCTGGTACATGTTTTGAAAATCGTATTATGCGCTTCATAAAAAATACTCCTAAAAATCAAAAGATCCGTTTTATGTTTATCAAACATTACATTCATCTCTCACGCTAAACGTCTGATGGCTGTGATCTTTCCGTCAACATAGATTTCCACCAGTTTTCGTTTTAATATGTCAACTTCTTTTGTCTACCCTTTTCCCCATGGTTTACGCTGTGATATCTGTGACAATAAAAATATTTATCAAAAACAGTGTTACAATATTGCTTAGAGAGCGCTATTAGAAACTTTGTAGTGGACGGAATATGAACCTCCAGACCGTAAAACACGCCGAATGCTACAAGTGTATCCGGAAAGACCAAATCTATAACATTCATATTAAAAGACGGTTAGGTCTTAAAGTAGTATCCATTTAATTGTAATCCAGGTTCATTCCATCAGCCCACCACTTACTAACCTGTAAATTGATGGAGTAGTTTGAAACTTTGTCTGTCTAGATAGATTTAAAGACTTCACGAAGAAACAATGATACGATGTTATTGCTTGCATCTTTCACAGTGAATCGGAACATACAGGAACCTAAAACTTTAGATGCGTGATGGCGGCCCTTTTCAAAGCTAGCTGCTGTAAATAATATTAGAAGCACGGGCGATACATAGGCGCCCTACCTTACCTCAGAAAAACAGATTTATAATTTGTAAGCAATGATCTGTAACGCGAGAAAAAATGGTAACACATAATATTAATGAATCATTCCAAAGGTAAGAATATTATTATGCTGAGAGATATTAGTTTACTTTCCATTATTTTTGAAAATACGTGACTAGAACCGTCACGTTGAATTGTTTTTGGTCAATACTAATCAATCATGAATTATAATCTTAAAAAATAAGAAAATAAATTCAAATTAAAAAGTTTTTTTTAACACGCTCATCCGCCAGGCCTTACTTCTCTTCAAAACTCAGCCCCTTCCACGCAAATTCACATTCACAAGTACGCGTACTTCTGAGACGCTCTTTGGAACCGTCGTAATGAACTATTTAATAACGGTGATGGCAATACGTTGTTAAAGTAATAATAATAATAATAATAATAATAATAATAATAATAATAATAATAATAATAATAATAATAATAATAATAATAATAATAATAATAATAATGGCCGATCAGATGGCCGAGATCGCTAAGGCAGTAGTGTCGTAGTGGTTTCGGACCAGAAGATTGCGGGTTCGAGTCCCGCCTCGGGCATGGGTATATTTGTGTGTGTCTGTATGAGTGTGTCGTCCTTTCACTCCTCATTATCATCATCATTTCATCTTTCATACCCCCAGGGCTAACAACCCTGGGGGATAAAAATCGGATTCAGTAAAAATACTGATCCCCCCCCCCAATTGAAGTTACATGCACCTGCTACCGCGATATATGATACTGAGCCACGGTAAATGCAGGATGTATGAACGCGTGGTCCTAGTTGGCCGATTCGCGAGCAATAATAATAATAATAATAATAATAATAATAATAATAATAATAATTACGAAAAATATTTACCTTTAAGAACCTCGTCCACTCCTGATAACAGAACCAAAAGTTTGTCGATCATTTGCTGTCCCTCCGTAATATTTAATGATTTACCTAGGACGTTGCAATCATATAAACCTTATGAGAAACGTGTATTTTAGTCACATGTTTTATCTATTTATGTGCCGATACGACGTTTTGAATAGGAGTTTATTACGAAAAGATGTGCCTTTCAACACTGATAAAGCATAATTAAAAGAAGGCAATACTAAAATAAAGTAAAACAAATATTGTAGAGCCGTGGAAACTCTTCTGTGTGGAATTGACTGAAAGGATATTGAAATTCGTCTCAGATGAACGTTCAGTCAGAATTATCTCCGTGAACCGAACAGTTCCTTTTCACATTTAGGTTGATTTCCTTACTCGATAGGTAACGAAATGGATTGAAATGCCTTTGATTTTTAAAAGTCTTTCGTAGAACTTGAAACATGTGAAACTCTCAGCTTTTTGGAAACGTTCTCTTTCCGTTCTTCCTGACTGACAATGTTCAATAAACTGTATTCCCCGTATGTATAATTAGTCTTCTTTGAATGCTTTTGAAACGTGAATAAATGGCATTATAAATACTAAGAACTCGTGCTTCTGCTATCGACATAAATGTGTAGAGAGCACAGAGTACAAACGTTTCAACACTCTGTGAAGTAGAAATTAATGCAGCAGGAAAATTGGTTTTGATCGCCTGACAACACAACACACAGCGTTTAAATGCTCATTTCCTCCGCAGATAGATTTCTGAGTCCCTAATATGCATGTGTGCAATCCTCTGAGAAGCGAGACGCAAGCAGAGTCAATATTGTGTTTCCTCCTCCCACAGAGACTAAGCGCGCCGGCGACAACGCGGCCGCCTGTTGTTCATATGCGCTGGCGCTAATCGTAGCGCGCATCATTTATAATCACCGATAAAGCAGTCGGGCCCATTGGAGCGTCCTCGCTGATTTCCCAATAGCGCAAACGACCTGCTGTTTCCGCCGACCTCCACGTCAGCGACGTCCCAAGCCCCCGCCCCTTGCAGCCCCTCCCCTTGGCCCCCACCCACGCCCCCGCCCCCGGCCCCGCCCCCACCCGGCCGCGCTCTGCCGCGTCCGCACGCGACGCAATTGATTCGCAAGTTCGACAACGCGCGCGAAGTAAACGCGGCGTCAGCCGACGAGGCGGCGGAAGCGGGCAGGCGAAGCGGGCAGGCGAAGCGGCGGACGTGGCGAAGGCCGGATGCGAGCGGGGGAGGCGCTGGCGGAAGGAGCAACGGCTGATGCAGCGGAAGCGGCGGGAGCAAGAACTGGGGCAGAGAAAGGGCTTCGTGCAACGGCTGAGGCACAGAAAGCGGCGGAAGCAGTCTGGAGGGGAGACGATGAAAGCAAAGGCTAAAGTAGAGTAAGCAGTAAATACAATGTCTGATCAAAGGGATGTTACGGAGAACCTACTGAGATAGTAAAACAAGTAACGTTGGTGGTTGAGGCAAAGGAATCGGAATAAATCAATTCTAAAATAAGAAGCAATGGAACTTAAAAAATGAAGTGGAAAAAATGGAAGCTGTGGTAGAAAGGTTTCAAATGCGAGCATAGCGTAATAGATACAGAGAAGGAGGTAGAAGAGATGTGAGTGAAGAAGTGAAGGAGACAATGAAGGCGGTGGACACGGGGCAGGAGAAGGCAGTGAGGCAGGAAAACACCCAGACAGGAAAAGAGGTTGAGGTAGCATAGGTACCAAAGGCCCGGTGCCGAGGAAGGCGCTGGTTGCGAGCAGAGGGTTGCCAGACGTGGCAGCGATGGTGGTGAAGTGAGCCACGAGTGTATTGAAAGCGAGGACGAAGAAGGTTGTGGAAGAGGCGTAGCCGGAAAGAGCCTCGAAGGAAGAGGCGATGGAGCAAACAAGGCAACGGAGACCGCGGAGGTTGCAGACTCGGTGGGGAGGGTGGCGGGCGACGCGGCAGTCAATAATCCCCCGCCCACGCGCAGCCCCTTCCCCTCCCTATCCCCTCCCCTCCCCTCCCCTCCCTCGCGGCGCCCGCGCCTCTCTACGTCTCCAGCCTCTTTTGTGCTCGTGCTCCTCTCTCGCCCGTCGCAGCTCCGGTTCCGGCCCCGCACAGCCGACTGGCACACTCCACGCCGCTCTATCGTCCCTTCAGGCTTCTATGTTTTCATCCGCGAATGTTCCCTCTGCTTTATCCTTCCACCTCTAAGCTTCCGTCTCTCTTTTCTGAATTTTTAAAAATTAAAAAAAAACTAAATGTTTATTTGTGTATAATGCGTTGCTGGACCTCACAATCTCTCCTCTGGCCCTTGTTCTCGTCGATTACAAGGAGATGGTCTTT
This sequence comes from Gryllus longicercus, assembly GCA_038098605.1. NCBI lineage: Eukaryota > Metazoa > Arthropoda > Insecta > Orthoptera > Gryllidae > Gryllus > Gryllus longicercus. Next base: position 3,391,830 of record JAZDUA010000096.1, read on the forward strand.
CATATTCGTTACTAGTCCTCTTAGATAGTTTTATTTGAATATTTTTACATGAAATGATTTAATATCAAAGATATTGTAACACATATCCTCATGCGAAAAGCTCACATATCACAATTCAGAAGATTCACGTCTTCCTTAGTTGCTCATTTGTTAGTCGTATTTCGCGGTTGTGTTTATCTCGTATTTCAGTATTGCATTTAGTATCTCTGATATATTTACACGTCTGTTAAATTGAGACATTTTCTGTTTCATTGAAATGCCCCTCAGCGCCCAATTGTGTATTATGTTCATGGTATCCAGATATCAAATGTTTCTACTTGTTGCATTCTCTGGTCTCGGAAAACGTAAACCATAATACAATCAAAGGCTCTAAAAATACTACTCAACGCATATACGATTATCGTTTGCATTGTAATGTGTTGCAGTTTTTCGCCGTTCAAGAGATGTGACATTATCCACACCCAGTTTCGGTAAGTCTAGTTTATTTTGTGCATCTGTACACTATGACCAATGTTGTATTACTAATGGCTTTCTCTGGAGTATGCTAGACTATTATCAATGCAAGTCATTGATTTAGAAGCGCATCACTTACTGTAGTCCTCTGAAATAAGGTCAGGGTGGAAGAAGAAAAAAACTTATGTTGCCTGATATGTTGCCAAATATTATTTTTTATCGAGTTGCGTCTATTTCCAGGGTCTTATGTGGCTCACAATAGGTGCGCCTGTAAGGTCGCTGCAGATGTTATTTGCCTCATATTCCGACAAACGAAAAATGTTTTAATGTCTTCTTCTGATGTGAATCGAATACGTATTGAATACCAGCAAAATGAAGATCCACTATAACACAATATTTATATTTCATATATCAGATATGAATGAAAGACATTCATGTAAAACACATTGTTCTTGCAATTGATTCTTTAAAGCGTTAAAGTGAATATATTAGTGATTTTTATTCTATTGTAACTTGGAAGCACCTTTTAAAAATTCTGCTTGCATGTTGTACTACGTTTACCAGCGATTTTTCTGATATTTAGCAGACTATATTCTGAGTACAAATTGAATTCACAGCAGAACATTTGTTTGCCAGATTGCATTAACAGCGTTAACTGAAGTGAGCTTTATCATTCGTCTTCTTGACATTGGAATTGCTCATTCTTGTTTGTAATGACAGTTTGCCAAGCAACAGCCCGCTTCCACCAACACACACATCAGCTACCCAAACAAATACGACTGCTCTTCTGTAAGCAACGCTTAGAGACGAGATAGGTCATTTATTAGGGAGTAATTGGTTGAAAACAATATTTCTTTAAGTCTAGTTCTCGAAACAGCTTCTCCATAATTGGTGGTTTAAGTGCTTCACACAATGTATACCATTACGGTAAGGAAGTAGCCTCGTTTATGTTTTTTGAGAATCTATACCATGTTATATTTTACAAAAATTTAGTATGCCACACATTGTTCATTTGACGTTATCCCTTATGGAAAGATTCTATATTCCGTTCATCGCTCTTAAAATTTTTATGCAAGTTATGTAATGCTGCGAGGCAAACAGGCGAATTTTCGGCAGAAAAAACTGTTATTGCCGCATCCTGGTAAAGAAAAAGTGGGTAAATCCAGTTGCTAAGTTTAGGAAAAAAATTCTCTAACACGTGGTGTAGACAGAAATCATGTTTTTTTGGCTCCTTGATACCGAAAAAACGCATAACGGCAAAACGACTGTTTGGCCGTCAGTCTGTGAACAACGCTAGAGGTTAAACCGTCCAGCTGATTTTCTCCAAAATTAATATTTCTCAATTGATATGCCTGATGTCGCGGCCCCTTGAATTTGAAACGGATTTTATTAGTTTTGGGGCGTACTTGCAAGAAGCTGCTTTGACATTTCCAAAATTTTTAAAATAATGGCTTCATCGTCTTCGAATAAACTTTGTTGTTGGAATGTGTGAAGGACGTTTGAGAGGTTTCATTTTCGTTGAAAACACTGATTTTTCGAAAATTAATGGCTGATTCTAGTATTAAAAAGTTGAAAGCTTACTTCAAATGTAATCAAGGTAGACTTGGGTGAGATTATTCTTGCTTTTCTGTATTATGTAACATTTAAATTTATTCATGTTCGTTTCATTTCTAAAAGTAAGAAATGACTACACTGCCTGCCAATAGTAATAAATGAAGATAAACCCGAGAGACTATTCGTCTGAATCAGACTTTTCCAAGTTACAACTGAGTTTTTAGTGTGGCAGAAATTTCAATATTTTAATATTACGTAACTATTTTCCATCATACGAGAAGGTATATGTGATTGTAGCACCCCTAGTTTGAAGTTCGAAATTTGAATAAACATATTTTCATTCGTCACATTTAATTCCATTCGCGAACTGGATATTCTTTTTTAGTCTTGTTAAAGACCACCAAGTCAGTTTCCACTCCCCAAGGTTTCAAATGGACGCTCAATATAAGTCCAGCTCTGTAGGGAGGCGAGGGGGGTAACAATCAGTACTAAACGTGAGGGGTGTCTCCTGCCCCCCGACAGGTTGAAGGGTGTAGACGGCCAATTCGAAAATTGACCGACTCCTCTGCGCTTTCAAATCATCTCTCAGCCTCTTCTGTTAGTGGCAAGGAGCATTACAATCACTACTAAACAGCGACTTTGCTCTTTAGAATATTAGAATGCTTCTCAGAGTGTAGTATCAATTTAATGATATTTAATATCACAAACTTTTCACTAAAATAGAAGATATTTCGCAGGTCAGAGAGGCAACTGCATTAATTTGAGTAGATACTCTGCACTTTCCTCGTTGCTGTCTTTTTCTTTTCATTCATCTTCAACACTGCGAAAACGATATGTACAACAGTCTCGTACACCACTATTTGAAAAGTATTGCAAATCAGAAGGAATAGTATCCTTTTTTAAGGTAAAACTCGTTTTGTGAGTCCCTGATGTCGTAAATGTGGAATTTTCTCTCTTTTGAATCTAGTGAACTACTGTCTCTGATTCTTAATATAGTCGGAATCCAAGTTGGGTACTTGACACAAAAAAGGGGTTTTCAGCAAAACGTCTATACGTCTTTCGTCCGTTTGTTGACAACACTAGCGCCTAAAAGGCACTCAGCATTTTCATTGCAATAGACATTCCCCTTTCCATGTCGTTACTCTCGAGTTTATTTGAAACGGATATTTTAATATTGAAGGTATTTTACTTATATGAACTTACGACGATATTTTGGGAATTTTTACATATGTGGCTCCAAATTAGAATTTCTCTTGACGGTTGTGTAAAAACAGAGCACAATGCATCCAGTGCAATGGCAAGAAGCAATTTTAATTTACATTTTTGAAATTTAAATTAAATATATGTACTATTTTTGCGAACCTCTGGCTCTTAGTATGGTTTGTTTTTTCAAGTGATGGCTGATGTGTAGGTAGTATATTATATTACGTAATCTTTATCTAAAATACGGAAAAGTATGGGCTGTTTTAGAATCACCTGTATTTTGATTGATGTAGTAGCTACTTGCACGTTTTCTCTCGTGCAAAGTATTTTATAAATTGAAACTAATATTCCAGAGCAATCTTTGAATTTTTCAGGATGTTAGAATCGTGGGCGGGACTGAACTTCGACGTTTTTTCTCAACTGTCATGCGAATTCACTCAATAGTAGTGATTTTACTTAAAGTGAATAGCATGGCAGTCGAACATATGAAAACTTGACGTTTAAGCTCCGTAGACTCCGCACAGATATTGCGCTTCTTCTCGATGACACCATACTGCACCGACGCCGCGTCGCACTGACGGCGCAACCCACGCACCAGCTGTCCCTCCACGCCGCCCCTCCACCCCTTCCTATTCCGTGTTGCCTCCTCACCCACGCCAACATCCTACCCTCGGCCCACAACCGCCTTGCATCTGCGCCGACGCCATCTCGCCTCGCTGACCCTGCGCTCTCTTACACACCGTCCGTGAGCTGGCCCCGCTCCCACGCCCCCGCCGCGCTCCACCCCGCGTCCGCGGTTTCGCCTCGCCGCCCCTACGCGGTCACACCCCGTCGCCCCCGCTCCGCCTCACCCCGTGCCTGCACGCCCCAGCAGGCCGCCACATGTCGTCCCCGACCCGCACCCCCTCGCTCCTCCACCACGCCCACCCCTCGCCGTCCCCGACCCCTCCGAGGCAGCGGCGCGCAACGTGTTGCTTCGACCCGGTGTTGGAGCCCCGGTGCGATGACCGCTTGAGGTGCGTGGGCGGTCGTCTGTCGCTGCCAGGGAAATAACGGCCACGTTAGGTCCTTGAACGTGTTTTATGTGTATCAGTGGAACCTCGATAACACAAATCTAAAATAAAATTTCGAATTTTATTAAGTATTTGGACTAGGAACGGGACGGGACGGGACGGGACGGGACGGGACGGGACGGAACGGGACGGGACGGGACGGGACGGGACGGGACGGGACGGGACGGGACGGGACGGGACGGGATGGGACGGGATGGGACGGACGCGAATTAGAACCAAATTCTCTAATGAAACTTTCTCCTTCTTCATTACATTTTTAATTTGAATGCGCACAAAAATCGATAAGCATTCTGTGATGCACCCAGACTGCGACCATGCGGCGAGAGCCGAGTTGACGTGGCATCGCTGGGACATATGTTCTAGGGGGTGCAGTAATTGGGGACGGCCAAATTTATACGGGAGTCGTATGCACCGGTTTGAGTACCTGGCGTGTAGGCGAGGCGGTAGCGAACGAGGTAGAGTGAAGTCTCAGTAATGCACAAACACATTGATGATTGAATGGGCATTTATAAGAAGAGCAAAATATGTTTATTTTTCAAAATAGTTGAAATAAAAAAATATACCGCTTACATTTAACTTATCCTAAGGTTTCACATGGTTTGATTATTTTATTTTTAGTCTGTTTCTTCTTCTTGAACTATCACTCCCTGAATATTACGTTTCTTTAATTGATTTTCATGCCCATGGCCACTAGTCCGGTCAGCCTCAACCAAGAGTGCTGAGACTATGGGGACAGTCACTCTATGTAGTATATTCTAGCTCGTGTATCTGCCCTTAAGCTCTCTATTCTGGTTCTCTCGAAGTTCCTCCCAATACGAAGTTCTCCAGTGTGAAGTTTTTGGACTATCCTGCGTTTACGGTTTCTGATTCGTCAGATGTTAGTCGTTCGAGAACATTCTAGGGCAATCGACTCGTGATTTGGTGCTGGCGACTCTATCAAGAACTTTCGGGCTGCTTTGCTGTAATTCGGGAACCTATCTCCTACGTGATCTCATAATTAGGTGACAGGTTAACATACAATGTAGGCTTTCACGGCCGGTTTCTACATCATAATTATTTGTTTCCGGGTTTGTAGGCCGTGGTCCAACGGAAACTGGTCCAAACGTTTCGCCTGCAACTGTGGCAGGCATCATCAGTGGCGTTGCTGGCGGGGGCGAAGAGGGGGCGTGCCGTGATAGTACCATTCAAAACAACAAGGGGCGCAAGCCCTCTCCACGAAAACACGACCACAACATAACATCATTTTCGACGTACCGGATTCTTTTGATCACATCGTGTATTTACCGATGAGTATGACTACGATTTAGAGAAATGGTGAAAATGAATGCGCGAAGAAGACCTGTGAAACTTACGTATTTGAGATCGTTCTGCTCACACCTCCGGGGTGACTTGCTCAAGACCGTCAGCAGCGTCGAATAGTTCTGTTTGACAGCAATCAAGGATCTTTTTTGGGGCTTGCAGTGGACATGATGCAATCAAGGTAGCCACATCACTAAAAAATAACGACCGTCTACTCTAGTCATGAATTTCAATATTCAATAGAAATAATAAGTGGTTCACAAAGGCTAATAGAGGCTTAGAGAAGACCGTAAAGGCACGTTTTTTCGAAGTTGTTAATCATCGTTCCATATCTGGGGTCTTTTTTTACCTCTACATTATTAATTTGTCAAAATTTTTCTCAATATTTGCAGGATAATTTTAGTATTTTAGATAAGCTTTTTTTTTTTTTTTTTTTTTTTAAATTTATTTTCTTCCTGTTCGGCAGTTATGCCTTTCAGGGGTTTGTACATAATTTTAACACATAACATATGGGCATACAACCTCTCACTCTTGTATATTACTACTAACTAATTTACATCGTTTCATACTTATATATAAATATATATATATATACTTACATACACATATAAATATACATATATATATATATATATATATATATATATACATATATATATATATATATATATATATATATATATATATGTATATATACATATATATCTAACATATCTAGATAATTTACACATAATACATTCTTGATATTTTACACAATATATATTGAATCGAAAAAAGACACAAAAAACATATTTTTAACATATATTCTTATAGAGGATACTTTTTTTTATGGGGGTTTGAACATATCTTTCGGATAACGCGAGTTTATTCTCTTGGGATTGTTTAATGTTTTTCCCATTGTAAATTTTTTGCTGCAAGGAGAAGATGGAAGAAATGTGAAAAATTTGTCACAGTTATTTCTTATATATTCGTTTAGGGGCTCTATTTGAAGTTCTCTTTGAATGTGTGTATTAGAAATGAACCAAGGAGCCTTTGCACATTTTCTTAAAAATTTGTTTTGTATGATTTGAAGTTTTTGAATGTTGGTTTTAGCTGTGTTATTCCAGACTGGACAAGCATAAGTCATTGATGGCCTAATTATCGATTTAAATACTAAAATTGCGCATTCCACATTTAATGCTGAGCGAAAATTGATTAATGGATATAGTTTTGATATTTTGGCATAAGTTGCGTTTGCTGTAAGTTGTATGTGTTTTTTCCAGGTTAATCTGCTATCTATGTGAACCCCAAGATATTTCACAGGTGTATCAGATGCTAGCCACGGGATGGGAGTATTATTTAACACTAGTGGGCGAGGTAATTTTGGTTTACAAAGTGTAAAAATTTTTGCCTGGGTTTTAGTTGGGTTTATTTTTATTCTCCATTGTTCTGCCCACTTTAGAAAACATGAGATATCTGCCTCGATGTGATCTTTTGCTATATTTATATCTGCATGTGTTGTGAATATTGCTGTATCGTCTGCAAATAGTGCAAGATTTGAGTCTTTTAAAGTGGGAATGTCAGAATAATAAATATTGAAGAGGAGTGGTGATAGTGCAGATCCTTGAGGTACGCCTGCTTTTATTGTTCTAGTTTGTGAAAGTGCACAGTTTATTTTAACTCTGAATGTACGGTCTGTGATAAAACTATTAATAATGTCCTGCAAATAGAAAGGTACTCCCAGCTTTTGGAGTTTGAATAGTAGCCCTGTATGCCAAACTTTATCGAATGCTTTTTCTACATCTAAGAACAGTCCAATTGTATGTTGTTTGTTATGGAATCCATTTGCAATATGTTCTACGAGGCGGATGAGTTGATGAGTTGTGCAATAATTTTGCCTGAATCCGAACTGTTCCTCTGGTAATGCCCTTATTTCTATGAGATATTTGGTAAGCCTTGTTTGTATTAGTTTTTCGAATATTTTTGATAAAGAGGATAATAAGCTAATTGGCCTATAGCTCGTTACTTCCTTAGGATTTTTTCCCGGTTTACTGATTGGAAGGACAATGGCCTGCTTCCATGATTTTGGATAATACCCAATTCGAAGTGCTGAGTTATAAACTGCTGCTAGTACTGCAATCGAGCTTCTTGGTAGTTCTTTCAAGACTTTATTTGTTATTCTGTCGGGGCCTGGGGCCTTCCTAATTTTAAGATTTTTTATAATAGTGGCGATTTCGTTTGGACTAATAAATTTAATTGGGGAGGGAACTCTGTAATACGTGTGTGTCATATGCTCTTCAATTATTTTGTTATGCTTCACATCAGTCATTGGGTTGGGCGTGAAAGTATTTTCAAAATTTTCAGCAATATAATCAGCCTTATCTTGGTCCGTATGTACCCAACCTCCTGTTTGAGTGCTTAGAGGGGGAATATTTGTTTTTTCCCCTGTTATATTTTTTATTGTTGTCCATAGCCGTTTTGAATTTGGATGTATTTGGGATAGATGAGTTTGGAAGTTAGAATATCTTAAATTGTCTAATTCGATTTTAATTATCCTCGCTAGTTTATTTATTTTTCTTTTGTAATTAATGTTTCTATTTATTTGCCATTCCCTCCTCAGTTTTCGTTTTTCTTGGATCAGATTCAATAGTTGTTTTGGTAAATTCTTATAGGGTCTGTAAGATGGAGGGGATGATAAAGTACTCTCATCTAAATTTTTATGTATTGCATTATTTATTCTATTTATCTCTGATTCAAGTTGGGTATAATTTTTTATTGAATTCGGAAATTTTAGATTTTGTGACATTAGATGGTTAAATTTATTCCAGTTGATGTTTTTGTTATTGGGTTTATTAATGTTTGTTATTGAAATTTTGCCTTTGAAGGAGCCAATAACCGGATTATGATCCGAATCTAGATCTGGAACAACCGTTTGATAAATTTGGAAATTGATTCCTTTCGAGATTATTATATCTAGGATATCTGGGATGATTCTATTGTTGTAAGAGAAGTGAGTTGGTTCACTGGGTGCTTGGATACTTAAATTGTTGTTAATAATTAGTTGTAATAGCTTTCTGCCATGTGATGAGGTTGAATTGCAACCCCAAGCTGTGTTCTTACTATTTAGGTCTCCTATTATAAGAAATTTCGAATGCTTCTGGATAATATTTTTATAAATATCTTGTGGGAAAGGGTAGTTTGGTGGTTTATATGCTGATACAATCACGATTTCCTCATTATTCACGTAAGTTATAATTGCTACCGTTTCTAGACTTTTGTCGGATGAAATATCTATTTGGAAATGTTTAATGCTTTTGTGAATTACGATTGCTACTCCTCCCGAGGCACAATGCGTTAATCTATCGTTTCTATATATTGCGTATCCATTAATTTTAAATTTTTCACCTGGCAGTAAATGGGTTTCAGTTATGCAAGCAATTTTTATTTTATATTCATTTAAAAAGTGATTGAACGAATTAGTTTGTCGTTTTATGCCATTGGCATTCCAGTTTAATATCCTCATTTCATGATTATTATTTAATGCCATTAATGAGAGCAGGAACTAATGATTGAATCATTGTTTGTAATTGAGGGACTATTATTGCTAATATTTGGTTTACTATTGTGCTAATTAAGTTTACATTGTTTGCATTATTAGGGCTTTGGGTTCTCCAATTTGCATTTGAGTTTGGATTTTCGTAAATTGGAGGACGCAAAGGCATGTTTACTTGAGGCAGTGGGGGAAAGTTTTGAATGTTATCAGCTGGTGGCGGCCTCCTTGGAGGTTGCACACTCCGAGTGGTTGTATTGGAAGCTTGAGCACTGTAAAGACCTTGCCATTGCTTACGTCCATTCTCTGCCTCTTTAAATTTTTGGCAGCCACGATAATTTGCTGTGTGATTTAAACCACAGTTAACACAAATAGGTTGTTCACTTTTAGATCTATTACACTGCGAATAATGATGGGATCCATCACAACGAACACACCTTGGACTTAGTTTACAGTTTGCTTGGGTGTGTTTGAATCTCTGGCAACGCTTACATTGTATTACTTTGTTTGGAGCACTTCGCATCCGCACTTTAATTACAGAATAAAATAATTTAGTTTCATTAAATATTGCTTTAGCATTTTCAGTTTCCTTTAATTCTATAGCACAGGACCACAGAGGTTCTCTATTTTTGTTATATAGCCTTGTTACGCCGGTTACTGGGTAATTAAGTCTTGCTAATTCATCAAATATTTCTTTCTGAGAGTAAACTACAGGTATACCATAAATTATAACTGAGAGCTTGGAATGATAGGGATCTCTGAAGGAATGATATTGTATATTATTTTCATCGCAAAATTTTCTGTAACCTCTGTAGTCTTCAATTGTTACAAAGTTCACTTTATAAAAATCTTTTTGTTGTTTAATAGTAAAATCGTTTTTTGCTACTTTTTTAATGTCACTAACTAGAAGTAGATATCCATAACCTTTAACATTATGAATGAATATTGGTGGAATTTTTACAGCTTTATCACTTTCTGTATTAGCATGATTTTCTAAATTTCTAAGCACTTCATAGCGTGAACTTACTGGTATATTGTACCTGATATTCTCCTCTGTTCCGTGGTCAAAGCCAAACCTTTTCCTCTTGTTTGAATCGGAGCACTCGTTGCCGTTGAAACCCAAGTTCTGTGATGAGTTTTCCTGGTGTTCACCCACTGATACTGGCGGTTGCAGTGGCTGTGGACAGGCGCTCACTAATGATGAAGATGATAATGGGAGCCCCTGACCGTAGAATTCACCGCCGTTTGGATTTTCGTTAGTCACTTCCATTGACTGCACTATTAACTCTGAGGTTTCTAGTAGCCCCCCGGAGGGGGCACTATTCACACTCATTTGATCTGATAAATCGTTGCACTGTAAGTACTAATCTGCGTACTTATCGTTGCACTATAAGTAATAATACTCACTAAGAACTTAATACACTGGTGCGCGGTGGCCCGCGCAGGTCGAGAGCGCACTGACTACGCGGCCTCAACGTAAGTTACGAGCTGCCTCAAGACGAAGTGTTCTCCTCGGCGGCTCGAACCGGAATCTAGATAAGCTTTCGTGCACATATTAAGCAGGTATCAAACCATTTTCACATGTTTTCCAAATGTTGTTGGGGAGTTATTTTCTTTTCGTTACATATATGCAGTTTTATTTAAGGTAAAGTCTGTTATTTTTCCATTATCATTTGAAATATCTTGACAAAATGAACAAAAAATGTGTCTGATACCGACAATGTTCGATTTATCTCAGAGTAATTTTCATAACTGCTATAAATATTTCTGAAGCATTATGTACCAACGACAGAGGCTACGTATGGATGAGGTTGTTCTTTATATGAAATATTTAATATTAAAAAGTTAAATTTATATTACTGAAAAAACTTAGAAAGCTATCCTTATAAAAAATCAGTTATAAATATGCAGTATATTGTCGTTTACAAGCATGTTTTCCACTTTCAGTAGTCAGTAGGGCTTGCGGTCCAAAAAGACCACAGGTATTGTACTTGATATAAATAAGCAGTTATCGTACGAGAGTAAAGTAGTTTCCAGGCACATTTCGTGATAGGATAATCAGAATTACAAAGTCTAGTAACTTAATTAGCCACAAATTCCTTGTCCAATGAAGTATTACCATCCTCATTCCATGTTTCGACGGAATCTTATTTATTCTTTGTTTCAATAGTCGCCTAACATATTTCATTCTGCTCGTTTGGCTTCAAAACTAATTTCTCTAATTTTTGTATTCTCGTCGTTTGATATTAAACAACGCCTTTAGCATAATGTTATCATCACATTCGTCAGATTAATTCCCAGATAAATAGCTAATCACATCTTCCCAATTGTATATTTTTGAAAGCGGTTTTCGACAATATTATATTACAAAAGAAGGTAGTGTAATAGAGAGTTGATAGAGTCTAAAGCGCGCATATAAAAGTGTCAATGCTAATTGTAGTAAAACTTTTAGAAGTATTTTATAAGGATGTTTATTCTTATATAGAAGTGAAGTAACGTGCATCCTTCCGTCCTTCACTCTCGGTTACACCCCTTCCGGCCCACCAGCAGAGACAAATTAAGGGCCATTCGACCCGCCTCGACCTCCTGGCAGAGAAATGATAATCCAGAAGAACCTAATAATTTTCTCTAGAAAACGTGTTTATACGTTTTTAAGCAAATAAAAGGCGTTTTGGGTGGCTTATGGCTCGTAAAGACGGGATCAATAGCTCACTAAACTCTTTTCATCAAAATAAATAGATTTGCCAAATTCTTAGTCGGTTTCCCTCTGGGATATACTGCAACAACTCTAAAAAAACACATTTTTATGTTTTCAATGCACCTGCGAGTATGCACAACGGTTCAATTCACACACGTGCATTGGTGAAACGCTGTGAATTATTATACTCTTTCTAGTATTTGTATGAATTTTTACGACTCTTACGACTCTATTCTTCATACTGACGATAATTAAAACTTACTTTGTTATAAAACAAAATTTTAACAGCATCTAAACTTTTTCATATTACATCCTACGCCCGAAAAAGAACTAGCCGGGCAATTGTAGTACGTATAAAATTTATTTTTCATTTTGTACGAGTACATGCAAAACAAATAAAATGTTTTAACATGAAAATAGCCGCAGAAAGCGTCACGCTAAGCTGGTAAGTACTTTTAATAGGAGAGAGTGATTTGATGCGCAACCAAATAAACCTCCTCTATTGGGTCGTGGTGGGCCTGCTCCGATGAAGGTCCCCTGCCCCGTATTGGTGGTAGGCCTCCTAGGAAGCCTGGGTCGAGCTGCCTAAGGGCAGCCTCCCGCAATAAAACCAATACGATAAATAAATATCCTCTATTGGGTGAAAACATATTTCTTTAGTAATTTTTTCGGAGAAACGCTTCGTGCATATGTTTCCAAAGTCTAAAGCTGATTTTCTCTTCTGTAATGTCCAGAAGTCTGTGATTAAATGATATGATGCACTGAAATATTTGTAAGTATGGTCAAAAAACGGTGGAAACTACTTTTCGGAAATAACTGTTTTGTAAACGAACAACGAAACGCTTATGAAATGACGGAATTGGGGTTCATATCCAGACAGCCTTGCCCGCCGTAGGTCGTCAGAGCCTTCGCTTGCTCTCAGAATCGCTGTTTGCGTATGACGCTAATGGCCTCTCGAATCTACATCAGAGCGGGGGGAATTTGCAGTAAGTGTCAGTGACACACAGGCTGCAACGAAATCGAATAATTACAAAAAAGTACCTTCTACAAGAATCCATGCTCCTGGGGTCAAATCGGTGACGGATTTATGTATTAATAATATTATAAGAAATATGCGTGTGTGTCTTTTTACGGAATGAAATAACTCACCTCTACATTGACAGCCTTTGTTGTGACAAACTATTTTATTTAGATTTCCCCCGGCCATTTGTTATCGTGGCTTATATAGAATACGAAAGTTCTATCACATTGATTAACATTATTTAATTACACGATGCAATTGGTAGGTAAGTGATAATGATCTGTTTGTTCTATTTGGCTAGTGATAATGATCTGCAGTTGAACTTGTCCAAATGTATTTCACTGGTATGTTCCAGCGGTAAAAGTGAATTCTTCATTTTATGCAATTCTTTGCAAAACACACTCCACACGCAAATGTAGAACTTATTAAGTTTATTTTTGCCCTTAACTTAGAAAAAATAATGGAAGTCTTATTACAAAAGAGTATTGGCACACAATATTAATTGTTTGCATGTAAAGAATAAACCTTTTCTGGTCTACAAGTAAAAACGTGTGTGTGTGTGTGTGTGTGTGTGTGTGTGTGTGTGTGTGCTAGATTAATTCCCCCTTCCTTACTGATCACGTGAACAACACTTCGACTGCCTGCTGCATAAAATTTCTCAGAGTCCACATCAGCGCCTCCCAGCGAGCGCAAGGTTTGTTCAGCACCAGATCGAACATTTCCAGCAACAAAGCGCCAAGGTCGCCAAAATCCATACGGCGCCGAACTAATAAATGAACGCAGTGATCCACATCGTCCAGCGATAACGCAGCGCCGCGCGCTCGGCCTCGCCTGAATACTGAGAGGCAACATTTGGAATTCCAGGCGCGCGCTCCGCAAAGCCGCGCCCTCTCAGCGCAGAGATTAGCTTTCAAGTTCTTCCTCAGCGCTCCCCAGCTGCTTATTGTCTCAAATCCTCCCACACAACGCTGATTCCTCTTTCAGAGCTTCTTGCCGGAGGTTTACTCTAGGAGATATTATAGTCACGTCAGTTTTGAATTTACAATTGAACCGTCCAAAGCAGAAAGGGTACATGTTCACATTTTGTCTGTTTTAATGTTAGGGTTGGTTTCCTTTTCTTTTAGCTTTAGATTTCACTGTGCAAAAAGTTTTTCTGTAGTATATTACGTTCAGATACTGGACATGTATATGCAAAATCCATTTACAAAATAAAATAATAATAATAATAATAATAATAATAATAATAATAATAATAATAATAATAATAATAATAATAATAATAATAATAATTCATGCTGCAAATCGTTTTTTCTATCCCCAGTAACGTTGTGAAAATGATGTAAGATTTTCTATATTGGACGGTTCAATTATGTGGTCTAAGAATTTTCTCTTTCATTTGCAGGCTTCCTAAGATCTCAAAAACTCACTAATTTGAAGATGTTGGAAATAATAAGTCAGGGTTTCTCAAACTTTTTAACACCAATTTTTTCGAATCAAGTCTATTTTTACTCATAATTATATTCCCTGTATAGCTCAAAAGATACAAAATATGTTGATAACGTGTATATGAATTTCTTTAGGGAAAGTCAGTACGGTTAAACATTTATTGTGTATCGGTTTTCTGTAAACTCTGGTGGAGAACTAGTGAACTAGTGGAAATGTGCGGCATACCGAAACTATTCCTCTTGTTATGTCGACAACAGCCCTTGATATCATATTTTGTCAAAGGCTTGTATGACATCTAGAAATACCGCTGAGCAATATATATTTTTAAAGTCTTCATTGATCACGTTTCTGAACTTATTCAATTGTTGAATGTTATTGTTGGAATCCAAATGGATGGTCTCAAATCAAGTCATTTTCTTTTAATATTGGCAGTATTCGTTTTAGAATGAGATTATAAAGCACTTTCGATAGATTTGGTAACATGCTGATGGGTCGGTAGGTAATGGGATGATGAGGATCTTTCCCGGGTTTGAGAAAACCTTTAATTTGGCCATTTTCGAATGCGGAGGGAAGTGGGACATTCATAATATTGCGTTAAATATTGATAAAAAACCACGATGAAAATTATTGTGCAAGATTTAACCATATGTTAGTATAGGAACGTGTTTTATTTAACTTGTCTTGGTTTTCTCGCAATTTAGCGCTGTTTTTAGCGAAAAACGTGATATTTGCCTTCACCACGTATATTATGGGAGATTCGCCTTGACCCCCTTTTGCCCCTAAAGGTCTTACGTAATTTATGGATAGCCCCTTAGAGGTTTGTATACAGAGGAATGAACAGACGTTTTGATTAGAATAAATTTTTTGGTATCAAGGGCGCACAAAATATGAGATTCTAACTATACAACGTGTTAGTGGAAGTAATTATATAGGACTATAATTATTTTAACATATAGGTACAATATTTAACCACTTTTTCGTAACCAGGGTCAGGCAATAAAAGGTTTTCGGAATATCCCCTTTTTCCGGTGCAATAAGACGGGAACGTAAAATCTTCAATAATGGGAGAAGGTATTGTTTTTAAACTTTTGCTATTTTCAGAAATTCATAGGTTGAGTTGAAATATGTAGAGCTGTACCAATTTTATTGGCGAATATTGCTCCATTAAAACCAACCACTATAAAATCATGTTTGAGTCACGCCATTTCTGATAAAATTTTGAAAATTTCCAAAAAGCTTTATTTACATTATCTACAAAAAATAAAAATATTCAACTCAAATTTTCTGGTCCTCGACTAAGATCACAGCGTTTCCAGTTTAGAGAAAATTTTGAGAACAGTGAGGCTCTAGTGTTGTCTACAGACGAACAGTCTTGCGGTCGGGCGGACGGCGGACGGACAGACAGACGAACGGGTGGACGGTCAGGCAGACTGGCGGACGGACGGCAGATAGGCGGAGAGAGGGACAGATACACAGACGTTTCCGAGAAAAAAATCGGTAGTAGGAACTCCCTTAAAATATTTTTTCTACGATCGTATAAAAATGTGAATTTTTCTGTTTTGCTACCTGTGCGGAAAGTTTGTGATCTTTTAAACTTATGAAAAAATGTGACGTCACATTTTTCAGGAACAGTAACATTAAGCCACAATAAGAAAAATATTTTACGCACGGTAGGGTTACTATAGAAATAAAATAACAAAGCGTACATCGATGGCAAACAAATTTAATTTTATTATCTTTCCAATAATTATTTACAAAATTATGAGGTAACTATTAACATTAAGTTAGTTCGTAACTGTAACAACTAATAATATGCAAATTTATGTTTACTTGAGTTCTGCATCAGCAAAAATCCTGCTTCACAAAACCATACAAAATGTTCTTCAAAAGTAGCACACACACTGTTCAAGAACAACAAATATTCGTACACACTCAGGAACACACACTCGTGTGACTGTAACACCGCAGTGAATGAAATATTCTAACGAAAAGAGTCTTCAGAACCACTGCAAAGGATACAAAGTTCTTTACATTCCAAGAATATGAAAGTTTTTTTCGTAACGCTCCATCAACTTTGAATAGTAAACATTTAACGGCGGGCGGTCTCCCGTTTGGGGTCGTGCTGTTCAGTGACATCAGCTACGTTCGAAGAGATAGGAGTATGAGAGAGCACTCGGAAGGGGCACTACGAGAATAGGCGGAATTATAATCAAATATTTGTATTTTTCATTTTTTCACTGTTTCATTTCACTGTTTTTATTTCCCCCTCGATTTCCTGGATAACTAACGAAGCCATAAACACTTCTCAGACGGCCGAAGGCACGCATTGGAAATTAAGATGGCCAACAGCATTTTTGTAACAAAGAATCTGAATAGTGTTCAAAGCTAAGACTTGGACTCTGAATTCAAATACGAAATCAGTTTTTGCCTATCAAGCTCAGTTTTCTTGTTACACGCTACTCCCTCTTTACGGAAATGCTTGAAAATTCAGCATATTGGTTATTTTGCTACAGCTTCATTTAATTATTCTGCTGATCTAATTGTTCAGGAACAATCGAAAAGTGAACAAGGAATTCCTATAGATGACACTGAATTTAGAAAATTCATCTCTAGGAAAACAAAACGGTTTGGCAACATTGCTGATAAGCCATACTAGAAGAGAATTGCGTTGTGTTTCTTGTCGGTTGCGTCTCAGCACTGAGACACCTGATAGCTTGCAAAATGCATGGATGTGACTACGTGTTCTAGATTAGTGACGGGTTGTGCTTTGTATTAATTTAGAAGAAGAAACCCTCGTAACTTGTAAATAGCCCAAATTAAGTTTGTTATATCTGTGGAGAATTAACTACGAAATCGCAAAAACTGAACGTTAACGCTCTGATAAGGAAGTGTTACGAACTTTATTTCGGGTGCAAGATAGGCGACCAGGACCTGAAATTGGACCCCATTTATGCTTTGAGTCATGTGTTATACTCCTGGTATGCTGGTTAAAAAGGTACACGACACATGTCCTTCGCCGTTCCCATGTTTTGCAGGGAACCAACGGATCACATTTGTTATTTCTGTCTGACAAAAATAGCTGGAATCACCTCAAAAACGAAGAAAACATTGAAATATCCTAATTCACTCCCTACTACAAGGCCTGTATGTCATAGTGAAGAATTGCCGGTGCTGCTGCCTGCTGAGAATGTGACAGTGAGTGAAGATGAATGCTACAGTGACGGACATTTACAGACATTTAGAAACATGCAGAGACCGAGAGACGGAGATATCCATGCCGACCCAAGATTTAGAGCCTCCTATGACTCAAATGAACCACATTTTTTGTCTTAAGGGGGTCTCAACGATATTGTTCTTGATTGAGGTTTGTCGAAGCAACAGTCTGCGCTTTTAGCTGCGCAACTAAAATACTGGAATCTTCTTTTCCCCTGTACGAAACAGCGTTTTTTCATGATTGCCAAATAGTTTTTTTCAAAATATTTCTCCAAGAAAAGTGACATATTGTTTTTAATAAAATCGAGTCCATTATGAGCTCCACCAGGACATTCCTCAAATGGAATGCGTTATCAAGCCAACTTGAGTGTCGCAATGTTGTCCGACAACTGATGGGTCTTGTGAAGATGCAAAGGTATGATGAGGCAAACTATCGCAAGAAATCGGGAAGGAAATATTTTTAGGTATGTTTCGTTACTCTTCGTAATACTTACGTTGTTGTAGTTAATGTATACTTTGAATCTATTGTTAATGTAATGTTATTAGGACGTGATATTTTGTCACACACACACACACATATGTGTATAGGGGATAAGCGCATTTGCAATAAATGATCAGAACATGAAAGCTGAGGCCGATACAGAAATTCTGAAATTAGATCTGGATTGAGAGGAAAATTATCTTCCAGAAACAATGTGTTTTTCTCTTGTTACAGAAGAAATGTTTTATTTTGTAGACCAGTTTAATTAAATTTGGCTTGACGGCTAAGATTTTTCTTTATTTTTCGTTCCGCTCCCAAATAAGATGCTCATGTCTAGTGTAAGTACTAGTGATATTATCAGACGGACATATTGACATACGGGCAGATAGACATACAGACAGGTTGACAGACTTTCGGGCAGACGGACGGACGTGCGGACAAATAATTTTTTGCGAAGTACGGATGAGCGAAACATGAACATACAAAAGGACGACCCGCGACTGAATGGTAGAACGGAAAGTCGTTCTGAAGGACAGATGGGCAAACGGACTAACGGACTGATAGGCTGAGTGACAGACGGACTGAATGACGGACTGCTGTGCGCAAAGACGCATTGAAGAAACTCTTTCTTTATTAAAAGGGACCCCCAACATATGTATTTGCTTCAGTAGGCCGACATGGGTTTTTTCAACTTATGTATTTTTCTCTGTACTACATGAACGAGGAAATAAAAAAATATTTTTCGTTACATGGGACACTCAAAATGTTAGTTTCTATCAAAACCTAGATATACATTTTTTACGATGTTCCATAACTTTTCTTTTCCGTATCACGTTTTAGAGAAAATTAAAGTGATGGCTGCATTAAAAGTACTATGAGTAGCTTTTACATTATAATACTTCACTAGTAAAGAAAACGAAGAGGATAACAGTAAAATTATATATTTTCATCGAATACATATTGTTTATACATAATAGAAAACATGCTATATGTCTTAATCATCAGCCTTTGCCTTTAATTCGAAATCAACTCGAATTGATCCACAATACTCTTCGCCAAGTTCGTCACATTCATGAGTTATTTGTATATAATATTTCCCCAAGGGAAAATTTGGTGCAAAGAGTCGTGGAAAAAGCTCGCAGCCCGCGAGCTCCAAACCGTTCTGTAAAAGAAAGTTGATCAGAAAAGTAAAATTAGTAACGATTCTTATATTCAATGAAGTCCATTAAATTTAGTTAAAAGCAGAATTCTTCAAAATTCTTCAGAGCATTCAGAAGTTTAGAAAAGTATCAAGTAGTTTGTTTTTCATATCCTAATATATAAAATGCAATAATTCATGGAGAAGATGTCATATTAAAAACGCCAATTAATACAATTATATATTTACAATCTACTTACTTACATGATATATTAAATGAAGTACAACATGAAATATTAAATGAAGTGAAACATGATACATTAAATGAAGTACGAGGTGAGAAAGGTACTTGTAATAAAATATTAAAGTTACAGTTAATACGTGGAACAATAAAACAAAACAAAACTCGCATTATTTGTAACTTTTTCAAATCTCGGAAATTAAAAATGTTCAGCGAAAATTCTTCCTGCACCATTTTTATAACCGTACCTTGCTATTCGAAAAAAAAATTAAATATAATGTTTGAAGCCGGGTTTAAAAAAGTACTTTTAATTGCTTTACCTTCAAGCAAAAATTACTTATGTTTTCAAAAATTGTTTGTGACCTTATTTGAAAATGTACTTGTTTGTAACAGATTTAATAAAATAAAGTAGTAGTACCACAACAACACACTATCCATACAGCCATTCTTTCTCGCATTATTTGTTAACGCCTAATTTTTTAAAATTCAAGAGTTCTAAACCCGACCTCCGGCATTTTTGTAAGCTCACGCTTTCCCACAAACAATTTTTTTTAAAAAATATGGTACCTTTTTGAGAAAATCTTATTTTTCAAATTGACTATTTCAAGCACAATTAGCCAAAACTACGGGAATACGGTACAAGGAATGGTAAACGAGAAAATAAAAAATAATCTCTTTTCATCTCTAAGAAACTGAGACTCCAGGTTAGTAACTTATACGCTTTTAATATAGAAAACAGAAATAAAATTCCCATGGAATGAAAGATTGCGCAATTGAAGATAACAAGTAAGGCTGCAAGGGTAACAAATGGTTTCAGACTGATGGAGTACAGCTGTGGCTAAACTTGTAAATACAATAAATGACACACATTCAATGAAGCTAACGTGATAATTTTAGCCAATAATAGAAATTTCAAGACTGAGAAAGAGAGAGTTCTGTGAGATAATTAAAAGTTATTCTTGATTTCCACAGCGAAAAAAAAAAACATTGTCAACTAGAGGTATGATCGCACAAGTTTGTTAGCATAGTTTTGACATAAGTACTTTTAAATTGATAACAAACTATTTTGCATAACAGTTCCTGTCGTAATTATCATAAATTAATATAATATATATAATTCAATTCTCCGTTACCTGCGGTTTTTCCATCGGAAGATCTATCTTCGGATTCAGGAAGCAGTTCACAATCGTAATCACATTTTGGAATTTTTCCAGCAAACCTTGCAAAGAATCACATCCGACAGCTCCGGTTTCATACGTGTCTCCGGATTTATATTTCATTTCGAAACGTACCTAACGGAAAACGAATGTACGAACGCATGTTAAATATGTTGCACGTGAATTTAAGGAATTGTCTTGTATAATGCGAGCTGTAGATGTATTTATACTTACAGGTATTTCAGCCGACAAGTTACCTGCGGGCATTAAAACCCCATTATACGCTCCCTTCTCCACGACGATATCACTTTCTTCATAAAATCCATCCCCGGTGAAAGATGTCAAGAATACCCAGAACTGAAATTGGGATTATTATTATTATTATTATTATTATTACAAATATTTAGACTGTTTAAAGAATTGGCTGCCCTAGCGAGTTACAACAGTGCCTGAATGTTAAATGTATTTGTTATTATTATTGTTATTATTAATATTATTATCATTATTATTATTATTATTATTATTATTATTATTATGTCTGTATGGAAAATCAACCTTACACACTTTACTCTTGCATTTTTGACTTTTCAATCAAGATTCAATTAGCTCCTACTATTGGCACCAATAAATTGCGTTCATCCTCTCGCTGTGTAACACAAAATAAACTCGCGTTTTCAAATATCCTATCGTTCTACACTGAATAATATCTCCACACAACACAGTTATAGAATCCAAAAATATAATCATAAAGAAATTGTGAATACTAATGACAACATCGCAAAAAATTACGAATCCTGATATGAGAATTAATTAGCATGATTACCAACAGAAACGTCGTGTTTCAAACATCAACTTCATGAAGGTCTATGTGAAGAAAGGCCCTGAAAGTCTCATTTACTTGATATCGATTTAAGGAGCATTTCTCTAAAAATGTCTTTCTCGACATCGTGAACAATTCTCCTTTTCTACGAGACTGAACTTCCCGTCGAAAGAACAAATTCTGTCAAATCAGAGCTTCCTTTGGCATGTGTAATTGTAGTGTCTCGGTCTCACACACGGTATTTCTCCTCCTTTCTGTCTTACCTTACGCCCCCCTTATCCTACATACAGGTCCGTCCTCCCTCACAAGATCATCGTTCTCCGTATCCCCATCTTGCCGTTTGTCGCCCCTGTCGTACTCCTAACGAGTCCTTCTTTCTCTTGGTGGGGCTCACGATCTGCTCTGTCTTCTTGTCCTTGAGGTACCGCC
Organism: Gryllus longicercus; assembly: GCA_038098605.1. Taxonomy (NCBI): domain Eukaryota; kingdom Metazoa; phylum Arthropoda; class Insecta; order Orthoptera; family Gryllidae; genus Gryllus; species Gryllus longicercus. The sequence continues at coordinate 3,413,585 of JAZDUA010000096.1, forward strand.
GTTCTCTTGAAGCTCCTTGCCGTTCTTCAAACCGTCTGTTCGTCCTTCCCAAATATCAAAATAGCTTCCATGTTCTGTTGTGTCTCTCATTGGGTTTGCTTTGTTTCCACAGCTTTTGGCTCCTTCATCGTCTTATATCCTCCGTTACTCTAATTCTCCCTATGTCATAGAGAATGGGGTCACGGAAACGCTTCACGCCTTAGCCATATGGCGTCAATTGTTCGCCGTACCTAGAGTCAACTCGGTCGCAATTAAAATGTGCCACAACGACGATATAAACTAAAAAAGCGTCTACCGGATACGGGTGCGGCCGTGCTGACGGACGCGGCCGTGCTGACGGACGCGGCCGGGCTGATTCTCGCGCAACTGTGCTGCATGTTTGTTGGCAAGGGTATGGGTTATAATGAGAAATTCGCGCATGTATGCTGAGTATGTCTTCCTTGTACCACGTGATCTGTCTTCATATATGCGGCTGACCCATTAAGCTCGTCGGTTATTGGACCCATAAGTAGAGAGCGTGTTTTATCACGAGAGTAAAAGTGCTGGACGGCGAGATCCAGCGAAAGGCGTGGGAGGGGATTTCTCCTGCCAGTTGTATTGATGTGAAATATCACGGAAATCTACCGAACGGAGTAGTGGGCCGCTAGAATTTTTATCCACGCAGCCCCATCGGCTGAACTCGACCTAGCTATGTAGCTGGTGTCAAAGATCTTGGCTCCGTCGGGGCTCGAATCTTAGGTCCTCCCGCTCAGAGGCTCTGCAGTGACATCAGTCGATGCCCCGAGCCATTTCGGCAGGTGAACTGCGCCCGTCAACGCTGAGCGCGGTTACTGCGATGAGCAGGCACACTGTGATACAAGTTCACACAAGGCTCCAGGCTCCATTTAATGTGGGGCCTCAGCTCATTTATTATACGCAATGCTACAGTTACTGATGTATTTAGTATGTGATTAAATACAAGATAAATATTAACATAAGTAAAATATAGTCCGTGTTTGATTTGCCTGAGATTAGAAGATCCCTGGTTGCACTTCATTGCCTTCCTCTCATCCTCGCTCGAGCTCTGAGTTTCCCCTCTCGCAGGTCAATTTTCCTTTGTATCGACACGTGTTAACTCGCATTCCTCTTTTTCTTGCGTATCCCATTCTCCTTCCCATCTTTTCGCCAGAGTCATCAGGTACTGTCAGAAAAATGTCCCCGATAAAGATATTTTACTAAATAGAAATTCCTTTACATCAACAAATTATTAATTTTTATTCTTATTTCTTTTTAAGAGAATCGATTATTAATGGTTAATATATTGATAAATTAGCACAATATATATTTAAGAACATTTCGATTTGAATTAGTAGTTTGAATTAGTAGTAGCAATTAAAAATTTGTCCCTAACAGAACGTAAAATTATACCGCTTTGTATGCAAGAATTTTATTTTAAAATGCACTATTTTGTATATCTTCATTAAACAGATTATTTTCTAACATGCTTCATTGTTTTGTTTACGAAACATTACCCTGATTTCCTCATTTTGCTTGGCAGAAACATAATATATTATACAGAATGTTCAGGGAGGAAACAACGAAACTTAGAAAATAAGCTCTAAAGTCAATATAAAGAATATTGTGTCTAATAAACTCCTTCGATATTTCGAATGATTGAGCCGCAATAATCACTCAAGAGTTGGATTGAAAAAATACTTTCTATGCCAAGTTTGCGTTTCAGAAACATAAAAACATTCCAGAAGTATGCACATGGTTAACAATTACAACAGAAATTAATATATTTGTTTGTAAAGAAAAATTAACGGAGAAATAAAAAAATCAATGGGATTTTGAGAATTGGGTGTTTTTTAATGTCTGTATTAATTTTCTTTTGTGAATAAATATATTCATTTCTTATGTAAATAAACAATTAACATGTTTCTGGATTATTTATGTTTCATAAATACAACGTTTTGCATAGAAAGCCGTCTTTTTCAAACAAAATTTTGAGTGCTTATTGCGGCTCAATCATTCGAAATCTGAAAGGAGTTTATTAGTTCAAATATGCTTTAACTTGACTGAAGAGCTTATATGCGAAGATTCGTTGTTTCCTCCCTGGGCACTGCATTTTCGCCGTTTCGGGGTAACAATTCCCGCGGTCCGCACTTACGTCTCGCTCGTCGGCGTCGCAAGTGACTCTCTTGCAGCGCATGTCCTCGGCGCCAGCCGGTTCGCCCTGCGCGGGCGAGTCGCCCCCGCCCCCGCCCCCGCCCGCGCCGCCGCCATCGCCCCCGCCCGCGCCGCCGCCATCGCCTCCGCCCGCGCCGCCGCCATCGCCCCCGCCCGCGCCGCCGCCATCGCCCCCACCCATGGCGGTCGCCTCGCGCAGCGCGCACAGCGCGCACATTAACAGCACCAGCGCACGCGGCGACATAGCAACGGAGTGGCCGACGAAGGCCCCTGCGCCCGTATAAGAGTTTGCCTCCCCCGCCCGCTCACGCTCCCGAAAGCGCATTGTACGCCCTTTTTTTTTTTTTTTTTTCTCAACATGCCGCTGGAATTTTCACAATTGTGAGAATGGCGATCGAAATGAATGATTAAATGTCTAACATGACAACCAGATAGTCATATCGCGAAGTGGAATCGAGGTTGCCATTTTCGAATGCATGCTTACGAATGCAAGAATATTGATGCTAAACAAGAGTTGTCAAGAGTGAAAAAAGGCTTTGTCTTTATCGTTCGGTCTGTTGGACATGAACTGATGGGGGCCGTTTGGTGATGCTTATCGTATCAGGTGCATCAGTTCACGAAATCTAGGGTTCTCTGAAACAGACATTATTATTTCGTTTGTGATACATTATAATTTCTTTTCCCCGAACAGTAGTGTATAATGATGCTAAAGGAATAAAAAAAATATCTTCGAATTTTGGCTTGTCCTCTCTCACAGCCGTCTCAACTAACTATATTACAATATACGATTCTTGAATTGGAATATTCCTTCAAGACAGAGCGACGAGAAATGTTTCAACAAGTTTGTTCTTGAGTTTTCTCATTTAGTATTTTTTTAAATTGTACACCACATAGGGTGCAAAATGGGTTTATCGTAGAAATCAGAAAGTTTGGTTTGATAAATATTAAATCATACTCAATGACTAAGAAATATTTAGGAGGGAAGTATCTTCATCAGTACTTTGCATTATTCTAAAAAAAATAAATCAAAGAGCCATTATTTCATCAGCAAGATCGATCAGGAAAGATAAATTTTTCGTGAAAAGGCCTGTGAACGATTTAGCCGATAGTGTCGTTCACATACACAGGAGAACGTTTTGCCATAAACCAATTTTTCGGTAACAAAGACCTATAAAAATTACCCAATGCATTACATTACATAACATATTTGAGTAAGCGTAATTTATTACAGCATTAGATAACTTTCTCTCTATTACGTAAGAGAATGCGAGAAAGTAAAAATTCGAGAAAAAAAAGGTTTTTGTATTAACTGACTTAAAAAATAAATCAAGATTAATTATATTCAATTGATTTTGAATACCAGAAGAAGATAGCCTTAATATATTTTTTGCCCTAGCCAAATGTGTAATCTGCGAGAGCCTTTGATTTTGTGATGAAATGATATTAATCTTAAGAACTGATAGACTCCTTCTTGTAAAATAAACTGAAAAGTTTAACATGCCATTGTGCAGCAGTGATAATTAGAAAAAATAAGTGTTTAGAGAATTGTTTAAAGAAAGGTGGTATACCGATTGCACGCGCGGGCAATTTTCCTAAGCCTCCCCACAAAGAAATAAACCGACTGCATCCTGTTCCATTTTCCTCCGAAGTGTCAGGGTTGATACCTAAGTTTGCCGTGGTCTGCTTTTCATAATTTGATCGATTATAATTGATCAACTACTGTATGTTTTCAAGGAATATATTCACATCCCTTTACAACACTGCCTACGTTCCACAACTTAAAAGTTTGAAAACTTGAATTCTATCCTTTCCTATCACGGACATCTTTTTGCCCCGCAGACTTAACGTACGCAATTCCAAAAATTCCGCCATTTTCCCCTGAGTTCAATGTTCTCTCTGATTTGGTGCAAAACATCTGTTTGCGTTACGTATGAATGGAAACTTAACAAAAATGTTTCATCTTTCCGAAAAAGCGAATGAACGAAATGGACTGGGAGGTAATGTTGACCGCGGGATGCAGTCGGCGATTCCCTAGAGAAAAATTCTCATATTTTATTGTTGGGCATTGGACATATCACTCGTTTAAACTTTCAGTTTCTTTTATAGTGATAATTAACGGGATTTAACGATTTTATGAATACATAATATTTTATATCATGCTTCGCCTAAACACAGCAGACAATTGAACATTTGTGCAAAATTGCTTTGATGTAAAAATTGGAATAATATTGAGTGTACAATGGGCTGATTTCTGTTTCAGATCTGCTTTAGGTCAGTAAATGCTACGAAACATTAGTGTTTCAATTTAAAGAAGTAGAAATTGATATAATTAGAGGCGAGAATGAAAAATATAATTTCAGTGGCCTTCTGAACAAAACTACTGTCGTAACTGCCATTTTTGATCTTGGATTCAAGTGTGAAGCATTTCACGAAATAGATGCGCTCAGTGGGACTTCACTTCATAGACATATGGTTTGCCAACGAAAATTTAGACATGATCTTATTGAATGTTGAAAATATGATCTACATAGTTATTAAACCATAGCCAAAGAGGCAGATATTTTTCATTGTTTGAAATAGCACCTCACAAAAATGAAAGACGCATCGACAACAATCGTGTGAACCTGCCATAGTTTTGTGAAACAATTTAACAAACAATTGAAACAAAACTTCTTGGTGAACGTAATCAAGAACTTATCACTCTAACAAAAGTAATAGAGATGAAACAAAAATGACCGATAGAATTTATGAAGACTATAAAATGAAAGAGCTTTCTACCAGATTTAAACGAAATGAAAGGCAATTCATTAGACGCTTCCGAGAACATCTGCAGCGCTTTTTCATTTTTATTGCCTGTAGAATCGATTTGTTCAGCATTAACAAATTCTATTTTCTCTATTTTTTCTTGGCTCCTTAGGTTCCTCCTGCTACTGGCACGTCCAGTATGGATTATCTGCGAACAGAGGAACCCTCACATATTTCAATGCGAGAGGAACCGGGAACCGATCCAAGAAATCTCAAAGAACTGTACTCAATAACACCGCCCGTTGCCATGGTAACCTTGCAGCCCCCAAACCCCTGGCCGGAGTCCAACGTGTGCCCCATGCCATTAATTCCATCGGCTGTGGGATAGGTGAATGCAAAGCGACAAGAGGCCTCATTGGGCTGTCAGACGTTGACTGCGGTGACAAATGAATGACAGCAATATGTCCAACCTACGACGAGTTTACAGTTCATCATGTCAGTATGTGCTCTACCATATTTGCTTCCTCTGTCAGAGCAGGGATATTTAGAAAATGTAATAAAAATTAAGTGTAATTTTTCAAGTTGTTGCAAGCGATTATTTGTTTATACAGAGATGAACATTGAGAAATTGGAGGTGAATGAATGTTGGTTTCAGAATTTCGTTATGACTTTTGCCTAATTCTATAATTATAATTTTATGCAACACCATATACCTGTCAAATTATGTCAGAATTTCGACATTATCTTCCATTGTTAATTATAAAATAAAAGTAAATAAATAAAATTAATTTAAATTAATATAAAAATTATGTTCTGAGTATACTCTAAATTAAATAATGTTTATACTAAAATTTACTTGTTTGATTCACAACCACTTACAATATTTATTACAAACGCCGCGGTACATAATTGCAAAAAATACTAAAGTGAATGAAATCAGATATGAACTTTGTGAACCGCGAATTGAAAGAACACCTATCAAGTTGAATGCCGATCATTTTTGGACATTTGAATGTGGTAAATAACAACGTATCAATACTATGACACCTCTGTACTGACGACATACTTGTTAGTCTTCATTATGTGAAAAAATATAAACACATTTATCAGTATTTCAAAAACCTTGTAAATAACCGTACTTATGAGTGTATCTTACCCGAAACCTAATGATCTCCACTTTGACAGTTTTTCTAGGAATTTCAAGTAATTTCGCTAGCAGAGTCGCATGCACGTTAGCTATCATGAACATATTGTTTGACCTACTTGCCATTCCATCTTCACAGGAACATCTTGATTGATGGTCTTGGTATTATATCAAGATAGTGATCTATATACCTGCCCCGTAAATGTATACACCCATAATTTTCATTTTTATACATCTTAATTTCATTCAATTCTGTCTCGTCACTATTTAAGATCTTGTTTATAATAAACGTTTGAGAAATATACTATTGCAAAATTTTGTCAATATGCATTAAAAGTCACTTTTTACTTAATAATAACAAATATTAATTTAATCGAAAAAAACATATTTTCTCACAGAAAATTAAAATACAGGTACGTTTTCAGAAATAATCTAGTACTAGAGATAAGGTGTATTTGGTATTATAAATAACATCTGTGAAATCGTTTCATCGACGACATGAAATTCTCTGGCTGTAAGATAATACAGAAACGTCTGAGATCACGTAATATGTAATAAGCATTTTTCTATAAACAGCAGATTAAGATTAATCCCAATAATTCTTATAGTTTATCACAATTACTTGGCAATCAGGCTGTAAGACAGACTTAAATGTATAAACACACACATTTTCAGAACAAAGTATGGTTTTAATTAGAAAACATTGTTAGATCTTGAGGTATTAATTTGGAGATATTTCGAGGAGATAATATTATTGGTCATCTTCATGAGGCTCGCAGAAAAGACGTATAAACAAATTTAACTTTCAGAATATTCCTTACTGTAATTTTCAGTGATAATATTCTAAATCTTTATACTTCTTTTCTACAAACTTGACGAAGGACACTACGATGTAATCTCCCCTAAACGACGCCAAAACCATCCTCAAGATTTGACAATGATTTGCAATTAAAACAACATTTTGTTCTGAAAATGTGGTTTTTTCCACATTCACGTCTGTCTTAAAGCCTGATGGTCAAGTGACTGTGATAAATTAACCACAACCCCTTGTGACAAAACCAATTAATAATGCTAGATACAACAACTAACTCGTCTGGAGGGTTTCCTGTCCTTGGTGTAAAAGGTGCTGTAGCGCAGCGCTTCAAAAAAACATTTTTTACGAGAAAAACTTTGTTATTTTACCTCCAATTATAAATACCTCATTCATTATTGTTCATTAAGTTTAATTGCAATTTCATTTATTACTTAATGTTAAGTACATCACATATATTTTTTGGAACCAAAAACGAAAAAATTCCTGTTAATCAATACTCTAACGTACTGATAACTATGTCATCAAACATCATGTTTGTAGCTGAGATAAATGAAAAAAATCGAAATATTGAAGAATTCAACTGATTTAGGTTTAATTGTTCTCCATCAGTGTTGTTATATTCTTATGTTACAGCTAGTTTTGAAAATGTGAGACAATTTCTGGAAATTTTCATGAGCCAATGTATGTTCAATAGAAATTCATTTGTAGTTGCGTGACATCATTGCTTCCTCTTGGGCTCCATCCGTATCACGAATTTGGCTACCAAATATAGACGACTAAAAACTTTTTTCTCGGTCTTATGTAATGAATGATGATTTAGATAACTGCGATGAACATTGGCAGGGTGCATCGTGCAGAGCGGTTCACATAATGGTCCCTTGCGTATTTCAGATCAGCTGACTTTATTTAATTTGAAGTATTACAACAACCTCTTCCGAGAACTCCAGGTTATCCAAGAGTTATTGCAATAACTATTTTTCCCATGATTATTCCATTCAGAAAAAAAGTTAAAAACACAATTGGAAGGTCATGAGTTATTGTATTAACTTTGAATTCTATGCATGATTGGTGAAAAAGAGGAAATAAAACATCAATAATTCCAAACTGGCATCTTTATTCCTCTAATGGGGCGTAAATCACACGTACGATCGCGATTGGGTACGGTGCAGGCTGTGCGTGTGCATGTTGTTTTTAGAGGAAAAAATATTGCTTCATTTCACAATTCAGTCACCTCAAATTTTTTAGTTAAATGAAAAAAATGTGTTTACAACACCGTGTACTTTCACTACCAAAACATTAATGAAGATGTCCACAAGACATTATTTATTTGTAGTAAAATACTTTGACTTTTATCACAAAATGAAAGGTTGAGCCAGGGTAAATCCATTCTCCTGTAAAATGCTTTCGTTTTAAATGAGTCATTTTTCTTCTGTATCAACGTCTCACGTAATAGAGGAATCATATTTCATATTTTGTTTTCGCTTTTCTGTGTCCTGGCATAGAATATGTCGTTGGAAATGAAAAATTAAACATAAATATCATACAATGATCTCATGATAGTATATTTAAAAGAGCCTTGCCTGAACAGCACTATCGTGGCAGACAAGTGTCGGCTAGGCCTTTTCCGCGTATTTGAAGTCCCGCGGAGTCCACTGCACGTGGACAGACGGCGGGCAGGCGCTGCCGGACGGAGCGCATCAGCGACGGGCGGCTCAGCCGATTAAGCGGATGATGAGGTCTCCAGAGGCGCCATTCGTCATCAGCCACGCGGGCAGCGCTGATAGCATTGATTAAGCCCCCGAGCGGACGACTGAGCCTGCGCGCCGCCGCTGCACTACTTTCCATTAGCCGCTGCAAATGCTCGATTTAATTATTCGCGGCGCGGACGCGTCTGCATTGGCGTGCGTCGGAGCCTTGCTCGTCCCCTCGTCAGCACACATTTGACGGTGACCGAGATATATCCGGTGAAATACGAGGGGCGTTATGCATTTGGTTGGGGAGCACGGATCAACGGTCGTTCTCGTTAAGAGGAGTTAATTAAGTGATGTGTGACCGTTACATAATGGGCAACAGTAGTTTATCTGCAAAATACAACCCGCTTCTACATGCGGCTACATGTATATCTTTTCCACGAGCCAGATTACCAAATGTTTATTCGAGACTTTATTAAACACGATCCTGAGTTTGTTTCTATTTGTGGTTTTAAATTTGCTTTCTCAAAAATATCCATATTCATCACGGATGTAATTAATTACACGCTTGCATGTGAAACATTCTTTTGTACACCTATCAAGTAGATTTCTTCAAGACTTAAAACCGAATACTATACTCTGATGCTTTAGGTTGATGCATCCACTGCGTGGTCACTGAAAAAGTTTCCATCCACATCACAGTTCAGTGTTCTTTATTTATATATTTTTAAAATTTATTTATATAGTTGACCTTCACATCCTCACTCAATATAACGGATTATATGAATTTAAATTTGTTTTATAACAGTGAATACGAGACCATTTTTCTTCTCGATGTCGACTTCATTAAAATTAAATGAATATTTTGCGGAGAAATGGATGCTCAGAGTAAATATCATACTTCATTTGAGACTGTGATATTATTATTATTATTATTATTATTATTATTATTATTATTATTATTAGAACATCCGTTTACTCTGTCACTTATGAATGTTGGGTGTACTAGTATTGAGTAGTAAAAAGAAAAGAGTTATAAAATAGTTCGTAACATGCCAAACGATGATTTGTTTAAAATGACACATGGAAATGGGACATTTTAAATTTCCTTCTGAAGGTCACACAGTTTTGTTTCATGAAGTTTGGCTCCAACTATATACATTACTAATTTCCAATGTGCTCAGAAAAACAAATTGAAACATGTGGTGTTGATTGTCAAGCTTGAGACCTTTTCGACGACCCGGGTTTGAATTGGGCGGGCGGCCGCGCGCGGGAAACCGCCGAAACCACCCGGACGGTGAAGTGACTGGAACCACGTGAATTGAATTGAATTGAATCGAATTGAATTGAATTTGCCTTATTTTATGTGGCGAGACTCGGGCCATCAGGCCCGCTCTTCCGTCTGACCACGCAAATTTCGCTACGCTCCTTTCACCAACTAGCAGAGAAAGGAGGTATTTCTTGGGCGAGAAACAGGCGATTTGAATTTAGCTCAGAGGCGTCATTTAGGCTTGATCTTTTACATGCAAGTAAATCTACTAACATGGGACAGCCGTCTTTACTTCCCCTCCGAAGGAAGGCGTACGAAGGAAGGCTTCGATCGGGTTTGAACCCGCGAACTTGGGTACAACAGTCCGGTACGCTAACCGTTACACCATCGACGCCGCAAACGCCGCCGCACCACGTGCCCCGCAGCCCCCTCGTGACGTAGCCGCGACGGCCGGGAGGAGGCGGAGATGTGCGAAAGCAAGGGCGGAAGGCAGTCGGGAAGAGCTCCGGCCATAACTCTGGATAAAATGAGAACACATTTTTCGTCCGAGCAAGTACGGGAGAAGAAAATGAACTTCAGCCCTCACCATTGGCCTCGCAGGAAGGGAAGTGGCCGGGCCCACCTTCAATGGAACGCACTGCTTGCACGATACTTGGGTGTCGCTGTCGAGAACTGGCGGGCGCTTCAGTACATCACGGGGGCCGTGGTGTAGCTCCCGATCGCGAGATTTGGGCGGAGATACGCTGTCTTTATCAGGGATCGGGCGCCCTGCACCTCGGACACGCCGCTGCTGCGAAACAGGAGGCCGCTGGAGCCCCTGTAGTCAAGGTCGACGACAGAGGTCGGTAATAACAGTTGTTTCTGTAATCTTAAGTCTGCCACGAGGGCAACGCCGAGAAAGTTCGGATTTATCAGGCCGGGCGATCTCGATGCTACTGCACTGTTCATAAAATAGATTTTTTTTGTATTTCGGCATCATAAACATCCTCCTTCGATAGAAAAAATAGTTCTTAAAATGTCATCTCATGGCAGAGTTTATGACGAATTTACTCTTCATGGCACGAATAATTGCGTCATCGCACTTTCAGTCAATAGCAGCGAGAGATTCGTGGATAGGAAGCGGTAAAGCCAAAAGAAAACCACCGTGATTTTGCACTTGTGACGTCACAATAAAGTGCTTTAAAATTATAAATCTATAATGCTGTTATACAAAAAGTAACGTATGCAACTCGTTTGTGTTGTTGCTTTAGTGCATTTGTACAAATATGAAAACCCTCTCGTAACGTCTCTCTTTTCGAAGTATGTGCTCGTGCAATAATGCAAAACGTTATAATTTATGTAATTGCAGAATATGTTTTAAACATAAGTGCCATAGTAGTCTGCATTGTTAAAATTCTCTGTATTTTGCACTAATAAACTGAGCAAATTATTTACAAACAAATAACTTACAATTACTAACAAGTGATTTCCATTATCATAGAAAAATAACACTGGAGCCTTCGTGTAGCCAGGGTCAGGGTCCACGAATTAAGAGATAAAAAATAATTTGTTATTGAATGTTGCAATTTAATGTGAGAATATCTTTAGTAAGTGAATCGTGCCAGGTTGATAACTATTATCCAGTTGTGTAAAGGGTTTACGAGTAATGTGAGATTTGCCTTAGTGGGTGTATAAAAAACTTTGATAAAGACCAAATAATTCAGAACTCTATTTATCTACCTTTATCTGAGGGAATGTGTTCTTGAGAGTAAATTAAATTTAGGAGAAATGAGATGCAAATGAAATTACTTTGTACGTTACAGGGTAATGAAAATGTCTACTGTTTTTTTATTTGTAACATTTTGCTTAGTGTAAGATTGTTATTTATGCAATAATGTGTGTTTGCACAAAATTTCCTGATGAGATTTGCTTTGAAGTTGATAGTAATGATTGCGTTTATTTATTTTTGTTGTTTGTTCTGTACTTGTAACAAGAGAAACATAAGTTCAATTATATGAATTTCTGTCAACACAATTTTTTTTAATAATAATCTTCAATTCAGAATCATGATCCTACGTCGAGGTAACTCTAAAGAGAGACATCACGTGGAGCTTACCAAAACCCGTTGTACTCATAAATCGGAAACAGGTTACACTATGCACGCTATATAATAATACACTTGTTATTGCAGTTTTCGTGAAAACCGTTTTTGAATTTGTAAAATAATTAATGTATTGCATTGTTATACGAGAATTTTTTTTTGTTCTTGAACAGTGTGCATGGAACTTAGGAAGTTTGGAAAACCTTTTTGCATAGTTTTGTTCAACAATATATTTACTGCGGCTGTATATTACTTTTGTAATTATTTGTTACTTTTATAATGATTAAATACTTTAAAAAGTCAGCAGACACATTGCAACAAGTTCTAGTAGTTCCATTAAATTGTACAAAGAATTATTCACATTGAATTGATGGTTAGAAATAATTTTGATATTAAATATTTCCATCGAAATAATAGCAAGCCTCACATTTTCAGTAAACATAGTTCAGTAAATAAATTTTTATTATGTTTTTTTCAGCGTTATTTTGATTAAATGTGAACAAATTAAGTGATACCGAAACACGCGATTTGATTAAAAAGCCCATACGTGTGAAACGTAACATTTCTTTACATAACTTTCTGACACGTCGATATTGCTTCTACAAAGGCCGAGCGAACAAAAGCACCCCCGCAGAAATTAATAACTGGCGCGTTCCTGTGACAGCGTGCTCGGCCTGGCGCTGCATGGAAGCCAGCTCCGGCACCCACGCTCACCTCCGTCCTCCGCCCACTCGCTCAATTCCGACGCCCTCTCAGCACAGACTGCGCAAGCGGCGCGTTAACACGCCCACGCCGCGCGCTCTGAGCACGCCCTTCATTGCCCACTGCCTCTCCCGCCCCCGGCCCCCTTCCTCTCCAGCGGCCGGAGCCCCGCCCCCGCCCTCGACCTCGCCCGCGCCGCAGGCAGGCCCGCGCCAGGGCACTGGCCGCCCGCGCGGCAGCAGCGGCTGCGGGTCCCAAACCCCGCCCGCGTGGGAGGAAGTTGTGCCCGGGTTCCGAACGATTGATTCTTTCTTGTTTCCGTGCGCGTCAACTGCTCAGGTCATTAATCCCATAAGTATAGTTCGTGCTTTTCCTCGGGAGGTGGCGGTGATCTTCTCCCGCTGGAGGATGAGAGCTGACGCCGACCTACATGTCAGCTTGCTGGTGTTTCCCCAGCCAGGTATCTCCCACCGGTGGCACCGCCCCTGCCGGAACAATTTCGAAGCTCCCGACTGGTCTCCCGAGATACGTGGCAGTGTAGTAAATGGAAGTGGCGAGGAAAGGGAAAGGAAGAGGAAGATAAGAGGAGTTCGCGTGCGTTCTGTGGCCGGTTTGTTTATTATAATAATAATAATAATAATAATAATAATAATAATAATAATAATAATAATAAAGTCGGCCCCGTGGCGCAGACGGTTGCGGCAGCCGTCGTCTGTGCCGAGGAGGCTGCAGGTTCGAATCCTGCGTAGACATGGTCCTATTTGTGATTGTCCCTTCACCTATCATCATCATCATCATCATCATCATCATCATCCTATCATCTCATAAGTCACACTACAAGGCGTAACAACCTTATTGTAATCCAAGGATACAGCTGAAAAGCTGATCCTGGAAGAATTACACACGTTAATCGTGTAGCGTGGTCAGTAATGGCCTATACGCCAATAATAATAATAATAATAATAATAATAATAATAATAATAATAATAATAATAATAATAATAATAATGTCTTTATTTCTGTCGAGGCTCATGTTGTAACGCCTACTCTCCCGCCTAACCCCTTTAAAAACTTAGATTTATATTTTGTAAGGGTTTGTTACGGGTTCTCGCATTCACCTACTTTTGATCAGAGCCCGCTACTAGAATTCTTCTCCAGAAAGCGGATGCATTTGATCTAGCTTTTAGGATTTCGAATCCCGCTGCTAACTGGCAGAGGCAAAATTGTTTCTGGATTCGGTGGAAATTCCAAGAGCAAGCATTACAGTCATAAGAATGGAGTAATGGTTGTAATTGTCCAGTGTAAACAGATGAAATAAAAGAATTTATCGTTTGTCATCCATCGGAAAATGTTACAGCAATTAAATCAAGATTAAAGAGTAAAAAGAAGTTCTGAATCTTTTGATTTTTTTAGAAAAAATATTCTACATATTCGTGAACTTCAATGAGTTTTAACAATGTCGGTCTTTGACAACTTCTAAAAATCGAATTACATGAATCATTACAGTTTTACTCATTTCACATGATGTGTACAAGTTACTCTTTATAAAAAATTGTGTATGATTGATTTTAACCGCTTCATTGCTCGGCAGTTACAAAGAACTCGTGTTACTGCCTTTCAGGAACTTTTCATTTTGTTTTTAAAATTTATAAATAATAGTACATAAATGAGAAATAAAATTACAAAAACATGTGAAATATTATAACGAGTCATTTTTAACTCGCATGAATTTGGGATTCACAGATAATTCGCAACTAGATTTGATCTATTTCATCGTCGTAACTATTTCGTGCTTCATATCCGCAGGCAGAAAGTTCCATTTCAATGGAAGAGTATAATTCAATGTGCCATGTGTTGATCATGTTAAAAGCTAAAAACTAGAGAAATATTTATAAAAATGCACAATGTTTTCCAATGTTTTAACATTATGTCATGATTACTATCAGTCACGGCGCTAGGGATGTTTTATATGTTCAGATATCACAGAATAAATAAAATAGTTTAGCTGCTAAACATCACAGTGAGTTTAGTCAAATAAAATTACACGAACACTCGAACATGTTGTTCAACGCACCATTAAACGAATGGAAATGTTTTGCGCCCGGTGCTTTGGAACTCAACTTTTTCTTCAAACAAATTTCTCTGTTCGATTAATTATCCTTTCGTTTTGGAGCATTCTTGCGAGATTTTTGTATTTCCATATCCATGGTCTGGAAAATAATATATATACTTTCCTGTATACGGAGAAATATACGTAATAGTTACGTAAAGCTGCGGAAAATCGATTTCGAGATTTCAACGGAAATACACGTTGTGTGGTCCTTGGACACCGAAAGTGTTTTTTTTTAATCGTCCGTCCGTCTGTACAAAACGAAGAAACGCCTGTCCATCAGTCTTCAGTCGAAGCTTTTAGATTTTGAAAAACATTCTTCCAAAGTTGGGGGTTCTTTACTTGTAAGAATGGAGTAAAATACACTTATGAAAGTGGCATAGATCATATTTTCGCGGTTAACTCTAACGTTCCGGAAATTTCAAAAGTTTGAATTTTCTCCGGCATCTTCCTACAACTACAAAATTGAAAATAGAGATTTTTCCTTAGTTAGTAGAGAAGTAAACTTTTTCTCCCTAGTTAGTTCTTACATTAAGGTCATGTAAATTGTTTTGGAAATTTTTGAAGAGTTTTTGCAATATTGCGAGCAATATAATCAATTTTAAAATATTACAAAAACAAGATCTGAAAAAGGCTCCAAATTTTTTCTTTAAAGTTTTAGTAGGGATAGTGCTAAATGCACTCTATAATATGACATAAACGCTAAATTGCTCTATCTTTTGTCTTTTCAAAAATACAAAATGTAGTTTTTGACTTGTGTCTCACGTTAATATTTATGTCAGCTGCAATTTGTTCACATTATTATATTTATGAGTAAATGTTCTTTAAATAATGTCAGATAAACTTTCTCTAAATCTCAACAGTTTTCTGTGAAAAATAGCATAAAATTTCGAATTTTAAGAAACGCTCAAACGTCATTTCCTCAAAAGCGGCTCCAAATTTATTTTCAAACTTCGAACGGATGGTACTCTTAAATATGACGTAAGGTTCATTTAAGGATATTTTTGTGTTTCCAAAAATTACACTAATGTAATTTTTTTGGAAGATCTTTTACGCCGTGAAAATGCATATTTCCAGCAAATTTGTAAACACGGGACGCAGTATATTTATACGTTAAAGTGCTTCAAATGACTTTTAATGAAATTTTTCGAAAACTCAAACACTTGTGAAAAGTGCTTCAAATTTCCAATTAACAGTATCGCTTAAGCGCCATTTTCTTAAAAATAGCTCCAATTTTTTTCAAAGACAATTGCCATTTAGGACTTGGTTTTCTTGTGCGTTAATATTCTTAAAATAATATTTCCGATCTACTATTAGGAAACCGAATTAAGAAAATTTTAATAACAAAAGTACTTTGGGTGACTATAGATGGCAGCTGGCAAGATTATGTGGCAAGTTCGTATAGCTAGCCGAGAGCAAAGGAAATAGAAAACTATTACGGGAAAGTCTGAGCCATTCTGTAGCAACACTAGTTTAAGACTGAAATCAATAAAGTTTTTAAAAGAAATATACTTTCTAAATATCTTTAACTTAAAAAACTTATTTTCCAAACACTTTTTTCTGTGATATTCCTTTAGTTAACTTAAGAAGAAATTGGAATATTTCTTACATGAACCAAACAAGTCAAAATTCGTGATTTTAGGAGGCAGGAGACATTAAAAACGTCGTAGCGTAGATGTGCATTGTCATGAATTTATGTTCTTCCCCGCCTTATGTCTTTCAATGTGTTGGGCACTTGCTGAAAGGAAATATCCCAGGAGATGGCGCTATTTGTACGGAATTACTTGGCGAAATATCTCAAATTATGGAATTTTGGAATTGTTTGGTTCTCGTAAAAACCCTCAATTATATGCGTATCTTTGGCCGCGTGTCACCTCTATCATACGCACAGACCCTTTGAGACGAATCATTCACCTACCCGAGGGCTAAAACGTGCTTCTTCGAGAGTCTGCGAACACTTGTGCTGAGTGTGCGTGGGCGGGGTCGCCTCCGTCGCGCCTTCCCTCCGCCCCTTCCGCCCCGCGCTGCGCCGACGCTCTCGTCTTCCTCCCAAATTACCGTCGCGCGGCCCGCGGCCCGGCCCGCCCCGGCCCGCCCCGCCCCGCCCCGCCCCGCCCCGCCCCGCCCCGCCCCGTCCCGTCCCGTCCCGTCCCGTCCCGTCCCGTTCCGTCCAGTCCCGTCCCGTCCCGTCCCGTCACGCCCCGTCCCGTCCCGCCCCGCCCCGTCCCGCCCCGTCCCGCCCCGTCCCGTCCCGTCCCGTCCCGTCCCGTCCCGTCCCGCCCCATCCCGTCCCGTCCCGTCCCGTCCCGTCCCGTCCCGTCCCGCCCCGGCCTTGCTTCCCCCGTCGTTGCCGTTCCGCCCTCTCGTGAAAGTCGCCGTTTCGGCATGGCATGCTCCTCGTGCTCCCGTTTAATGCGCCGCCTTCTTATGCCTTCATCTCCGCTCCGCCCCCGAGCTTGATTTCATGGGTGTGTGGCTTGGGCGGGCGCGGGCGCTCGTGCTTACAAGAGCGTCGAGCATATAAGGGCCACACTGTGGCTCTTAGAGAGGTAGGTTAGCTTCTTCCCAACAGCGTAATGTATTCGTTATTGAAGTTGAATGCTCGCCTGAGACACACAGGTGTGTACAAAAATAGTTTATTCAATAGATTAGGTGTCCAAGACATTTTGTTTAATTCCAAATATGGAGATTTATATCTTTCTTTTATTGTACGTAGGGCAGTCAGAAAGTAATGACTTCCGTTTTTTTCTACTTATATATAATTAATTAAAAGAAAAATTTGAATTTGGCACCATTCCTCAAACCTACTTCTACAATCCACCGTAGTAGTAACTGTCTGCGTCAACACGCGGCAGCACAGCAGTCATTTTAAAATGGCCGACATCGATTTTCGTAGGAGACAGCGTTGTGTGATTGAATACTCGAATGCAGAAGATGAAATGTCTATTCTCATTCATGAAAGACTGAAAAATGTGTACGGTAATGCACCAGTGGATGTCAGCACGTTTAGATGATGGATTCGCCGCTGTAACGAGACTGAATGGCAAACACCGTTGGCTTTCGAAAAGCGGAGCGGCAGGTTGGTGACTGCAGTCACTTCACGAAACATTCAGAAATTCGATGACATCATTCGTGGGGACTGTTGGGTGACTGCACATGAAGTGCGAGAGATAATGCGACACAATTCATTAGTCACATTTCACCATCTGCATTCAAGAATTCAATCTCACAACGCTGCTTGTTACAAACATCGGAGTCGGCCATTTTCAAACGACTGTTGTGCTGCAACACGTTGACGCAGAAAGAGACTACTGCGGTGGATTTTTGAAGACGTTTTGAGGAATAGTGCCAAATTATATTTCAGTATAGTAACTAATTCTATTTTAGTATATAAAATATAGGAGGCATTACTTTTTCACTGACTCGTAGATGATATCATGTTCACATTATAAACTAAAAATGAAGTGAACATTCATTTCAGGTAATAAAATCAAATATTATTGATTTACCACAGCGAAATCCAAGATTACTGCGTTACTTGGCTGTTCGCATGATATAACATTTAATACATGATATAATATAACTAAAGTATTATGAGCTAGCAGTATAAACAAAATGCCCCAACATTTTGTTTATTACGTACAAGACGTACTTAGACAGGAGAAACAATTGAGTATCTGTAGTGTTAAATGGAATTCATAGTAATAATACTGTAACGACGCCTCGTCCTGCCCTGCCGGTCCTCTCCCGTCACAGCACTGCCCCACCTGGCATTATGTTTTTGTAATTAATTACAATACATTTAGTAGGAAGTTGTTAGATCTTTTTGAAAATGCTGGTCCAGTCTGGAGGATTTCCTCGTGGTTTTCGATATTCGCTAAAACGTAAGAGTACGGCCCCTTTACGGAATAGGAAAGAGCGTGGAGATGGTTTCACGAAATATCATGCATATAACTATTGTTTTCTTGTTTTCAAGGTAAAATGTACTACAAAGGTTCTATAAGATAGGAATTGAATTGCAGATTCGTATAGTATTCACAAACAACATTCTTCTTTAAACTGAAACATAATGTTCTGAAACAAAAATAGCCTAGATAATGCTCGTCAAAATACTCGACCTTTTAGCGAAATCCCGCAATAAAATTGGTTGAGCCGTTCCCGATATTAGCCTAGAAAAAACTGAAAAACAAAAAAAACAATTCAATTATTTTATATAGCGTAAATTTAAGCTTACAAAATAGTTAGTTTGAAATCACAGGCAGAGACTTCAAATTAATTAATATAGATTTCATTGGAATTTAGCTGATATATCCCGCATTTCCAGGTAAC
Organism: Gryllus longicercus; assembly: GCA_038098605.1. Classification (NCBI taxonomy): domain Eukaryota; kingdom Metazoa; phylum Arthropoda; class Insecta; order Orthoptera; family Gryllidae; genus Gryllus; species Gryllus longicercus. The sequence goes on from JAZDUA010000096.1 coordinate 3,432,639, forward strand.
TTATCACATACAGGAACACGATTGCCCTGCGTAGTCCCGGCTGGGTCTACCCTGCAACCCAGACCCACCCCGCCCCCTCCCCGGCTTTTATTCCTCCCGGCGTCGCTTCTCCATGCCGTGTTTGCTGAAAAATGAAAGAGCGCGCCCTTTCATTTTGCTAGAGGGCTAAAAAAGAGAGCTGTGAGAGAGGCTTTAGGAAATATCAGGTGGACAGTAATTTACTCTATTGGTTTGAAGATCACATGTACAACATTTCATTAAAAATGTGTTAAATGTCATGTTAAAATTTCAACATTCATTCGGATTAATACTATAGGTTTGTATTTATATATTGTATTTTATGAAACTGTACATTCTTGTTTATAAAATAGAAAACTGTGGTCTGAAAGAAGTAGCTTAAGTTATGCCTATTAAAATATTTTACCTTCCATCGAAATCTATTCAGCCGTTCCCAAAATTGTCGAGGGAAGACAAACAGACTGATACAGAGAATTAATATTATAAAAAAGAATTGAATAGATTTTGTATCACATATATAACTACATGCGATTATAAAAATTTGGAATTTGGAAAGGCATACGCTCTAATTTTTATCTGTATATTATATTCATAGTAAATAGTAAAAATTCGCAAGCAGTAAAATTAATTTCAATCACATTTCCTTTCGTCGTCAGATTCACAAAACATTAGTTATTCTCCTGCACATCACATAAACAAGAAAAACTAATTACGTAACGTCTATAATTATATTGATTTTGAATTCACATTTCTGCTATTTCCACATTTGCGTTTTAATTTCAGAAATTAACTATACATGTTAGCTTATTTATTCCTCTTTTTGGTTTAATTGCATGGTCAGCACAACTTTGCATGGACCGTATTTTGATAACAGAATTTCACTTTGAAACGAATAATATACGCCAATATAAAAATGAAATGGAATTTACCCTAATAGCAAAATTACTAATCGAGGACTTGTGACTATTATTGAACGCTGTGATTAGTACGGTAGTTTCCGTGGATATGTCGTTCCCTTTACAAAGATCTCAATCACTCATTCCTATTATTCGAACAAAATGACATGCTTGTTTCTATGTACGATTATCTTATATCTCAATAGTAATGTGGTTGAAATGTTTGGTAAAAAACACACACTAGGGTTAAAGCATCCGATCTTGCGCATCCTTAGACTCATGCTAGCCTGATCCCGTAAATTCCCACAGTTCCCCCCTCTCCCTCTCTCATTCTCTCTCTCTCTCTCTCTCTCTCTCTCTCTCTCTCTCTCTCTCTCTCTCTCTCTCGTGTGAGCGTTCTATCTGTTCTGGTGGGAACTCAGTTGTTTTCCCCCTCCAACATTGTCGGGTCGCGCACTGAGGTGTAATCTCCTAAAATTGGTCTCCTGTGACTAAGCCAAAGAACAACTCCACCTACTGGGCCTCCTTAACTTACTATCAGGAACTCTCTCTTCTTTGACTAACTTTTTTTCGTCTTCAGTCAACGACGTAAGATGGCTGGTTCTTTTCCTTCTTGTAGTTAATGACTTTAAAATGTGAAACTATACTAATTTGAAGAGGATTCTTCGTGTCTGACCTGGTTATTTAGTTTCTACTTTTTAGCATACTACTTACGAAGTACAGAGAAAGTATTGTAATGGTCCAGCAAAAAAGGCGATTTGTCGTCAGAGAAACTCAGTTTTGTTGGTCCCTGATATCAAAAAGGTGCAAAAATTATTGTTCCGTCTGTAGAACGTAACTTCTATCACGGTGTGCGGTCAGAATCCACGTTTTGTTATCCCTTGATACTGAAACATCAGTTTAAAACAAAACTTCCGCCCGTTTGTGTGTAAAATACGCTAGCGGGCAAACCTTAGGCAGAATACTGTTGGTGCTTGGTGGAACAAATGTTGGAGAGACAAATTCTGCCAAAATCACCTTTTTCAAAGAAAAAAGATAAAATGTCTAATTGAACTTAATCCAATTAATCCGTAGATGTTAAGAAATATAATGAATATTTGATTATTTAGTAATTATCTGGTTCTTTCCCGTAAAATATCAATCACTAATATATTATATTAATATATTAATCACTAATACACGAATTGGTCATCATTTCTAAATTAAGATTGAGAACATCGGTACTCAGAAAACGTTGTTGGACACAAAGACATGACACATGTTTCTCTTTATACTATGTCGACCATCACCCTCCAGTTTTTTTTTAAATCTTGACAAAAACACAATGAAATTGTGAATTGTAAATTCCACAGTGCTTTTTAAAAAAACGAAAAAAAACTGGAAAAACGGCACGATTAAAAAGAAAGTGTAAGATGGTGACGTAATTCTGGCTTCAGATTCTGCGAGTCGACATACACAGAAAAACATGGGGTCTGACAAAAAAACTAAATCAAAAAATACAGTTTCACGGTGTTTTTGGAGATAAAAAAACTGAAGGGTGGTGGGACAATGCTGGCTTCAAGTTCGGATTCAGCACGTCGACATACATAGAGAAACATGTGCCAAGTTTTGGGTGTGACAACTTTTTTATTTTGTGTGCCTGTGGAATTAATAAATAATATTTTATTTTTTTTGTTGATCTTAATCATATTGTTAATTTAAGATGGATGAAAAGTATTAAATATATCTAGAAAAAAAAGCATTTAATGGGATTATTAAAAGGCTGATAAGTAGTTGTTTTGTTTCTTTAAATAAAAATATTTAGATTAAGGACGAAATAAAGCAGACAAATAAAATATAAGGTTAATTTACATTTTAATTCTCAACAATGTCTTTGAGTACATAGTACTTTGAGCTCAGTATATTTCGGTCTGACGTGTCTTTAAGTCCTTCTTCAGAAATCAAAAGAATAGCCAATTAGATGTGAGAAATATGGATACGCCAGAGAAGTATACAAATAGATAATAATTATTTGAATAGGGTACAATTAGTATTTTCGTTTCAGATTTAAAGCCGTTGCAACTTCGCGGCCAACCAGAAACTGTCGAGCAATCATGCTAATTGCCGTCCAATTAAATGTGTTATTGATGAAGCAGCATTCATTCTAGACCACTATTCTAAACAACCGCCACCTCACAGACAGCAGTTCCTCCCTTCCATCGACCCACTTGGCCGCCGCCTCCCACTGACCTACGCATCGCCCTCCCCCCCTCCCCCATCCGGGTGGAAATGTGGAGACAACCGCAACCTCCAATCTGCGCCCCGCAGTCGCCGGCGAGGCGGCGCCGATCCGCTTAGCAACCGCCTCCGCCACCCCACTTCCCCTTGCGGCGCATCCCTTCCCCTCCGCGGCGCGCCCCGCCCACCGCCCGCCCTCTCCTCTCCGCCAGCACCCCTGCGGCACTATAATTCAAGGCGCCCCCGCCCCCATGGCCTTGGGCAGGCGCCGCCCCGCCGCCACTTCCGCGCGCCCTCGCCCCCCCCCCGCTCTTTTCGCCCAGCGTCCTCGACCTCGCCCCCTCCCTCCACCCTCCACTGCACCCGCTCTTTACCCTCTGCCTCACTCGCGTCCTCGCCGAGGCCCTCACGTCCCCTCGCTGCCGCCCTCGTCCCGCCCCACTCGTTGCCGCCCCACTCGCGTCCTCGTCTTCGCCCTCGCCTTCGCCTCGCCCTCGCCCTCGCCCTCGCCCTCGCCCTCGCCCTCGCCCTCGCCCTCGCCATCGCCCTCGCCCTCGCCCTCGCCTTCGCCCTCGCCCTCGCCTTCGCCTTCGCCTCGCCCTCGCCTTCGCCTTCGCCTTCGCCCTCGCCCTCGCCCTCGCCCTCGCCCTCGCCCTCGCCCTCGCCCTCGAGCCCGCTCCCGCTTCTGCTCCTGCTTCCTTTCCCGCCTTCAACCACACCAGCACCCACTCTTACTACCCCACCTCACTCACGTCCTCGCCCCCGCCCCCTGTCTCAACCGCTCCCGCTCTCATCGCCCTGCCTCTCTCGCTCCGCGGGGAAAAGTACTCCCTTCGCGTCTCGTCGCCTCGCGTCACCTCAACCCCAACCCCACCTCCTCTCATCCCGATCCCGACACGCCTCGCCGCCCGCCACCGCACCCACGCCTTTTCCCTCGGGGCTTCCTCTTTGGACCTACGACGCGCCGCCGCGCCTCAGCCCTTGCGCTCTGGCTGCCACCGCCTCCCTCACTCCCTCGCGGCCCGGCCTTAATCTGCGCCTGCGCATCTCAATCTAGCTTCTCTCTCTCTCTCTCTATCTATCTCTCTCACACACACACACACCTGCGCTTGGGCATACGCACACTCTCTTACTCCCGCATTCTCTTTGTATTATTAGTCTTCTCCTTTGCGTCCATCCCTCTCCGCATCTTTTAATTACGTGTGATATCTGTTTACAAACTTCGCATCTCCATCAACACATTCATTATGCCCGCTTAATTTACTCATTCACTCGCTCCGCGCTCTCGCGATCTGCCTCTACAGATCTCCGTGCTTTGATTTTTAATTAACTTGTTCCTTCCTCTGACTATAAATGCCTTTGCCTCGGGGCTCTCGTTCGCACGTGTTCTTTCCCAATTATTTTTCTTTTTAAGCGCGGTACCGTTACGTCATCTTTTCCTATTTCTTTCCGCTTAAACTTTCACATCATTATCGATATCGAGCTCTCATCCCAAATCCGTGCACCTCCTATCATCCTCCGTTTATTATACTCCTTCCATTCCTACCTTAATGTTCCCTCCCTTTCTGTAGGTGAACTTGAACTGCGCCCCTTCATGCACTGAGCTGCGCATGTTCGCTCCCGTTTGATTATCTCCGCCTTCTTACTCCCGTGCTCCCGTGGCATTTTGCGCTTCGCCTCCAGAGTCCAAACAGCTCCACGCGCAGTCTCCTTGACCCTTCCCACGCAGTCCCAACCCTCGCGTCTTGCCCCTCCCCCCCCCCTCCCGCGTCGCCGCCGCGCTCCTTCCGCCGCCGTAGGCCCAACTTCCCATACTTGAGCCACTTGCATTTTTATGCGGGATTAGCAGTCTGCGTCAAAACTAGTAAAGTCACGCATCAACGGTATCGATTCCGAAAGTGCAGTTTACGTATTGAATTAAATTGAATTGAATCGAATTGAATCGAATCGAATTTGCCTTATTTTACGTGGCGAGACTCAGGCCAATAGGCCTGCTCTTCCGTCTGACCACGTAAATTTCGCTACGCTCCTTTCACCAACTAGCAGAGAAAGGAGGTATTTCTTGGGCGAGAAACAGGCGATTTGAATTTAGCTCAGAGGCGTCATTTAGGCTTGAGGATCTTTTACATGCAAGTAAATCTACTAACATGGGACAGCCGGCTTTACTTCCCCTCCGAAGAAAGGCGTACGAAGGATTTTTTCGCCCTGAAAAATCCACGGCTTCGATCGGGTTTGAACCCGCCAACTTGGGTACAACAGTCCGAAACGCTAACCGTTACACCATCGCATAAGTAGTACGTAAGTAGTTATAATCCCAGAAGAAAAAGAGGTTGTTGCAATCTTGGATAAACGGTTATTTCCTCCCGTTTACGCCCTGGTTAATGATTTTCTGTAGTCCTGTTGTAGACTCAATACACATTCGTCTTGACTCATATGAAATAAAATATCAAGTTTACGACAAGGCAAGTGAATAATGCGGAATTATATTATAAAAACGTGCTGAAGCGGCATTAAACGAAAAATAACCGTATATGCGTAAAAATGTGTAATTAAAAATAACTTACTGATGCCAATCAGCGCCTCGACACTTCCGATTCGTTAATACCATCGTATTGATACGTGTCGCTTTTGAAATGCCGAATGCCGTTTTGAATCAGGCATTGCTCCATCCATAACCGCGACATTTCGTGTTTCCGGGATGCATTTACTAATAAAGTGATTAGTCCCATAACAGTAACTCATGTTGTATTCAGGGAGATGGCAGTGTTCATCTTCTGGAACGTGAGGTTCCAGAATTCTGCATTTCCCTTTCGCGTGTATCCCCAGCGGAGCACCGCCAGGCCGGGACAGGCTCCCGCCTGGTTTCCCCGCATGTGTGTAATGTATGTAAGTGTGTGTGTGTGTGTGTAAGTGCGAGAGAGAGAGAGAGAGCGCGAGAGAGAGCGAGAGAGCGAGAGAGAGCGAGAGCGAGAGAGAGCGAGAGAGAGAGCAAGAGAGAGCGAGAGAGAGCGAGAGAGCGAGAGCGAGAGAGAGAGCGCGAGAGAGAGAGCGAGAGAGAGCGAGAGAGAGGGGGAGGGGGAGTAGAGGAAAGGATAGGACACAGACGAGGAAAGATCAGATCGCGCGCAATCCATGGCTCGTTTAAGGTGATGTTAAGGTATCGACGTGGTATCGGTCAAAGAAACCTCTGAAAACAAGGGACCAGAACAGCCGTTCAGTAGAATTATGGTACAAATAGGGATTGAATTCGACGTAGTGGCTAAAATTCCTCGCAGTCTGGGCTAGACTCTGACCGGGGGATCTAAAGTTCGAGTCCCGTCTGTGGCAGGATTTTCGACACTAGCTGGATCAAATTCAGTCTCTGTCCGGAGTAGAATTCGAGCGGCCAGCTGCTCTGATTCGTAGTTTTTCGTGGTTTCGCCAATTAACACCAGGCGAAATCCGGAACATTACCCTAACAAACGGGCCCCAGACCGCGCGCTATCTTTCCTTTCTCTTCCTTGTTCTATCTTCACACACACACACACACACACACACACACACACACACACTAACATCACTACACATGTCGGGAGACCTGTCGGAAGCACAGAGCTTGTCCCGGTGGGGGCTGTGCCCCGCTGGTAGGAGATACCCAGTTGAGAAAAATCCTTAGCCGACGATGGGTCGGCACCGGATCTCGCCATCCAGCGGGGGAAGATCACCGCCACACCCCCTGGAAAAACATGTTGTATACTTAAGGGACTAATGACGTAGCATTTGCCGCGCCCGGAATCACTAGCAATCAACCAATCTGGACTACGACCTCTCGGTAAGCGACGTTGCAGAGACAGCAGCAAAGCTGTCGCCGAGCCATGACAGCCGGGGTGGCGTCTGCCACCAGCGACGCCGCGGGGCGCCTCACCGCTCGCCGTCGGCGTCGGCGTCGGCGCCACGCGAAAGGTCGAGCGGTGACGGCGGCAGCGGCGGCGGTCCGGCGCCGCGCAGGGCTGCGCTCGTCAGTGCGCCCGCCCGCCCGCCCGCTCTCGCCCGCTCTCGCCCGCTCTCGCCCGCTCTCGCCCGCTCTCGCCCGCTCTCGCCCGCTCTCGCCCGCCCGCCCGCTCTCGCCGGCCCGCCCGCCCGCCCGCTCTCGCCCGCCCGCTCTCGCCCGCCCGCTCTCGCCCGCCCGCCCGCCCGCCCGCCCGCTCTCGCCCGCCCGCCCGCTCTCGCCCGCCCGCCCGCCCGCCCGCCCGCCCGCCCGCCCGCCCGCCCGCTCTCGCTCGCCCGCCCGCCCGCTCTCGCTCGCCCGCCCGCCCGCTCTCGCTCGCCCGCCCGCCCGCTCTCGCCCGCCCGCCCGCCCGCTCTCGCCTGCCCGCCCGCCCACCCGCCCGCTCTCGCCCGCCCGCCCGCTCTCGCCCGCCCGCCCGCTCTCGCCCGCCCGCCCGCTCTCGCCCGCCCGCCCGCTCTCGCCCGCCCGCCCGCTCTCGCCCGCCCGCTCTCGCCCGCCCGCCCGCCCGCCCGCCCGCCCGCTCTCGCCCGCCCGCCCGCTCTCGCCCGCCCGCCCGCCCGCCCGCCCGCCCGCTCTCGCCCGCCCGCCCGCTCTCGCCCGCCCGCCCGCTCTCGCCCGCCCGCCCTCGCCCGCGCGACCTCTGATCCGAGCATCGATCTGTTTCATTTCCGCGTCGCCATGGCGACCGGCCGCCGGCTCCAGCGCGGCCGCGTTGCTAGGGAGCCGGCGGAGCGGCCACGCGAGGGCGGCGCCTGCGGCCGGGGCGAGGGCGCGTGGCAGTGACAGCGGCAAGGGCCGTTCGGAGGCACTTCAATGGGGCCACGGGATGAATTGGCGGTGCAAATCAGTGCTGTACAAATGCTCTACAGTACAGCGGGATGTGTCAACGAGAATACCGTGTGCTTCAAAGTCATGGCAGAGTACTCACTGCAGAGATCATGAGAACATTCATGAGAAGAATGAAATCTGATTAGTGAGAAGAATAAAAAAAACACACTAGCACAAGGAATCATAACTAGTTTGTGAATCAAGATGGTTTTATTTCAGAAATATATCTGAAACTTTTACGGGATCTAACTAATTTTGTACTGAAATGCACCAACATAGTAATGAACTTTACATTACTAAACAAGATGCAAATTCTGTCGTAAGCGCTCTGTATAATATTCTAGCGTCACCTTTGATATTGAACAAAAGCGGCAATCGCTTGTCGTATGTTGTAAATGAAGTAAACCAGATTGAGAACCCACGCAACACATGAATACATGAAAAGGTCGACGGTAGCGACGACGGAAAACGTCTGTGTGACAATGCGATGAAAACGACGGTTTCATGGCACATTTTGTATAGAAAATATTTACTCCCTGATCGGTACTGTCGTCTAGTTATATTCGTGGTCAAAACGAACGTAAGTAACGTTTTTTTAATACTCCGAAACAAATGAAACTTCGTTCACGTCTTGTGTATGCAAAGTATTCTGAAGATTAGTAAACTTGAAATATAAATCATAAGTGACAAGTCAATTCTGTTTCTTTCGCTGCAATGAATCTTCGTGAAGTCCGCAATTTCATGATGTAGGGAAGCTCCTTACATCGTGCTTAAATTCACAGCAATGATAGTTTAGAAACGAGTGAAATTTTAAAAACGATTCATCCGAGAGTGTATTTACTCGATTAAAACCTCCACATCGAAATCCTTTCTTATTTTACAACTGGGAAGCGTGAATCGTGTATTTGGTGAGGCAACTGATTGCTAATTGGAAATCTGTCAGCCTGTATTCAGTTTTTAATTTTACTACTGTTCAATGTGTATTACTGATACAAAATGTTCCTATTTTCCTTGTATCATAACATGCAAAATTCTAAAATTTTCAGCTTAAATCTCTTTGGTGCACCCGTAGGGGAGACACATTCCGTCCCAGCAGTGTCAAATGTACTGCATTTTGTGTTGATGCGGTCGAATCAATTATACATCATATTTTATTGGCGAATTATAGAGAAAAGAGATTTTTTTAAAACTTGATCTTGAAAAAATATGTTTATGGCATGGTATTGTCAAATGGTAAACTTATATTTCAGGGTATGTGACTGCAATCCCTGCAGTTTAGTGATACAATGATGTTTTCTTTCGACTTTTTTTCTTTTATAGTAGAATGCTTTCATCTTCTTGTAATTGGACATCTTTCTTCAATCCAACAAATTTTTCCTCGGAGCCAATTGATAACATCATTATCTCCTAAACATGGTTGGTCTTTAGTGTACACCCTGGCACATATACTTTTACCATTCGAAGGTACGATTGCGATTGTCTCAACTTTATTATTTGTTTTGTAAATATTTTTATATAACAATGTAATTCTCGTACTATAGCTTACTGACAAGTGTTGAGAGAAATATTTTAATTTTAGAGCAAAATCCACGCTGCTATAGAAATCTGCTTGTTTTGTCGGAATATGTATCGACAATCTGGAAAGAGAAAAATACGAATGCCAATATATGCTAACAATTTAATTGGCTTTTGTTGTAATGTGTGGATCAGTTTTATAATTAGTACAGTGCGTGTACCATTCATAATGTACTGTAATTAATTAATTTATCTGTAAATAAGCCTAAAAATGTCACTCATATTTTGATTTCATCGGTAATATATCGGTCGTTCTTCACCGATACTTTGTTGAGATCCCGGACATTATATCTGGCCACTTTCTGAATAGTTTCTGGTGTCAAACGCTCCCGCAGGTACTCGGCCAGAGCTTACAGTTGGACTCACCAGAGTGCAGCCAAGTAATAGCTATTAACATACCTAGAAATGGTATGAGTGTTATTACTGCCGAAAGCCAAAAGTTAAAAATCGAGGCAGAGCGTAGCGGAGCCGAGATTTTTAATTTGGACGAGGCAGTAATAACACTGTAACATTTCGTGGTATGTTCAGCGTTTTATCGGTCACCATAAAAGCTCAATTGTTTTGAGAAAATTTACGACATTACTGCGATATGAAACACATAAATTCTGTTGTTGCGGCACGATAATCGATATTGTTTGGTATTGCTTGCGATATATGTAGTTCAACAATACGCTTGTATACCGTGGCTCGAGGAAGATGGACGATGAAAATTCGTCTGTACCTAAAGAATTTATTAAATATGTATTTTTCAAACTGCACAATTAATAACATTATAATTAATAATGAACATCCCCAAAAATAATGCGTTTCTTTGATTACTATTTGTCTTGCAAATTACCATGTGATATTTTTCGTAATAATGTTGACTTGCGATGAATGAGTGCTTGTTTATTTAGGTTACTAAGGATGTTAAAACCCGTTGCTAAGGATTTTAAATTTCTTAACCTACAGGTGCACTTAACAAACTTCTTGGGTTACATGTTAACAAGGGTTAAAGACGCATGTGATCGATAAATGTGGAAAATTACCACCTCATAAACCAAAGAGACAAGTTCCGCAAGGGTTTAGCTTTGTCCCTAAAGGAGGCTGAAGCGCGAGGCGAGGTGTGAGGAGCGCCCGGAGCGGCGAGGGAGCCGGCGACGCCCCCGTGCGCGTGGGCGCGAGCCGGATGAATGGAGCCGAGTCGCTGCGTCGTCGGAACGAAGCGAACGAGGGCGGCGGGGGTGGCAGGCGCTCGCCCACTCGCGCCGCTGGGCGTTGCTGCTGCGAAGCCCACGAGAGCCATCGCCCGCGGCGCCCCGCCCCGCGCCATTCTAAATTTATCTCCGCTGCCCAGCGTTGCCCCGGCCCTGGAGCCTTAGCTGGAAAATGTTGTGCCAGCTGGATCTTAACATGTTTTAAGGCTTGCCTTTGCTTTGAAATGAAGTGAAATAACACGATTAATAGCCGGCTGTCGGGTCTAACAATACAGAGAATACATTTCCAGAAAAGCTTCTTTACAAACAAGTTATCCATAATTAAGCCCGAGAATACTAGTGTTTATTGTGAGATAGACGAACATTTTCATCTCCCTTGTTATGTATTATCTAAAACCAGCTGTCGTTTATAATTTGCATCGTTTATGGTAATGACTGTTTCATTTCATTTCTGCATTGAATATTTTATCACTTTCTACTGATATGTCAACTTTGCTAATGAAACAGTATTTCATTTACCAGACCAACATCTCATTATCTACATGTTGAATAAATATTGGCAGTATTCCAACACATCCATTGATATTATCTCATTAACTTTTGGCATTTGAACATTTTTTATTCACCTTTGAAAATATGAAAAATAAAATTTTGCTGGTTGCTCCCCTGTATCATAAATACTGCTTAAAAGTTGTTATTAAAAGCCACAGAAATATTAAGTTACCATAAAATAGGATAATTTTTAATCCTCCATTACTTCTTCATTATATCATATTAGAGATAGTAAAGTAGTTAAATCAAAATGTCTTCAATTTTATTTGAAAAACACCATTTGTTGATTTATGACATTGTCATAACAGTTCTAATATTTTTGATTTTTTAAAACATTTCTCTTTTTGTAATCTTAAATCGTCATTTTTACAACTTTTGCCGTTTTGTCTCATTACATTTAAAGAGTAAAAAAGAAAATAGTCAAAGAAAGAATACTGCTATTTATTAGTAAATATTTATTTTTCCTACTTATTTAATTTTCGTTTTATTTATTTGACAAAAATCCATATAACAGTTTGTTAGTTACGAAAATGACCTTAAAAATGCAAAAATATTTATATGGTCATTTTTGTTGATTTATGAGTTTTCAATAGTAAAGAGTTTGAAAAATATTTCAAAAGACGCCTATTTCTTCAATATTACGTTCTAATTTGATAGATATAAAGCATTACAATCTACAACAAACCTTTTAATGTCATAAAATGCCATCATTTAGCATTTACTCACAGCACAGCACAGCAAAGGTGCCTTAAAAAATTTATTTAGCAAATGCATAGGATAATTGAAATAAAATAACAATTTTTCCTAATCTCTCTTTGAAGTGTAGATTCTAAAGTTCGTTGTAATTAATACATTTGCTGATTTACTTACCAATTATTTTTGAACATTCTGAAGAAGAATGTTCCCTACGAACGCCTGACATTCTCAATAATCATCGACAAAACGGTCTGCATGGTGTAACTTTCACATAATCTCCTTCAATATCTATACCAAGTTAATAAGTAATAAGTCTTTCAATGCAATTCCATCGAATGATTTGAGCATCTCAGAGGTCGTGTCATGCGAGTTTACGGAGCAGCGAGCAGCAGACACTAACGTAAACAGATCGATCAAGTGGGCGGCCAGCACTCGCGTCACCGCTTCGTCGCACGTCATCTGGGGCCCAAGCTCATTACCTCCGCGCCCGACGGCGAATCCCACCAACTCCTAGCAAATTACGAGGAGGGCAATGCTGGCTACTCGCAGGTGCGTGTCGAAGTTTTATAATTCCCCCACCCCCTCTCATTCCATTCACAAGTCCCTCATAATACTCGCCACATCATGTTGCATTAAGTCGTTATATTCATCATCTTGTTTATCATTATTATCCTTGTCTCCACGCGTGCCTTCCTGGGAGGCGTGGCATCGGCTGCGATGACATGATCTGGCTAAATGTGAATCCGGCCCGTGTATTAGCTTCTCGTAATTCACGCCTTACGACTAAAACAAAATCCCATCCAGCGCGCACGTGTGACACACACGCACTCTCACTGCAACGCAAATGCACAAGCGCTCGCGAGAAGCAAAGCCAGCGCGGCGGAGGCGAGCGGCCACGTCGATCGCGGCGCCGGCGCCGGCGCGGGCCCACGCCTTACCTGCCAGGAGGCCCTTGCTGCCCGGCGCCACGTTCTTCTCCTTGGCGGCGGAGTGCGCGCCGGCCAAGGCGAGCACGGCGGCGGCGGCGGCGGCGGCGGCGAACGCGAGCACGCCCCCGCGGAGCGGCGGTAGCGCGCGGACCGACATGATGGGGCACCGGGGGCCGCTGGCTGGCGTCTGGCCGGGGGCGCCGCCGCCGCCGCGCGCCCGCCCGCCGCCCGCGCACGCGCGCTCCCGCCCGCCCACCGCCACTCGCCCCCGGCGCTGCTCGGACGCGCGCGCTGCGTGGGGCGCAGAAACGTTTTCATTGTCACAACAACAACAACAATAATAATAATAATAATAATAATAATAATAACAATAATAATAATAATGACAATAGTAATAATAATAGTAGTAATAATGACTAATAATAATAATAATAATAATAATAATAATAATAATAATAATAATAATAATAATGACAATAATAATAATGACAATAATCAGTCGGTCCCGTGGCGCAGACGGTTGCGGCAGCCGTCGTCTGCGCCGACGAGGCTACAGGTTCGAGTAGACATGCTCGTATTTCTGATTGTCTCTTCGCCCCTTATTATCATCGTCTTATCATCTCATAATTCATACTTCAAGGTGTAAGAACCTTGTTGTGCTGAGGGATACAGCTGAAAAATCCGATCCTGAAAAAACTACACATATTAATCGTGTAGCGTGGTCAGTAATGGCCTAAAAGCCAATAATAATAATAATAATAATAATAATAATAATAATAATAATAATAATAATAATAATAAATAATAATAAAAATAAACTAATTAATACAAATTTTTTTTGTTATTTTGTAACATGGACGATATTTCTCTCAAATTTGTGCGAAAACTACTAAACCTTTCAAAAACATGTACAAAATGTTAATGAAATAAATAATTGTGGAAAACATTTTTTTCCGCGGGCTTTTATCCAGCCAAAAGCCAGTTACGTTCCTATGGGACGCTTTTTCGACAGGACCAACACCACAGCTGGATCCTGTGATCTGGGATCAGCAGATCCCGAGACACTCCGCGAGTCGGTACACACTTTTAGCCATCTCAGCCACCCAGGTGGGCAAAAAAAAAAATTAATACGAAATCCGTGGAGATAAAAGTTGCTATTTTCAATATCTTAGTTGTAAGAAGATGCCGAAAAATTCTAACTTCTGCAATATTCGGAAATTCAGAGCCAACAGTGAAAATTGGTCCTATACCATCTTTATACCTACGTGTATTTCACTCTATTCTTACAAAAAATTTAAATAAATTTGGAGCCATTTTGTAGAAATTTTCGAAAATGTCCCAGGGGCTTCAAGTAACATACCCCCAAAATTTATAAAATGTTTATCACAACTGCTGAGCTACGATTCGGGCCCGATTGACCCGGCAATATTCATTTTGAAAAAAATCGTAAGAACAGTTTAGGAGCTAGTGTTGTTCTCAGACAGAGAGAGACGGGCAGACAGACGGTCGGGCGGGCGGACAAAAGGACGGACAGAAAGACGGACTTTAGAAATACAATTTCAATATCAGGTGACCCCAAAATTTGTATTTCCGTTAAAATCTCTAAATTCATTTTCTGCATTACATAACTATCTCTATACTATGTGTAGTATTCCATTATGTATATCCGTACGTGAACGATAAAGTAATAATAATAATAATAATAATAATAATAATAATAATAATAATAATAATAATTATTATTATTATTATTATTATTAATAATATTATTATTATTTATTACTGGTTTTCTTTCTCAGTGAAAGCTGGGCATAGGGAATCTGTCTTTTGGTGTCTTAGAACCAAATTTAGGTCTAGTGAAAAGGGAATTCACCCTGTCCCACTTGGGACAACTGTGAAACAGTTATTACAAGCCTATCATCTGTAGGGACCTCAACATCAATTATGTATGATGTTTTAGATATTTTATCAAACAGAACAACGCCTGATCTAGTCTATATTCTTCCACTGTTCGATCAGTGATAATTATACACTCCCACAGGATTCGAGCTCGATCATTCTTGATGACTTGTTCTGGTTTGCACTTGTAGTAAGGTTGCTCCCTCTATGAAAATCTGGCAAGGGCTTGGTGAATTACTTTTTCTCTTACAGTTTTTCTTAAGGTATTCTGTTTGAGCTAATGCGGGGCATCCACAGCAAATATGCTGGATTGACTGGTCGGTAGATTTACATAGGCGACACGGGCTATCAATTGGCTGACCCATTTTTTATATGCTCTGGTTTTGACAACTTGGCCTTGAATGGAGAAAAGAAATCTCTGTCTCTCCGGAGAGGTTTCCAGTTCGAAGCCACTCCACTAAGCTTTTCTTATCAATGTTTTCCGAAATTAATATTGCAAAAAATCTGCCATGAAGTTTCTTTCTTTGCCAGGCATTCACGCAGTCTTGATGCTTTAGGTAATCAAAATCATTGCATAGTTGTGCCAGACATTGTGGGGTCTTTTTTATCTTGATTCCAGATAGTTTTGTGAACAGAGTTAATGGTCACAAAGTACCGACGTAGCTTTTCTTTTTGTTGTCGGCATAGTCCCTCCAAGTTAAGGAGTCCTCTTCTTGCACTAAGTACAGCCTAAGCACTGAACTCTGAGGGTGGTGAAGTCGGTGCATTGTAAGCATAGTTCTTATTTTTCTGTCAAAAGTCTGTAAGGATGTTTCTGTCCATTTTATTTACACCAAATGTGTATTGCTATGTGAACAGCCCAAGTAATGTTAGCAGATTTTTCCTTTTTGAATTGAAGCAAATGATTGCAAGCTTGAATATTATTATTATTATTATTATTATTATTATTATTATTATTATTATTATTATTATTATTATTATTATTATTATTATTATTATTATCATTATTATTATTATTATTATTGTCGTTGTTGTTATCTTTTGTGTTTCTCAGCAGCGTGTGCTAGGTTCAATTTGCCCATTCCTGCCACGATTAGGAAAGAGCAAGAACTGAGAAGAGTAATTTCACTCTGACCCCCAAGACCGATATGGGAGCCTCATTTGTGTTAGTTCAAGAACTTGCGAACTAAAAGACATGTTTCTAGGATCACTGATTTCTGTTCTTAATTGAGGATTCGTTCTGGTAACCCTATTTTTTTTATATTTTTCATGAAATTACTTGTTACGACACCTTCAGCCGAAGTAACAAATCTATACGAATGTTGTTACGCCCTGTAGTTTCCCAATTTGTTTTATGTCTAGAGCAAGATTTTCATACTTAGTAATTTTCTCTGCCTCTGTTTTCTTTAGATTGTGTGTCAATGGTCCGGCAACATCAACATCTTCCTTTCCCCTGTCAATCAAAACTATATCTGGTCTATTGAAGGCCAGAGTTTTATCTGTTATTATGGATCTGCCCCAGTAAATGATGGTATTGTTTGCTTCCAGTACGAGATGGGTTGTATTTATAATACGGAGGAGCTCCACTATTTAACATTCCATGCTTAAGAGCCAGTAGTTGACGCACAGTCTTAGCTAGTTGGTTGAGTCTCTCCACGTACGCGCTTTCGGCAAGTTCAGTACGTTGTATGTTCAATTGTTTCACCATTGGTACTGCATTTCCTGCATTAGCCAACCAGTGGCATGTTCATACATTTTTTCATAGTTCCTAGTTCGGCAAACTATCTTGGATTGACATTATAAATCCTTCTGTTTCTGGGTATAAATAGCTGTCTTATAGCCATTTCAGCGAGGATTGTGTTTCAACATAAGGTTAATGAATAGCTTTAAGAAATTTCCCACTCAAGTTTAGTGGTGTGTAACCACCATCTGCTTGTAGAGCCATTTTTATTAAGACATCTTCACTCGAGAGTAACTTTTGCTTCATTTTTCTTTTTTGCATTCTGCAGAGATTTTTAATGTTCAGCAAGTCCTTACCTCCACTTTGGAGTAGGAATAGATTTTTAATAGATGGGTTTGTATAAAGACACCTAAATTAGTAAGCAGCCTTCTAGTCAATCTATTTAAATCAGCGAAGTTTGCATACGACCACTTGAGGGTTCCAAAAGAATAGTAAAGTGTAGGAATTGCTCGCTTTGGTAGTCCATATGCCCCTAACAATTTCAGTTAATTTATTTAGAGAGATGTTGTTAGCAAATTTCCAGTGTTCCGAAAATATGGAGTCTTTTTCAGGTGCTTTATTGTTCTTGAGAGATGTAATTATATTTTTAATTTCCTCGGCAGTTGATGATAGTGAATCGGGTTGTTAAGGGGTTTGATGCTGAAAGGTAAAGTTCAACCGAGGAGAATCACAGTTCAGCAGCTTTTCAAAGTACATAGCAAGTATTTTACAACTTTCTACATTATTAAATGCAATTTTTCCATAACGACCTTTAAAGCAGAGACTGGGAGGGGGATTCTTACTAAGATTCTACTTAAACGTTTTGTTAAAAAACCCTACCTTTTTTTCAAAATTAAATGCTGTTGAATTTGTTGTTCATACTCTTTATCATTTAATATCTTTCAACATTACGAATTAATTTGGTTGTTTTGTTTCTAACTTTTACAAACTGTATTCTATTTTCATTGTTTTGTCTACATTCCAAACTTGCCAGGCTTGTTGTCTTCTGTTAACTACTTCCTCACAGTCACTTCCACCACATCCGTTTCTTCTATTTAATCAGGGGAATTGTGTCTTTGGCTGTTTGTGCAAAAGATTCTTTAAGTTGTTTCGAAGCTTCCGGGTTGTGCGTAGTCAATTTATTGGTAAATTCTTTATCAAGTTTTCAGTCGAATTTATTAATATTGTATTTTAGTTGATGTCTGGTGTTTTGAATGAAATGTTGTTTTAATTTTGAATAGATAACGGTCGGAGTCTAACTTAGCGCTTCCTTCGACATTTTGAATTACTTTTGAAGATTTCCTAGATAGTGCAGCATGATCAATTTGGAATTCACCTCAGTAAAGATTCGAAGAGATCCAGGTTTTTTGTTTCCATGGAAGATTCTTGAAAGCAGTTGACTTCATTACAAGATCAGCCGTTCTACAAAGTTTTATTGATCGTTCAGCACTTCGATTTGTTCTTTTGTCAGCTGAATAGTCTCCAACAATGTACCTGAATTTTCTTTCCCTGCCTATTTGAGCATTAAAAAATCCTAACATAATTATTACGTGATTTTCTGGAATTTTTACAAGACTTTCTTCTACTTCATCTCAAAATTTGTCAGAATCTTCTCTCAGAATCAGAATCAGTTTCTTTAATTACAGTTTTAATAATAATAATAATAATAATAATAATAATAATAATAATAATAATAATAATAATAATATATTTATATTATACATTATTATATAATTTTATATAATTATATAATACATTGAAAAATTTTCCGTATTTTAAACCATTGTTTTAGAAGTTAAAAAACGTTCCAATGAAATCGAAACTTCAGCGTTTCTGGCAACCCATGTCACGGGACAAGGAAACCTTCCGATTACGTAATAGAGCGACCCGAAAAGTCTTACTTTGAACATTACGACATAAAAAAACTTAACTCATGTCCCTTACAGCGGCCCGAACTCTTGATTTCCAGGTCCATGAACACATCGTTTCCGAATTACGAATGATGGTGAACTGAACTGAAACGTATTGTATGTCGCGAGTTGTATGTGCGCCTGATTTCCCAAATTTGCCATATCTACAAACGCCCGATGAATTTCTTTAAAATTCTCCGATGCAGAATTTGGGTGATTGTGAGCCGCCCTTCACCACCCTCCCACCGCATCCAGCCGCTGAATGACTCTGGACATGCACCGGCATTGTTGTTGTTATTGTTGTTATTATTATTAATATTAGCAGCAGAAATGAGATTTCTTAGGAAAGTTAAAGGCTGCATTAAACAAGACCAGATAAGAAATGAGGATATCTGTAAAGAACTATATATATACAACATAAATGAAAGGATCTTAGAAAACAGGTAAGAATGGCGGCGCCATATCGAAAGAATGGAGGAAGATCGTATTCCACAATTAGTGATGAACTACCAACCGAAGGGAAGAAGAGATATCGGCCGACCCAGAAAGAGATGGTCCTGAATTGCAAAGTGAAGACGGACCAGGCATTTCTGCCTAATCCTTGAAATGGAGAATTATTATTATTATTATTATTATTATTATTATTATTATTATGTTTCTTATGGTTCCTAAATACTCAGATAGATCACAGTAAGAACGCACCCACATAAATACTGTTTCTGAACTCGGACGGCGCAATTCAGTTGTTTTCCGGTAGACCTAGTCTCGCGTTGTGGCGATTTGTACTGAATTTACACAGACTGTGTATGCACGACTTTTGGTTTTTATACTTCTTTTGAGATCTTGAAATTTCTGTACAGAATCTGTTTGAGAATTTGCAATAAAACTGTACTGTGTTTCCGGCCGTTGCACGTATACTCATGGATATTGTTTTGGCAAACCTTTAACAGAAAATTCTGCTATCAACCTCACCTTAATGTATATAACAGAATATTTGAAATACAATTTCCAAATAATAATCAGATCACCCTCACCGCTTTGATGTTTTCCGTAGATATGATAAGAAAGTACATTGAATACTTACAATAATTGTAATTAGATTTAGATTTATTTAGTAAAAAAAACAGTAAATACTGTATGTGACGTATGGGGGTGAAGATCATCTGCACATGTTTTCTTGAGTTCCAGAAACCCTTCCCGTCGTTTTAAATATAAATAGTTGAAAGATGAGTAAAGGTTTAAAAAAAAATAAATAAAAATAAATTTAAAAAAGCTCGAAATTAGCAATATTTGAAAAAATATACATTTTCGTTCCCTAGTTACAGAAAATTTATTTGCATCGGTAAACGAATTGCATGTATGATTTTTCTGCATTGCTACAAAATAGTAAATCTGTAGCTGCGATCTATTCAATATATAATTTCCTCCATTTCTCTTTTTTTCTCTTTTTTGGTACCTCACTAGTTTAAATTGTTCACTGGGAGCCGAATAGGGAGGCATCAAAATCGGTGGCTTTACAGCTTTAATATATACGATGTGTGTGTGTGTAGATTTGTAAACTTATTTTATATATTCATTAAACTATACTCGAAAATTGGATGGGCATCAGTTTTGAATGTATCATTAATGTGTGAAATTCTCTGTGCTTCTCTGTATTATGTGCTGTAAATGTAAGAGTTGATTTTTTTTCTTTTGTAAAAGTAAGAAATCACTTCGGTTCCTGACTCCATATTCCTACAAGCAGAGACTCCTGTAAGATCGTGGAAACTTGAATGTATTCAATAATCATCTCAACACAACTTATCCATCCGTCATTTTTATAAATCCCCTTCCGCAGTAGATACCGTCATGAATATCCCATCTTCATTCTTTCATCGGTCTGCATCATACCCAGCAACGTACAAACAAAAAATTGGAATTGGCAATAACACCGACTGCCTTCCCTGCGATCAATTCTAAATTATAAAACAGCCAATTTCAGGACGCTCTCAACAATCATAAAAGGCAGGCTTGCTTTCAGTCTTAAATAAAAAAATTAACATCCAATCCAAAAACCTATGTCAATAAGAAAAAACTTACCTCACTCTATTTCTCGTATTTCCGCATTGAAACACATTGAACATTAAGATATCCGATTTTGAGAAAACCTCCCTCTCATTTAAGCCTGCGCACGCCTATCACACAAACAAAACCAAAAACGAAATTTGAATGTATAAACAGTAGTGTGAATCTTGCTTTTAGTAACAAGGAGTGAAAAATATTCCTAGCTCCATGTTCAGTAATGTGTTCAGTGCTGTCATATAACGGCCAAGCGTCTCACTAAACTACGGAGGAGAAAGTGGTTCTTTTATTGCCCGCTAGATACCGCGCAAGGCAGCTGCGAGCTGCCAGGGATTGTTCAAATGAAATTACGATAAAAAACAAAAAAAAGATAAAAACGAAGTTTCTATTTTGGAAAATTCCTTTGGAGAGACACTTCTTACGAACTTCATTAAACATCTCTAATGCCAACATACTAAAAAATACGAAAAAAACATCATGATACAGTTACGCGGGTGTCTTGCTTATTCACACTTCTTCGGGGTATATCGAAGCCCCTTACACACCGGCAAAGAATCTTGCTGGCTCCCCATCAAAAATTTACTTTTCGAGTGTTTTGCCGTGGTGCTGTAGTGCGTGTGTCCTTGAAGCGCAGAGAATTTGATTTATATACAAAGAAGCAAAGACGTTTCGACAAGATTGCACCAAACTTTCTCAAAAAGGAATCAGATTCATAAAAAAATAGGAGAAACTATAAAGGTGACAACACGTCAAAAGAAAAGTAACGAAAATGTTTCTTCTATTTTCATTTTTGTAATAAAACAGCAAAATGCCCTAAAATAGATGGAAGAAGTCCGATTTTCACAATTAAGGCTAAATTTTGGAAAATTATGAACGTTTGAATTTTTTTCGGCGTCTTCCTTCATCTACGCTGTTAAACTTTTGTTAAATTGTATCTGTTTATAAAATTCTGCTTATTGCAAAGTGCGAGAACGCGAACACAGTATTTTCAAAACGAAGACCAAGACCTTTCTTAATTTGTACCAATCCGACAACACTCAATTGTCACAACGAATAATAGAAAAACTTTGTGCCGACTGTCAATCAGAATCAGAACTACATACGTGGGAGGTGACAGAAATTATGTAACTAATTTTTCAAAAAAAGAATTTTCTTAATGGTAGATTTCCTTCATTTACATAAATTGCTCACGTTTGATTACATTTATTAAGTGTACTGATGTTTTGAAATTACATTTCTGTCTTTCGATGAAGCGGCAACCATCACTTGTTGAAGCTCCGGCAGTCACAATCTGTAGTATAAACTACTCTATAAGATTGGATGGCAACAGAAAATCGCAGGAAAAAATAAAACATTATAACAAAGCTTCTGGTCACATATGATATGAAAGAATACACTCTCCACTCAATCATTTCATAAATAATCACTCATCAGTGATCTCAATGAATAAATTATCCAAAAAGGTATTCCTGATTAACAAAACTAGTTACATGTGGTTTCCGCGTTATATAATGAAACTATTAAATAAAACAGGTAAAATGTATTTAATATTTTATTTACAGATCACAGTTTCTGTGATAAATATAGTGAATTTTTAAGAATCTGAACATCATATGTGTTTTTTGATTGTTGTTAAGTAGAAGAATACGTATGGAATAGAAATATACCACTTCTACTTGCATCGTGAATAGATGTGCGCAATAATCTTTCATGTCATTTAATAAATAAATAACATTAATCTTTCAGACGTTCTCTTCGTAAAATGCTTTTCGTCGATGGTGCCAGATCTGTGCTGAGCTTCGCTCGTCGTCGACTGCGCTGCCGCAGCAGAGCAGAAACCGCCACCAGGCGTCGCGACGCCCAGAGCGCCCTCTGCGTCGGAGGCGGCGAGCTGTGCGCGCCCACCAGCGCCCTCTGGCCCTTGCGCCCTCCGGAGAGGGCGCCTCCTCCGCAACTTCCTCCTGGGCGACGGCTGCCTTCGCAGCGCACATTTGCTCCCACACCAGCATCTCCAGGGGGAGCTTCGTGCACCAGTGCACAAGTTTGCATTTCATATGCAATTTCTTGTCCCTTTTGGTCGTCGCTTCCAAGGGTTCGCATGCGTAACCTTAGCGTAACCTTAAGCAATTACGCAATGCGTAATTGTTCAAATTAAAATGGAACCTGAATTTAGGTGACAAAACCTCCCGTTTCGGCGGGACAGTTTCACTTTGAAGTAAATTGTCCCAGCATACCTTTATTATTGTGGAGACGCGTATAAATCCCCCCCTTTAGAATTTGAACGCCTAATCTGTTATGTGACGAAACGCGCAGATCATGTGCTGCGGTAGTAATTATTAGTTGAAGTAGTATTCCAGTCGACCATGCAATTGCATCATGGTGTCTAAATCATGGACATATAATACAAGAATCGCAATGAATGACTGTATTTGAAGCCGGGCGATGTAGCCCACTGCCATATTGTGTCACTATAGTTCCGTTCAAAGCAGTGCATTTTCTCTTAAATACCTCTCAACAAGAAGGGAATACAAGTCATCAGAGCGTTTCCGATACAGGGAATTTCAAAATATGGAAATATGGAATTCGTAAGCAGCGATTGACAGCCCTCAGCCAGTTTCCTTTGTGAAAGCCAGCCGGCGCACACTCGGGATTAGCGAACGAGTAGAGCGCATCATAGGCTGCGTCTGCGCAGTGGCGATCTCAGCTAGGGCCTTGACGAGTCTGGAAGATATAACACTGAGCTAGCTCAAGTTTGTAGGAGACGTACGTGTGACATTGAACGAAGGAAGTTCTCTCCACTGAAAAGAGCTCTCATCCCTTCCTGTAAACAGTTCTTGAGTTGCAATTACGAATACAAATCCATTTCGAATCAATGAAAACCCAAATGAATTTCGTAAACGTATGTAGTTGGATACTATTTTAATGCGTTTTGAAAAACCGAAGTTAGAGTGTTTGTTATGCCTTCGTGCAGTCCGTCCAGCTGGCCTCTGTTTTCTCCTCTACGTATGGACAGGTACGAGAATGAAATGCTGCTTGAGTACGATAAGATGGTGAGGGCAAGTGTACGCGAGTTGCTTTCCCTCCCCATCGATGTCACGAATGCAGTCAGCTATGCCTCAAAGAACAACGGGGGTGCGGGGTCCACGAACTGAGATTCGAAGTATCTGGAGCGTGGACTGCGCCTACAAAATCCTCACCAGTCGAGACGCCCACCTACGCGTGCGGATCTTGTCCAGGACGCCGCGTAGAGGGTCGCGCAGAAGGGCGCTTTCGTGGCTCAGTGGCGAAGTCGCTTGCCTCTCACCACTGAGGTTCCAGGTTCGAATCTCATAGAGTCCCCGAAGAACCGTGAAATTTGTTACGACAAAACGAGTTTGCGTGCTTCACAAGGGCTACTCGCTAGATAAGACGCTACCCTGGCTAGTCCAACCCCTGTCCTATACCTTACTCCTATCCTAATTCCTTCCCAATTCTGGCTAGACGCGAGCGCGAAGACGCTACCCTGGCGATTCCCTGACTCGACATGACAATACAGACGTGACTAGGCAATACAGCGGCCCCTAGCGGGCGCTTATTAACGGAGTGCGCTCAACGCTCCCTACGGATCCTTACTCCTTACGGAGTTGAATTGAATTGAATTAATGCCTTACTTTACGTGGCGAGACTCAGGCCATTAGGCCTGCTCTTCCGTCTGACCACGCAAATTCCGCTACGCTCCTTTCACCAACTAGCAGAGGAAGAAGGTATTTCTTGGGCGAGAAACAGGCGACTTGAATTTAGCTCAGAGGCTACGTCATTTAGGCTTGAGGATATTTTACATACAAGTAAATCTACTAACAAGGGACAGCCGGCTTTACTTCCCCTCCGAAGGAAGGCGTACGAAGGATTTTGTCGCCCTTAAAAATCCACGGCTTCGATCGAGTTTGAACCCGTCAACTTGGGTACAACAGTCCGGTACGCTAACCGTTACACCATCGGCGCGCGCTTTTTGCGCGAGTTTGGAGACGCGTTCCGATATAGACGGGACAAATTGAGGTGGCACCGGCAGATGAGCGCGTGTGGGAGTATCTCTCGGGCGAGTATCACACGGAGCGGATTATCACACATTCCCCCTTCTGGTCCAGCGCTCGGATCTCCTCGCTGCCCCCAGACTGACGGCCTGCATACTCACGACAGCGGCTGGGCGAGGATGTGGAAGACCACCGACAGCCACCCCCGATACTGTGCGGGACGGAGATAGCTGCTGAGATACGGTGCTGGCTGGGTATAGCGCTAAACGAAGACCTCGTCCCCGAAATCCCCCGCTACTGCCTCCGCGCCAGACAGTGCCTCCGAGAGCCGTGGGAATGTGAGCACTCCACCGTCCTGTGACTGCGAAGGCGGGCTTCCCGCTGTCGGGTCCCGGAGACGCACTGAGGACGCTGTCGCCGATGCCTCTACTCCCCCCCCCCCCCGGCAAGGAATAGGCAAGGAATTTGGTCGAATACAGAGGACAGATTTAAAACACCCTTGCAACTACCGGAGGCATCTCTATCAGGCGCCGTACGGAAAAATATGGCACGGATTACACAAGCAGGGCGTCTTCGCGTCGGCCCTAGGACCTACACTGGCCCCCGGGGCCTACACTGGCCCGCACTGGCCTACACTAGCCAGCCGGTGTGTAAATTCGTCCATGCGAATGGTGTGTAAATTCGCCCGGCTGGATTGCTCCAAAAATTACACCGTAATCCACGAAGTGCTTTTAAATTCTGCCGCCGGAGCTGCGTGCGCGAGGATGAAAACCTCGCCCACGAGACTAGTATGTAGCGTATCGGACTATTGTGCCCAAGTTGGCGGGTTCAAACCCGATCGACGCCGTGGATTTTTAAGGGCGAAAAAATCCTTCGTACGCCTTCCTTCGGAGGGGAAGTAAAGCCGGCTGTTCCCATCCCATGTTAGTAGATTTACTTGCATGTAAAAGAACCTCAAGCCTAAATGACGCCTCTGAGCTAAATTCAAATCGCCCCTTTTCTCGCCCGAGAAATACCTCTTTTCTCTGCTAGTTGGTGAAAGGAGCGTAGCGAAATTTGCGTGGTCAGATGGAAGAGTAGGCCTCATGGCCTGAGTCTCGCCACGTGAAATATGGCATCAATTCAATTCAATTCGCGTCTGAGTGTCGCCTCACTCCGCTGCGAGACAGCTACGTCACAGCCGAGTGCTTGTACTTGTACTGAACGACCCAGCCTTGAAGTACACCGCAGAGACACCATCCATAGTGCCTGTGAAGAAATAGCTGTGCGTGTGCCCCTCCAGATGGTTCTATAGTGGGTTGATAGTGAAGTGCGACATAGGGTGGACAAGTGTATCATAGGGGAGCAAATATTGCCGCGATTTGCCACAACATGCCGCACCCCACAAGAACCAGTGGCAAGTCGAACTGGCAGACTATAAAGCTCACGAAAATAGAATGATCCCTAATGTACATAATGTAAATATGTTAGAATTAAGGGTAGGGCTACTAATAGTTGTAAGTTCATAGTTTATAGATAAGTTAGATTTTAAGAACCCCGTGTACCCAATAGAAATAAATAATTTATATAAATACGTACAATACGGGAAAGTAAAAATTTGGAGAGAAAATTTGAAAATGTTGAGGCTTCATGTAAAGTATCCCCAAACTCAAAATATTTCGTTTCAAAGAGCCGCGAGTCAGATCAATCAGGAAATTTTGGTGGAAATCCTACTCACGGTTTAGCCATTATTGTTCACAGAATAAACTTCTCCCCATAGTGTCACACACAGATTTTAGCTATTTTTGAAGTTAAATCTTCTTTGGTCCTATCTTGCATAGAGGAAGTTAGGTGACCCAAAATGGATTTTCTTGGGAGGAGGTGTTCACGGTGGCTTCCCGTTGCCTTCTCTGAACATTCGACCCAGGCGTCTTTAGAAGCCTACCCTGGGTTTGGGGGGTCCTTATCAAGCAGGCGCGCCTCGCGGACTGTCCCCTTGTATGCCTGGAACGCCCTCACTTTCTCCGCCAGATGTCTGTCGCAGTTACTATATCCGAATCGAACTGTTTGGGGGAAAGTTAGATCTCATTAGGACGGATGTTGTCGGAGGGATTTAATTTTCCCGGGCATACAGCCAGGATTCTTTTACCTACCACAAGTGTGCCATGGCTGCAGTGAACTTTCTGACCTTCGAAAATCCGGGGTCGAACCCGGAATCCGGGTTCAGAGGCCAGTAAGCTAACCCCTCACCCACCAAGGAACCTTGAAGTTAATAAACAAAAATAAATAAATATTGAAGCTAAAGATCTTTTTCTTACTATTCCTCAATATTATATCCCTAAATCATTTCATGCTTACTGTTTTGAAAATATTAGTAGTTTTCGCGTAATTTTGAGTTACTTGTGTAAGAAATGCCGTGACATTAAGGATTCATTGTAAATCTGAGGCCGGAGTGTAACGCAGAGGTACAATAGTTAAGTACTGGAGTTAGGTTCTCGAGTGCAGCGCTCGGATAACTGCGCAGCCTGGTTAAATATTTTGTTTGATACTTTCTGTAAGAATAGAGCACAGTAATTTGAATTCAATGATAGAAGAGAATTTTCATTTTCAGTTTTGAATGTTCAATAAATATATATTTTTTTCGAATCTGGCGCTTTAGTTGGTTGGGAGTTTTTCGAACGATGGCTGATGCTAGTGGGATATTGTAATACGCGTAATCCTTACCTATAATACAAGAAAGTATGCGATGTTGTAGCACCACTATGTACGTAACATAAAATCAAAATGTAGTCAAGTCCAACCAGAATAGGTACTGAAGTCATCCTTTATTGTTCTGTGGCCGACCGAGAGCCAAAGCTGCCATGCAAGTTCTCACTCGTTCACTCGTTTGGACTGGTCTGTCGAGAGTCTGTGATTGGTCGGCCGGGCCGGCGTGCGTGTTCTGTGCTGGCTGCTCTGCGCTCTGCTCCAAAGAGTATATTATGCTCTGCTCCACGTGCGTCAAAGCGGTTTGTTACACTAACCGCGTGGTGAGAGATGTGCTGGTGTAATATTGAGGTTAGTTACGAAGTAAATGCTTAACAGTGTGTAATTGAGTGATGCGATGATGTCACGTCCAAAGACAGATACTTCTGATAAATTTTACAATCTTCGAGAAGGATTGGAAACTTTGTGTAAGAGAGATGGTGCTGCCAGAGATCATTTGGCTCGTTACCTAGAACTTGAGGTAAGGAGGTTGTTTTATACTTTGTAATGTAAACTAAGTTATGTATACTTGTAGACACTTCATTTCTCTTTAGTTTTCACCCCGTCAAATACTAATATTCATATTAGCATTATAATAACACTGTCAGTTCAGTTCGTAACCTGTCTTGTGTCTATTTTTTGACAGTACACACTTTTATAATTTTATATTGGTACTGTATTTGCAGGACTTCAGTGGATCTAATAGAAAATTCTTGTTACGAGATCTTTCTGATTTACTGTGGCAACGTGACTTTACTGAAAATGTTGCTTTGTGTTTCCCAAATATACTACTGGAGCTTCTTATTCGTGCAGAGCAACGCAATAAGGGAGAAGTATTTCATAGATATATGTGCATTGCCTTGGGAAAGCTTGTTAGAGTCCACCCAGATGCTGTCAGGTAAAATAAACAAAATTTTGGATGTTGTTCAATAGTGCATTTCAGAACGGCATAATGTAACAAGTGGGTGATCGTTTATTGATTTGTTTTTATTTATATTTTACTTGCTTTTTGTGAACCAAATCAACCTTAGGATTTTTGTTTATCATGATTGAATTTAGTACTTGGTAATGCTATGTCTGTTTTATCTGTGAATATTACCTGCGTATTGGTGCCTTTTATTTTTCCTATAACAACTAAATGTTTTTGTAATTTATTTTTGCAGATTTGCTTTGCAATATTTTGAGAAACATCCCTCTCCATTTGCTACTGGACAGGATGTGAAGACTCCCCCCAAGAAAAGAAAATTTAATGATGATCATCAGAAAGATGATCTCGATGTTGTTGTAGCATGTTACAATTTTCTTATGATATCATGTGAACATTTTAGGGAAATCTGGGATTGGTCTCAGTTCATGGAATTATATTTTGGACATTCAGATGATCTTATTTCATGGTGATTGTATATATTTGTGGTAGAAATTTGATTATTGATACTTTGGTAATTCAAATAACGTCATCTTGAATTGGTTTTGTTTTCTGTTTATGTTCCTTATTTTAAGATATTTGGAATGTGCCAACTTACGCTTTGCTATAAATTACGCAATGGATTTTCAAATATGTGATATTTTAATTTTTTCATTCCACTTGATATTTGAGTTATCATGGTTCTACTTCCTGAAATGTTTGTTTTCCTGACATTCTATAATATTGTTCTAATATATACCTATTCTTTTATTGTAGGATTGCATGCCATTGTATTGCTTGGGTAACAGGCATGAATGACTATGTGAGACAACATGTTCTAGAACAGTTTATGATTCCTGAAGCAATAAGATCTTGCTCCTTGAAGTTTGATAATCTTCAAGCTGCTGTTCATTTCAAGTTGGTTGGCGAACCTTCTTCTTCAAATGCATATGATGTTCAAAGAATGTATAAAAGTCCTTATTTTGTGACTGTGGCAGGAATTCAATTGAAAACTTGTGGCAGTGTAAGATAAATTTTTACTTTTGTGTTTATTTTTTGTTGTGTGTCTAGTTGTATATCTTGTGTAGTGATAATCTTTAATCAGCGTGTTAAAATATCTTGAGTGTTATAACATTATTATACAGGGTGATTCACCTAACTTTAGCACCTCTTGCAATTTTTGAATTATTGAAGTTATTGCAATGCAGTTTTCATAGAAGTGCATTAGGGAATGAGGCTAATGAATACATGTAGTCATTTCTATTTTATCACTTGTATTTAATGAGATATTGAGGTAACGTTTTTCTCAATGGAACCATACATATTTTCAGAGTTGGTCATGATGAGCATAGAGGACAAATCCAATGATACATTGTGATATGTTAGCTAAGATTTTTTCAATTTTAATTTTTTTTGGCTTGTATTAATGGATATTTTGAATGTAGTGCTCCACCTCTTGAGGTCACACAATGCTCCATCTGCGATCGTGTGCTTGGGGAAGGGAAGCTGATTGGAGTATTTGAAGCTATGGAATATATTCCAAATCCTCACAAAACTGTTGCAATGTCTTTGTCACAACAATGTGTTGCGATTTTCTTGTAGAGCTATGGAAAATATCTTTGAACAATTGCGTTTTCTGAATAGACATTTTTTATTGCAAACCTGAATAATGGGTTAATTTGTACAAGGGAGAAAGTGTTGGTCCCAAATGATTCTGGCTTTGATAGGTTTTTCTGTAATACAAAATTAGGCTGTGCATCATGATGATAGGTTTCTTGTGAAAAAAATTGCAAGATTGGAATAGGTTTTTTTAAAAAAAAATATACAGTGTTAAATGGGAAGCATGTGTTGTTGCATACGTTTTGGGAAGTTTCCATAATCTTAAAAAATTTCTTTTGCAGCCAGGTGAGCTTTCCATTGTTCCTGTTTCTTCTACAATGTCCAACCTCCATAGTCTGGCATTGGGAGTGGCATCCAATAAAGCTGTTTGTTTACAAGGACCAGTAGGAAGTGGTAAAACTGCATTAGTTGAGCAGTTGGCACATATGACAGGTAATTTTCACATACTATTTTTCTTATAGAGTTCTGTGGATTTTAGAAAACCAGTTCTGTGTATGTTTGTCCAAAACTTAAATACCAATATCTCATTTATTTGGTTTAATGTAAGGCTGATTCGTATATGATTCGTATCATGATTCGTATATGATTCGTATCATGTGTTTTAAATCAAATGATTTTTTTTTTTTTAAAAGATCAATAATTTAAATCGATATTTATTATTTGTAATAATTGAAATTATATTTGAATTTTAAGTATTTGTGAAATAAATATTTCTCAGATATTATACTTCAATCAATTAGAAAGATGATATAAAGAATATATTATATTACTTATAAACTTTTTCGTGTTATTGAATTGCACAAAAAAAATTGTACAATTTCTTTGAATGAAGAATGCCTTTTTGCGACATAGTACAAGTATACAGTGCCTCAAGCGTATTTCGTTATGTGGATGCAAGAAAAGTGTTTAAAGAGTGTGAGACTATAAGTAAATCAAGTAAATTTGATTTAAATAAAAAAAAAATGTGATTTTTGTTTCTAGCCTAGTTTTTTGTAATTTCATTGTTGGTTTTGTTTTGTAGGACGTGCCTTGCCTACAGAACAACAGCCTCCACATTTTATGAAAGTGCAACTTGGGGATGAAATTGACAGCAAGATGTTACTCGGAACGTATCGTTGTACAGATATTCCTGGTGAATTTGTGTGGCAGCCTGGAGTTTTAACACAAGTAAGATCTCAATGGTCATCATATAATGCATTGAATGAAATTTTTTGTTTTTGGAATTGGCTTGCAGAACTCTTTGAGCATGTATGTTTTTTATTAATATTATGTATAAAGTATTTTGTTTATGTGCTTTAAAAGTGAATCAGTGCTACTTTTCACCCATTTTTAAGAAATTGTCTCATGTACAAATTGAGCCCATCTTAGTATTCTACTATTCTCTAAAACTATTGGGAAGTACATTCAATCCAAAAGACCATTGAATTTTCTTATTCTCAGTACAAACAGATTTGCATTGTTAAAATAGGATGTTGTGAACATTTGTGGATAATTTTTGCTATTGTCAAAGTAAAATAGATTTTCATATTTATTATTATGTTCTGTTTAATTTCATTATTAAAAAAAGATAAATTGTCTCCCAGGCTGCCATTAATGGGTATTGGATACTTCTGGAAGATTTTGATACAGCGGTCATGGATGTGGCATCTGTTGTAGCTTCTTTATTGGAAACAGGGACATTATCAGTTCCTGGCTATAAAGATACTCTTAAAGTTGCTCCAGGATTTCAGCTTTTTGTTACGCAACGGTAAGTAAACTTCTTAATATGTAACTCAGCGAGGTTGCAAAGATATTTTTAACTGGTGAAATACCAATGGGGAAAATTGTAAAATTCTCATTAGAATCTTCTCCTCTTTTTATTTTTGGTTTGGTTTCTCTGCCCAGAAAGTTTGTCATTCATAACATTCTAGTCTAATTTGTCATTCTATAATGTCTAGCATTTTCTTTTTCATAACATCTTAATTCAAATAATTGTTGTTTTAAGTTATGCACGGAATTCACTCTTCAAATGTTTTATTTTCTAAATGTCAAGTGTGACAAGTGTTTTATAAGAATTTAAATGTCTTAGATGAGTATTTCCAAGAGTTTCATTACTGGAATAATAATCTCTTCCCTCTTTGCTGAACAAAGATGATTCTTTTTTCTGACACAATATTGCAATCTCGCATTTCTATATTTTGTGTAAGTAGATATTAAAGTAAGGTGACATGTTTCATGGGTTGTATTTATAGACATTCAGTTTCTTTAGCTGAAATTATTGTGAATTGGTGTTTTGTGACTGAAAATTTGTTGTTGTGACTGAAACTGTTTTGTGTATTCTGTCTGATCTTCAATTTCAGGACTCTTTCTTCAGTCACTGGTTTTCACAAGCCTATTTCAAACTCGTCAAGTCTTCTAGAGAAACATTGGTTTCAGATGAATGTGGAGCCATTATCAAAATTGGAGTTAATTGAAGTTGTTCAGAAGATGGTCAGTATACATTATTTATGTAGTTCTGTATTCTAAAAAAATATTGGAGAAAAATCTTCGAAGCTTATATTAACTTTCTTCCTTGTAATTTAAAGTTAATGTTAAATCTAGGTATTATCAAATTAATTTGAAATCCATACTGCAATTGCCATTATTCTTCATAATTTGATGATCAAATGTTAATTGTGAATTAATAATAGCCGGAATGAATGAATAAAAAAATTAAAACTAAAACATACCTTATTTTTAGCAGATCCCTGAATCTTGTGTAAACTGCTGGAAATTAGATTCCTCTGTACTCGGTTTTGCAGTAAACTCAAATATAGCCCCCTTTTAATCGTAAATTACATTTTTTCTTCTACTCAGTTTCCTGTTTTGGATACTGTTGCTTCTCGGATGGTGAAAGTTTTCCTATTATTTTCATCGGGAAGCCACCAGTCTGCTCTTAATGCTACTGAAGACATTACTATTGATGGCCTTGGTGGCCTGTCCATAGAAAATCAGACACATGTTACGGAGGCTAGTGGACGATTAATTTCAACTAGGTAAGAACAACAAATAGCTTTACTCCTATTGAAAAATAGTGGCACTTTAAAGTCGAAGCTGGAATGTGATGGGGGACTGTCCTTCAGTTCAATCACGAGTTCCAACACTAATAATTTAAGTTGTAACAAAGCTCCAGATGGCAGTGGTCCCCTCTCTGTCCCGCTCAAATTCTTGAAGTGCCACTGTTTTTAAATCAGAATATATAGACCTTTTGTAACTGTGGGCAAGAGTCATTCCCCCTCCCCTCTTCTCTGCTCTTTCCACCGATATATTTCCCTCCCACAAAATCCTCAAATTCATATTGATAGAAATAATTTTATGAAAAACAAAAATGAAATGACAAAATAAATTTTTCTTTTCATCACAGGGATTTGATAAAATGGTGTCAGCGAGCTATTGAAGGATTTGATGTACGTAAAGCTGATTCCGCTTTGAAAGTCTTACAGGATGGCATTGATATTTTTTGCTGTAGTGTTGCTAATGCAGGTATGTGTTTAACATTGAAGAAAGAAATCCTTTTTACTATCTGACCTTACTTCATAAGTAAAGAAAGTATTGTACATGAGCACCAAAAAACAACAGACTTTTTGACAGAAAAATACACCTTGATACTGAAAACCACTTGATGGCAAAACATCTGTCTGTTCGTCTGAAGTTGACACTAGCACATAAACTGTTCAGACAATTTTCTCCAATGTTGTTATTCCTCAATCAATGTCAATGTCCTGTGAGTTTTAAATGGATATTTTGGGGATTACTTTACATGAAACCTTGATTACATTTTGAAAATTTTCTTTAAAAAGGCTCCAAATTTATTAAATAAACTTTATTCTCAAATAGTGTAGACAATGTTTATAAGATAATCTTGTTCTTGGAGAGCTCCCTGATTTTTCAAAAATTGTAAAAGTTCAAAATTGTCTTCCTACAACTACAATATTAATTATTGATTTTTTTTCTTTAATAAAATCTGGTCTTTAAAGACACAATTTTATATCTTTTGTGAACAAATGAGTCGTTAAGTAAATTTGCATGAAATTTAGAGAAATTTTAAACAATTTATTTTCTCAAAAACAGCTATAATTTTTTTGCTTTAAATTTTCTTCTCATTTATATCAAAGGACAGTGTGCTTGCAGGACTATACTTTGAAGAAAATTATTCTATTGAGAAATATTTTTAATATTAATGAGTTTTGTGTTACTTTGCCCTTGCATAGGTTCAAGACTGAAACTTGCTATATCTATAGCAAGTTGCCTTGGTGTAATCAAGACAAAAGCAGAGTTCTTTTGTCAGACCTATAAACCCAGCATTAATGCAATGCCCAAAAAGTTTATTGCTGGAAGAGCATTTATTGCAAAACAAGAAGCAAGTCTCTGGAGTTTTGCCACGTAAGCGTTTATTAAAAAAAAAGAAAAGAAAAAAAAATCTTATTTCAGCAGTAACATAGTAAATCCTTTTAAAGATCTTAACGTTCTTAGAGAAGTTTTTAAACAATTGAAACTTGTACTGTAAATTAATCATATTGTATTACTGTTGATTGATTATGGAGTTTTCATGTGCAAAATGTGTTAATTCGCTTCAATTTGATTTTAGGACGAACAAATCAAGTTTTGCATTTACACGCCCTGCTGCATGTTTATTGGAGCGGGTATTGTGTTGTGTATCATACAAAGAGCCTGTTCTTCTAGTTGGTGAAACAGGTACAGGCAAGACAAGTGTAGTTCAGTTTTTGGCTGAACGAACTAACAACCATCTTCTGGTCATAAATATGAATCAACAGAGTGACAGCTCTGATCTGTTGGGCGGGTAACAATTAAACCTTTTTTGTAGCAATTCTTTTTATAAAATGTTGCTTATTTGTAGTCGTTTCTTTTTTAAAAATGTTTTGATCATATTTCTTTCAGATACAAACCTGTTGACTTAAAGTTCATTGTCTCTCCAGTCAGAGAAGAATTTGAAGAGCTTTTCAAAAGTTACTTTTCTGTAGAGAGTAATGTTAAATTCTTGGAGAATATTGCTGTAAGTTATAAATTTATTGTCATGGCTACCATTTGTATGCATTACTTTTTTGTTTTGTTTGCAATTGAATGAAATATTAATATAAAAAACAGTGTCTGACACTTTGATATAATTGCCTTTTATAATCTCATGTGGTTATTTACTTGATATAAAAACCATTGAATTGTTTTTACAATTTTCGTTTGTCTTGGCTGACCTGGAATGACTAAATGAATTCGGATTGAAGATAGTATATTTTTTGAGGCATAAGTTAGTGTTTTTCAGATTATTATTATTATTATTATTAAGAAGAAGAATGATTCATTGATTTTTATATAAATCAAGACTTGTATTTTGACGTTAATAAAATGTTGTGTATGTGGGAACTTCAAAACAAGATTTTGTAAAAACTATCCTAATATGTCATACCTCTTTAAAGCTAAATTTAAATGAGTACTCTTTCTGTTTTCATGACTATCTTGAAAATGGAGAGAAAATACAGCAAAGTAGATGGAACACTTCTGAAAGCCCACAAAATTTTCTGCAAAATGTATTTGAATTCATTCTATTAACGTAATTAGACTTGGAGTAATTGAAGGTCAGAATGGGTACTGGAAGTCTGCCAGGAGTGTGCAATAATAAAACGCTGCCTCTAGCAATGATTATCATAGCAAACATGGCTGGCCAGAGTTGCGAGGATGGAATTGGGCAGGGAAGGTAGAGGGTGGGGGAATATATAGGGTACTTCAGCTAGTTTTATTTTCAAATTTTTTCTATTTTATTACGTTGTTGTAGAAATGCTTCATCAAACGAAAGTGGAGCCTCTTAGTAAGACTTATGAAACAGAGTTATCAGGCCGCTCTTGCTCGACTGGAAAATAATGCTTTAGAAGAACTCCGCTATAAGAAGTGGACAGCTCTTGGTGAACGTTTGCTGAAATTGGAATCCCAGATAAATGCACAGAGTGCATTGGCATTTAAATTTATAGAAGGCAGCCTTGTAAAAGCTCTCCAAAAAGGTATTGTGGATTACTATTTGTTTCTTAATGTGCTTCTAAGACAATGTTTCACATTGAAGTACATATTTTAAAAATTGAATTTTAGATTATTATATTAATTGAAAATATTTTTGCAGGTTACTGGGTTCTGTTGGATGAAATTAATTTGGCATCGGCTGAAACTCTTCAGTGCCTGTCAGGCTTACTTGAAGGATCTTCAGCTTCTTTATATTTGTTGGAAAGAGGTGACAGGGAACCTGTTAAACGACATAGTAATTTTCATTTATTTGCTTGTATGAATCCTGCCACTGATGTTGGAAAGAAAGATCTACCTGCTGGTCTGAGAAACAGGTATTTTAAGAGTATGAAGTTCAAACTCTGTCATTGTAGTGATGCAAATTATGATCATAGTAGTGAAGAAAAATAATGTTTGCAGTAAATGTTTAAATTAATCATGAATCAAGAGTTATTTGTTAATTTCTTTTTAATCAGGAATGTGTGAATGTTAGATGTGTTTTTTAAAATTTGAGTTTATTTATGTGTGTTAATTTTTATCTTGAACACTGCACCTGACAGGTTCACTGAATTTTTTGTTGATGAATTGACTGAAATTCCTGACCTCTCTCTCCTGGTTGGAACGTACCTAAATCAGCTTTCTGTTCCACAAGATACAATAGAAAAAATTGTGAAGTTTTATTTGAATGTTCGTGAAGAGGCATCAAAAAATCTCAATGATGGTACTGGGGGCAAACCACATTATAGGTAAGAAATGTTTTTTTTCCGGAATTTAATCGTTATTGTGGTTTGCTTTTATATGGTATAATATGATTTTATGACTTTAATTGATTATGATTTGCTATTTTTTAACCCTTAGCTTGAGAACTTTGTGTCGTGCTTTGCGAGTAGCAGCAACTAATCCTTGTGGTACTGTCTTACGTTCTTTGTATGAGGGGTTGTGTCTGAGTTTTTTGACTCAGTTGGATCATGCATCACATCTGAAAGTAACAGACATGATATCCAAGTAAGCTTTTAATTTTTTAATTTGAATGAATATTTGAAAGTTTTGTGTGATTGTCGTGAATTTTTATAAATTGTGAATTTGTATTGCAGGACTGTTCTCAGTAAAGGGAAGACTAGCATTTTGAAACAACCATTGGTTAAGCCTGTTCATGATGATAATGAAGAATATGTCAATTTTGAAGGTTACTGGGTGTTGCAGGGAAGTTTGGAACCAAAAGTGCCTGAGAAGGTGAGTAAGGCTAATTTATTAATCATAGATGTTGCTTTGTATACCATAAGTTGGTTTTAAAATTGTATCCATCAACGTTGAAAATTTATGAAAGCTTAACTAATTGGGCCAAAAAGTGTGTTAAAAAACTATCGATCTCTGAATTGTGATGTGAAATGTAGTTATGATTTTTCAGTACATTCTCACGCCATCCGTACGCCGCAATTTACACGATTTGGTGAGAGTGGTTGCAATTGGTCATCACCCAGTCCTTTTGCAAGGAGAAACCTCTGTTGGCAAAACAAGTCTTATTACGTACTTGGCTAAAGCATCAGGTAACCATTGTGTCAGAATTAACAATCATGAACATACCGACATTCAAGAATATGTTGGTTCTTATTCTGCTGATGAAAATGGTTGTCTTGTGTTCCGTGAAGGTAAGTCACAATATTAATTGAAAATATTCTATTGATTTCATTCAATAAATAGTGATATTTTATATTTAGCTTAACAAGATAATTTTAATTTCATGAGACAAACATGAACATGCTGAAGTTCTGCAAGTTTTATTTGTTTTTGTTTTTTTAATTTCTTTAGGTATATTAGTTGAAGCCATGAGAAATGGTCATTGGATAATTTTAGATGAACTAAATCTTGCTCCAACTGATGTTTTGGAAGCTCTTAACAGGGTTCTTGATGATAATAGGGAACTGTATATCCCAGAGACACAGGAGACTGTGAAAGCTGATCCTCGATTTATGTTATTTGCTACACAAAATCCATCAGGATTATATGGAGGCAGGAAAGTATGTATCACATGTTCATGGAAAGTTCAGATTCTTTGTCATAACTGAAGTGACCATTTTTAAGTACGCTATTCTTTTGCATTTCAGACTTTGTCTAGAGCATTCAGAAATCGATTTGTGGAATTACATTTTGCTGAAATCCCTCCTAAGGAACTTGAAACTATATTAGAGAAAAGATGCCAGATGCCTGCTTCTTATTGCAAGAAATTAGTGGCTGTGATGACAGAATTGCAGGTAATTCTTTTATATTAAAGCTAATTAACCTTTTTTAGAAACAGAATTCATAAGAATTGAAGTACAAGCTTGATCATTTATTTTATATTTAAAATGTTTATACTTTGATGTTTAAATTGTATTTATCTATTAGGTAATTTTGCATAATTATAATGTGCAAATGTGATGTTTGTCTTACAGCTGCATCGCAAAGGTAGTGCTGCTTTTGCTGGAAAGCAAGGTTTTATGACTTTGCGAGACCTTTTTCGATGGGGTGAACGATACACTTTAGCTAAATATCAACCTCCAACAAAATATTATGATTGGGATCAACATCTTGCTGATGAAGGCTATTTGGTTCTTGCTGGTCGGGTACGCAAATCTGAAGAAGCTGAAGTAATTTCCAAAGTTTTGGAGAAGCACATTAAGAGAAAAGTAGACCCTTGCTCCCTGTTCACCTGTAAGTTTTCATTTTGGTCCAATCTATTTCATGGTTTGATATGAAACTTAGATGTTCTATTTAATATCCTTTTCAGTGAATGATAACACCTCACCTGTAACAAGAGAGATTCTAGAGAAAGTAGTATCATCCAGTGTTCCGGGCTTCAACCATATTGTATGGACATACAACATGAGACGACTGGCAGTTCTAGTTGGTATGATCATATTAGATTTGTTTTTGAAAGTGTTTTGAATGTTCTTTAGGATTTCATTTTATTCTTTTTAACATTGAATTTAACTATGTAAATAATATGAACTTTTAGGCAAGTCATGCCAGTTCCGAGAGCCAGTTCTTTTAGTGGGAGAAACAGGATGTGGGAAAACCACAGTTTGTCAGTTATTGTCGTCCCTAAACAAACAAAAGTTATTTAGTGTCAACTGTCACATGCACACAGAATGCGCTGACTTTCTTGGTGGACTTCGACCTGTTAGAGATCATAATGAAGTAAGTTGGATTATTGGTGTGTTCTTGCAGTGATGAGAGATGATTTTACTTAGATTTAATTTGGAAATTTTAATAACAACATTGTACTCATTCCAGGAAAAACAGAAATTGTTTGAGTGGGTTGATGGACCGTTAATTAAGGCTATGCAGGAAGGTGGTTTGTTCCTTGCTGATGAAATATCTCTGGCTGATGACAGTGTCTTGGAGAGAATGAATTCTCTGCTTGGTAAGTTAATTTTCTTTATAGAGTAAGAATAGCCTTGTAAATTTTCAGTTAAACTCTGAAACTGCTGTCTAACTTTGAATAATGTATTATGTGCTGTTTCCCTAACATGTTAATATTTTAACATGATAAAATTTAGGGATGTTAAGAGATTTGTAAATTAATTCAGTTTCACCTTTTTTGTGTGGTACATTATGATGTGTAAAGATCTTTGTAATCTCTCACAAACTGATTTTGAATGCAGAACCTGAACGTACATTATTGTTGGCTGAAAAGGGAACAGATGGATCACAAGACACTTCTCTAATAGTAGTTGCAAAAGAAAATTTCCTCTTCATTGGCACCATGAATCCTGGAGGTGATTATGGTAAAAAGGAAGTAAGTAGCTTTCAATTATATATTTATGTAAGTTTTCATTGTATTGTGTTATTGCAAATGTTTTAATACAATATAAATAATGTATGTTTTCAGCTGTCTCCAGCTTTGCGCAATAGATTCACAGAAATATGGTGTCAAAGTTGTAATGATCGTGATGACTTGTTGGCCATTATTGAGCATAACTTGCGGCCTGGTTTAACTCTGGGTAATGCAGAACCAGACAACTCAGGAGTAGGATCATGCATGATGGACTTCATTCAATGGTTTACCGCAGCTGAGATAGGCAAAAGGTGTGAGAAGTACCTTTACTAGAATATTTCGAATATTTCCCTCTTCTTTTTGGATAATACTTACTTCTTCTTTGTAATAATATAGGTTTTCGGTGAGTGTAAGAGATATTCTGGCATGGGTGAATTTTATTAACGTGGTGACAGAGAACAAAACATCTGCTTTGAATATTCAAAAAGCATATGTTCATGGCGCCTGTTTGACATTCTTGGACAGTTTTGGATCTGGAGTGACTAGTGCAGAAAGGTTAATGCCAACAATCTTTATTTATTTACTTTTATTTTTTACAAGGGGTGAGAATTTGCTCATTTTTTTCTCTTTGTTTTTCTCAGCTTGTCAAATCTGAGAGTCTATCGAGAGTCATGCTTAAAGGTTTTGTGCCAGCAAGTAAACTTATCTAGGAATGAATTGATTAGTGGTGAGCCAAAGACTACAGAAAAACATTTTGGAATTTCTCCATTTTTCATTGACATTGGTAAGAAACTAAAAATATAGGTTAAGATTTTTGAGACGTGAATTTGTTTTTGGTACTATATTTTCAAGAATTTGTTTGAATGTTACCATTCATAATTTAAAAAATTCAATTTTGCCGTTAAAAACAACAAGGTTATTGATGTTAGATCATTTTGTTACAGGAAAAAATAAACAATCTGTTAATGATTTCACTTTCTATGCTCCCACAACTGGATTTAAT
Source organism: Gryllus longicercus (assembly GCA_038098605.1). Taxonomy (NCBI): domain Eukaryota; kingdom Metazoa; phylum Arthropoda; class Insecta; order Orthoptera; family Gryllidae; genus Gryllus; species Gryllus longicercus. Next base: position 3,473,166 of record JAZDUA010000096.1, read on the forward strand.
GCTCTACATGTCTTGAGAGCTATGCAATTGTCAAAACCCATTTTGTTAGAGGGTAGTCCAGGGGTTGGTAAAACAACTCTCATTACAGCTTTGGCGAAGGCATCTGGCAATAATGTCATTCGTATCAATTTGTCCGAACAAACTGTAAGTTTTTATTATAAACACTTTTTATTATTTGGTCAGAATAGTTGTTTATGTGTTCTAATAAAGCAGGATCTGTATGTTTGCTAGTCATGTTTAACAATATCTTAAATTTGTGAAAAATACAATGCATTTCTTTTTCAAAAGTAATATTTATTACTTCACCATTTTCTTTTAACATAAGTTGATGTTCTGTTTGCTGAAAAATTCCTGTATTTTAAACAGTCTGTTTTGAATTAGCTTATGGGTATAATCTTTTTGCATCAAGTAGCGAATATAAATGGTAACATTTTTGTGTAGTATTATTGTTATTTTACATGCCATTAGTGTTGGATTGGAGTTATCTTTGGATTTTATTTGCACTCTCAGAGTATGGTTATTCCATTGTCTGTAATTCATACAAATTTTATGATTTCGGATTTATGGGGAATGTGATGCAGTTGGAATTCTATTAATAACGGTGTGCTAACGTCTTATTTTGTAGGATATATCAGATTTATTTGGAGCTGATCTGCCAGTGGAAGGAGGCCAAGGAGGGCAGTTTGCCTGGAGGGATGGGCCTTTACTTAGAGCGCTGAAAGCTGGGGACTGGATTCTCCTGGATGAGGTGAAGAAAAAAAAAATAGGAATATTGTTGCATTAGCTTGTGTTACTTAACTCTTTTCTTATTACGTCTTCCATTAATACTTTTCAGCTGAATCTAGCATCACAGTCTGTGCTGGAAGGTCTTAATGCATGTCTGGATCATCGTGGAGAGGTATTCATTCCGGAACTTGATCGTTCATTTCAAGTGAAACCAGGGCGAACTCACTTATTTGGGGCCCAGAATCCTCTCCGACAGGGTGGAGCTCGCCGAGGTCTTCCACAATCCTTTCTCAATCGTTTTACTCAGGTGAGAATTTGGCTATTTTTATCATTATACAAACAGTAGGTAATGTAGTAAGTAGTAATGAATTATTTTGAAATTTAAAAAAAAAAAAAAAATTCTCTTGACAAGATTTTTTTAAAGAACTTTAAATTGTGAAATAATTTGCAAAAGTGTGTGGTAAGAAAATAAATAAGTCTTATAAATAAAATATATTAGTCTTATTTGAATATCCATTGAAGATTTTCAGGATTTTTAATCTTCAGATTGTTGTTCAATGTTGTTTGTCATTGCATCATAATTCTAAACTTTTCAGTTTTGAAGCACACCTTTTCCTATTGGACAAAAGCACTCCTAATCTGGGTTTTGTGTAGATGGTTTCTTGTAAATGGTACAAAACTGTCATCATTTCCTTAGTATATTATAGAGGGAATATTATTTTATTTAGAATATACTTAGCAATTGTGTAAATATTTGCTGTGACTTATTGATTCATTTTGTTATTTATAGGTGTACATTGATGCACTGTCTGATCAAGATTTAGAGTTTATTATTTGCTCTTTGTATCCAATGGTACCTTCACTATTGGTTAAAAAAATGGTTCAGTTTAATGGAAGACTACATCGTGAAACTACTGAACTTCACTTATGGGGATTACGCGGTGGTCCTTGGGAACTGAATTTACGTGATCTGACTCGATGGTGCCAGGCCATGACTCGACATTGTACTCCTAAAGAATCAGATATGGACATTGATTTTGATGATACTTCTGAAACAAACTGTAACCTGAATCCAGGCCAATTTGTAGATCTTATCTATGTTGACCGAATGAGAACTTTCGAGGACAAGGAAAAGGTAACAATAGAAGTCTTGTATTGATATTGGAGTATTTGAAGCATGTTTGTATAGAATAAAACTTGCAATTACCTTTTGTAATTGTTGAGGAGTGGATCCTGGTATTTGTGGGCAATGTGTGCAAATTGTTGTAAGAGGAATCTTATTAGCCTGTTTTCATAGAGCTGCAAATTTTGAACATTTAACTGGGAAAAAATGATGGGAAAATGCTCAATTTCTACTTTTCACATTTCCTTCTTCAGAACATTATAAATAGGGTAATGAAACTAACAGATACATAAATCACAGAACAATAAGCACATAAAACTAATTAACTTCCAAGTACTTTATCGAATAAAAACTAAATTGCACAGAAATATTATTGAAACACTATAAAAGAACCAAGAACAATATAAAACCAAGAACAAAGATGGCATGGAGGCACTGTAACACTCTGACAACTCTGCTTTACCAACATTGAGCATGCTACTCAGGATTATTTAATGAGTATTTTCATAAATACATATTATTATATTTGAATGAATTTATATATATGTGTTCTATATTTATATACATTATATAATGTATTTATATATTAATATATAAATACATATTATTAACAACTTTAATAAAAGCATTATGCCTCGTTTCACTGCACATCGCTTCCACCTCTGAATCTGTTAAAAGGAAACCTACCACCTGCCAGAAGAAACACGCGTGTGTAAACTACCTGAAAGGTTTTGTGATAGATATGTAAAAATAGGTGACAGATAGACATTATCACTAACAAAAGTTTGTGAAAGCTAACTCTGCACATTGTGTGAAAGTGATTACTGTAATTAAATAAGTAATTTAAGAAAGAAAGTGCTAACAAGATTCCACTACATTTAGTATTTTTTAAGGTGTTAATAGTAGTTCTAATGTAGATGTATACATTTTATTTTAATGGTTTGATTTCTTTTCTACAGGTGAAAGAAATATATCGTGAAGAATTCGGTTCAGAGTATCCTTTGAGTTGTGACGTTCCTAATGTACATGTTACTCAAGAGGCAGTGTATCTGGGAGATGAGATTCTCCCACGTATATACCCTGATGTGTTATCTGCCCCTTGCCCTGTATCTCCTGAGAAAAGCCTCCTGCTATTGCGCCAACAATATCCAGCTCTTAGATCACTGGCACGCTGTGTTAATATGAATTGGATGTCTATTATTGTAAGTGCTTATTATATATTTGTAGGTGACATAATATTATAAAATGGCCTTTCGTTGCGTCAATGTGAGCTAATGGTACTGAATAATGTTTCAAATTAAAGGTTGGCCCCTCTGGCAGTGGAAAGACATGCCTTGTTCATTTGCTGTCTCAGCTGGCTGGACGTGAATTGCGAGTGATGGCTGTTAATTCTGCTATGGATACTACTGAGATCCTGGGTGGTTTTGAACAGGTAAGCAAGCATGCCTTAATTTTTTGTCATTGTAGGGTAGAGGCACCAGCTACTAGTCCAACAGCTGTCACCATGTTCAAAGTAATTGATCATGTTGTCAATGACAAGATTAGTGTTCTGTTAAATAATTGTGTAAGGGAGAGAGGAATGTTAGAAATTAAAATTCATATGTGATGAGTCAGTAATGGGTCTCTTCCCCAAATTTGTACAGTAATTTATTGAAGTTGCAGCAGTTCATGTGAGTTGTCTAAACTAGAATTTCTATTAGATGTAGAAAAGAATTATCTAAGATACTGAAGAAATCTGGTGTGAGTTTAATATGTTAAATCTGGTGCATATTTCAAATTATACTCCTTGCAAAATGAAAATTTCCATTTGTGTCCAGTTTTGCATTATGGATAGGCTCCTGAAGCAGCAGGTGGAAATTCTACCCCCCTTTTTTTTCAAGCGTGAATGTAATCTTCGTTTCTGAGCTACAGTGACAGTTGAAGAAAAGAGCGCGTAGTCCGCGGCGTGTTCGCCAGTGGCCTCTCGACTTGTTTCTAGGCGCCTCAAGCAACCGCCGCTAGATAGGGCGAGCGAAGTTCTCTGCGATGTTAAAGAGCAATGGTTTTTACCCTTTATGCTATGTCACATAAAGAAAGTAGTGTAAAGCTTTTGGAAAATGTGCCTCGACATCGTTTTGACGAAAGTTTCCAGTGGAGAATAGGAAAATAATAGCGTATACCCGGAGTCATTCTTGACCCATGTAACATGAAAATTAAAATCTCAATTATAAAAGGGGGGAAGGTGAAATACTTATTTTATTCGTGATAAATCCACGAAGTCATACATGAAAGTCTGGAAGAGTAAGAAAAATGCGAACAAGTGATAGGGAGGGGGGGGGGGACCAAAGGATGAACATTCTTCGACATTTTCTTTTTATATACGTTATTTTCTGTTCAACATGCCTCTGGAGCTTGTAAGCAATGGGTCCCTGGTTCTTTCCATTAGTCGTTGCGTAAATTGTGCCTCTAAAGTGACCGGGCGTAGAAAGTCTGGGAGACTGTGTGTTCCCAGTGCCCGTCGAACCCCGTCGTCGGCCGGGAAAGGAAAGTTTGTCGCGGCGACTCCACGCCAACTTGCCACTCCCGACTCGTCGCCAAACGGTTCAGAGGCCCGGGCGCTCGGCGACCCGAAAATTTACCCTTGACAACGCAATGCGACGTTTAAACTCACAAGCAAGGATACTATAAACGAGGATTTTCAGGGTGTGGCCGCGCCTTTCCTCTTTCTCTTAGATCTTTCCCAAGCTTTCCATCTGCCGAAGAAATCATAGAGTGAAGGCAAACAAGATTGTTGTGCGTCCTTGAAGGTACATGAGATCTCGAGGGAATTAGCCTTCCATGTTGAAAAGTAGTGTACGCAGTATTTTCGTTGAAAACTCTTAATATTTTCGCTGACGTCTCTGAATTTTCAAAATTGCACGAGTCAAAAAACATTTGGGCGTCGACCTACAACTACAATATTGAAGATAGACTTTTTTCCTTAATGAAATTCGTTGTTCAAAGACGGATCTTGAAAGAATGTCAGGTCAAATTTTTCGAAAAATGAGTAGTTTTCGCGTAATTTTTCTTTAAATATAGGCAATTTGTAAACTATTATTTTGTTTTCAAAACTTAATTTTTCCTCCTAGCTTGTGTTGTTGTAGCACCACAAGTTTTAATGAAATTATGAAGAGATGTATGGTCAACAAATAAGTTAATGTTATTACATTACAGTTTCGTTATTTTCAACATATACCTGCTCTTCGAAAAACGTATAAATTAATTGTTTTTTTTTTGTTATAACTGTGTTGTTTTGATTGTAGATTTCATTTTTGAGAAACAATTTGTATTTTGGCGCAAAATATTTCCGCCGCAAAGAATTAATTGCTTCCTTACTTGGATCTGATTCTGACAATATCTACGAAAAAAAAAAAAAAAAAAAAAATCAACTGAGTCTTAGAAGTCTTAACAGTCTCTCCGAGAAATATTCCGATAGGAAATGGCATTTAACGGATGTGTGGAGCTCAAACAAACAGCGAGCGATTCTCGCCCACTGCAATGGTGGAAGGTTTCGGTCTGGAAAGGCAAGTTGGCCCTGTTGACTCGTTAACTTTATGTAAGCTCTTCTCTTATCGACTTTCTCGGGCTTTGTGTCTCGTGTTGGTGTGTCAATCTCTCTCACACGTTCCATCTTGCGGGACATAAACGAGCAGTTAATGATGAAGTTGGTTGCCAAACGAGGCGAAAATAGTATATTGCGAACGACAGCTAAATGGACATATTTTAAGATCAGCAGCAAAGCAGCGGTATATTAAACGAATTTTCATCTTGACATGAATGTACGTTCGTAGTATTTTTGTGTGTTTTGTGTTTCCACCAAAGTGTAAGGTTTTAGTGAGGCACGTTTGAAAATGCCGTATATGATTTACCGTTTCTCATTCGTTGTATCAATCCCCTTTCGTTTATTTTCTGGCACTCTTCAGCTTTTATTGCTTTGTGTACTGAGCAATAATGGAACAGCTGCGCCTATGTCATTTTTTCACGCAAGTCTCTACACAGAGGTCACGTGACGAGAACCTCCTTACTTTCGCTCGGTCTGGAGTTGGAGTTAACGCAAAGTCTAAAAAAGCTTAAAGTGAACTAAAACCGTGTCCAAATTTTGACATTTCTGGAAGTCGCCTAATTCGTTTGCAATGGCATGATCTTGTGACTTGATAATAGATTAAAAAATGTATGTTCTTTGCCGTTCAATCTGAATGCAAGCTTCGTATTTCGAGACCTCGTGAATATTATTACAAACATACAAACAGAACCTTTGAACCCACTCACGATTCAGTGCGAGTTATTACCGTGTTAAATTGTCTGGCGCGTTATTTTCATGTGTTTTTGAATTCATATCATAATTAGCCCATTTCTGTTAAACGTGCATCATGCCTATTGATAAGCTATAAGATCAGAGGAAAAAACGAGTGTTCATTTTATAATTTCATATTTTAACAAGGGACATTTGTACTGAATTTGTTGCCGGGTGTCGGGATTCGTAGATGGCGAATACACGCGAGGCACCGCTTACACTAAAATCGTTATTAGGTGTATTACGTTAGTAATAAAAGTAATTTTCATTATGAAATGGTGGTTTATATTTATTTAGACCGTTAGAACTGTTTACATCGAGTACGTTTTGTGAAGTAGAATCAAACCAGGAGTACTCTCAATGGAAGCAAACCAGGCGTATTTTCTCGGCGTGGTTCAAATAGCTGTGAAGTTCCCCAAAAAATCTGTGAAGAGTGTTAACGTTTCTTTCCAAAGTACGTTCCTGGATACGAGATTTATTTATTTTTCATGCCATTGACAGTAAAGCAAACGTAAACGTTTGTTGCAAACGTAAAATTGCGAGCGCAAACTCCGCGAGCGTACCAAATATTTGTCAGTGTTCATAAACGAGATTTCGCATTTCGCTTCATTTTGTGAATGTGCTTATCAATTTGACGTGTGTTCAAATCTCCATCCACTAAATTAAAACTCTTATTCTTATGATCGTCTCTTTGAGAATTTTATACCAAAAGAGCAGCAAGAAAATACGTTTGTGGAAATGACGGGCGAGACGAACACGTTGCATGCGAGCATTTGTGAATGGAGCGCCAGTCTGCCGACTCCATTATTTCCGCATGGTGGGGCCCAGCGCCGGGTCGCGCTCTTTCCGCACTGCGCTGCAATAAACAACGAGCGGCGAATGTATTGGCACCTTTTTTTAATTACTGATCATCGATACTGATTGCAGTTAGAAACACACTGTATGGTGAATAAACGGAGCCGCATCATTGTCCATTTCCGAGGTATAATTATCGTGTGAGTTTCTGTTTTAATATTTACTTTAGGCGTTAGTTTCTACACATAGGAAGAAGAATGGCGTACTTTTTCGGTATCAGCAACCCAGAAAACGACTTTTTCTGCCGGAATATAGCCCCTTTTTCACTGCAGTATTTCGTAACTTTGTACGTAAGTAGCCGGTGAGAAAGTAAAAATGAACAAATCAGCGTAAACGGTGGCGTCAATGTTTTAATTTGTATTCGCTTTCTGTGAAGGGCCGAGAGCCACCCCGGCCGGCACCGTCGCTCGGGGCAGAGGTGTGTGGAGCGGCGGGAGGGAAAGGGCAGGCGAGGCCCCGGGATCGGCCGCGTGGGGTTGGCGTGCGCGGTGGAGGCGGAGGCGTGACCGCTGGTGCCTCGAATGCGACGCCCGCCCCCCGCGCTGGGCCAATCAATAAGCGAGTTGGCACGCGCGGACCCTCCCGTCTCGTCGTCCCCACCTGCTCAGGCTTCTTGCCATGCCATGTCTTCTGGGATGCCCGCCTCGCTTGGGTTAGAGTTCGGGACGGGAACTCTGAATCGCTCGATGTAAAAAGGAGAGCCTTTGGATTGGGAAGCTTAGTTTCAATTCAACTAACTATTCCTAATTTTATTCATTTTATTTCAATTCAATTTTATTTCAATTCAATTTTATTTCAATTCAATTTTATTTCAATTCAATTTTATTTCAATTCAATTTTATTTCAATTCAATTTTATTTCAATTCAATTTTATTTCAATTCAATTTTATTTCAATTCAATTTCATTTCAATTCAATTTTATTTCAATTCAATTTTATTTCAATTCGATTTTATTTCAATTCGATTTTATTTCAATTCAATTTTATTTCAATTCAATTTTATTTCAATTTTATTTTATTTCAATTTTATTTTATTTCAATTTTATTTTATTTCAATTTTATTTTATTTCAATTTTATTTTATTTCAATTTTATTTTATTTCAATTTTATTTTATTTCAATTTTATTTTATTTCAATTTTATTTTATTTCAATTTTATTTTATTTCAATTTTATTTTATTTCAATTTTATTTTATTTCAATTTTATTTTATTTCAATTTTATTTTATTTCAATTTTATTTTATTTCAATTTTATTTTATTTCAATTTTATTTTATTTCAATTTTATTTTATTTCAATTTTATTTTATTTCAATTTTATTTTATTTCAATTTTATTTTATTTCAATTTTATTTTATTTCAATTCAATTTTATTTCAATTCAACTAACTATTCCTAATTTTATTAATTATTCCTAATTCTTAACTTTACCGGACTTGTCTCGTGACATCTGAACTGCTTTTCCGTCTGGCCACGCAAATTTCATTGCACTCCTTTCGACATCTAGCAGCGAAAAAAGTATCACTCGGGCAACGACACGTGCGATTAGAATTTAGCTCAGGGGCTTCTTCTAGCTTAGATGCAGTAGGTTGACAAAATGGGACAGCCGGCTTTTCTCCCCCTTTGAAGGAAGGCGTACGAAGGATTTTTTGGTCCTGAAAGTTATGAGTATTTTATGATTTTTTCGTATTGTGAAAGAAAAAAACATTAATTACTAATAACCTTTCATTTAATAAAGTAATCATTTGTGTGTGTTTATTCAAAAGAATCGATGTCCCTATTACTTCCTGTTAAAGGAACGCTTGGAAAATGTGGATCGCCACTGCTCCAATTTTGCACTGACAGCATCAATATAATTTGTAGAGTAATAGCAATATCGTCATAGTATCCCATGTTTTTACACATTCTAGTGGCATTTCTCTCTAAGCAATGACAAGTAAACCAGATGGTTTCTTTGCAGATAAGACATGTCGCGATTTATTACAAAAAAATGGTTGTAGTTTATCATGGGGATTGCCTCTAAGATCCTTCGTGCTGTGACGCTTCGGTGCGAGATTTCTTTATTTCAAACTTGTATTTCATATTTCTTTTTATGTGTTTGAACTCTAGTCAGTTTCGAACTGGAACAATCTCTATTCACTCCTTTCGCATCGAGATTTTATACCTGTCAGAGGACTGTATCTGTAGGACAAAGCTCCGTAAGGCAATCTGGACGGCCGCTACGTTCTGCCAAGTCCACCCGTTTTTTTTCTCCCTCAGAGGGACCAGCAAAAATAACTTCATCTCATTAACAACAACTTATGAAACTCGAGTTAAATTAGCCGCGTTAAGCGTCCCCCCATTAGTTGTAAAATATTCTGGCTCTCGAGTCTCAGAGAGTGTGTGCTGTGCTGTGCAAAATGACGATGTTATTTAGCTGTTGACGCTTCACGTTGATAGTCCACTGCGCCAAAACATTTGTTCGCGAAAATGTGTGTTAAACGTTTTAAACTTCTTCTGTGGAAGTACTCTGCGAACTTCGTTGCAAGTCATTTTTATGTGTAATGCATTTACACGAAATGTCAGGACAAACAGCTAAGGGAACTCATTAGCGTGGTTTACCATTTCCTCGATCCATTAGTATAGACGATCCAGTAGATGTCTCACATTTTAAACAAGCGTTTCTTGGGTGTCCAGAATCAATCTAAGCGCTCTAATGCATGTATGGGGATTGAAAATGCCACACATACCTTCGTTCGTTCGCTTAATAGTCGTCATATCCGGACTGCTCCCACTCGTACCTTTTTCTGCCGTTTTAGCGCAGCGATATCCGCAGGGGGACACGACGCTCCGAACTCCATCGGAGGCGCACTTCAGGCTCTGATGCCCCATTACGACGCCGTTAAATTGAATGTTAAGCACGCCATAAAGGACGCGGCAGACCATGCGCAAAATCTGTATTTCCCCTATTTGAAGTTCTATTGAATTGTTAAGCCCCCCTCCCTCCCCTCCGCCGGGGTCGCTGTGGGACGGAGCGTTGCGTTTTACGGTGCGTTGGATCTGTAACTTTCCCCATTAATGGGGGAGGATGGGGCGACGTATCGGTTCACGAGACTTCGGTTGGCACACGCCTTTGTGCGACTAACGAAGTGCGGGTAATTGCTGTTGGTGCGGCGACACGAAAATCGGGCCCTGCTAGTCCCTGCGGTTGCGGGAATTTCGCGCACAATGTGGACACTCCAGATTTGTTATCTGATCGATAACTGCGGCGGATTCTGCCCGTTTTATTTCTGACATCTCCCGGGGGGGTGGCGCTCTCCGTTGTGTTTGTTTGAAGACTTCTCTCGAAATTAGTACGAGATGATTTTTTTCATTGCTTTTTTTAAACAAATTTTATATGCTGAATATCGTTTAGAAATGAAAATATGCTTTCCTACGTGGAACTTATGTTATGTTGAAATTTACGTACGATAAGGTCACAAACTAAATTCTTGCAACCAATCTGTGCTTCGCGCCTGTAACTTTGGTTTTCTACTTCCAAAAGAATACGGGAAGATCGTACGAGGCATGCCCTAGGACTTTGTGGCGGAGGAGTTCTTTGAGGAGAATATTTGCTTTTCGTTCATTTCGCGGTGAGACGTCAATACAACTAGACGTGCGTTAGCGTGAACGTTGATTCTAGAGCGCGTCTTTTTGATATTGAGCACCTGCCGTGTGTTGTTTCCTACTTACGCCCTTTCACGGATCGTTGCTCACAGTTCAGTGAGTTCTCCTTCCCAAAGTCTCTGTTAGGGATTTCTCGTTATCGCTCTCTGCTTCTCATTTTCCCTTCGTTTGTAAATGCGTCGAGGTTTTATATTTCCTTTAGTGTGGTATTGCTGTCCGTCATTTTTCTCAGCTTTGACACGTCCGTACCAATCTTCCTTCCATTTTTAATTTTAACGTGTTGTTGCACGTTCTGGTTCTTTTTCCGTTATCTACTTTCTCACTGTATCCTCAAATTCGTTTACTGTTCACAATTTTGCTGTAGTATTTATTCTGTCCCTGTCGCTTTGGATACTTGACATCGAGCTTTTCTTCCATGATGCTCTCTCTCGGTGTTCTGCTCCTTGGGCGAGATATCACCCTTCCGCCATCCTCGCACCCCTGAATCCCCGAACTCCCCCTCCCCCTCCTCCATTTTTCGCGTGGTGTCCTTAGGGGAGGCCGGCACATAACGCTTTCGAGAATCTTTCAACACGAAGTGTCCCTCACAAAGCACCACGCCATTGGTTCATGAATGTTAATGAAAAACTACATAAAAGCACACCCTGCGCGAGTTAATTTGCTTTCCCTGGCTCGGGCTCCAGGAGAGAGAGGCGGCCGGAAGCCACCGGGCGTAGTTTATGTTTGGCCGTGTGCTTCCTCAGGGCTGTCCAGCTGGTAAATGTTTGGGGTCTTGCGTATTCTCTCCAGCTGAAAATGTATTTCGCTGGTAGCAGTTCTGTGTTGTGAGGGTACCGTGGGGGAGGGGTGAGAGAACTGTGGTAGAGGGGTTGAGAATGATATTTGATATGTTAATGCAAATCTGAATGGTTGAGAACGTTCCCTGATCGTTGTTTTGAAGTTTATCATAAAGTAGAAAAGTTCGGAATGCGTTGATATCACGCTTGTTTTATTGAGAATGATTCCATTTGAGGCTAATTAATGAATATCGGATCACTTCCATATTGTTGCAATTCGGTTACACTGCAGGTTCTTGGAAGGTCGTGTCTTTGAATTTGCAAAATGGTTTTAATTTTGTATAATATCTGAAGCGTGACCTAGTTAAACTAATTTCGAATTCACGTCTGCAGTTATTGAAACACATAATGACATTGTTACGGAGAATAACGATTCATTCATTTCGACGGTAGGAACTACTGAAGAAGTCATAAAACAAGAGTGTTCATTCGAAATATAGAATATTAGCTCTCAACAGGATTTAAATGCAGTGATTTTCCTAAGTAAAGTCTATGAATAATTACCAGTTACCTGATAACAAAAAATACATATTTTTAAGCTCTCAAAATCGAATATATGTCTAAGAGTACAATGATTTCTGCACATGCGAATGAAGAAACCAAGGGCATTTCCTATGTCACATTCTATTTGTAGAGTTTCTGTCCGTCAAGCAACTGAGTGTTGCAATTGCTTCACTTCGCACATCGCATTAGGACGAGGTTACTGCGCATTGATTCAGGTTTTCAAAGTCTCTCGTATTCCTATTCAGATAATTTCAGTACGAATTTGTATACGTATTTTATTGTTATTGGTTGCAGTCTTGATTTCAACATTGAATGAAGGTGTCTTGAATATGGCCGTTATATTCTCAACTGTACGTGTCCACTTCCAACAAATTCCAGCGCAAACCGCTGTTCCTCCGCTAAACTTGGTCAGCCGCCCTGAATCTCACTGGAGTAACGATATGCAAGCGTTGACGATAAGCATCTTTTGTCACGTACGACTTCACTCGCGTTAGCCATAGTGCTAACCTAACCCTACAAAAGGGCAGAATGACCCTCCCCGAGCGTTTGCGGCGGCGGCGACGGCGCCGCCACACATGGCCGCGGTGCACCGGATTGTCCAGGCCTCTTGCCTGCTCAGGCGGCGGATTATGCCAGCGATAAAGGAGGCTGCGGGGCGCGGGCGACAACGGACGGATGCCGCCGGCGTCCTCCTCCTCACCTCTCCCCGCCCTCCCACGCCTGCTCTCGCCGCCGTGGCTTTAACAGTTATTGCGGCGCATAAACAGCGCCGCTGTCGCCGCCAGCGCCGAGCAAGGCGCTGCTTCCCGCCTTCCTTATTCAGCCGAGCGGCGGCGCGGCGCGACGCGACGCGGCGCGGCGCGGGGAACAGCGCAGTGGGTCGCAAATCACGCCGGAAGCGCTCACCCCCAGGCTCGGTGTTTTTTTTTTTTTTTTAAGACAATCGTTTCAGCTGATAAATGTTTAACTTTATAAATTTATAATTAAGTTTTAGTAGGGTATAAAATGAATTGTGGTCTCATTATTTTGCTTTTCAATAATATTTTGCCGTGTTCAGTTTTTTTTATTTTCACCAAAGATTTATAAATTAATTGTAGAAATATAGATCGTTTACAAACTAAATGAAGTTTGATGCTAGAATTACGCCAGTTTTCGCAGTGTTTATGTTGTTGAAAGGAAAATTAATCGTGACTGTAGTTTTCTCCTAAGAGTTGATTGTGCTCGTAATGTCATTGCTCCTTGAGCTCCGAATGACTGCAGTTAGAGATTGGACTTTCTAACTAACTAACTAACTAACATCGCAGTATGTCGTATAATATTAATGTGACCGTGTTTCAGCGTTTATTTCCTGATTTTAAGGTAATATATTTTACACATTTGCTTTCCACGTCTCCACTTCCCCACCCACCCCTCTCTCTGCCTCCCTATCTATCTCTCTAACCTTCTCTCTCCCTGGCCTCTTTCCTCGTCTTCTTCTGCTTCTCCTCCGTCCGTGTGCCACATTTGGGAGGCGGGCGCTGCGCTTCGTTGTGTGGCGACGGGCGCGGCCGGCACGCGGGCCTGGCGTGGGCGCGTAACCGCCCGTTATTGCGTGTGGGTGGGTGCGTGCGAGGCGGGAGGAGGGAAGACGCCTTCATTAAACCGAACGCGCGGATGACTAGCAACTCGGATTGTCTTGTGTTCAGCCGCTCTGCGGAGTATTACACGAGGTCCGGGCGACGTGCGTACTGGGCGCTAGGGCTACGTTTGTCGCTGGAATATTTCGATCTCGGTCATTCCACTCATGTTACGTACATTCAGCGCAGTGTTTCGTGGATGTTTCGCGAAGATGAGTCGAGTGTTGAATGTTTATTGAACGGAAGAGGAATTCCTCTCCTTTAGCGTTATATCCATGTGAATGGTTTATACACATAAAGACACATTAAAGTTTACTTCGTGAAACAAACATGGTGAATTATAAGTAATCATCTTTAAAGATCCAGAACTTCATTTCGAAGTTCGAAGAGGATGTAATTTGTTTCGAGGCTGCAGCCGCATTTTGTGTCCTCTTCTCCACCTCCCTGCTCTCACGGCTCGTGTTAAAAGTATTGGTCTCAGCTTGAGAACGGGATATCGTATAAAACGGGAACGCGTAAAACGCGCGCGGTGCTGTTCAAGAAGGCATTATTCCCGAAGCTAAGGCGCACTCTGTTTGGAACCCATCCTTACACACCAAGCCGGTTCACGGCTCGCATTTTAATGTTCTGCTCGGGATGCAGGGTGGTAAAATTAAATTTACGCTTGTAATTCGTAATTTTACTTGTAGCGCACAACTGCACCCGCCATTACCCGATTCGAACCGTAAATTCTTGGAAAACAATTTCCTAGCTTCCTTAGAGGTGGGATTCTTCCCGAATAGTGATGAATATTTGCTGACGAGGTATAAAGTCGTTTGCGCTGCTTTTTACGTTGCGAATCGCACGGTAAAGTAATAACTATATTTCTTTTCTTACATGAATCCTGTGTATTGAGTCAGCAATTTAACGGTTTTATGTTGTAGTTTTTTTTCTTTTTTTTTTCAAGTAAATCAGCAATTTTACTCTCAGGGATGCATCGAAAACACACTCATTGGCATTTACTGAATAATTGCAGGTTTGAAATTTTTCTGTTCAATCTATTCATTAAATTTGGTAGTTCATTTTGTATTGGTACATTTGTGCTAGCTTCCATATTGTAATCTCAAGGAGATTCGTTACTGCTGTGTGTTACCGCCTGTGGCGCACACGTAAATAATGCTCTTTGTTTATTCATTCAGTCCTACATATGTAATTGCTTTGAAAACACCTGTATTTACCACATTGTTTTAATTAGTGCTCTGTTTTACCTCCCCAAATTCCTGACGAGCGCATTGTTTTATCGAACTAATCGGACATGACGAACCCCTCAATTTTCGAGTGACAAAAGCGATGTTTATGGAAATCGCATGTTTTGCAGTGATACGTATTTAGTGGGCATTAGCATGCAGTACTGTGTGGATTTGGATGTGATTTTATTACCCCAAATTATCGACCAAAAATGCGACAAATTAAGGAACAATACGGAATTAGTGTGTTATTGCAGCCACGATGGACCGTTGTTCCCGTGGGTAGACGTATATTGGTGGTTTGTAAAGCTTTGTATTCCTTTGTATATATATATATATATATATATATATATATATATATATATATATATATATATATATATATAATATACTCACAAAACCACCAAGACCAAGTACATTCCAAAACTATACAATGTAGTTAGTCGAAAACGAATGACAAATGCCCGTAGTTTAGCGTTCATTCTGTTAATTTTGAGATATTATCTAAGTTCAGCTGTTAAATTATCATATTTAGTGAATTATAACTCCTGTTAATAAGAGCAAATAATAACATATGTAGGGCTCATTACCTTTCATTGAAAGAAAAAAATGACGCAATTTCGTTGATTAGGAAGCCGGAACGTTTCTAAAGAAAAATCTTTGGAGATTTAAACATAACGATTTTAAAACCATAATGGACTAAATTTTGTTCATTTTACGATTGATGTTTGTTTTTTATTACATTCTGATTTTCCAGAGAAAGAAGTGAATTCTTGTGTTCTTCTGATGTGAAAATTTGTAACTGATGTACTGTGTTTGAGGGTTATTTTAATTTAAAGAGATATCTTGGGAAGAAGTTACGGAAATATGAAATATGTTGAAATAATGTGTTGGACGGGGGATATTACATGCGTGTGTAAACTGTATTTCGGTTGCAGGTGAGTCGATGAGGATTCTCTGCCGAGTTGAAATGTGTGTGTGTGTGAAGGCGGCGATGTCCGTCAGCGGGGACGCGACCGGGTTTAGAGCGAGGTTTCGTCGATCAGACGCGCACAGCTCCGCTCGCCCGGACCATCACTGACACGACACGACACGACACGACCGGCGCGGCGTCGATCGCCCGCCCTGTCGGCGGCTGCCCGCACCACTCCCCACGCGTCTCCTGCTGATCAGCTCCGCTGCCGGCTCTCGTCGCCAACCCTCGGAAGCGCCCCGTCGCTTCGCGACCGTCGCCACCCACCGGTGCTTTCGGCCACGCACAATTTTGCCGCGTTTCGCCTATCTGATTTGTCTTGTCCTTTTTTGTTTGTTTTTCCGTTTCGGCGCAAACCAAGTTGATCCTTTTTCATTCCCCACGTCTTTTTATTTATTTTTCATGAATTCTTAAGGGTTATTAGTATATTACTGAGATGAAAAACTGTGAAAATGTGTGCCGAAAATGCTGAATTCCCCAAATTTCCATACTCTTTGGCATCCTTACGCTGCTCGAACTGTATCTCGTTGCTCTTCGTTCCGTATGGGATTGGTGTTCAGCTCATGGAGCGTGGTGTTATTGTCTTGCATTTCATCCTCGTGTGATTGGCGTCATCTCCCTATCGCTTCTGTTCCTGTCGTCGCGTGCGACCGCGGCCCGCCGGAACCCTATTTCCGCGCGGTGCGGCGGGCGCGGCGCAAATTGGGCAGGCGTTAGGTATGCAACCCGGCGCTCGGCTCGGGCGACGGTGCTCCGTGCGGCTCCTCCTCCTCCTCTCCCTGCACCTGTCGCGGCCGCTCCCTGCCCGCCAAAGCGCCGACGGAATCTCATCAAGCGTGTTCGCCCGGGGGATAGACGAGGAGACCGCCAGACATCGACGACGTCGGCGGGGCGGGGCGGGGCGGGGAGGCGAGGGGAGTTGGCAGAGCAGCGCACTCGCGAACGCTTGTCGGGCTGTGCCCCGCCGATGGCGTTCGCAGTTCGCGTCGTGCATTAAAGAGGGGGTGGGGCGTCGATGTAAGCTCGCGCAAGACGTGGGTTTCTCACGCACGCCTTCGCATTTACGAGTATATAGTGCTCTCCTCCTGCCGTCTCCAGCCCCATAACGCTGATCTCGCGTTCTTTTTTGCCGCTCTCTTCCCGTGTGCGTTATAGTGTTCTTTCTATATTTCGTACTTTTGTAGGAGCGATATTTGCAGCTTCAGAATACTATACTAAAATATTATTGATTTTAATTGTATATATTTATGTGCTTTCCCCGTAGACCCAACTTTCTCTCCTTCCATTAATCCTCATTTCTTTGACACTATTTTTAGTAGACTGACTTATTTTGGCCACCTTCCTCGTCGTTTTCGTTCTACCGTTACGCGGTTTCTGCTCAGCGGCTTTGTCTTCCCTTGCCAACGCGTGGCCCTCCCACGCACTAGGCGCCGGCTTGTTTGGTATGGTAATCGACGTGCGCCCGGAGCGTCGCGGTGGTGCGCAGCCAGGGAGCGAAATTCGATGTGGATTGTGCACCGTTTCGCATTGGTGCGTCGACTAGCGCCCGCTTACGCCAGCAGCCGATGCGAGTGTGCGCGCTTGCGTTGCCTCTGCGACTTCGTTTCATCCGCGCCCTCACTAATACCATTCATGTGTTCTTCTTGCTCTAGCGTACCCTCGATGCTGTCAAGTTGTCTTTCACGTCGGTTGCTTCCGTGTATCTCTGAAAATACGCTATGTTCTTAAAAAAAATCATTTCGCATCTTCTTTCCCCATATTTTGCCCGGCCGCCGAACCTTGTCGTTTTGATTCGTCTCGTTCATCTCCGACATACTTGTCATGCATTGTCAATCTGAATGCATGCGATGCCTTTGCCGGTTTACACTCGCCGAACTTTCCTCCTCCCCTCTCTCTACTCGCCGAAGGTCCCAACGACCGTGCTCCCGCCATCTCCAACTTCGACCTCTCTCCCGTCGTTGACTTTTCTGCCTCTTCCGCCTCTCACTTGCACCTTTTCAAATAAAGCGCTAGATCGCCCCTTTGTTCTCGTATCTTCTGCTTCAGCAGTCTCTACTATCGACTTTCCTCGTCTTGAAAAAACACGTTACTGCATCGACAGTTCTCGTGCCTGTGCCTACCGTCTTGATGGCCACTGAGGGAACCGCTCTCTTTGTTTCCACTGCATGCCCCCGCCCCGGGCTGCCTGACGTGACCGTTGCCACCAGCAGAACCGTCGTCGTTCACGTGGCCTCTTGAGTGACGGTCGGCGAGATGTGCGGAGTCAATCGCGAAGTTGGGCGGTGACGGCGTGGGCTGGCGGACGACCGCACGCTCTCCGCTTTCCTCCTTTTATCCCGCCTGGCCCCGTTTCGGTCCCCGCCTCCGCTGCCCACGTGCCTGGCCCCGCCGGCGCTTCGCAGTGTTTTCGTTTCCGTGCGGCCAGCAGAGGATCGAGTGTCGTCGCGGACGTGTGACTCGCCGAGGCGGCAGAGGAAGAGGAGGAGCCCTGGCCTCAGGGCACGTTGTGTTTTTTCTGTAACCAATACGCGCCAGCGGTCTCTGTTTCTGCGGATGTCTGACGGCTGTGTGCTTTGAAACGGCTCGTAGTCGGAGCGGGTAGGACTGAGCTCGAACATGATGTTGAGAGTTGTTGGTATTACAGAATTTCCAGTTGTGTGGTACGTAGTATTGGATATTCAGTGTGAACACGACGTGAAGTATTTCTTGTCGTTTTTAAACACATCTTATATTCGAAGTATTAGAAGTTTCTGTTACTTTTGGTGTGAAACAGTTCGACTTTGTGCATGTTTCAGTTCTTCCAAACTAGGATGTGCAGATATTTCAAAGAAAACACATTTTCCAGTTGATTGACAACAATTATGAGAATATCAGAAATTGTCACAGTACTTTTGAAAAATGGAATGTCTGTGCGAGTCTATTTGAAGTATACTTTTCTTTTCTTAGTTTATTCATAGTTCTCTCTCGCGAGAAACTTCCTAAGAGAAATAATTTTCATTCTTCTCTCCGAAGTACGCCCCAACCGACCTTAGCAGAAGCTACCGTGTGAAAGAACCTGAAACGGTAGAATAGGATTCTGCGGAAGGGACTGTGAGAGAAATGTATTTCACTCCTGCACAGGGAGGTTTATTTTACGTATTTCACTCCTGCACAGGGAGGTTTATTTTACATCTCGCCTCTTTTACTTTACTCCCCCCCCCCCCCAGTCGCTGCAGATACATTAGACGATTGGAACATGTTACTGCATTCGTACCTATTAGTCTAATTTGTAGTTTACTATCACTATCGTTGAATCACTTTTGTTATGCTTGTTTTAAAAACGCTTAATTAATGATAATATATAAATTTAAACGTATTTCTGTATTTCACCTTGCTTCAATTTTATTTTAGCCGTTCCCTCCTCACCGTGCTTTATAAATTATCTTGAGAGCTATTCCAAGTAGTACTGGCGTTTCCGCTCACTGTTGCTACTGACGACTTGGTTGGGTATAACATATTCATACAGCATAAATTAGTTTGCACTTCTATCTGCTTTCTTGCATTTATATCATGTTATTTTCTCTCGTTTCTACAGAGTCTTGCAATGGTTTTACCGCTTATGGATTGCTGCTGTCAGCTTCTTGGCCCATTCCAGCATATTCCTATCGTCCATATTTTCTAGTACATGACTCCATTCTCGTGAATCTGGCACTGTTTCATGGTACTGTTCGCCTCTCTGAATTTTGGAGCTGAGTAGCGAAAGGCACGGTCCAGAGAGAGGTACTCCCTGACAATGGATTTGTGATGTAACGCAGCTCGTGAATTCCGGACCGAGCCGAACTAAAATGCGCGAATGTGGAAGTTCGCCAGGCTACTTGCTCAGCCCCTCGGGGGGGGGGGGGAAGGGTACCGAATACGGTGTCCGTGTCGCACCCGTCGCGCCCTGCAAGCGAAAACCCCTCGCCCCCCCCTGCCCGCCCCGCGGACCTTTGTTCGTCGGCTGAACGCCACGCGGCCGGATTAAGAATTAACCCGCACTCAAGACGGAGAGTGGGTTTAATGGCAGGCGGCAGCGCCGCGCGGCGCGGGGCGGCGCGGCGCCGCGCCCGCGACGAACCTCTATTATTCAGCAGGCGCCCCGTGACAGGCGGCGGCGGCGGCGGTGGCGGGCTGCGGGAACGCTGCTTCTCGAGGCGCGCCGCTTCTCTCCGTCGCTCACCTGCCGCGCCTCCTTCCGCTCTTCTCAGCTCGCCCGCCCCGCTCTCCTCAGCTCGCCCGCCCCGCTCTCCCTTCTGCTCTGCTCTTCTCGGCTCGGCCGATCAGCTCTCCTCGGCTCGGCCGAACAGCTCTCCTCAGCTCGACCGAACAGCTCTCCTCGGCTCGGCCGAACAGCTCTCCGCGTCTCGGCCGAACAGCTCTCCTCGGCTCGGCCGAACAGCTCTCCTCGGCTCGGCCGAACAGCTCTCCTCGGCTCGGCCGAACAGCTCTCCTCGGCTCGGCCGAACAGCTCTCCTCGGCTCGGCCGAACAGCTCTCCTCGGCTCGGCCGAACAGCTCTCCTCGGCTCGGCCGAACAGCTCTCCTCGGCTCGGCCGAACAGCTCTCCTCGGCTCGGCCGAACAGCTCTCCTCGGCTCGGCCGAACAGCTCTCCTCGGCTCGGCCGAACAGCTCTCCTCGGCTCGGCCGAGCAGCTCTTCCCGCTGCTCTTCTCGGCTCGGCCGAGCAGCTCTTCCCGCTGCTCTTCTCGGCTCGGCCGAACAGCTCTTCCCTCTGCTCTTCTCGGCTCGGCCGAACAGCTCTTCCCTCTGCTCTTCTCGGCTCGGCCGAACAGCTCTTCCCTCTGCTCTTCTCGGCTCGGCCGAACAGCTCTTCCCTCTGCTCTTCTCGGCTCGGCCGAACAGCTCTTCCCTCTGCTCTTCTCGGCTCGGCCGAACAGCTCTTCCCTCTGCTCTTCTCGGCTCGGCCGAACAGCTCTTCCCTCTGCTCTTCTCGGCTCGGCCGAACAGCTCTTCCCTCTGCTCTTCTCATCTCGGTCGCCCCGTTTCTTTCCGCTACGGCATTCTTCACCTAGTGTTCGGAGAAATCATTGAAAACTACCGATCAGCAGCCGGTCGCTAGAATTCTCCTCGTGACAGCGACTGCTTTCGATCTACCTACGAGTATCTACCTCGTGTCGAAAATCCTGCCGCCGTCCGAACTCTGTTTTTTGGACCTCTCTGTGAGAGGCAATGCAGAGACATCAGATGATGCCCTGAGCCACCTGTACCGGGGTAACATTTTTAGAAATCTTTTTTAGAGTTCTTATCATTTGATGACATTTCCGATGCGTTTCCGAACCCTCGCTACTTGTATTCGTCTTTCGAGTTTGCAAGCCTGAATTCCGTATTTGCACGACACACATGACGTTATGAATTTCTTCTAATTGGAGTTTCTGCCCTTAACCTTCTGTATCAACTCTTTACTTTTCTGCGGACGACTTCAATTTTGTTTTCATGAGCACGTTTCCTTTTTCATGGATTCGCAGCAAGCCGGCAAGACTACGCATTTGGTGGAGATTCTATATTTCATGCTCAGTAGATGTATTACTACCGTCACTACTTACTTTTGTCTTCTGCAGGCTGAATATCGCCGTTCTACGACGATTCGCATGAAAGTTACTGCTTTCAGACAACAATTTTGCAGATTTACCTTGAGCCGTAAATATCCCACGTGTCTCATTATTTTTCTCAAGCTATGGGATTCCCGTAATTCTTAATAAGCTCTTCGTTCGGATTTATTGCGCAACATCACACGACAGAATGCAGAAACGAGGACTATATATACAAATACACCATTCGCTTGTTTTCAAACTTTAATCCTCGTGAAACAATGGCTAATTTACAGCGAGCGCATTTGCATGACTGTGTTGCAAGGCGGCTTAATATTTCATCCGAGTGGAAATTGTTTCTCAATGAAATTACTCATCCGTAATTAGCGGCGTTTCGCGTTTAAGCTGCGTCATAAATATTTCTTTAGCGCACTGCCACCGCCGCCGCCGGCTCTGGCTCTCGCTTCCGTATTCAGGACGCGGGGCGTCCTCGTCCGCGCTCGCGCCCTCGCGCTGTCCGCGCCTGCGAGGACCCCCCCCCCCTCCCCCGCTCGTGGCGCTGCTCGAGGGCGAGGGCGATAAATTAATCGAATAAGCAGCCCCTGCTGCTACTACTGCTGCTGCTGCTGCTGCTGCTGCTGCTGCTCACGGCTCCCTGGGGTTCCCCGCGAGGAGTTCTTGCCCGCCTCTCTGGCTTATTTGCGGATGAAGTTGCGTTCTGAGGAGGCGGCATCGCGAAGAGGTTGTACTCTGTTGGTTGAAGTTGTTTAAAGCCTCGTTTTCCCCCGGAGTGCGGTACTGAATAGACTTTAACTTTTTAAATGTTTCTCTTAAAATTCGCGAGGCAGTGCATGTGCAAACCCATTTTTGACAGAGCACTCAACAGTAATTTAGTTCTGGCGCGTTGCGCTTGCGTATGTCATTCCATGGCGTTGCTCATTGATCGTTCAAAGCAAATATTTTTTGTGTCTGAAAATAAAATATATCTTCTACTTGCGTTGGAGGGGGGGGGGGGGGCAGTGAGGGAAAGCATATGGCTAGCGCTTACGCCTTGTACCTCTGGGGCCACTGATCGATTCCCGGCGAATCCAAGTGGGATTTGTGGAGCACAAAGCGAGCTGTCGGTAGGCTTTCTGGGAGTTTCCCGTTTCCCCTGCCCCTCATTCTACCATTGCTTCATCATTCACATTACCATTATCGTTGCAGTGTCTTCATTAGATCGTAACTAATGATCCCTCATGATATTAGTAGTTGGAGGGCTCCTAAACCACAATAAATAAATATTTCTGCTCTATCCAATGTGAAATGAGCAATATCAGTATTCTCAGAATCTTTTCAAATGTATTCTCAGTAGTTTTGAATACTTAATTCAAAGTTGTTTTCTTTTGACGCTCATTGCCTTTTAATAAAGTGTAAAGGTAATAGTGTATGAATATCGAGGTCTGCTTCTTCCTGTTGGTTCCTATATTTCGTTCATTCACTTCTGTCAATGTCGACTGAAGTACTAGTTGCGTGACACTGGAGTGCTCCCAATTCTGAAATGTATTCAGGACAGCGACCGGAGAGTGGAAATCGAGGAAACGTTTCGAATTATTAAGTTACACCAAGTTCCAAGTTGGAGCCATATTTTCTCAATACTGGGTTTCGTTTTTGGTCGTGAACTTTTTATCGTTAACTCAGAGAAATATTTACATTGTACGCATCCGAGAAAGCAGGATACAGGCGAGATGCGCGGCTTTGTAGGAGAATAGTGTCAGCGGAGAAACTTTCTTAATGGATCCCGGCAAGTGACAAGCGTGCTTCACGAAAGAAGCCAATTTCCTAGAGGGTGCATGTTGGCGCATCGGGTAGCTCGCTTACCCTACCGTCTCCGCCATTTGACAGCTCTAACCAAGGTCTCCATCTTCGCCGCCAGCGGGTAAGGGAGTCTTGTCGTTCAACCCTACTGAACTGTTGTATGCACGTCAATCTTAGCCGACCGCCTTTCGTCACGAATTTGTCCGTTTTCTTTGAGTTTTCCTTCGCGTTTCGAACTAGTCCTTTGTTCCACGCTACCGTATGCACATATAATTAGTAACTCGACTATCATTGTTCTTATAGGTTTTAATTGGATTAGCAATCAATTTGACTATAGTGCGAGTGCCAAATCTACCATATCTGGCGTTTCCCTTCATTCCTGCATATAGAACGACATTCGCCATTTCCAAACTTGGAGGTCCATCGACTATATAATTGAGACATTTATCTAGCTGTCATAGTCCCACTCGAATTAAGATGTTAGTGCGTGAAATTGTAGTGTTGTCACCGCATGGTTCTTCTTTGATGAAAACTTTTTTTTTCTCGCTACCCATTTGATGTTTTAGCACTAGAACTAGTAGACTTGTATGCATTTTCAGTAGTGTGTCTAAATTAGTTCGAAGGTCAAAAGGCGTCGTGTGTGGCGAAGAAGCGCCCGGGGAAATTGAGGTCCGTCGCAGAGGCCGTCGCTGAGGGCGAGGCGTCTATTGTGACGGCCTGGGAGCACGCGCTGCGGGCGAGGACAGTGGTTCGACGGCTGGCGACGAGTGCCGCCGCCGCCGCCGGACAAAGCGCGCGGGCAGCCAGGAAATTGAAACAATTTCGCGCACGCTGCGGAGCCCGCCCGCACAATGGGGGGGCCGACGCTATCGCCGTTGCCCCGCCCCGCGCCGTCGTCCTCGGCCCCGGCCTCTTGGGCCCCGTTCCAACGCGCGTCTCGCAGTGTCGTCCGACCTGCTCCGCTCCCCTTTGCCCTGTAGCTGCTCGGGGGTTCCTGGGGGTCTTGAGGGACTCTCTTGTCTTCGACGGGACTCCCGTTAACGTGTCTTGCGTGATGTGCGTGCTAATCTTTTGTGTTTTAAACAGGTTTTAGGCCTTTGTTTCGATTTCCTACAGCCTGTTAAATCAGGTCTTGGTGCTCACCTGGTGTTATTGTGCCCCCCCCCCCCCTATTCTACCATTTTTCAAGACTGCATGAGAATACACCACCTGTCCACCATACCGACTTCTCCTGTGTTTCATGACACCAGTTTGTTCTTACTTATCCCTGATTGCTGGTCTATTCGATGAAACCTGTATCCTAGGACGTCGTATATTAGTTGTAAATTTAATTATTCGAATTATCCTCATCTGGTCCCAATCACTATTGAATAATGGTTGATTTTTGAATGTCGGCTTTGCATTTTGCTTTACTCAACACGTTCCTTCTTAAACTATCTTTTATTATTGATTTAGCGTACATGCATTTCCTTCCGTACCCGTCTCGCCGTGCTCCTTGTGAATGTTCCGCTAACGTTGTCTCTCGCGAGCTCGCTTCACCTCTCCCTTGTTCCTCATTAGCTCGTCATGAATACAGCCACTCGCGCGAGAGCGCCTCGAACCCGCGTCTCGCGGTGCCTCGCCTCCTCCTTCGGCAGGCTCCCTCACCTTCGGCCCGGCTGCGTCGGCGGAGGCGGAGGGCGCTGTCTCCCTAATTGCGCGGCAGGTGCGGGCGGGCGGCGCGGCACGGCGCAGGGCGACGTCGCAGGCGCGGCAATCTCCGGGCGCCGTCTCCGTCAAATTTCGCCCCGATTACGGCCGACAAGATCCGCGTAACGAGGCGCCGGGGTCGCTCAGTGGGCGGGGTGCGGAATGTAGCTGGACAAACATCTTGTTTCCATTATCAGGACGTGTTATGCCTGTGAATAACGAGAGGATTTGGAGAGAAATGTCGGTTTTATTGTCATTTACTTAAGCGTTACTGCCATGATTTCTGTTTGTCTTAATTTCATTACAAATGGTGGATAATATTTTGGTGAGATGTCGTGGAACATTAATGTTATCGGACTGCATTGCAGATTTAGTACTTTCAAGCATCGAAGTGGATGTAAATATCACGTAAAATGGCAAGACAAATTCGAGAAGAGACTTTTTGTTAAGAAACGAGGACCTTTGCACTTTGCGTTTCTGCTTTTATCTCATTCTATTTCATTAATGTGCAAATGGATCAATAATGTTCAAATATTTTTTGGAATTATTTATTGTTTACCAATATTTTCAGTTTTCGTCGATGTGTGTTCAAAATACAGAACGAATCATCTCAGTCCTGAATTTGACGTATTTGATGCCGAGGCAGTTCGTCGAAGGCGCCCACTGCGTGTCTACGCGACGGCGCAGGTGTGGCGGAGACTCGAGGGCGGTGGTGACGTCTACTCAGTCGACGAGGGGGGGGGGGGGTGAAGGCCGGGGCGGCGACGCGGGCGTCGTGATTAGACGCGGCCTTATCGGCGCGCCGCCAGGCGCAGCAACGCGAAGCCGCCCGACTCGACCGGCTGCACGACGGCGACGACGAGCAGCTGGAGGAGGAGTCCGGGCCGCTGCCCATTGTCGCCGCTTGTGTCGCGACTTGTAACCTGGGCGTGAAATTGAGCGTGATGACGCGACCCTGCACAATTTGTGCGGGTGGGTGGAAAGAGAGGGAAAAGTCCCGAGAGCAGGCAACTCGCAACGCGCGTGGGCGCTGTCAAAGGTGGTGGTTTCGCCGAGGGAAGCGGGAGGGCGTGTGACTGTGTCTGAAGAAAATAGGAAGGTGGAACACGAAGCACGGGCTTGAAATGGAGAGATTTCACGCCCCATAATTTCTGACGAATTTGCGGAAAGGGAAATTGAGGTAGCCATCATATTTGAAATTTGACTACTTCATAAATGTTGTCAAAATTATGAGACTCATTGTCCTTACATGGGCGAAGGAAATGCTTGTACGCTAAAAGTTACTGATATGTCCGATAATTGAATTAAGACGATACGATAAGTTCATATGTTTGTATTATCTCCAATGACTGGGTAGGAATAAGGCTATTTATTCTGACATCGCGTTAAACCTTGCCTGCAGCCAGGACGCCGCGTAGCCTGACCAGCCGCATTCGCGCGTGTCTAAGCGCGAGCGTGTTGCCCGCGGGGCGAGTCGTGCGCGAGTGGATTTCTGCGTCGACGCCGCCCTGCGTCGGCCCCGAGGCGGGTGACTCTTTGCGACGGGGCAGGTGATAAAATTGAAATTAACCCTGGGGGGGGGCTTCCCGCGCTCTCGCCAAGTGGACGTGACGGCGGACGCGCTCGCGTCTGCAGCTGCGCGAGAAATTGCGTCGATTGTTTTGCAGAGGAAAGCGTTTTTCTCTCTCATGGAAAATGGTTCTCTTCATTAATGCACTCGGAACGATAATTTTTAGTTGAGTACGTTGCCAGTAATTGTCTGTTTGGTGCAGGTGAGGGGGAATTTCGTTTAATGTGGAATTGATGACTGCTATAATGGTTTTTGGACTTTTTTTTTCAGTAATGTTACGTATTTGTGAACTACCGAATGAATTGTATTTCACTTCAGTTTTCGCGCATTCGGTAATTTTGTTATTGTAAACTTTCAGCACTTACATTTAATATTGTATTTATTTGTCTCTTTATGCCAGGCCATAAGACTTCTTTAACCTTTAAAAATCTATCTTTAAACCGTATTCTTGTGGTATAATTCATTAACATATTTATTCTCTTTCAATATTTGCGGTTCGAATTTGAGCTTGGGTCTCTCCTTTTAACTTTTAGAGAAACGTTGCGCGTAATGGTCGACACCGTAAAATCGGAACTCGGCCATGGTAATTGATTCTCCGGGGTTGATTTTCGCATTTTGTGCCCCCTGCGAGCGCCTCGTCTCCGCCGCCCGTGTCGTTCTCCTCCCGCGCCCCTCGGTGCATCGCCTTGATTCTCTTCTATTTATGTCCTCGCAGTACTCTGCTTCCACTGCGAGTTTTACGCTGGCCCCCATTCGGCTAGGGAAAACTGCTTTGCCTCCATTCCACGCTTTGATTTTATGTTCGATATTCATTGTATCTGTGGTATTTCACGAACGAAATTGAATGTCATGTTCTACCGCGTTCCATCGTTTGGTGGGTCTGTTCATGAAATAAACATCGTTCTCCTCTTTATATTTTTGACCCGGGAGTTTGTTGGGAGTTACATAGAGATTTCCTCATTACTTTCTGCTGGTATATGATTTTCTGTAAGAAAAGAACAACTTCTAATTGCTACGTTGTATACTTCAATGATAGTTTTCCTGAATTTAAATACTTGCTCGTCGCGATGATTTTGTTCGTTCCTGATGTCTTCCGACTCGCGTGACCTCTTTCACGAATCATTAACATTTTATTGGAATTCTGAAATGACCTCTAAGGAAAGTAGTAACATGTGATATCTTACTTCTGTTCACCTTAGTAAACATTTCTTTAAGATATCCTTCAGTACAAAATAAATTTTGAAATTATATTTATGTATTTCTATCTTGTATTTGTACACCTAACGAAGCAATTTTTAAAACAATAGAGATTTTGTTTGTGTATTTTGGCTTCTTTTATTATTTACCTCCAAGGAGGGGAGAGGGGGAAAAAACTCAGAAAAATATATTTTATCTAAATGTAGGAAAGAAAAACATTGTGTATTATTTTAACGAAACATCTCGCAAATCCGATTTCAATGAATTCGGTGTCTAGTGTCTACCTTGCTCGTAGGATCGTCCTCTCGAATTCCAGACTGTTTCTTCGCATCTCCTGTCATTCCGCGAAACGAATTCGCTCCGTGATCATTTTAGCCGCGGAGCTCTCTGCCCCCTCCCCTCCCCGCCCTGCACCTTGCCGAAGCCTGTGCGTGCTCTGCGCCCCTGTCGCTCCCTCCATCAGCGCCTCGGCATGCCGTCGGCCCCCGCCCGCCCGCGCGCCCGCCCACGCTCCGCCGGCGCCGGGCTAATGGACGGGTGCGATAGGGCGCGGGCGCCGATCGCCGCGCCTCATAATTAATGGACGCGGCGGCGCTCCTCGTGCCCCCCCCCCCCCCCCCCCCGCCTACGCCTACGCCGCTGCCGCGCTGCATCGGCCCTTCCGCCTCACTGCGTCCTCGTGTGCCGCTCCTCTCGCGTCCTCCGCCGCCCTAACCCTGTCAACACTCCTCACTAACCTCTATCTTCGTCCTTTCATCTTGCTCCTTTGCCTTCCATCCCTTCTGTCCTCTCTAGTCCTTCTGTCCTCTCTAGCCCTTCGGCCCTTTCCATCCTTGGTGTCCTGGCCATTCTCCCTATCCTCTCCGTCCCCTTTATTATTTCTATCCTTATCCCTCCTTCGTCTTCCTCCTCCCCTTCCTTGCCGCCTTCGTTCATTGTGGCCACCATCGAGTAATCTCTACGTCGCCTCTGCCAAGTCCCCCGCGTGATTCGCGATGATCTCCGCTGACCTCGCGTCGCTCCCGAACGTCCCACGCAGCCCTCCGCCCCCTGCCCGCGGCCCGTCCGTCACGCTGACCCCTCCGCGCTCGTGGGCGGCGTTCGCACGTCACGCGGCAGGTGTGCGCGCCTCGGTGGCCGCGCTGGCCGCAGGGTGGGGCGACTGGTAAATGCTTTTCACTGTCCCAGAATGTATGTAAATTCTGTGTATGTGAGAAAGGTTGCCCATGTGTGTTTGAGGACAAATTTGAGTTGTATCAGTGAACAATGAATGAAGATGTAACTCGCTTCTGGTTTGAAATCATTGCAGAACTCCACTCATCTTCCGAATATTTTACGTGTTCGGGAACATTTCGTCGATTTAAAAATAACAATGATGAATACACGAAGTATTGAGGATTTTCAAAATTCACCCCATAAAGTTTACACCCTTATTCTAAAGGCACTGCAGGCTTGTGAATAAATTCGTAATATGCAACTGAGTGATCTGCCTATTTGTATTCTCCATTACGCGGAGGTTGCTAGCATTTGTCATTACGGAGAAACTTTCTGTGGTTTTGTTTCCAGTGAAACAATTACATTGGAATCAAACACGCGTGCCTTTGTAAATGAATGTTACAGCATATCCCGACACAGACCACATCAAAGTAAGCAATAACGCAGAAGTGACTTGGGTTAATTGCTCATGAACTCTGATAGCGCGGACAAATATTTATTGCACACGCTACCCATCAACATAAATAGTTACAGTGCATTTGTCGATCGATCTCTCCATTATACGGATACATATCGACGGCGCGCTCCAGTGTATGGTCACATCTCTGCAAGAAACCATGTAATTTCCGTGCACTAGATCATGTACAGAGCCAATGCTTCTGAGCGTGGTGCAGTATAAGTACCTAATGTGCATTCGACGATTATTGCACACCAGGGCCCACGAGCCGTTCTTGGGAGTTGATGTTGGAATAACAACATCCCAGTGGACTAAGTGGCAGACATATATTCGAAGAATTTTATATTTGCCTTAGTATTGCTTTTCCTGAGCGATAATTGTCGGCTACTTTACCTCTACGGGCGTTTTGGAATCGTAACATTTCATTGTAAGATAATATAATAATAGTAATAATAATAATAATAATAATAATGATAATAATAATAATAATAGTAATAATAATAATAGTAATTGGATGATAAAAGGTTATATTCCTAGTTTTAGCACACATCTGTATATTTCCAGCACTCCTCTTTGAGGCTGAGGCAGGAGCGAACCGCTCCAAAACACTGCGCCTCGCTGAAGCAACATTGGCCCTCAAAGCGCTTAGCTTTTCCAAGGGGCCTTTGAGCGGCCGCGGCTCTTTGAGTGCCATTTGCGCGCGGGAGCCGAGAGCGCGGACCGGCGGGAGAGGTCGGTGCTCCTCCACGACTCGGACTCGCTCGTCGCTGCGCCGTTCCGTCAAAGATGACGACTTCGCGTTGCCGACGTGCTCGCGGTGGGGCCGGCTCCTTCCTCGCGCGCGCGTCTGTGCCTCCCGTCTGCCCCGTCGGCCGGATCCTGTTCGCTCTCTCTATTCACCGCACGGTTTCTATTTCCGCCTCCCTACGCCTGGCGTTCCGGCTTCTTTTGAGCGAAAATGCGATGCTACCGACCTAAATTGAATCCGCACCGACTGTCTGACACGTGACATCGCCCAGTCGCATGTTGCACTGCCGTCTGCTCCTCTTTTTTTACGGTTCGTCCCGAACAAAAGTGCGTCAAGATTATCTTCTTGTTTTATAGAGGAAGTATGCAAAAAATAATAGATTGTACATTTGCATATGTGGGTTTTGCCCTTTGCTGTGAGCTAAGGGAATTAGCATGTTAATAAAAACTTATCTAAACAAGCCACCGTATGCAAATAAGAAGCTTTAAAATAATACTATAAAGAGTAAAATAAACAAATACGAAAGCGTTATTTATACGTCACGCATTGTTCCCTCTGGGGGACTTCGTAAGTCGTGTATTCCGCGGCGACCCACATGATGCGGGATAGCGCCCTCGTCCATATCGTTGAGTCCACTCCGTCCCCGAAGCCGCAGCCGCAGCCAGGGAAGGTTCTGGTCCCGCGTGCACACCCGCGCCATCGCCGCTGGCGTGGCATGCGCGTGAGCGGCGGCGGTCTCGTGACGTCACTGCCGGCGGCCTGCGCGGGGATTAAGCGGGCGGGCGGGCGGCGTCGCTGCCGCTGTGTTTATTCGGCGCGTGTCACATAAAACAATAACGCCCCGCGCGGGCCGCGACCGCCCCCGCGCGATCTGTCATCTGACGCGGCCGACCCTGCCCTCGCACCCGCCCTCGCCCCCGCCCCCGCCCTCGCCCCCGCCCCCGCCCTCGCCCCCGCCCCCGCCCCCGCCCTCGCCCCCGCTCTCGCCCACGCCCTCGCCCCCGCCCCCGCTCTCGCCCCCGCCCCCGCTCTCGCCCCCGCCCTCGCCCGGCCCCCGCTCTCGCCCCCGCCCTTGCCCTCGCCCACGCCCCCGTTCTCGCCCACGCCCTTGCCCCCGCCCTCGCCCCCGCCCTCGCCTCCGCCCTCGCCCTCGCCTCCGCCTTCGCCGCTCTCTCCCTCAGCAAAAGGGAGGGGCGTTGCTCGCTCGCGTTTAATGAACTGGCGCTGTCGGTAGGATGTTGGCAGAGCTAGCTTTCAGTGCTCGGTGACGCTCGGAAGGGGTCGTGTGATTAAAATGTTTGGTTGAAATTGTTATATTTAGTGTCTTTCATAATCATTTGATATGAGGTTTATATACTTAAACGTATATTATTATTATTATTTATCATCTGTAAATATGTCATTTTGTTTACTTGTAATGAAATGAGGTGGTGTGTCAATTATAGCATACAAATTGACGAAATTCCTTTTGTAGGGTGTGTAATACTGTAGCAATAAATGGATCTGCGTTTTACCCCAACCGCTTCAGATACATCCATACATGAGAGTTCTTAATTCCCCATGGGGATGGAATGATGAAGTGATGCAAGATGTGGGATTTCATTGATTTGTTTCCCACAATCATTAATTTACTTTTACTGTCCCGAAGAATTGTATCTGTATGGTCTGATACCATCATTCCAATTACTGTACTTGCTGGACTCTATTTTCGTATGCGAATTCTTTAGTTCTTATAACATATAAAAACACGTTATCTTATTCTCTGGTATTCAGTTACTTTGTGAAATCTCGGGAACAGATCACTGGCTACAGAGATGAATTTATTGTTTTCGACCATATTTAAATTATTTGTTTGGACATCTAGATGATGCAACTTTCTGTGCATTTAATTCATGACATCCGTTACATTGTGCCTTGTAGAATTCATGCATATTGGAAGGTAAAGTTGCATAGCTAGTGTGTTCGAATTGTTAGCTCTGTTTTTCGAAAACTGGTTTTATTCCCCTTCGTTCGAATGCACTGCTCATTTCAATCGCAAATCGTGTGGGGGTCGGCTACTTTACTTATACATGCAATGAGATTCATTCATTCGTTTGCGTTGCATATCTCGTGTTCGATGTATGTCGAAAGGTATGTTAGAATAGTTCAAGAGTGCACACGTGCCATACAAAATTGCTTTTTCTGATTTAAATGTTCTGCCTCGGTTGTAATATCTAATAAAGTTTACTCGCAGATAAAACGGAGGAAAAACGCAGCTAAAGAATAGCAATTGGAGGTATCGTGATATATGTAGAAAGCCGTTGCGTTAAAATGAAACGATTTAAGCCAAAATCAATATTTCTGTCCTCATCAAATATTGCAGATTGCGAGTTTTATCGTGTTTATTGGATGTGTCGACTTGTATTGAATAGTATTACATTACATCAAATTATTCTTAGAGATAGATGCCTGAAGGATTAAATTGTTTAGGAACATTTCCTTGTAGAAATTAATATGCACGAAGTACGTACATACAAAAATTTTATTCTAAGATTTTGGACATCCTCCACACGAAAATCTTTCCTGGAAAGATTTTGTAGTCCCCACGTGGCGTTGACCTCCATTAATACAACGAGTTCATGGAAGAAGAGACGTTGACAGACGCGACGCGTCGCGCGTTGACGGATCTGGAGCGAGGGCGCGGGAGGGACGAGATCGCTGGGGGCCTCCACGGCCGGGCGGCCCTCCCCTCCCCTCCCCTCCCCTCCCCTCCCTCGCAGCGCTGCGCCGGACTCGATCAATCTGCAATAAAATAATGATTTGCGGCGTGATAACGACACCGCCCTAATGAACCGGACGCCGCGCCTCCCGCTCGCTCTTCGGGGGCGGCGCTCTGCGCTGCCTGTGTACTGCCCATCCGGTAGTCCTCTACGACTCTGCTTCTCGTGGTTTGTGTAGTGTGTACCACCCCTTTCTCAGTATTTATCTGTTAGTGGAGCGGATACTGCCGCCCCCCGTTACCCCCAAGCAATATTCGTGTATGGTTCTGATCCCTATGATTTTCATACTTCTCTCTCTCGTCACATACTGGATAATACCGTGATGCAGAGATAGCACTGTGACACACTCATCAAGGGAAACGGGGATATAGTGGTCAAGTAGCGCTTGCGGAGGCGATCCCAACGTGCAACACCGCCTGCCTCTTGGCCTCCCCGCTTCCGTCGCCTCCCACGAGAATTCCTCTCTTATCACTGACCTCTCCCCTCTTCTCTGTCCGCACTTCCCTTTGCACAGTAATTCACCTCCCTCCTTCCCACTAGCCTGTTGCCGCTGTATCGCCCTCCATGCCGTCTCCTCCGCCACCGCTGCAGCCGCGTGATAAACCGAGCGGCCCGTGACGGCGGCTGAGGGGGGAGAGTGAGTAACGGCGGCCGCCTCTCCCAGCGACGGCCGCCCCCTCCCCTCCACTCTCTCCCCCTCCCGCGACGCGCACGCTGCGACAAATGGGCGGTCGCGCCGTGGGCCGTGCGGCCCGCTCGCACTCGCCCGTCGGTTTCCGGCCTGGCGCCCCCCCCCCCTGCCGGAGCCGGGTTCGCTTTCGGTTCTACAGTTGGAGCAGACTTCGAAAATTGCGACCGGAGATATGTTTTCAGATATTTTGTTCAATGCGGAGGATTTTTAGTAGTCTTAAGAATCGATTTTGCATTCCGCGACCGCGATTTAATGCTTTGTGCGTGTTACAAAGGATATACAAAAAATACTTTCATATTTGTAACATCCACTTTGTAGGATATCCATCGAGGTTCGAAATCGAAAGTGACATTGAATTTTCGTCCTTATTTTAGTATATGAGAGTAGTATGTTGTTAATATCTCGATTTACGTTTCTTTCTTTTCCTTAATTTTTTTTACATGCACTCTCAATAAAAAAAAACTTGATGTATGACTTTTTGTATCGATTATATAAGAACCATCGATTTTGTAGGTAGGGAAATGTCGAAGTTAAAACTATCTCATTGTTCTACTTGCTTACGCACTTAGCGTTCTAAATCCGCAGGCCACCGGCGCGCCAGAAAGCCACATGTAAAATGTACGTCGGAAGTAGTTTGCCGTGCAGCCAGAATATTCGAGCGAAGAAGTCCCTGTAAATTTCAGTATTAAAGGGAAAGATCGGTGAGGGTATTTTTCGATGCGGCGAGCCACACCCGCGCGAGAGAAATGAGTTTTTACGAGTAACTCTCGGACCGTGGATTTCAGCGGCAACGCAGAAATTATACGCTAGTGGAGAGAGCTTACTTTAAGTATAATGGAAGTTCAATGGTCAGCCCAACCACTGACTAAGTGGATTATTGGTCAGGTTGGGACGATTTAAGCAATAGCTTGGAAATTTTGCGGATTTGTTTGGGACCAATAGAATTATCAACCAGTTAAGGTACACCGTACATTGCTTTATTGTATTAGTTTGCTTTTGCATTGATCCTGTCTTCGACTTTGGTGCACTTTGTATAAAAGTGACTGGTTTCAGGACTGTGACGATGTCTATTTACAGAATAATATTCGTCACCTTTCGCGGATAAGTTAGCGTCTTTCATATCGAAACCGCGCGTTGGAAATTCCGCAGACAGTTTTGCGATGCGTTTTAAACTTCTCGTTTCCTCTTCTTTGCATTACCAGATAAAAAATTCAGATTCTTTCATTTATTATTTAACGGTTATGCATCATATGACGAATCCGAGTAATGCATGATAGGGACAGGTTATTCTCGTGTGCTATTTGCAGGTACATTATTAAAGCTTCAGGTGGTGCGTACGCTGTATTTGAATTTTAAAAAAGAGTTGTGATGTTTTTTCTGTCGATATTTTTGCGCTGTCTTATATTATAAATAGAATACGAACTCTATTCCCTTGCCTTTGTAATGCTTTTACGCCATCTTTTTCCTTAACTCTTCCTTCTCAGCGTAATGCATTTTAACATGAAAATCTCTCAAGTGTAATTAATTACATGATTTGTTAATACCATTCGGCCTAGTTGCCTTTCGTGTGAAATGACGAACTCTCGTGTCTTTCAATATTGATAGCTCTTTGCAGAATACTGAGAATTAGTTTCCACTCTGCGTGTATTTGCATTAGAAAGAAAACGAGGGGGGGATGCAGACTTCAATGAGAATGCTTTCTCAGAATAAACGCCTTTTATAAACGGTGTATAACATGTAAAATAGTGCAATCTGATTTGCAAGGAAATTTCGGGAGAACGTTTCCCTGGAAGAGAGATTCGCCTCAGAACGTGAATGTTTGCCTTTCTGCGGCCCCAATCGTACACACACGTATGATTGATGTGCAAATCGCAAGTTTGAGCTTTCCTGATCCTTGAATGCGGACAGGCACATCATTTTCATATTCCATTAGTAATTAGCTAAATGCGGCGTCTGCCCCTTGGGCACGTAGAACCGCACAGCTTCTCCTTACCGCCTGTTACGCACTCGGGAAAATTACTTTTGAGTTCGCTTGACCTACAGAATGTATTGGACCAAGTTTAACCTCGAGCTTTTTAAGTTTTAGAATGTTCTCTTTTCTGCCTAGCTAACTATGAAAGCGACTACTTAACGTTTTATTGCCCCTCAAATCACTGTCGGTGAATGTTTTGTTTTCTCCAAATTATCTTTAAATATATACAGATATGAAAATGATAAGGGAGGTGTTGACATGAGGCTAGAATGGAGGCAAAGAAAGGGCTAGTGTGTGAGAGTTGTTTTTTTCATAATAAAGAAAATACAATTTGTACCAAGAGATGCAGAAACAAGAATATGTATATTAGCAATCAACTTTGGCTGTATAATTCAGATAAAATCAAACTAATAAATGTCGAATATGTATTCGCGTTTACGATCCGTGACAATGAACTTTTGTGGCTGTTTGCACGTAATCCAAATACGAGCTTAGCGTCACGTTGCTTTGTATTTGGTTTCCCCCCAAAAAAAATATTTCGCGGTGCTACATTCATGTCTCTCGCGCGAACCACACATTAGCATGCAAGGCACACCTAAAACACACAAAACCTCTTGTTTTCATTCCCCGTCCGCCAGCGGGCTTTTACCGGATTCCCTCGTCACGTCGCGGCAGGCGCTCCGGCGGTCGCCGCGCTGTCCCCTGCGCTGCCCCTCCCCCCGGCGCTGCGTCGGCGACCGGCTCTGACGTCACGTGGTGGGGCGCGGCGCCAATTTTCGCCGACCGCGGACGGCGGTGGCGCAGCCGCCCCTCCCGCCCTCCGCCCCCGCGCCCCCGCCGCTGTCCCCTCGATCTGGCGAGCGTCCCTGTCGCTTTGCCGCCCTCGCCCGTGTTGCCTCCGCTGTCCGGCCACGGCCCGCGCCGTGCGGCTGCTTCAGCCCTGCGGGTTCCGCTTTTGCTGCCGTGCCGCGACCGCTGTCCAAGAGCCTCGTCTCGTTAGAATGGTCGCTGGAGGCGTGGCATAATCGCTTCCCGCAATGTGATGCGAACGTCTTGTTTCTTTGTTTTTTAGTGACAGTACGTGAATTTTGTTCTTACTGAAATGCGCGGTGGTGGTGGTGCGAAGGTTTGAACGAGACAAGCGTGTAGTTCAATTTTGGCAGACTTCTGCGATGAGTACTTTGAGGAAGCGAAAAAGTACACCGAGTTTAGAAACGATGCCTCTAATTGAAGTTCAATGCAAACTGACCACCATTGTTTGATGATTTTTTTTAATTTTTATGTTTACCAAAAGATTTGTTTTTGGCGTTGTGGCTTGGCTATATTTGCACTGCTTGTTTATCTTATCGAAGCGGCAGCACCAAAACTAAAGCCAAATGTCACGCAAGCTTTCCGATTCGCTATCTCACACAAAGGCTTGTAATCATCGTACGAAACATCAGAAGCTGCATTAGAGATACGCTGTGCGCAAGGACTTTGCGATTGCCAGGAGAGAGTTGGCATATAATACAAAGAGGCTAATGAGCGGCGTGATGTTCCACAAAGGGCTTACAAAATACTCAGTGGGGAGGGCGAGTTGGGAAACGAGTGGTGTAGCATGTGAGGTGAGCGGTAGAGGGGGCGATCGTGTGCACGATGGGCGTAGACGCCTCGCAAAGCAGGGCGGCAACATCCGGAAGCGGGCGGCAGATTTGTAGGCCGCACGTGCGAGTTCTGGAGACGGAAGGGTATGGGACGCGAGCTGCGCCTCGCGGCCCTCGCCCCAGGGCGACACGCCCAGGTTACGCCCGCCCATCTGCCCGCCTCGCCTCGCCTCGCCTCTCGCCTCGCCTCGCCTCTCGCCTCGCCTCGCCTTTCGCCTCGCCTCGCCTCGCCTCTCGCCTCGCCTCGCCTCGCCTCGCCTCGCCTCGCCTCGCCTCTCGCCTCGCCTCTCGCCTCGCCTCGCCTCTCGCCTCGCCTCTCGCCTCGCCTCGCGCCTCGCCTCGCCTCGCCTCTCGCCTCGCCTCGCCTCGCCTCGCCTCTCGCCTCGCCTCTCGCCTCGCCTCTCGCCTCGCCTCGCCTCTCGCCTCGCCTCGCCTTTCGCCTCGCCTCGCCTTTCGCCTCGCCTCGCGCCTCGCCTCGCCTCTCGCCTCGCCTCGCCTCTCGCCTCGCCTCGCCTCGCCTCTCGCCTCGCCTCGCCTCTCGCCTCGCCTCTCGCCTCGCCTCTCGCCTCGCCTCGCCTCTCGCCTCGCCCCGCCTCGCCTCTCGCCTCGCCTCTCCCCTCGCCCCGCCCCGCCCAGAACCGCTTCTCCCGGACGTACCATTTTGCGATCCACCTCTCCCCGCCTCCCTTCTCCCTGGACAGTCTTGCTTCTCCCCGCCCAGTCCTCCTCTTCACAGGCCTACCCTTTCCTTCCCGCCGCACCTTTTTCCCGACCCAACCCGCTTCTTCTCGACGTACACTCCCCGCCTCCGCTTCTTCTCGTTCTGAAACATCTCACCCCGCCACATCCCTTACTCGCCAATCCCCACCCTGTTTTCGCCCTGCCAGATCCTTCCTCTATTTTTCGCGCCCCCCCCCACATCCCCCAATTTTCATCGCCTGTCACCCACGTTTCTTCTTCTTCTGCCGCTCCCACCCCACCCCACCCCACCCCGCCCCGCGCGGCGTCCCCGCTTCCCGCCGCATCCCGCGCTGCTCTTCCGCCCCTTTCCACCGTGGCGCTGTGGTTATAAATAGCGCGCCGGCGCGGTGGGGTGGGGTGGGGGTGTGGAGGGCGCCCTGCGCGCGCAGGGCCCGGCGCGGTCGCGGGAGGTCGCGGCCCCGCGCGGCGCCCGGGCTCGGCCGCTCTGTGCATTGTTTCACCGCTCGAACGTCAAATGCTAATCGCGAGTCGCGGGAGCGTATTGCACACGTTCGGAGCTTTCCAAACACAATCTTAAGTCTCGCGAAACATAGCTGTGTAGAGTGAAATAAAATTACTTGAAGCGCCTTTACTCTTCAACACTGTTATTTTCCGTGAGAAGTGTTTTTAAAGTTATTAACGGTATTTTTTTTGCCAGGTGGGTCGACTTCCGCATGAGAGTTAATATGTCCCTCTATAAATAAATTATCGGATATATTATAATTATCCGTAAATTCAATTCTGTGTTGTTTTAATCTGGTAAGTTCGCTGAAGATGTTATGACGTAGTGTGTTCACTTCGTGAACGTCGAATCAGTCCAGGCATGTTATATCGCTTTTCTGTCCTTTGACGTGACTTGTGCTTTCATATCGTAGCGAATATTTGACGTTTAGTGACAAAATGCGTCTAGTTTCGTGACTTCGTCGTGAATAGTTGCTGACGTCAATAGTTTTAGCTGTCTGCCTCAGGTTGCTTATTGTTGCCTTACATACGCTACTTCTCTTTGGGATAGAGGTCAAATATATTTCGGGTTTGTCTTACGTATGTGGAAGAAATTCTCCGATTTTGAGGTTTTGCAATTCCCTAGAAATACTTTGAGGAGCGATAAATGCAGTAAACGAACAACATATTTAATTTGTTTAACTATCCACCACTAATGATTGTCATTCTTAGTTTCATAGTTTTCTAGAGGATATTTTTAATGTTTGCTTGGAGATGCTTTTATCTCAGCATGCGCCCACAAACACTTGTTTATTCAAGAAGCTTACGTAATTTTAGCGCGTTGCGCGCTAAAAAAGTTTTTTTAATCGTGTTGAACTTTGACCTTGAAAAACTCGATGTTAAAGACTAATTGGAAGGCACTTAGCTCCGCTTCAGAAGTGCTATACCGTTAACGGAAAGGGAGCAATTATTTATTTATAGGCAAAAGTTCTGAGCATGAAATGGGTCTTAATTTTACGGGCACTTTGCAGAATGGTATTTGCTTGTATTGCCGAAGTTTTGTAATTAAAATGTACTCTGTGGATTCAGATTCTTAAAATATGTTTATTTCTTGTATTTCCTCGCGAATGTTGCGATCGATCGCAACGAGATCCATTCTCCATTTCATTTCTTGGTATTTCCCTTCGGTACCACCAGCAGAAAGCGGAAGACGTTGGGAGCAATTTGTATCGTTTCCGGTGAAAGCTGTTTTATATTCGCGTGCCTCTTTTCCACGTCTTGTTTTTAATTTGTCAGGGTGCGCGGTGCAGCCTCTTTTCATCCGCGCGCGGGCATTCATCATTGTGAAAAAGGCCGCGCTTTATCCGGAATGACGTTGCGCCGGCTGGCAATTCGGCCACGCCCCCTCCGCGGCGTTCCGCCTGACGCCAGCGCGCGAGGCGGGGCGAGGCGAGGCGAGGCGGCTGCCGCGAGAGCGCGCTCGCTGCGTCATGTTCGACGTAGCCGCCGTCATGAGACGTCATTGCAATCTCCTTGGAGCTCGCTCCTTTTGTCGTTTCATTTCCTAGATGTTTCTCCCCGGAATATAGGTTTATTTTTGAGTTAACGTGATATTCTCTTAGTTTCTTTATTTATTCCTTGTATGTTTACATCCTTTTTACTGAAATCATTATTGAAGATTCGGACATTTTCGTTACCTAATAACTTCATCAAATTTTATTTAGTTTTATTAGAATAATGTTTATTTCTCGATGTACTTGTTTTCCGTCTGGTCTATACTGCGATTTATCCAACCCTAGTCCTGGCAGGTGTCAGCTAATGACGTGACGATTTCATCCAAACGGGATACCTGCCAGGCAACAGCTGATACCTACCAGGGGCAGTTTTGAATAAAACGCAGCAACACAAAGGTTCGTGGATTACCGGGGCATGTAGGCAACCCGCAGGACTACCATGTATTACGGGACATGGCCCCTCGCAGCCGCTCTCAGGGGACATGGCGGCTGCGAGATTGCGAGGGCTCTGGGGGCGCTTTGCCGCACTCGCCTTACCCTAAGGAGGCGTAGCAGTCTCTGATCCGGCTGGTTCAAATCGAAACGAACAAATCACTATATGATTCGGTGGCGGCTGCAAGGGCCGCCCAATGTCTTATCCTATTCGCGTTCAATGTTCTGCGTATTTTTTTACAATCAAACGTGTTGGACTGTGTTGGATCTCACTCACTAAACCACCTCCCGGGATGACACACTCCACTTACGGAACTAATGACGTAAATTGTGCACCGAGAAACAGTGTTAAAACACCTTCTGCGCATTTTTTGTATAGGTAATGTGCTTTTTCATCTTTTTTCTATTAGCATTAGCTTTTTTTTCGCGGAAACCATTTCTGTTCCTACTTGCCGAAGATGTCGCCGGTCCCCGCAGTTCGCTGCACTCGCTGCGTCGTGAGAGCGGCATTGGGCGCGGCGCGAGGCGGCTGCAGCGCCCCTGGCGGTCGCCTCAGATGTGCGGGGATAGCTGATGCGATTCGCCAGATAGGACACGCGCCCCACCTCGCTCCGCCTCCGCCTGCTCCTCTGAGTCTGACGGCGCGGCCGCCGGCGGCAACTCCGTGCGCGCCTCAAGACACTCGCGACCTTTGCAGCGCCAGGGGGCAGACGCCGGGCGACGACGGCCCTGCGCGCTCTGAGAATACGGGGCGAATGGCTGCTGAATGCTGTTAATCTTTTACACCTTGCACGTGTGTTTTTAAAATAGCATTAAAGACGAGCGAAAACCTTTTTTCTCTCTCACAGGTGAAGAGTATGAATTTGGGCTAGCGCGGTATAATCTGAGAAATGTGATTTTAAATTTCGCTTATATTATTTCAGTATTTTTCTTTTCATTTATCCCCGGCTTAGGTTGCTCAGGGCACACACTCATGTCTCCACCAACTACTGTCGGTGTTTTTAAAATAGCATTAACGACGAACGAAAAACGTTTTTTTCCACATCTCTAGAGTATGAATTTTGGCTAGCATGGTGTACTCTGAGAAATGTGATTTTAAATTTCGCTTATATTATTTCAGTTTTTTTTTAACTTATCCCCGGCTGAGGTTGCTCTGGGCACACTTATGTCTCCACCAACTGCAGTGCTTCTGACCCGGAGGTTCTAGGGTGCGAGACCCAACAGTGGCAGGATTTTCGACACTAAATAGCTAGGTCGAATTCGGCCACTGTGTAGGGGAGAATCCTAGTGGTCGCTTGCTCTGATAGGTTGTTTTCCGCGGTTTCTTTTATTAATGTCACGCGAATGCCGGAGTTGCACCCTAATAAACAGGCCACGGACTTCGTGCGGGCTTTTCTTCCCCTTACGTGTCGTATCCTCTCCCCTCATTTACCCACGCTTACATTCTATGCACTATCACATATGTTGGAAACTTGTCCAGGGCGTGTCGCTGCCCGCTGATGGGCGGAATAAACTGTGGATTTGTTGTAGACCAAAAGCAAAAAATATTTTTTTAAAAATATATATGAAAGTACGGAAAGACATTTTAAAATCAGGCACTCCAGTTTTTATACATGTATGTTTTATAATGTATTTGTATTAATGTTGCATCGCTTCGATTAATCGACCATCACACTGTAACTTTTGCTTCTAAACGCGAGGCAATAACATACCCCACCCTCTGGGCTTGTTCGAGGAGGGAAAGTCCGTGCACTGTGAACCCAGTTTCTGTTCAAATAGTATTATAAATAAAGTCTTGTGTTGTGCTCTAATTGAGGGTTATTCATTTGTTGTTACAACTGCGAGTAGTAATTACACTGCCTTGTGGGGGCATACGGGGCGCATGAGCCGTTGCAACTGAAATCCTGATGGAACGAGCTCTCATTAAAAGAGAATGGGGTAGCGAAGCTCCGCGCGCGGTGCGCAGCAGCCCGGCGGTAATTCAGTTTGCAATTAAGTTTTGTTTGCTGTCTGTCTTTGTTCAGGTAGGGCGAGGTAAACGGTGTAATTCTGTTGTCTTTGATCTCACAGGGGCCGTGTGGATAGTCCGCCTAATAGCGTGTCCAGCCGCGTCCGCTGCGTCTGTTGTTTCCGTTGACGCTTCCGGAGTTACCGCTTGGAATCTTTGCATTCCGCTGATTAATTTTGCGTCTTGTAATTAGAGTTTCGGAAATCAAATTAACGCGCTGCCGTCGATTTCAAAGGATGCGAAGTCTGCGAATAACGTTGTTCGTTCATGTCGCGACTTCCTCA
This sequence comes from Gryllus longicercus, assembly GCA_038098605.1. Taxonomy (NCBI): domain Eukaryota; kingdom Metazoa; phylum Arthropoda; class Insecta; order Orthoptera; family Gryllidae; genus Gryllus; species Gryllus longicercus. The sequence goes on from JAZDUA010000096.1 coordinate 3,515,701, forward strand.
GTCTACATTATCAGTGGGTTGCTCATTAATCACTCGCGTCACTCCGTATTTGCGTGAAACGAAATTACTCTCTCGTCACTCCCCGTGCCTCCAACTTTCTGACATTGAGTGTATCTCAAATCAGAAGTGCCGGTGAGAGGCATATCTGATTTGCATGGCGTAAATGAAAAGGTACACTGATGTTGAGCCACCGTCGGAATGTTTCCAGAATTTTAAGATTTTATTGAAAGGATTGATGTCAAAGTTAACAAAAATATCAAGAAAGGAATGTTGATTATTACATCAATTTTTAATGAAAAATTCAATATTTCATTGCATTTTTGTCAAAATGTTTTTATACATTTAATTGTCCTTCTAGAATTTTTATTTCGTGCGTGGTTTAGTGTGGGAAGTACATTATTTCTTTTTACATTCGTTTTTAACCGGATGAAATCTGTGTAATATTATTCTGGGAACCTTTTTTGTTTATATTACAAGTATTTATACTATCAGTAGAGTGTAGCGAAGTTATTGCCCTTGTGTTATATGAGAAGAATGAATATTTTGTGAAGGTACATATATAAAGTTTCGTTTTTCGTGGTGCGTGTTGTTCTCCCCTGCGGCGCTCGCGTGCTCGTTCCCTCTCCGTTGTTCCCCCGCCCGCTCCCCGCTGGGTGGCCGATCTCGGCCTCCTCCGCCGGCCGCCGGCCCCACGAAAAAAGCCCGGGACGCGGCGCGCGGGGCTGCAGCAGGGATCGATTGGTTTTTTGAGGAAACAATGGGAGGACGACGTGTAATCCTCTTCCCCGAGGGAGAGCCGCAGGCGGCGGCGGCGGGGCGGGGTCGGACAGGCGCCCCTCGGCGGCGCCGCTGCGGTCGAGGCCTCCGCGCCTCCCACCCTCCCCTCCCCTCCCCTCCCCTCCCCGCCTCCCACCCGCGGCCGGTTCGTCCTCGCCGACACGCCTGCCCCCCCCCCCCCTCAACACCCTTCTTGACCCCTCGCCGCCTTTTTTCGTGTGTCTGTGTGCGGACTCTCCAGAGGGCGATGTTTAGTTCTGGTGGCAGTTCATTGGCTGCGTCAAGCCTTGTAGCTGTTGACATTCCTTTACTCTCTCTGCCGTGGCCGCTTATTGTGTTTTATAACTCCGGCCTTTCGGGGGGGGGGGGCGGTAAGATCGCCAATAGTCCAATACTGAGATCTTGCTCCTTTCAATACAATTTACTTTTCGGCGCCCTGTCGTGCCCTTTGTATTCTCAACGTCTTTATCTCTTCGACATCTGTTGTTGCTTTTTTCTTCAAATTTGTTTTGCTCGCAACTTTTGTTTACCCCCTCTCCGACCTGAATTTCTCAATTGGAAGACATTCAGACACTGTGTTAGTCTCTTTTTTTCTTTTATACTTACTAAACCTGAAATCACTTGCGAGTTTTATCTGAACACCTGTTCCGATATTACTCGCCGGTTTCCTTCATCGTCCTCTCCCACTCCGACCTGTCTTGTTTGCTTTCTTCCGTCTTCTCTTTCTCGTTCCCGGCTTCTTCTGTTTCCCGTCGCGCAACCCACGTCTGCTTCCATGACGCTTTCCCGTGTGGGTCCCCTATCGCTACCGTATCGCCGTCCTTTTTCCGATCGTGGGCTGCCGCCGCCTCCGCGGCTGCTGTCTTCGCGTCCGCGCAAGGCCCGGTGCCGCGCGCTTCCTTCTGTTTACGGCGGCGGCCGCCGCTCGGGGAGCGGCACGGGCTGCGGCACGGGCTGCGCCGCCTCCGTGTAATGAAATGATCGAACCGCGCCCGCGCGTGGGCACGCGTCCCGGCGACGCTGTCGGCGTTTGTTGTTCGAGACCCTCGCCAGTTGGCAGGCGGGAAGTGTTAATGGTGTGAAGGAGAGGTGCTCGTCGGGGGCCTTCGGAAGCAGGTGAATGCTGTGAGGACGTGATGAAATGTTTACTACCTGTTGTTGTTTTTCTCTAAGTTTTCAGAGCACGAAATGTTGGGATTCAGAATTACGTCATTGTACTATTATCGGTGTACAAATGGGCATGTCTATCGAAGTCTTTATTTGAAATTCAGTTTATACTGTGAGTAAAATGTATCCTGTGTTGATATTTCATGTTAGTAAATATAGGTTTTAAAATCAAATGAAGACATGCATGAGATTGAACGTTTTCGATACAAAAGTATTATCCTTTATTTTGCTTTTTTGTTAAGGGAAATGCAAGCTATAGAAACATTTGTCACTTTTATTTGGCTCTCAAATGTATATCTGTGGAATAAGAAGTCTGAATGTATTTCGCTCTGCGAGTAAAAAAATGCAGCTGTTAACTCGTAAAGACGCCTGAGGAGTCCAAAGGAAACCTTCACGTCATTGGCTTCGGAAAGGCTGGCAATGCGTCTTCGCGTCGGCCGCTTAGTGGCTCGTTCTCTTCCTCTTCCTCTTTCTCCCTCCCGCGTCACCCGTCTAATCGTGTTGCGCGGGCCGCGCATCATAGTTACACGCGTCGGGGGGAATTTATTTCGGGTCGTCGCATCGAGAGAGTTCGTTTCCACTGCCACTGCTTCGCAACTGTTTCCCCTGTTGTCCCCTGTTTCCCCTGTTGTCTCTTTCTCTCTCTCTTCACTCGGCGAAAGCTCAGTTTAAATCGACTCGGCGTCCTTTCGGTTTTTGGTTGTTTTTTTTCGTGGCATATCACAGGGCACATCTCATTTAGCACGGTCTTCCTCGCCGCGAGCAGCTCGTCGTCCTCCTTTTAAGTCCGAAGGGAAACGGCGAACCCAGCCGCGCCGAACGCATAAAACGTCTTCATTGTTGATGCGGGCGCGGTATTTTCGGAAGAGGGCAATCTCGTTACTGTTAGCAGGGCGACTTGAAACTTCTTGCTTCTACCGTCTTCCGCACTGGAATCGCAGATCGAACCCTGGTCGTAGGTTTGGGAGGCGTCCGCAGTAGATACACTAATATTATTCTTATTCTTAGAAGCATATTTTGTGGTGCTGGAAGCCGTTGCTGGTCTTCCATTTTTCTGCATTCCCCGCTTGATGGATTCAATATCTTGACTTCAGATCTGGGTATCAGACTGTTATCTTCGTTATTCGCGGACGTAAATGCCATGAGATGACAGCCCACCACGCAACTAACGTTAACGCTGTGTTGTTAATATTAAATTAGTGGAAAGACACAAGCCACATTGCTTCTTACAGTTTTAAGAAAGCGACGCGGCGAATCTATTTCCGGAAATACATCGACGGCAGATGTATAACACGCGTTTCTTCTTGCAGCGGGTGCGATCCTTTTCTCGCCGTAATGTAGTTGGGCTTCGCACGTCTCGCCTGCCCCGGCCGGCACCGCGATTCGTGGGGAGATGCATATCCTGGGAAGACGACCCGCCACCTGCCATTCCCCCCACCAGCCACCCCCCTCCGCCCGCACCCTTCCCGCTTCCTCCCCCGCCGCCACGCCCCTCCCCGCCCGCACCCCCTCCCCGCCCGCAACCCCCTCTCCGTCCGCAACGCCCTCCCCGCCCGCACCCCCTCCCCGCCCGCACCCCTTCCCTGCCTCGCCGCTTCCCCGCCCGCACCCCTTCCCCTCCCGCACCCAGTCGCCGCCCGCACCCCGTCCCCGCCTGCACCCGTTCCCCACCCGCACCCCTTCCCCGCCTCGCCCCTTCCCCGCTACACTCCTCCCAGCCACGTCCCTCCTCGCTACTCGCAGTGTCGCACGGGCCGTCCTCTTACCCGCCCGAGGCGACGCCCCTCTTCTGCGAAGCCTTCATTTTTAAAAGCGCGCCGGGGAATCGTTTGTAGCCGTCCGGAGCGACGCGCGCGCGTCCGTCTCCCCCCCCCTCCCCCTTGCCGTCGCGCGCCCGCGACGCGCGACAAAGGCGCGCGCGTGAATCTCGCCGGGACAAGGCCATGCATAAGAGAGCCGTCGCCTTCCTCCCGCTCCCCGGCGCTGGCGCTGGCGACGGCGACGGCGACGGCGGTGGAGAACGCGGCGAGCCAGCCGAGGCTCGCTCGCGCGCGCACGCTTCCGCATGTTTACTCGCTCCGCCGCGTGCTTTTCCGGTGGCTGGCGACCAGCTCTCGCCCTTGCTCGTGCCGCCTGCGACAGTGGACCGGCCCTCTCGTCTGGTTTTAAATGGTTTCTTGCATTGCGCTCAACCCAAAAGGATTTCGTTTTGCAATCTTGTCTTCGTCTTCCATATTCGAATCTTGTTGTGAGGTAAAAATGCCACATTTTTATTTGATTACTTTAATTTATTCGTAACACTATTTTTAAGCTCTTGCTTATTAGTTATATTGTAGATTAAAAATAGTGTTGAATTGTTTATACATATATTCAGCTCTCTTCGATCCATCCCGCGGTCCCCCGTGTTTTATTCGTGAATGGGACCGTTAAGAAGTTTGTCACTTCTTCTCTCTCCCTTCTCCTTCCTGCTCTCAGATCCACATGGACCCACTGTGGTGATGATGTGTGTGATTCCGCCATTAGAATAAAATCCTTTACGAATTTTGTGACGCGTTCAGTCTCAACAAGATATTTGCGTCGTGCTCCCCAATAGCGGGGCCGGAATCGCTATCACATCAAAGAAAGAACCACATGGCGCGGGGGCGCGGAAGGTATCGTCAATGAATAGAATCGAAGGCGTGGAGACCGAAGGGCGTGTTCAGAAGGGTGAGGAGCGTGACGCTATTGGCTCCCGGGCAACTGTACTATCGCGAGCAAACGAGCGGGAACGAGCGTAAGGTACCGAGGGCGAAAAGTATTCCACGAGAGAGAGGATTGTGGCGGGTGCATTCAGGAAATTGGCGGACGTAAAGTTGGAAGAAAACGAGAGGCCGCAAAGAAAGCTGTCGAACGTTGCGGCTGGATATGGAAACAATAGGGTACGTAAAGATACGGCCTCGGCTGGTAAATATTTCCCTCTCCGTTCTCGCCGCTTCCCATTGGCGGGCGGCGGTGGCGGCGGTGGGGGTGCGGGCGAGCAAGAGGGAAGACACGAGATGGCCAGCGCCGGGGGGAGGCAGAGAGAGCGAAGGGGTGGGAGGTGGGGGAGTAAAGGGGATGGGATGCGCGCCAGCGCTCTTTTCGCCGAGGGCGCGCTCGCGCGGCGCTGCCCGCGCTCGCTGCTTGCGGCTGGGGTGGCCGCGCCGCGCCGCGGCGCAGCGCAGCGTTTTTACGCCGTCGCTGCGTGCTTTTGTGCCGGGAGGGTGTTCCGACGGAAAGAAAGCGCGCTCGGTGGATGGCTTTCGCGGGCCGCGGAGGAGATGCGATGGACGCGCAGCGCGCCTCTGTTCGCGATACGATGTCGGCGACTGTCGGCTGCGCGGTCGTGGGATGTGCTGAATCCGGAGGTCTTTACAAAGTAGAGAGTCAAATATTTGTCCCGAATTCTTTACGAATATGGGATGCAACGCTGCTGAAATAATCATTAATTTAACCGAGGAAATTTTAAACGCGTTTAATTGATGTATTTTTTTAAATACAAGGTGGTTCAAATATGACCGGGACTGATTTTTTTTCAAATACCCCGACATACGCATTAACTGCGCCGCCTGGAGAGAATCTAGCCACAACCCCCCACCTCCCTCCTTTGCAGGTTAGAACCTGTTCAGTCGCGTCTGGGTCTTGCTAGAACGATGAGTGAACAAAAGGTGCCGCGGTGCGTGGAACAACGCATTATCATCAAATTTCTCGTTGGAGAAAACGTTCAACCGTCGGAAATTTCGCAGAGACTCAAAAAACAGTACAGGGAAGAGTGCCTCTCACGGACCCGTGTGTTTGAATGGTGTAAGTGTTTCAGAGAGGGACGAGAGCGCGTTGAGAATGAACCTCATAATCGTCGGCCGCGAACATCCATAACCCCAACAAACGTTGATCGTGTTAATGCGGTTATTTGTGAGAACAGGCGCATCACTATCAAAGAAGTTGCATCAGTAATTGGCATCAGTGTGGGTAGTGTAGAAGACATGATAAAAAAACACCTAAAATATAGAAAAGTGAATGCTAGTTGGGTTCCACGCACTTTGACGGACGAGAACAAATTGATGCGCATGCAAGCTGCCAGTGTTCTTCTAATGCGGTTTGAAAATGAAGGAGATGCATTTTTGAAGTCCATTGTAACCACTGATGAAACGTGGGTTCACTATTTTATTCCTGAGTCCCAGCAGGCATCACGTGAATGGCGACACGCCTTTTCTCCAAAACCCAAGAGAGCGCGGAAGATCCGTTCGGCGGGAAAAGTGATGGCAACATTTTTTTGGGACTGGATGGGTGTTATCCATGTAGACTTCCTTACAGAAGCTAACACCATCAATGCAGCTTATTATTCAGCACTTTTGGAAACAGAAATCAAAGAAAAGATCCGATCCAAACGGAAGAGAGGTGGGAAACGGGTAGCATTCCTTCAAGACAATGCACGGCCTCATACTGCTAAAACAACCATGGCAACCATCAGCAAATTGAAGTGGGACCTTCTACCACATCCGCCGTACAGTCCAGATTTGGCCCCAAGTGATTTTTACCTTTTTGGACAGCTTAAATCACATTTGCAAGGCATGCGATTTGCGGATAATGACGCAGTCATCCACAGTGTTCGGGAGTGGATATGCCGACAACCAAAAGACTTTTATGAAAAGGGCATTAGGATGCTCCCAGGACGTTGGAAAAAATGTATAGAATCTGGAGGGGAGTACTTTGAAGAATGACATGTACAAATAAATTTTTGCTAATAAAGTATTTCGTAAAAAAAATCAGTCCCGGTCATATTTGAACCACCTTGTATTATTGTGTAGTTTTCTGTGAAATGAAGTAAAATTATTTTATTGAAGACGTCCTTTTTGTCTTTGCGAGGAACAAAACTTTTGGAGTTAAAGAAGCTGTTTCCCTACTGATACATCGCTGCGCTCTATGAATTATGCACGATTTTCTATTATCCCGGTTCAGTTGATACAGTGATGGAGTTGGACATCAGTGTATCGACATATATTTGCGTGAATAATTAAAACATGATCTGGTCGGCTAACTTTGTACAGTCGCTATGTATTAACTTGGCAGACCACAGCAATCATGTCAGTGTGCATGAAATAATTTTTGATATTTATAATATATGTATATGGAAAATTACTGGTGCAATTTCATGCAAAATACAGCATTTGAAAAAAGGGGCTTGTCATTTCTATCTGCGAACGTTAGTAGACTTCTCGAACCACGAAATGTACACAAGTAATTTTAATGCAGACCTTAGAGCTGAGCGATAGTGGAAGCATATATTTTGAGTCAAGAATGACACGAATGCGCGGAGTGCCAAAATGGAGCAGGATGGCAGCGCCTCTTGTGCTCTCCTTTGAAGTTATCGACCGCAACGAAGTGATTGAGTGACGCCCCCCATGGAAATCTATTGACGTCGGATCGCATTAGGGTACCGCGGCCGGGTAAACAAGGCTTGTCCGGCGCCTCCGCGCCTGCTATCGCGTTGCAACGCATGCAAAGTGTATTTTCGTACGAAATCGGAAAGCCCGGAAGGCAAATACGACAGGGGGGAAAAGGAGAAATAAATTTATTTTCCCGCGTCCACTCCTCAGGGCCGGATTTCTTCTTCTTTTCCTTTTCCTGCACCGCGCGGTGCCACCCCTCCCCCTCCCGAAGCCCCGAAACGGAAGGAAGTTTCCGAAGCGTTGCTCCCCTCCGCCCCCCCCCTCAGGGGGAATTTCATTTCTCAGGGCGAGCGCACTGACAGCTGGACAGACGGATGGGCGTCCGAAGGCGCTCGTATGCACGCGACGGCGGCTTTACGAGACAACGTATAAAACCGAATGCGTGCTTCCTGCCGAGGACGTTCGTGGGACGCAAAGAGATGGCGGCGATGTTTTTATCTTTAGCTTTCTTGGGTTAAACCGCGCGAGAAACGACGAGAAATAAAGAGGAGTTATTCGGAGAATGAAGAATTAGATGGAAGCAAAAGGAATTATGGGTTAATGAATACGCGATATGAAGAGAAGATTAAAGGAAAGAAGAATAAGAAATAATTGTTAATCGATAAGAATGCTTATTGATACCAGTGAAATGGATCTCGCGTTACAGACATTGAGCGTAGTCAGACTGTCTGCAAGCCTCGTGAAAAACAGAGGATGAGAAGAATAAGGCGACATATCGGTAATAAAGTAAATAAAATTGTCACTACGAAAGAGATTGGCGAGTTCAAAAAGTAGTACTCTAAAAAAGGAAATGGGGAGGGATGTGATGGCCTTGAATGTAGGTCCTACAGGATAATGAACAGCGCATTATGCGAAGATCGAGGTGCACAGCAAGCACAATGGCGGATTTCTTTTCTTCAACCGGGCTCTGGTTGTGTACTCTTGAGGTCGTCAGGTGCCTAGAGCGAGCGCATGCGATACTGTTCAGCTGCCGCTGCCGCCCCGGAGGGTTAACGGTTGCCGCGCTGCCGCATACCCATCGCCTGCGCGAGGCCCGCCTCCGAGGACGTCTTCGTTCCGGTCCCCGCCCTCCCGCCCGCGTTTCCGCGGATTAAAGACTCGCTCCTTTGAGAGCGCGCTCGTCATTTCCATGTGAATACGCCGAGTTAACAAACTCGCCGCTATCGCGAGGGGCAAGTCGGCGGTGGCGGTGACAGGGGGCGTGGTGATGGTGGTGGTGGTGAGCGAGATGACAACGGATGATGGGACGGAAGATGCAGTAGAGATGGAATAGCCCCACTTGGGAATGGAATGAAGTCGTTGAAGTTAGAATAGGGTTGGTGTGGAGAATGCTTAGGAATTGGAATGCAAGTGGTCATTTCTGCCAATTTTGGAGTGGCGGGTGCTTTACGAGTTTGTTTAGTGCACCAAAGTGGGAAGTGCTACCAGTAGCAAAATTCGTTAGATTTTTTCCGAATGTTCTGTAGAGTTTAAATGAACTGTTACAGACTTTTAGTTTTTAATAAGGAAAGACAATAAGTATTAATGACCATAAGAAATTAATAACTTTACTTATAAAACGTATTCTAGTGCGTATGTTCTCAGCATTGTTAAACTAGTGTTTGGATACTTTGATAGGTAAATATTATTCCAAACATTTATTTTCTGCAGTGACGATCAACTGTAGGTCTGCCGCTAATCAATTTAATGACGATTGAAAATGGATTTCGGCTCAAATTATTTGTTATAGAAACATCAGGATAAACATAGGTTATCGTATAACTCGGTTCGACAATTTTAATGTTTCGAGAATTTGAAATAGATTTATATAAGCGGTTAACACTCGGCCGAATGCGTATCGTAAAACTGTTGGGGAAATGTGGTTTCGTGCCGCTGCTCGTAACTCGTTAGGCGATGCGGCGGTCATTTTCCGTTGGATTTATTGACCTTTATGAACGAATAGATTAACGAGCGCGTGGCTCTGTTTCCCGTCGCGTCGCTCGTATAGCAGTTGCTGTCGAACTGGAACGCGCTCGCTGTCTTCATTTAAGAGATAAACTCGAGCGCCGTAAGGTATTTAAAGTGCGAAGACAAAACGGACCGTGGAACACGACGACGCTCTCGGGGCTGCTTCAATTGTAGGAGGTAGTAAGCAATCGCGTACCCTTCTCAGCACGGCAGCGCTATATCGTCTCGCTCCCCATCACCCGTGTCCTTCCCGCTGAAGGGGACGGAGAACTCCGCCGTGAAGAGTGCGGAGAGGAGGGGAATAAAAAAAGAAAGCGAAGAGATGTATGGCTCTTCTTACTTCCTAAATTCAACTTCCCTGCTGGACTATTAGCGGCTTCCTAAAAAGTAGTTTACCTGGGAAATTGCGTTGGCTGAAGTTGGCCTCCTTGCCGCTTCCGGCGTTTCCTCCCCAGAGCGCTCCAGGGTCGCCGCTTCGACCTCCGGCCCCGGCTCCGCCCAGGTGCCACGCCTGGGAATGAGCTTCTCAAAAGAAACGTAAGCTCATTTCGAGCTGAAGGCGCAGTCGGAACTCGGTTAGCGTGGAGACATTCTACTCCACTTCGCTGTAGAGCTTCACTACGGAAGCACTTGCATTGTTTATGATTAAAATCGTCTCTTCGAATTTACGTTTCCTGCTCAATTCAGCTCCCTGAATTGGTCCATTAGGATTAGGCTGTGATGGGATGGTTAATCAGAATTTAGCTAGATGTGATTAGCACGGTAGTTAGCATTATCCTTCCCTGTTGGGAAATGGCCTTGTAATTGGTAAAGCGTGTCGGACCCTCCCTCTCCGTTTTACCTTCGTACGGCCCGCCCGAAACCGCGGAAGGAAGACATAACTTAGGTTTGGTCGCGGGGCTACCATTTAGACGGCTGTGGAGCGAACGGAACCGCCTCACCACCGTCCTTTGGGGAGCCATCGCCCTTCCCCGACTTTGCCGCCGTCCTTGCTCGCATCGCCCTACCCTATCCGCTCTCGTCTTCCTCGGCGTCCCCCACCATCTTCATCGCACTGACCGTCTTTGTCTCCCACGCCCCTGCTACGTCACCGCCGTCGCCGCCTCTTAAGCCCTGGCTCGCGGGCCGCCGAGCTTAAGATGTCCCCGTTAAAGGAGCAGTGCCAGAGCGCCCGGTGACCTCGCCCCCCCCCCCCCCCAGCCTCGCCCGTTCGTCCATCATGCTGTCGCCCCCTCGACAGTGACGTGCGTAAGAATGCGCTTAGCGCGCGTGGATACTCGCCGCGACGGCGGAAACGTGCTTCTTGTTCCGATTCCGGGGCGAAGGCTTGTCACTTGACCAGAGAAAGACGGATTGCTGTTCCTGACGCTCCCCCCCCCATAACGTAGCGTTATTTTGAATTGAAATAGAATGGACATTTCAAGAACGAAGTTTCCAGTTTCGCTGGAAACAAACAAAAGTCATTTATTTTTTAAGAGTTAGGAAATGTATTTTCAGCCTGTCTAAATGTGTGGATTTTTAGATTTTTCTGATACAATTTTCAGACTGAAAACTTGAGCTGTGTCGTTCTCGGAAATTAACAGTGTATATGCAAACCACAATTTTGTGGGCAGGTCGTCAGCTTGTGGCTTGGGCGTGCGAAAAACCCGCGCTTTTTCACCTTTCGTAAAATGAATATTCCAATCCAATTGCTCGTGTTTTGAATGCTAACTCGTTTACCATGCAAAACCGTCATTTCGCTGGCCCCAGCCACCGATTAACATATCTCAATAGGCGAAATTTGCGAATCGAACAGCGCGAATCTGCGTGCTTTGAATTTGCACGAGAGTTGCAGCGGCGGTGGCGGCGTGACTGACGTCGCCCGGCTGATTAATTGCTGCGGTGTGTCCAGTTTTGCTGTGGGCGGAGGGCGGGTGAGAGAAGCGTCTGCGGCCGAGGAGCGGCAGGGCCGGGCGGGGCGGGGAGGGGCGGGGCGGGGCGGGAGCCGTCATGTTACGCGGCCGAGCGGACTCTTTGTGGCGGGCGGGGCCCTCCGTCTTCTTCGCTGTCAAGTGCGCAAGCAGCCACAGCCACTGCCGCCGACGCCGCCCTTGCGGACAGCGGCGCGACAGCACGGCGCTCAGCGGCATATCGCCCTTTAAGCGCCCGGGACGCGTCCCGGACAGCGGCGGCGGTCGGCTGCGGCGGTGGCGACGGCGATGTCGGTTCGTCTAGACAACGTGTTCATCGGCGGGATGTAACGGCGGCCGAGACGATGGCGGTGACGGTGACGGCCGCAGTGAGCGTCGGAGGCGGCTGGAGTGGCGAGGGAACGAGGGACGCGGACAGGCGGCCGCTGGAGACATCGTTGGGGGAAACGGGACAGCCCCAGGGATCACCGTATTAGCCGAAAGGCAGGTAGAAAGAGGCATTAAGACGGGAAAGGACATCGTAGTTTGAGAACGAAGTTTGATAACGTAATGGGTAAACGGAATTTCATTAACTGTTTAGTTACGTCACGTCCAATTTAGTATAAAAAAAATAAAATATCGATAAGGACATGCGATATTTGTGACGTTATGTTGTGTGGAAAAACCGAGATTGAGTCAACGGTATTAATGCAAAAGGAATCATAGCAATCAGGGTTTACAGCGAATGATAAGACATCCCACCTAAATTTCTAAAGAAAACTGAATGTTGCACCATGGTAACAAGAAGTTAGCGGGGATAGTCATGAATCAATAATGGAGGAGAGAGTCGGAAGAGAGGAAGAAGTCTGTCCAGAACTGAGTAACTCCAGAATTTATTGGTAGTTGAGAAAGATTAATTGGTGTTGAGAGCTTCTTGAGTGGGAATTCCGTTCACGATAGAAGAGGTATCAGGGAAAAAATAGTGTTAATCACGTCGTTGATGATTTGTGATATGTCCCTGCTCTTTAAATGACCGCTCTCCTTCCGACACTAAACCTAGTCTGAATCAGGGCAGTACTATCGCGAAGGTAAAGAAAGCATCACTGCATTTGAGGCTGCAGTGAGTTGTTGAGAAGATGGCATCTCTCTCGCGATGAGGCAGTAGGAGTTGTGATTTGACAGAGGCTGCGGTAGCGTAGCGTGGCGCCTCCCCGTGGCCCGCTGCGATGCCCTGTGGCCCGGGGTGAAGGCGGGCGGTGGAGGGGTCGGGCGAGGTGAGGCGGCGCGAGAGAAAACTCGTTTTCGTGCGTAATTTGAATGTCGGGAAAGCGAAGAAAGGGACTTGTTTGCGGAATTACTGGTGTTGCCGAGGCCGTCGCCCCGCGAGGCGAGATAAAGCGCGTTGCACGGCGCCCTGAAACGATGTTCCGCGCTGGCGCGTTCTCTCGCCCGAATTAGGTTCGTAACGCGTTTTGCGCGAGTCGGCGGAAAAAAGTCGTTATGGGCAATACGGTCGGAGATGGCTGAGGCGTTTTCATATTAAAGACAACACAAGGGTGGTCTGAAGAAATGTTGGGAAATTCCAACGCAAATGAGCAGTGAACATCTGGTACTTTTCTAAAAGTAGATTTCCCAGACGTATCTGAATGCCTTTTTTGTGCGATTTGATAATTAATTTTGAAAGAATTTTAATTTCGTTAGGAATAAACAGGGATGGTGAGAGTAAAATAATGAATTATCGTTTTAATTTTATTTTTAAATGAAATCAATTAAGTGTAACATTAATGTAGTTGTTATGCCCTGGGCAGCTCGTTGGCGCCGTCGTTCATTTGCGTGTGCGCGTAGGTCTGATACATTCATAAGCACACATTTACATGCGTCCCCCGGGGTGCACTGAAACGGACGATATTTCCCATTCATGAACAGCTCAGCGCCTTGCGCGGCGAACCTCATTGAGCCGGTGGCGGGCTCGCGGCGAAGCCAAGCGAAGCGACGGTGTTTGCGGAGGCGGCTCGCGACCAAGCAAGTGTCTCGCCCCCGCGCATAAACACGAGCGCCGGCGTCGCCCGCGCGTGCCGACGCTGCGAGGCGCGTGCGAGGGGCGAGTGTTGCTTCAGCTGCGTTCGCCTGCGCCGCCTGCCGCTACCCGGCGTCTTGCGCAGCCCGCATCATTTGCTGACGTAATTGCTCTCGCTTACGGGGTTGCCGGCTGGGTGCGTTTGCGTCGCAGTTCCCTTCAGTGCATTTCTGCAGCTCTCGCAAAGTCCATTTGATGATCCAAATAACATCAGTCCGTTTTACTTCTGTACATCCTATAAAAATAGCATTTAAGGAAATGCAGTTAACTGCCGTGGACTGAATAAATTGAATATGAGACTGAGAGGGGGAAAAGTTACTCTCTCTTCCAAGTATGTGTTGCTTTTTCGTGTTTTGGATATGAATGTTCCTACCTTTTATTTTTTTTATTTTGTTTTTATTTTACGTGGCCAGTTACCTTGACAACGTACTCTTTCATAATCTCTCTTTTTCCTTTCCATTGACTAGTTTTTTATCTCAACATTTTCTTTTCTTTATGCACTCGAGTTCCCTTGTTAAATTTTGTTTGTTTCGTCTCTTCTTCCTCTGTCTCTTCCTCTCACTGTCCTGTCATTGCGACCTTGCATGGGGTTCCATGAACGCCGGCGCCACCGGGCGATCCGTAAGTTAAACACAGCTCTCCTGCCCTCCGTCGTTTGTGCGGATCGCGGGGTCGAGAGGCCGCGCGCAGGGCGAGGCCGCCCTCGGCCTTCCCAGCGCCCTTTTCGGCGCCTTCGGGGCTCATCAGCTGCGTTGCCGCCCTCCCTCCCGCCCGTCTCCCTCGGCGCGGATGGCCACACCGCGCGGGCCCTCTTGAAGCGATGGATCCCTTCTGCGTTCCCTGCCACCTTCGGCTCTTTCTTTCCCGAAACGCGCCAGGTCCTCGGTTGAAATAAAGCCTTTCAATACATTCTTTCATTCAGTCCTTTCTTTCTTTCCTTTCGTTTCTTTCTTTCTTTTTCTCTTTCTTTCTTATTTATTTCGTTATCTTTCTTTTCCTTTTCTTTCCTTCTGCGTTAAAATGCATTCCAGGGATTTGAAAATAAAATTATATTATATTAGACGAGTTCTGTTGTATTAGGTTTTGATTTATTTCATCTTTTGATATTGTGTTCGAAGAATTACGCTAAAAATATTTTAAAATTTCGTAAGTGTCAATAAAAATAATTGTCTTAAATAAAAGATTTGTCGTCCTGTTTGCGTTATTACAAATAAGTTTTATTCGTCCTATAGTTAAATGAGCCTGATCCAGTTAATTTTCAGTTGCCCCTTTTTTTTGGTCCTTCGGATCTCGTGAAAATTGTTAATTGTTCTCAGTTAACATGAAAACTGGTAACATAGTAACTATAATTTGTTTTTGTGTGACTTAATGATTTACATGTGCATGCCAGTAGGTGGTTCGCAGAATTCCATGTCTGTAATTATTTAATGATGTCTGTCGAAACTATTATTTCCATATGACAAGGGAGTGTGGACATTTTCTTTTTCAAATGTCCCTGAATCACTGAGATTCACTCAGATGAAGATCTTGATGGTTTTTGTCGTTCATGTTTATTGAAATGAAGTTGCTTCAAAATTAGAAACGAAATGTGGTTTTTGAATTAAAATTGTTAGATGAAGCAGAAATAGCAAATGAAGTATTCCTTAGCCCTTATTTTCCTTTCGTAACAGTGTTTCAAAAGTAAGAAAAAATTAACTATAAGGAATAATAGTGATACAATTCAAAAGCAGATTAACCATACTGTTTCTTTATTCCTGATCATTCTCATAGGTTTGGAAGAAAACCAAAAAATTGCAGGCAGAAAGTTTAATGAATGAAGTATCTCTCGTGCGAATATTGGAGATCACTTTCTGCGTGGGAGTCTATTAACGTGGGTTGACGAGTCAATCGTATCAAGCACTCAGAGCAAAGGCTTATGCAAAGTTGTCCGTTGGTTTTCCTGTTTTGCTGTCCTGATACGATTGAAATAGAGATCAACGCTCCAGCTTAAATCCTTCGGCCTCCGCTACAACCACGCAATTTTGTTGCTCATTTTACATTCTAATTTCCTTACGACAGGCTCAAAGCCACGCTGCGGGATAAAGGAGATTCGTGCTCGCGCGAGTAATCAGAGTTCTCATAGTTTTCTGTGGAAGTTTGTTCGCGAAAGCTTTCGTTTTTGTAGCTGCGGCGGGGCGTTTTCATTTCCTTCTACTCTCAGGTAAATACAGCGTCTGGGTCCAGTATGTTTGCGAAATTCATGCAGTTTACAACTACCAATAAAAGAGAATGTGGGCTTACGTGGTTCTGTTGGAAACGCGTCTTCAGCTAATAAGTCTTGTGGGCTTTTCGTAATGTTCATAGCCACGCGCATGTGGAATTAGAATATTTTGTTTGTTGGCCGAGTTGTTCTAACGCATTATTCGCTAGCGCAATGTGTACATGTGGGCGAATAACGCAGAATATGTTCTACGTGTGCGTGTTCAGACGCCAAGGACGTATCACTCGACGGCGCCATTGCACCCGACCCTCCGTTTCCATCTCGGGTGGGCGATTGTCGCTGAAATTAATTAAGCGCGGAACGAGATAGAAAAGGAGACTTTGCGACTTGTTAGTGAACGAAACTTACGGCGCTGCCGCTGCAGCAGCGCAGACGAGGGGGGGGGGGGGATATCGAGGGAGTCAGAAGATTCGAAAGAGAAGGAGTGTAATTCGAGACGGAATAGAGTTAAGAGAATAAAGAGCACGAGAAAAGCTGACAGTCGCGAAAATGATGATACGCGGAGAGAGCGAAATAGAGTAAGGAGTAAAAACAAAATTAAAAGAAAGAGAGAGAGGGAGAGAGTCGGGAAGAAAGACGAACCCGAGATAAGGATTGTAGAACCGCAGTAACTTGGCAGAACTCGAAAATCGTGTGGAGAAATTGATAAAGAAACTCTGAGAGCGGTAAATAAACGCGACCTGGGAGATACCAGGGGGGACGAAGCGGGTGAGCGCGGCTGTGGCGTCGACGGAGGGAGAGCGGGGCTCGCCTCTCGTTAGGGACGGGCGCGGGCGCGGAGGGGCGTGGTACGCTGCGCTGCGCTGCGCTGCGGCGGTGGCGCGTCGCTTACTTGGCGGTGTACAGTGGCAGCAATTAAAACAACGGGGCGTGGAAATGAGGCCGAAGCGCCCTAACGAGGTGCCAGGCTCGCCTTTATTAAGGCGCCCGACGCGACGCGACGCGGCGGGACGAGCGGGAGGGACACCCGTCCGTGGGGCGGGAGGTTCGGGCGTCCGATCGCCCCCCCCCCCCCTCCCCCCCCCCCGGATTAGGGTTGCTTCGCTGGCGGCGGAGTTGCGATTGGTTGGGGGAGGGAATTCGATGTGTCCGGCGAGCGATCGCCGCCCGGCCCCTCTCGGAAGTATCGATTCTTCAATGGAGGAAGCGATGAATGATCATTGCTTTGCAAGATGGTTGTATATCAGCAAACGTTTTTGAAAAAGAGAGAGAGTTGGGAAGAAAGACGAACACGAGATCAGGGTTGTAGAAGAGTAGTAACTCAGCAGAAGTCGAAACTCGTGTCGAGAAATCGATAAACACGGAGAGTGGGCAATAAACGCGACTTGGGAGATATCAGGGGGAACGAAAAGTGTGCAGCAAAGAGTACAGAACAAGGGACAAAGTGTTAACAAGTGCTGTGTCAACCAATTTCAATTGGGTTCTGTTCTGGCCGTATGGTATCCATGATAAATTTACCATATTTATATGTAATGAAATATGAGGACTCGTAGGCCACTCTCTCTTACAATACAGCAGTGTGTGGTGTGTAGTAAATTAAAATTCATTCAGACGGTTTTATCCGTACACAGGTGATTGCGTGAAGAGCGCGCTAAGTTTACTTCTCAACTGCAATGTTCAATGATGTTGAATAGGCAAGACCGTTCCTTTTTCTTCCTCTCATAAAATGAAGCTGGGACGGCGCTGTGAATATCTTCTGCCGGTCATTGCCCCAATGGGCAGCCAGCGGTGTTTCTCGGCCGCATACTACATCCGACGTGCGACGTGGGACGTGAAGGTATGGGGAAGCGCGTGCTCGGCGCCGGGGGACCTTCGTCAAGCCGAGAGACAGCAGGCCAGGAAAGGCAGGAGCAGAAGGCGCCTGGTAGGCGCTGGCGGCACGTTCGTCGCGAATGTTTGTGTGCCAGCGGGCATCGACCGCTGTCGCCCGGATCGAGTCACCTGCCTTCTGGCGGAACATTTCCTCCCCGTGTTGTGGAGTCTCGTGCGTGTTGTTTTCGCCGACGCTTTGACAGTATACTTCGAGCAAAGGAAAAGACAGCCCCACCCCGAAAACATCTCGACTTGCGCTTTCTTCCCAATTGTTACACTTTCCTTATTTTGTTCTGCGTTCTTCCTATTTAACATAATGAATAAATGGATAATTACTTTTCGACAATTTCTGTGATTAATTTTCTTGAGCATGTGCAATCGGCGTGAACTGCCAAGGACTTGAAGTTTTTTAATGTTTTTTTTCTTAATATTTTTATTATTTTTCCTTCATTTTTTAATTCTTTTTCCTCCTGGATTTTCACATTTTTTCTCTTTTTTTCTGCATCCGGGTCGTCTTTTGCCGTCTTTTGCCTGTTGAAGTCCGCCCTGCTCCAGTAGATATTCTTGATAACGAAGGTACTTCTTTAGTTCCAGCTTAATGGTGCCCCCTTTTCTTTTCTTCCAAACCACTTCTCCCCTTCCGTGGCCTGCCTCGCCCTCCCTTACCTCGTCCGCGCGTTTTACCGCGATCGGGCTATGAATTATCGACGACGGCGCAACACGTGCTCACGGGGCGCCCCCTCACTTCCCCTCCTCCCCTACCTCCCCCCCCCCCTCACTCACCGTTCCTCCATCTTCAGAGCCCAAGACCTCTCCGCCTCTCCTCCCTCCTCCCTCCTCGAAGTGCCAGTGCTGCGCCCGCAGACCTATTGCGATTATTAAATTCCTCCGGTCGTTAGCCGGAGGGTTGGGGAGCAAAATCGAGCGGTTTGTAGCGGGCGTATCTCTCTTCTCTTCTCCTTCAGTGGCACCTACCTCGACCTCACACACCGACCACGCGTTCGTACGCCTTCGTCAGCGGTGGCGCCGCGTGGTGGCCGCTGCGGGTTCAGGCTGTGCGCGCCGCGAGAGGTTCGCCCGTGGAATGCAGCGTGATATTTGTGAGCTTTCAGATCTGTGATATTGCGTGTAATTTCAATTTATATCACAAGATATTGTGTTAAAGATAGTAGTATTTCAATGTGGAAAATTTTGTTGAAATTTGGTTCCTTGTGTTTATTATATTTTTCATTTCCTTTCTCATAATTAAAGTTGTATTGATATATTCATTACGTTTTTCGGAAATCGGGGTTTTCATCAATTTGCTATAGTCAAAGTATCGTGATATTTGTAACAAGAATTCATCGCATTAGTATCTTCTGCACTTTTCCTCGTGTATTCTACCAGTCCTCACCTACAAGTGACGTGCGGTAGGATTTTTACGGCTTGCGTTCGTTCGCCGCTTTGCACTGTCAGCGAGGTTCCGCGGTTGGTGCGAGCGCGTGCGTGTGCGAGATGAGACGAGAGGAAGGTCCCAGAGGCGCAAAGAGGGGAAAGTCCTCCCTTGGCCCGCGCCCGCAGCGTCGTGAAGAGAAGCGCTGCAGAAGCCTCGGCCCGAGGCAATAAAACGCTGGCTATTGCGTTAGCGCGGGGGAAGATGCCGGCGGATGCGGGGGTGGGGGGCGGTAGGAGCGGTCGCTCTGCGGGCCGCCGGCCGCCCTCAGCTGGCCGCGTTCCTCGCCGGCCTTTGCCGCGCGCTCGCCGCCCCGCCCCCGCCCCCGCCCCCGCCCTGGCCCTTTCCTGCCCAGGTCGAGCCGCCTTTGCACCGCCCCGGATCGCGCCCGCTTTGCTATGCGGAGCCTCAATTAGCAACCCGCCTCCGCTGAGCACCTTTTCTTGTTACGATAACATTTTCTACCGCGTCGCTGTTGTCTAATTTTTGCATTTTGAGTTGTATGTTATAATTACAATCCCCTCTTATTACTCGGAAAATGCGAGGGTCACTTCGTATAACAAGGCAACTACGTCGTATCCCGAAAACACAGAAATGTGGCGAGTTCAGAATAAAAAATGTGGGAAAAAATTGGTACTGTAGATTAAGCCGAGTGAAGTGTGCTTGCTAAGTTGGGTAGTTGCCAGCACACCCAAAAGTTGGTATGCTGGAGGGTATGCTCCAAGATGGATGTAAGTAAAGTGTAACAGTGGTCATATGTGGAAATAGCAGAACGTCGGGTCGAAGCAGGAACGTCGAAATAGCGGAAATGCATTAAGTGATAGTGCGTTGCGTTACTGCAATGTTACACGTCAGCTGATCTTCAAATGTGGGTGCGTAGCTGACCTGCTGCAAAGTGGACAAGTGACCTGTGGATAAATAGCACGCAGTTCATGGTGTTAAACGTCTTCATCAAAGGTCGAGAGAATATTGTGGAGGGTGTAAGCTGAGAGAAATTTGTTTGTTTACGTTTGTCTGATATAAATATGATTACTTTACTATGACTAATGGAATAGACTTTGTTAATACTTTTCTGATTTCTTGAAATGGATCATTATCGAGTTTTCTTAAAATTTATTTCGTCAATTTACTTCACCGTATTTTCCGGAACTAATATGTTTGTATTTAACCATTTTTTTATCCCAAGGTTCGGGAACAAGGCCCACATTTTATCTTTATGAAAATACTTCATTTGAAACCTCGCGTTTACAACAGGATTCATCGTCATTCTTGCCATTCCAGACATTTATTTCCAACCGCTTGTGTGTTTCCCTTTTGCGTTGTGGGAGCTCGTTGGCACTTCGAACGAGTCACATGGGTTTGCGGTTTCGGGATCGTTTCGTCCGTGTGGGTGCGCGAAAGTGACTCGGCGTGTTTGTTCTTGGCTCGGGACCAAACCCGCGGCTGGGTCCAGCGTGCTGCTACGCTCCGGAAATTAACCAGCAGTTTGCTCCCAGTTGAAGTTTCTCGGCGGAGTATGAGGGCGTTTGTCAAAAGCAAGAGGCTTACCTACACGGGTGGAAAACGGAGCATACGAGGACAGAGGACGCGTGGACTTGACTTGCGACCTCCGACTCGTGTTTTTTCGGTTGCGAGCAATGCTCTCAAGTTGTTGGGATGCAAAATGGATTTATGTTGAATTGGGAAATTATGAATGGCAACAAGAATATCATTCATTGTAAATGCATAGATGTACAAGTGTGTGTCACCAAGCGATTTCTTTCGCTTTGGCGCTTCATAATGTGTTCAGATTTTGGAATAGCAGTACATCTTTAGTTTCAGTTAAGAGGCCACTGTCCCCATTAGGCAGCCTGTAAAAGTGTGTAGGGCAATTCTATCCCATGCTTTTATCGTTCATATAGATTATTATTATTATTATTATTATTATTATTATTATTATTATTATTATTATTATTATTATTAACCTACGCGGTCTCCCTTTTTCTGTAGCACCAGCGCCCTTGTCAGAGCTAAACGTTGCCGTAAATCACGTTAGCATGGCCTGCTGCCAGCGCCACGCGGTCAAACGCCGACCAATTTACAGCGCGACGACAGCCATCACGTATTCATTCATTCCGACCGCATTCCCGCGCCACCGCGGCGTTAGGGACCCTCATCACGGCGGCGCGGGCGGGGGCGGACGGGAGAGGAAGTGGAGTGCAGTCGGGTCAGATCGAGTCGAGTCGAAATCGGATCCGGCGACGCTCGCGGCATCGCGGAAGAATTGAATTTGTATCGTTCCGGCGGGCCGTTCGATTCTTCCCGGAGCGGGAGGCGCCCCTGCCGCGGTGCCGCCGCTCGCCGCCAAATCGGATCACGGCCAAGTGGCGGCCCCTGCGGTGCGGGCCGGCAGCGACAGGTAGCCCCGTCGGCAGCCAGCCGGCGCGCTCACTCTCTCGGGGCTCGATTCCTTCGCTTTCCTTCACACTTCTTTTTTTTTACCGTCGAGATGTGCCTCTTTGACTTCCACTAGAGTATTAACAAATGAATTTTATTTTAAGTGGGCAGCAGCTGGTGTTGGTAAGATAGGCATTTTTGTTTTGGTATTCGTAAACATAGTGCAGAGATACATGCCCATACAGTAGTATTGTATTTAGTTTTTGATTTAGATATATTTAATGCTGTGTATAGTTTGTTTCGTATATTAAATGTGATAGTTTTTTCGTTTTTATATTTAATGGTATAATGTTCTATGCCTGCCTCGGTGACACGATACGTAGGAAAGTGCAAATACGCCTTGCCGAAGAGTGCAGATTCCAATCCTCGTAAGGAATACCTGTTTTCACCATGTAGTTGTAGCGCGGTTGGCTTCTCATACCTCCACTCTCATACCATCCCATCTGAACTCTCCTCTGAACTATAATCATTCATCTTTCATTATCATTCACCCCATTACACCTTGTTTTATTTGGGCTTACTGCTGACAAAATTCCCTTTTGTCTTTCCATAATGCAAATGTTGACTGCGTTGCGTTTTCACTTTCGCGTGGCATGAGTCGAATTAATTTTGTTACTTTTCTAAATTTATTGTATAATAAATTATCTTCATCGCTCAACGCCTTTCGGAATTGTCTTTTCGTGCGGAAAAGTGCTACGGTTGTCACAGCTGGGATGATCGCGAACATTCTTTTGCTGCCCAAGTGTCTTCTCGAGAACCGTTCTGGCTCCTTTTTCTCCCGTCGGCGATAGATCTTCGCGGCGGAATATACATCAGGGGCGGCGACGTGGCCGGGCCGCGAGCGTTCGCTTTCGTCCCGCTTATCTCGCGCGCGCGAGCGCCGAATAGAAGCAGCTGGTCGCGTGTTCGCGATTCTTCATTCCTCCCGAAGCAACGATGCAGCCGGCTCATAAAACATTGCTACGCGCCGCTCCTCGCCCGGTCCTACCCCGCTTTTCCCCGCTGGGTGCTCAGCCCACATCGCTACCGCCCACAAGTCTCATTCAGTAGACTAGCATTCCGTCTCACCCACTTGGCGACGTACGTCTGACGTCTGTGCCCCCCCCCCCCTCCGTCATTTCCATAGCCTTTTCTTTTTTTGTTCTTCTTTCTCCGTGTCCCTCCCTTTCCCGTCCTCCCTCTCCGACGTTCTCGTTCTTTCTTTCCTTCGTACAATGCTGCCAATGTAGTTAAGTTCACATGCCCTACATATTTTCACGGGCTTTCCCATCATGTTCCTCTTTTTCCTTGTTTATAAGCACTCATATCCTCTGTTGATGGACTTTCTTCGAGTATTTAGCAAATAGCAAAATGTTTTATCCTTTTCTCTGGAATATTGGTTTTTATCTTGCTCTTAAGTTTCCTTCTCGCTTGTTTTCTATCCTTCATTTAATTCCAGTGTCCTGAGTCCTTTCTACAATATTCGTCGTACCATATCAATATCTATAGGGTTTTTTCTCTCCGTTCATTCGAGTGGATTAATCATTTTCGGTCCGGTGAGTCCAGTAACCCCGGCCTAACTCCGTCCTGCGGTTTCGTGCCTGTCTCCCCGTCCTCTTGCTCGTGCTGTGCCCGCGCCGCCCTCTAAGCGCGCCGCTTCGCGCAAGGCGGCGCCTTCTCACGAGGGCTCTTTGCATGAATTTGGCGCGGAGACGCTGCGGTTGTCGACGCAACGCCGCCCCCGCGCCGCCGTCCCGCGGAGCGGAGCGGGGCCGCGCCGCGCCGGGCCGGGCCGCACTGGAACGAAAAGCGCACACTATAGAGCGCCGGCGCCGACCCGACAGCGCCTCACGAAGTTAAGTCGTTGCTCCGTCGGCGCGGCGTCGCCAAAGGTTTCGACGCTCCCAAGACTTGTCTGCACTCGCGAGGATGCAACCGGACTGGCCCAGACGCGCATGCATTATCCATCGCGTGAGCGCTGGTGTCTTTGTGCATAAGCGGAACGACGTTCCTTCCGGGGCGCGGCGGAAGGCGACGTGAAAATGAAGCCACTCGCATCAGAGAAAGTCGTCGAGAGAAAAGTAGAGAGAATGAAATTCGCTCTATTCAGGAGTGTCGTCTCTAGTGCCAAGTTAAGGTATCTTTGAGTTAACACGTAGTAATTATGGTAGTAATTGTTTATGTGGCTCGGTAGTCGTGTATCAAATTATGGACCCTCCATATGTAATTTGACTGAACAATGCCAGTTCCCAGGAGGTATCTCCCGTTTCCCTTGCCTCTAATTTCACCGCTGCTCCGCCATTCATAGCACGGCCATTATGAAGTTCTCATTACACAATTCTCCGTCTCAAGTACACGCGAAAGGTCAATTCGCGAAATCGTAATAAATTCGTAGGGCGTATAGTTAAACCTGAGACGGCAACGAGGTAAATTCTAGATCGAGGATGCAAATACAAATTTGAACGTCGCGTATTCCCGGAAACGTTTTGTGTGCGGCGCCTCTCAGCCAAGTGCGCTGTGGAGGGCGCGCTCTTTGAGCGCAGCTTAAGCGGGCGGAAGAGGCGGTCCTCGGGCGGGCTCTCTGCGGCCCTCTTTTTCCCCGCCGCGCTGTGCGCCGCGTTATCGAGACGCCAACGTCCTCCCCGTCCTCCCGCCCGCCGCCTACCAACGACCCCTGACGCGTCGCGTACGCCAGCGGCCCCCGCGCGGCTCCAGCTCTCGCCGCTCAGCCCCGCTCCGCCCCGCCCCGCCCCGCGCCGCCCCGCCCCGCCCAGCGCCGCCCGCCCCGCCCCGCCACGCCCCGCCTCGCCCGCCTCCGCCGCCTCGCCCGCCTCCGCCGCCTCGCCCGCCTCGCCCGCCTCGCCCGCCTCGCCCGCCTCGCCCGCCTCGCCCGCCTCGCCCGCCTCGCCCGCCTCGCCCGCCTCGCCCGCCCCGCCCCGCCCCGCCCGCTTCGCTGGTCTCGCAGTCACCTCTCTTCTGCGCTGGTGGGCCGCTAGTACTGCTTTGCCGCCCCACGTTTGTGTTCTTCTCTAGGGAAAAACCTCCTGCTCCACCGTTTCTTTCGGCTCTTATGTCGTGTCGCCTCGAATTGTTAACTGCTTTCCTTGTCCGTAACATATATTTCAACTTTCCTGTTCGATACACGATTGCGTCTGCTTTGTGCGTTTGGGCTGTGTCACGGTTGCCTCAATGTCAACAACAGCATTAGAGTGTTTGCACTTAACCCCAAATGACTAACGCTAACGGTTATAATGAACGTAACGTCGAATCTTGGGTAAACTTCTCTACCACATTCTGGGCGAAATAGATCGACTGTTAAATCCATTGAAAGAGCAATAGATGCTTTGGTCAGTCAGCGTAGTTTTTTTGTTGGTTTGTGGACAAGATATTTTGTTTTAGTTTCCATCCCTTAATTGGATGTAGTTTTTTTTTTTTTAAGTTCGGAAATGCCCGCAGTAAAGCGTTGAAGGTTGATATGCAGGTTTGTTTACGAGTACATTTAAAGCGAATTTTAATCAAGTAGTTGTTTTCCTGTAATCTTGAAGATACGCTCGTCAGCGCATGCGAGAATTATAAACGCCAATGTACATTGTTATTTTTGCACTTTTCACTTTAAATTTTAATTAATATAAACATCCTCTGTAGGATATAAGAGACTATTGCTCTTTATTAACCATTCATTAATATCATGTAATTAATTTTTGAATGAATTAATTTGTGTATTTTGTTTTCTTTTAACAATGGGTGGCCGATAGGATTACTTTCTCCCAATACTCCTTGCTTCTATTATAATTTTATAGAAGCTAGGCTTTGTGGGTTCGCCAGTTCTTTACGTTCCTGGAGCATTCCTGGAGAACACGCACGGTTAAGACATTTCTTCGTGTGCGGTAAAGCACAACGCTGGGCCAAATAAACCCAATTTTGCGGCATTTCATCGAGAGAAAAATTCTAATAAACTTAGCAATTAAGACTGTGGTGTCATATTAAACTACTAACATCTACGGATGTCAAATGTTTCGCTTCATTAGCTATTAATGCAATTGTTGCAATTTGATATACAGAATTAAAACCTTGTATCCTGGCGTATGTTAAAAATTAATGTTATGTTCTTTTTGTTGCAGGTGAGTAATTATGGAGCGGATGAACTAGACGCCCTGCGGTGAGTTTTGAAAACACATTCGGTCATTGCAATTCACCACTTTCTCCACTATATGAGCAACATGCAATTTGATGTGGAAAGAAAATTCTGAAGCAAAGAATTAAGAAAACTATCGAATGCATTTCCCCCTTTCATCAAGTAATCATTACATCTTAGATCAACACATCTTAGATAAATGACCATTCTTATATGTATTGATACTATATATAAATAACGACCTAATCACATAATTTGTTGTCGCTACAATTATACAAGCAAATAATCTAGTTCGCTCGTTCGCCTGCAAATAATAATTTAAGGATGCTCTCTCTCAGTATATAACAGGTACCACAAGAAACACTAATAAAATATCCTTCATGGTGGATGGTTATATTCTTCCAAGTTTGGAAATAAGTCGTTACCAGTTGCTGATAACATGATTATATTACCAAATTATGGCATTGTCGTTGTTTCTGTGTATGAATTCATGTTTACTGAATTTGTCTTCAACTGTGTAGTTAGTTTATGAAAAGACTGAAACGGCATATATGTTTTGTTTAAAATCGCATTATGTCGAAGCGCTTTGCGTTAAAACGTCCTTAATTCAGCAGTGCAACTGTTTATTTCGTCGTCACCTAACACCGCAGAGCAGCCTCGCGTTCCGCCCCCAGAGAAGCCACACTCCCCTGGCGTAGCACCGCAAGCGCCCTGCCCCGACACGGCCGCGTGCGCGGTACCTGCGCTCATATGCGATGCCCTTTGCGCCGGGCGTCGCCCTCCGTTCGCTGCCATCTCCTCCACCCCCGCTTCCGCCGTTCGTCCGTGGGGTTTGCGGCGGTCTCCGTTTTGGCGTTACCGCTTCTCCCCTCCAATCCGCCATCGTCTTCGTCTCCGCATCCTCTGTTTCCCTACTCTGCCCTTAGTTTCCGACGTACTTACATTCCGACATCTGTCCTCAGATTCTCATCTTTCTTAGTTTCCGTCGTCCTTAGTTTCCCACCTCCGCGTGCTACAGTCTCTTCCACTGTTCCATCATCTCCAGCTCCTTTCCGCCTCCCCGCTCCTACGCAGACTCATCTTGCTCGCTTCCACATCGACTGGATCTCCGATTTAACATGGGTTACGCGGTGCTCCTTCCGCCTTCGTCCCACGTCGCTTCCGCAATCGTTCGCCTCCTAGCTTCCTGCTGAGTGACACCTGCGACCTTTGCCTCGAGTGCCGTTTCGGCCGCTGCACCCCACGCCATCCCACCCCGCCCACAGCCACGCCCGGCGGCGCCGTGGCCCGGTGACCCCCGACGTACCTCGACGCGCCGCCGCTCGCGCGCTCCCGCCGTTGGCGCCCCTGGGTGTTTGTTTTCTGCTCCCTTAATTGGGGAGGATTCGGTTACGGGGCTCGCGGAAGGCGCCACCTCCCTACCTGGAGAGGGGTGCTCGCTCTCTACCCGCCCCGCGGGCCTTTTGCTCGTTAGCAGATCATGTAGCCAATTTCCGAGTCAGAAATAGAGAGGTCGCAATTAAAAATTTGACACGAGGACCAATCGGTTTATTATTTTTGCATGCGAGTGTGCAGTTGTTTCGTAAGCGGGTTAATAATATAATTGGAATCACCGTTTCTGACTCGTGAATTTATTATTTTCTAGTTGGACCTCTGACACTGGAATCTCCGGCTTTGGCTATTTCGGCATTTTGGTGATAGTTGAAAAATGCAGAAACGATATTTTCTTTATGAGCTCTAGCTTACTCTACATCAACTTCATTCGTTCTCTGTCATGTTGGGTAGCAACATTCTCATCTTGCGTGAACCATTAATGATTGCGAAAATAAGGGTGGATGGTCAGATTATATAATTTGCAATTGTGATAATAGTTTCAGAATAGGAAAAAAACCTGCGAAGATACAATTATTAGAAATGACTATGACTTTTGACTTTTGTTTGAAGTTAACCTTATGTGAAATGTGAAATCACGTGGGATGTTTCCAGTATTCTTTATATTCCGATTCGGCTTATCCTGAGATTACTACGTACAGCAGTACGCTCTGAAGCAGGCCACAATACGCTGGCCGAAACGTTAGCCAATATGTCAGTGACGCGGCTCGTCCCGGATAGCCTAGACAATACTACGTTAATACATTTTACATATATTTTGCTCTTATAAATACTGTTCCTCATTAACAGTTACACCATTTTCGTGAAGACTGTTCTCTCGCTCACTATTTTATGACGCTGAAACAAAAGTATATTTAGAATAACTACGTCTGGTGTGCGTATTAAATTGCTGAATCTCATTGTGAACCTCATTGTAAAGCACGAAACGGTTATTTTTATTGGTGAAATTGCTATGGTTAGATTGCTTTCTTGGTCTATATCTTGTACACGTGAACATAATTCCAGTTTATGGCGGGAGTCTCCGAGTGTTCTGCATCACATTTGCAGGCTTAAATAGCCATCCTCAAACTTTAACTTGGAAAAGCTTTTGTGCATGAAAACTGCTGAAACTACAATTTTAAACATTTCAGCACACGCGAAATGTAAAGTACGTGATCGTAGTTTACGATATTTTTAATGTGAGGCTTAGTAGCTATATTTTATTATTCAAGACTCTCTTTAGTTTTCTAATTAGAATGGTATCACTTCCTGGTACAGTGACGTTCCGAAAAATATTTCGGAAAAACACATTTGTACTCTCTTTTCAGATAGAACTGAACTCATTTAATTTTCCACGTAGTAACAATTCTTATCATAAATCATCAGTTTTCAAATGGCCGAGCCTTGGTGGTGCATCCGTCGATATCTGCAAAAAATGTAATTTGCTGGTAGTAATTATAATCAGTATATTAAATGATCTGTTTAATATTTACATCTTCCTTTTCATGTCTCGTCAAGACAGAACAGGAGGACATTTAATTTACTTTTACAACCTTTTATTTTAGGAGTGCGTTTGTTGGGGGAGGGGGTCGTTGGTATCCGTGCGCTCTGGCTCGGCGCGCGCCCTCCTGCTCCCAACCGTCGTCGCTTGCGATCCGATCTCCCTGCTCTTCGCGGCGAACTTTGACTTTTGCTTCGTCTGCGCCATTTAAATTGTTAATTCGCCGCCGCCGCCGCCCCCGCCCCGGCGCCTGGGCCTTTTTGCGAGGAGCCTCGTGTGCCGAGTGAGTGAGTGAGTGAGTGAGAGTGAATCACGGCAGGAGTGCATCGGGACGCTGCGGGCGCCGGGACTCCGCCGGAAATGCATGGAAATGGTATGATAATTCTTACAAGACTTCCTCGCGAGGTTTAGCGTTTTTGATTCCGCGTCTTGTGACTTCTTTATTCGTCCGAACGCGTTGGATTCGGTTTATTTAGATAGCGTTGGGTCGGGAAGCACCCAATGATAAAAAAAGACTCGGTGAGAGGGAATATTTGGCTTGTTTCTGCGTGGTCCTCGGTGGCTGTTATTACGTAGGTTAAGAATTCTACGTTAGCTGTTCGATTGTAAGAGAAAGTTTTCCCGTTGATGCTGAATGTTTGCCCTTTTATTCATGATTATAGTGCACATGTTAATCCTGCTAGTTGGAATAAATGGAAATAACGGTCGAGTGGTGCAGTTAACTTTCATAAAGAACACATCCTATCACGAATCGTATAACGAAGCATTCGAATAGGAGCATTATTAAAATCACGAATTATGTAAAATGTCAGGATTGTTTTTGCGCGGTAACTTTTAGAAATGTAATATTTTTCTAATGTTAATATTTGCGTAGAGTTTTCTCTGTTTATATTTCTCTCTCGAACGTATATATTGATTGCATTTTGGAAATGCTTCACTGCATTAAGTCAGCTTAAAAATCCGAATTTGGTGTATAATAACACAAAGTTCCAAGTATCCAAAAGCGCTACTGCCAATGAAAAGAACGTCGTTAAGAACGTTTTGTGTGCAGCATGCAGTTCCTAAGCTTCCTCGTAATTGCATCGCGATGCGCCAGCGACGCTGATGCATCTTGAATAGCTTCTCGGCCGCTCGCGTGCGTTCACGTCTCCTCCCGGCCCCATCCTGGAATGGCCCGTGCGTCGCGTCGCGCCGCCACCAGCGCGTCATGCATATTTCATTTGGTGTATCTTATTAAAAACGCCCGCATACGGTACGTACCGCTCACGAGTTTTTTCAGGGTTGCATCAAAAAGCGCTCTTGGCCAAGCAGACGTTCGAGGCTACTGTTTCCAGAAGCATGCCGTAGGATGGAAGTAATGAAGTAAGCGAACAATTCTACTCGTTTGATGATTTCGATGTGCCGCAATTGGCTCTGTTACGTCTAGGGTTCCGATGGCGGCGGAGTTTCGACTCCAGTAGGTCGACTTCTGCTAGGAGAATTCTGGCAGCTGGCTGCTCTCATTGTCACTCGGCCCGCCCTCTTAAGATAAATATTGAGGTTCCACTCCCACTCGTTTAATTGATAACACTTGTGAGGGAGAATTTTACAGGGTACTTCCACTGGCAGGCATGCCTCTGCGCGCAATTATTAATTCATCGCTTATTTAATAACTCTGTTTTTGCACAAACCACTTCCATCGCTGCACAATAACGTTGAGATAAATTTCGATGCTTTTTTCCCCTTTAACAAATATGAAAAAAATATTTCCCCAACGTTCCCTGACCTGGATGGTAGGTAGTGTCCTCGTCACCGCCGTCTGCCTCGAACATTCGAGCGGCTGGCGGGAATCGATCTCGTCGGCAGCGGCGCTGGCCGAGCTGGCAGCGAGCGACGCCGGTGGCGACGTCGGCGGCCGCGCGCCAGTAAAATATTTAAATTAGCACTCGCGACCCGTAACCCGACCCGCCGCCGCCCCCGCCGCCCTCGCCCGCCAGTTACGATGTGCACCGCCGCGCCGGGCGGGCGACGGGGTCACGCTGGCTGCGAATTGATTCCATGCGCTTTGCCTCATAGCGCTGCTTGGGGAGGCATAGGCTAGTTTAAATGCAATTTATTAATAGAAACCTGAGAGCGTTGGCTTCCGCGGCCGGAGTCAGTACTTACTAGGCTGTCCGGGTGACGCCGCGTCCATGGCGAAGGTGCCGACGTTTCGGTCGCCATTCTGCGACCTTCATCAGGGCGCATTGCAAACCTTTTCGCCTTATTGGTTCCTATATTGCCTTCTCATGTGGTTGGAAAATTGTGCGTGGCCATTGCAACTTCCACGTTGAAGTATTAAAAAAAGTGTTAAATCCATAAAAATCAGTATCAGTATTTTAATCCTTTCAAAATTGTAGGTCTTACTCATTTTACCACTACGTGAATTGTGACAGGGATCTT
Source organism: Gryllus longicercus (assembly GCA_038098605.1). NCBI lineage: Eukaryota > Metazoa > Arthropoda > Insecta > Orthoptera > Gryllidae > Gryllus > Gryllus longicercus. The sequence continues at coordinate 3,546,373 of JAZDUA010000096.1, forward strand.
CTGCGGACTTCTGAGTTATTTTTACCAAAATTCTATCATAACTGCTTGTATCCAATTTGGGAATAGTGATCGGTGCATTCAGCATCATGAATGACTTCTACAGGAAAAGTATCCAAATAGTTCGAAAACCTAACTTTGTAGGAACTTGGGTCTGAAGTTTAAGAAACGTACCATTGTAGAATGCGCGTTGTCTGCAATCGTAAGCTTCCGAGATCAATCCTATGAAGGGCCTCTGCTGTCCGGGCTGTCGCTGCACTCGACAATAGGTTAAAGGTATATTTTGATTTTCTTTAATGATTTTTCGATTTCAGTGAACCGTTGCGAACTCTGTGGCATTGTTTGTGTGTAGAGATTCAGTCTCAGCTCCCATGCCCTTTATTCTTCCCTCCCTTCGTTGCTCCCATGCCCAGGGCCATCTCCTCCTTTGCGATATTGAAGTGTCATGGATTAGCTAGATAACAAATATTTCATTTATCCTTGGAAATAAAAGTATAAATGGAAACCATTATCCTCCTTTGAAATACTATATTTTATGACAGTGCACTACATGTATATTGATATTCGCTCTGAAAGATGAAATTACACTGTCATGATACTGCCAATTTGCCTAGCCATTAATGAGAAGGAACTGAAAATATTTTGAGAAGCTAGACTTAACTGGTCCCTATGCTTGTTTGATTCATATTCCAAATCCACTGCTTTAAATTTTGCACTGAAGAATGCCTTCTTCTAAAAGTTATGAGGCGTATGTAAACATCAAGCCAATTGTGTGGTCATTGCCCTACTATATTAAATTAAAAAGATTATTTTCGGGGAAAAAAAGTAATTTTGGGGTAACGGTGTTCGTATTCTCACATACATTCCGCTCAATATTGCAAGCCAATGCTATAATTCGTAACGAAAGGAGGGAAATTACTTTAGTCAATCGATATCGGAAACAACATGCCATTTGGCATACGATTTACATTTAGATGGATACTTGAACAAGTAGATCGAATTCCAAATCTGAGAATTGGTTAACCTGATGGAGGAAATAGGTTTCATTTCGTCCCATCTCCCATATGCAATTACTGTATTCATGACAATGAATAATGCAATATAGTGCAATCAATGTTTAAGTCACTTAACAATTGCAATCAAGTTAATGTTGTTCGATTATAGTAGTGTTTTACTATTGCGAGTGTCTAGAATGAAGAATCACAAGATGACGGTAACAATAAAAGTAGAAATTAAAGAATGAACAGAAAGCAGTCGGCATGTAAGAATTCTTTTATAACAAAATAGCGTTGTTAATGTGTTATTGAATGATGTATTTGACAGTTGTGTAACGTGTTAATTGAATGATGTAGTATTTGCTAGACAATGTATGATCACGTTACAACGTTCCGTGTCAGTGTTATCTTAATCTGTACGTTTCCTAAAAATTCAGACCTCAAAAGTATTGTCACAAAAGCTACTAATTTCCATTCAACGTTGAAGTTTAAAGAAAACTACGCAACCTCCATCAGCGTGGTTTCTTTAGATACCCCGGAACATGGGGGGAAAAATAGTCTTTTTTTTTTGCTGACAAATGCAAGTACTTGATTTTTTATTATTGCACCTCTTGTTAAACTGCGCTTATGCTGAAATCTTATACTCACTGCGTCACTTCGTACGACTCAGCAAAGTCATACGACAGCAAGGTTCCTAGGAAGAGGCCTCGCGTCAGTAAATATTTGCTGTACTCGTCTTGCGTTAAGGAACAGCAACTTTTGTCACGCTTGGTATTTAAATGACAGTTGTGTAGTGTATCCGTACATAGTGTACTATGTTCTTGCAGTATACATGAAGACTTGCTTTTGTTAAAATATTTAATTTATTGCAGGGTTTTGTTGAGAACATTTTTTTTTGTTCTTGAGCAGTGTGCATGCTACTTTTTGAAAAAAAATATTTTGTTTGGTTTTGTGCATGTCCCTATGTATAATTTTGGTAAAAATGGTAATAATTTTGCACGTATCTCAAGTTTGCTTAGTGTAAGATACGGCTATTCAGATCGGAACCCATTTTAACCTTTCACCTCGCGAACCACGCTACGTACTTACATACTAAAAAGTAAGTGTTGCCATGCTGCAACTGGCGAGACGAATTTTCGCCTCCATCTTCGAGCCGCGATTCCTCCAGCGGCTTGGACCGTTGCGGCGGAACGATTACACGTCTGCGCTTCCTGCTGCTTAGGAAGTAGGCGACACACGTCACGCGTCAACGTACGCTCAGACCATTTCCTACCCATTACTCCCGCGACTCCCCTGCGCCCGGATTGCGTGCGTGCCTTACGCAAATGACGGGACGTTAATGTGGCACAGGTGTTCGCTGCTCGCGGGGTAAGGCTGTTTGACGTGAGGCTAACAATTCGTGGAGGGAAGTGGGGAGTGAAAGTGCATTGCACATTAACAGTTTGAATCTTTTCTCTTCCTTTGAAGAGTCTTTTTCTAAAGTAGAATATATAATTTGAATTGAAAAGACAATGAGTGGCTTGATTAGTAGTTGGGTTCAATTTTTGTCATTATTTCTGCTTTGTCACTACTTTTATTGCGGAAACTCGCGGTTACATTTACAATTGTTTTACAGTGCGTTCTTTGAACTACATTTATATTTTGCATATTACCGGCCCTAAATGTTAAAAAAAAATTAATTCGAAGTTCGGAATATCTTTTTGCTAGCTCATACTTTGTGTTGCAAAATTCCTCAAATTATCTCCAAACGTTTTGTTCACATCTTGTTATTTTCATATGTACTAGATGGTTTAATTCAATGGTTTACTTTGATCTCAATTACCTCACCGTCGTTTCTCTTGTTATTGTTTGAATTCGTTGCTTTGCTTTCCTAAACATTGGAACGCTACCTGCGGTATGGCGGAGAGCGAAAAGCTCCCTTTGGACGATCGTGACTGGTTTCCATCTCATTATAAAACGCTCTTGGCCGAATTAAAACTTGTAACTAATGAATGAGTAGTCACGGTCTAGATTTTTGTGTTTGCCATGCGTTATGGCGATCAGCAACACGCGGTTATCGCGTTATCAGAAGAGTGAAGAGAGGCTGCGTGGGGCTTCCCGCGTCGTCGCCACCGTGCCGCCGGGCGGGCGCCGTTCCCTCCCGCAGTGCTTACCTGGCGCGGGAGCTGTTTATTTAAACAACGCTGGCTAAACGCTGCGAGCCCTGCGCTCTATGAATACGCGAGCGAGGGGAGGAGGAGGAGGAGGAGGGGGAGGGAGGGAGAGCGCACGGCGATTAAGTGCGGCTCCCCCGCACGCGCTCGTGGCTCCGCTGGGCTTTATGGCTGTGACACGTTCTGCCGACGCACCAGAGAAGCGTAACACCAGGTGTTGGGTGTTTCTTTTCCAGGCGGGTGTACGACACTGTCGGAAATCTCCTTAAATTTAATGTAGATTAATGTATTGTACATGGAACTTAATGTAAACTTGCAGGTTAAAAAGAGCTTAATGTATTTGTGCATTAAATTTAAGGCACAAGTTAAAGTTGGTGTAAATTTAATGTATAGGTTATCCCGTTTTTCCCTGCCTTTCTTTCATTCGTCTCATATATTCATAATCACCTCATCATCTAGATCATTAGTTGATTCTTTCCAGATATGACCATAAAGCTTTGACTCTAGCATTCTAATGTGCATGTGTACTTAAATTTAATGTACGTACATGATAATTACTTTAACGTATATTTCTTTAAAGTAATGCGGAAATTTCTGACAGTGTATGTTCTGCCGTTGAGTTTCGTGTCAGTCAGTTCGTGTAAAAACGGGTTTGAAATAACACAGAATTGTTTATATGAATTCCATTCTCAAAACTTACTTCTTGTCGTTTCTAACAGTATAGTTATTCCATATCTCATGTAACTTGTGAATAAAATTTTGATTGTAGTGTGTTTGTAAATACAGTTGAAGTTTTTCTCTCGTGTATAACGCTTATGAGAATTAATTTTTTTTGTATTTCCACTTGGTATTTTCTCGTACCGTGCTGTGAAGGATCCTCAATTACGTTCGATTGAGCGCCGTCAATTAGCCTTTTGAGTCCATAACCCCCTCGTCTTTTCCGCCCCTTTCGCTTTACTCGATCCCCTCAACCCTGCCCTCTGTCGTCTCGCTTGACCGCTTCTCTGACGGGAGTGGATGTGGGTCTGACCAATTCCCTTTGCCGAGTTTCGCCGACTCGCTCTTTTTGAAGTTTTGCTGCTTTTTATGTTGTAACGTCAATTATACGCCCACCTCCCCCGGCCGTGCGTTTTCAAAACATTGATTTATGCCCTTTCCAGTGTTATTGGTGCACGCTTGGGAATGAGTCCATATTTCTGTTACATTTTGTGCTTTAAAAAAACAACAACATGGATTTCGGATGTGATCATTTGTACCTGCATCCGTTCGTGTCGTTGGCATGAGTTTATTCTGATATCGGATTAATGACATAATTTGTGTGATGGTTTGATTGTGCTGTATTAATAAAGGATCGCCAGCTCTTTAATCCCTCCGCATGGCTCCGCGTTGAAGCGTGTTTGTGTGGTGTTACTAATTGACGCTGCCGCGGCCCGGCGCCTCGTATGTGATGAGTGGCGGGCGCAGACAGTTGACAGTGCTGCAGCTCTTGTAACTGTTATGAACTGTCACGGCCACCCGCTGCGGCCGTCAACTATCGGAGCCGGCTTTTGCTTTCCTTTTTGTTTCTGCTCTGTGTTCTTTCAAAGTGGCAAGTAATAGTACAGAACATCAACCTGACTGCTTTAATGAAAAAAATAATTACTGTTTTGTCGGCACTCCAAACTGAAGATTTCGCGTTCCAGATGGTTGTTTTGTTTTAATTTTTAATGTCGATGATCCAGCGAATACCTTTATGCCGTTATTGTGGGTAGCTGCAGTTATCTGATTAATTGTGATAGTAATTTCATAATTCGTCAGGATTCTGTTGAAAATATACTATAAAATAAAGGTCGCAGTGATGATAACTTGTTTACTCACGTGGATGCCATTATAAATCTCGATATAGCAGAAGTGGCTTAACGATCAAAATTAATGTTATGAATGTGTAATACGATCTAGCGATACCACTTTATTAGTGCGTTTAGTAATTATCTGTTGTAGTCAATGTAATAAATATCAAATGTAATAGAAATAAGTGTATACGTGGGGCTGTTGGAGTTTCTAATCGTTAGTAAATGATTAGTTATTGTCCAATGATTGTTTTATGTAACATAATGGGCTTTGAATGAATATTATTATGAATTTTTTTTTCTAATTGCCACCCCATAATCGTCTTTGGATTGCTAAAATTATTACTATTATACAGGTGCGGCAGCATAACTTCCTTTTTTAAAATGCGCGCCATTCAGTTAGTTGATGTCATAGCGGAGCGCTAGTGGTCTCGTTCAAGAGGGGGTACTGTAAAGTTTTGTCCCGACACGGTTCAGTCGCCATCATGCGTTGGAATAGTGAGGAGCGTGCCTTTGCCGTTGAGGCCTACTTTTCAAGCGGATGTTCGGTTATTGCAACACAGCGTGCATTTCGGAATCGCTTTAATTTAGCCCCGTTGGCTCCCGTCCCAGACCGCAAATCAATTGTTACATGGGTCACTACATTCAGACAAACTGCAAGTGCGACAAAACGAAGAACTGGAGTCCCTCGGCCCGTTAGATCACCTGAGAACATTGAAGCAGTGAGAGCGTCAATGTTGCGATCACCACGGCGTTCTGCGCGCAAACACGCATCTGCCCTTGGACTATCCGATCGTTCTGTGAGAAGAATTCTTCGTGATGATCTTCATTTTCATCCCTATAAGATGACGATAGTGCAGGAACTTACAGAACGTGACTTCAATTCTCGGATGAACGCGTGTGAGCTTCTTCTTGATGTCGTTCCCGAGGGTGCTATTGTTTTTTTTTTTAGCGATGAAGCCCATTTTCATTTGTGTGGATCGGTTAACAAACAAAACATGCGCTACTGGGCTGACACCAACCCTCGAGAATTGCATCAAAGGCCTTTGCATTCACCCAAAGTCACAGTGTGGTGTGCAATTTCCTCAGCTGGAATTATTGGTCCCTGGTTTTTTGAGGAAAATGAGGTTACAGTGACAGTGAATTCGGACCGGTATGTAAACATGCTACAGAATTTTTTTTCCCACGGCTAGAAGAGTTGGATTTGGGGGACACTTGGTTCCAACAAGACGGTGCAACAGCACACACTTCAAGAGCATCGATGGCTGTTTTGAGGGAACACTTTCCAGAGCGCCTTATCTCAATTAGAGGCGATTTGGAATGGCCGGCACGCTCTCCCGATCTGTCCCCTTGTGATTTTTATCTATGGGGTTTTTTGAAATCCCTTGTTTATGTGAACCGTCCAAGAACCCTACAAGATTTGAAGACCAACATCGAAGAAGAAATTGCCAACATAACACCAGCTATGCTAACAAGAGTCATGACAAACGCCAGATATCGGTTTACGCAATGTATGGAGAATGAGGGACGTCACCTAACAGATTTGATCTTCAAAACAATGTAAATAAAAACTTTAGACATGTACCTACATTATAAAAAATAAATAAATATTTTCAGATGCACACAATAGTTTTTATTGAGTTTTGAAAAAAGGAAGTTATGCTGCCGCACCCTGTATTAGCCTGTGTAATACGTATTTACACTAGTACTTTCATTGGTAAATTTCCTGATACTCCAATTTTTTTAGCCCCTTTCTCCCGCCATAAAGATTTGGAATGTGGTAAAATGAAACAAATTATATAGCCAGAATTTTCTCTTTTTCACTTTCAAAACTAGATACCGAGGTCTTACTGTAATAGGAAAATTCTACCGAGTGACTTTGCTGACTACACGCTTACACGTACTGAAAGCAGTGGTCGATTGTGACGTACACAAGTTAAAAGTGACTAGTTATTCATTTCAGACGATTCCGCTCATATCGTCATTTCGCTGCTGCAGCGGCTCCTGTCGTTCGCCATCAGCTGCCCTGAAAGAGAAAACGGCCGCTGCACTGGTTAGAGTGCATCGACACGTCGAGGATGGCATTACGAACAGGGAAGGGAGGGGGTAGCATAATAAGGTTAATGGCGTATTTTAAAATGCTTTTTATTCGGTTCGGTTTTTATACATCTCGTTTTTAACGTTCAAAATAGCTGTTTACATATCGTTATTACTTCGCGTGGCAGTTTTTTGAAACTACGTAAAAATCTTGTGTACATGTAAAGTTTTTTATCGTGTGGGTTTTATTTGTTTATTTATTTTGGTTAAATCATACATTCTAGATATTCATTCGAGACTACTTGTTTAGGCACTGTTGTTTTACGCATGGTCCGCAAGGGTGCGCGGGAGGAGGGAATGGGATCTGGACGTCCACGGGGAGGGGAAATTGCAAACTTTTGGGAGGCAGATGACTCGGGAGTGCGGGCGAGGTATAGTCGACGTCACCACGGCCGAACTAATGATAGCTGCCACAGGGTGCTTTGAATGATCAGTACTTGTTCAAATTGCCAGTGTCCAATATGTGGAGCTTTTTCGTATTCTCTCTGCAGAAAGCCTGAAAGAGAAGAATTGGAAATAGCGGTGTATTTGTAATGGAGGCACAAAATAATTCGTGTTCTTGACTCTGTAGGCGTGAGTTTGGTGATGGGTTGGCATTAGATCACGCTAGGGGCATTCACTATAAGAGCTCGCGATTTTCAGTCGCACATCGTAGTATCCCAAATTCGAATCGCTACTCGACGGATTGTTTCGTTTATAGCGACCGAACCACCGATATCATTCGATGCGATGCGATGCGATGCGATGTGACCGACGGACACTTGGTTCGCGGTATGTATGGCGAAAGCTCGTGCAAATCCCGACACAGACTTTACAGTCGTACGGTGCAGAGACAGCGAGGCGACATCATCGTTCAAAATGGAAACGCGGATTGCACTCGATTCCGTTTGCTCACAGCGTGAAACGCAACCATGCACGCGCCCGAATTTCCTGGTATTGAGGAGCAGCTTATAGCGAAACCCTTGTGAGACACACATTCTAATCATAAATTCCATCATACGACTATCACACATGTATCTCCAAATATCTGATATAAAATTACAGAACGCGCCTCTTGGCGCACAAATTTGTAGTCGTCCTATTCAGTCTTCAAACCTCTCTCATTGTATTTGTCGTGTCACATTCCACGAGACACAAACCTTACGTTCTCAAGCGTTATAATTATCCCACTTCTATCCATCAGGTGATCGTAGGAGCGAGGCATAGCTAGGATTAGTGTTTTTTACCAACGCTCGCCCGCTTTCCAGTCGACGAAATGCCAGTTGAATCTCCCCCTCCCCCCCCTTTCCGTGCGTCGACGTCGCTCGCCAATAGCTGTCCCAGCCCACGCGTTTTAAACGCTTCGCACGCGCGTCATTACTCATCGGGGGCGCCCATCAACGCGCTTGGCGTCGTTTGCCCTGCCCCTCCCTCCCCCCGCCCCCCTCAACCACGATTTACGACGCCCCCCCCCCCGCCTACGTCGCTTTACGGCACGGAGTGCACCGCACCGGCCGCGCGACCCTCCGCCCACGCCGAGCGCGCGCGCGGGGGCGTCGCCTGCGCGTGCCGGGAATCACGCGTCGGCCCCGGCAGGCAGCTCGTGAAATTGGGCGCCCGGACGTTTTATCGCCCGCGCTATCGTGATTGAGTGCAAGCGCCGCTGTCAATGCGCTGCCCCCCCCCCCTTCCCCTTCCCTCCGACACGCGGCGGGTCCTCCGGCGACCGCGTTTCCCGCCGGGAAGAAACGAAGGTTTTATTGCAGACGGGGTGGAAATTAGTGTCAGCGTGCCGTGCTCAGTTGCGATTAATTGTCAGTATCACGTTTTGATAGATATTGGGAGTATTTTTTGCTTTAATTGCGACAGTTTTATTGGAGGGCGGAAAACTATACGGTCTAACATTATATCGTTATTCGTGTAGAACGTAGTGGATTTTCCTTCGTTCGCGGGTGCTGTGCATCACAGATTGTATAATTACATAAATAATTATCTAGTTATGTACATTTAATTTACAATGTTCTGCAAATAATGTTTTGCACCTATAATACAATTTCATTTTCATATTTTAATAAAATATCATTTATTTTTCTTTTGTTTATTTAAAATGAGTGTATTCGTGATATAATATTGCTGTATTATTAATCCTTCCGGCCCATGACACTCGCGTGTGTTGGGTGTTTTCCTCTGCACGCTCGCTTTCCCCCAGAGCACGGCACAGCCACGTCGCGTTCCGCCCTTCTCTCGATTACGGACGCCGTTCCGGAAGTCCTCTTTCGTTGCCCGACGACGACCTCGTCGACGGCGAAGCGGCAAGTTCCAACTCGGTCGTTTTTTTCGGCGGGGCCGCCGCGCGTGTAGCGGCGCGTGTTTGCCGGAAATTGCGAGACAAGCGAGGTCGGCGGCGGCGGCGGCGGCGAGCGAGTTGAGGAACTTGTGCGGCGGCGGAGGCGGCGGCAACTTAAATAAAATTCCTAGTCGACGCACGTCACGTCGACGTCCCCGCCTCCGCCCCGCCGCTTCCCTGGGCCGCTTGGCGAGCGCCGCCTCGTGGCCCGGCTGCCGGTCGACGACCGCCGCCGCGCTTCCGGCTACCCTCGCAAGGGAGGGGAGGATCCCGTGTGGATGGTGTTTTCCCTAGAGCTCTGCATTTGAAGCTCATCTCTTGCGACTTTTGGCCCTGTTTGCTACTTTGTGAATCGTCTGGGGGGTTTCGCCCAGCTTCTGCTAAGGATTCGCTCACTACTTTCTGATCTGTACTAACAATTAGTAGATATTCTTCGGATAATTTTTGGGCTTATAAAATCCCACCGAACTCTGTTGAGACTTATCTACGTTCTTATCGCTTCTGCTTCTCCGCAGACCATCTCAGTTAGTCCTACACTGTGTGGCAACTAAAAAATCATGAATTACCTGCGATGTAATATATTTTAACACATTTACGCCAGCCTAAGGAAAAGAACAATATTTGCAAATTATTCATATTTTATCCTTTCGTAGTTGATCTTATGAGAGGACACTTATATTTTATGAATTACTCTTTAAACCGAGAGTGCTGTTTCCCGTGGATATATTTTTGCCTTCCAATCTTTCTTTGCGGTGCCATTCCCACTTCCTCAATTGCGGTATCTGCATTCCGCGCAATCTCAAGTGTCATTTTTCGCAGAGTTGGGCGGCGGAAGCGCTCGAGGAATTTATTTCCCCCGGGTTAATTACCGGCAGTTGGTGGCGGGAGGTGGTGGGCAACGAGAGGCCTCGCCCGGATTGCGTCTGAAAAGGATTTATCCCCTGTTTCGCGCTGCGTTAACCTCGTTATTTTCAACGCGCTTAAATGTTCGGCGGAGGTCGATCTCCGCCGCGCCACTGCCCTATCGGAGGACGAGCCGTAAGCCCGAAGTGAGCCCTCGGAAAAGAGATGATAATTGCTGCCATTACTCGTGTGTCAATACCGACCTTTTCACGAAGGGCCGCTTTATCACTATTGCACCAACCACTCACTTAATCATACCTTCGTCAGAATTTTTTTTTGGTATCAGTGTTATGGGTAAGCCTGAGCAGCTACCAACATGTTCTATTTCTGTGTATCTCCTACCCCTCTCAATAGTATCTACCCCTTTTTAGACATTTTCGATATTTGATGGATAAGCCTCCACCCCTTCAAATGCAGATGGCTACCCCGTCAACAAAAACGCGAATGCATCTTCTTTGCGTGAACTTTACCTTCCAGAAGAACGAACCCAGCAGCGGGAAGCGTTCGCATTTAAATGTAAAAGCGTATCGGAAACGCCGACAAGATGGAGCGGAAACCGGGAGGGGGAAAAAAACCCGCAACAAATCCGCCCGAGTAACGGCGTCGTTTCCCCGCGTCCCCCGTGCGCCGAGACGCCCCCGCCGCGGCGGGCGCCTTGCGAATCGATGGTTGAATTAATGTTCCCAGATAGGCGGGCGGCGCCGGCGCCGGCGCCGGGCCAGCCGGCCGGGGAGGCCTCCGAGCCCGTAATTCCCGCGGCCACGAGCAGCTGGCGGCGGCGGCCGCCCGCCCGCCCAGCCGACGGCGCACGCTGGGCCGCGCCGCGTCGAAAGATGCCGGCACAAAAAAGGAAGAAAATACGTTTCGTCGAAGCGGGTTTCGATGAAAGTGCTGGGGAGGCGAATCTGCCACTTGTATGTGCCACGGCCGTGAAATCTAGAAGCGCATGTAGCATATTAGAGAGATAGTTTAAAGGCAGCGAAACTTCTATGGGAGAAACATTTTGCAATACAATGTGACCTATTGTTATTATTTCAAGAAAATATGAATTATTTTGTATTTTCTTCAGTCTGTATAATAAAAAAAAAGTATTACTTTCAGTGACATTCGGACTTGCCAAAAAAATAAACGTAAATCGTGACAATTTAGGACATATCAATTTTGTAGCTTTATTTTTACATACGCGCGTTATGTATTTATAGTTAGTACTTCGTGTGAAATAATCGGCCAAACGTTACGCTCGCTTCGTCTGATATTTGGGGCCACTGCGCGGCGCGGGGGTGGGGGGTGGGGGCAGCGGCGCGGCGGCCGGAAATGATAAAAAGGGCGCCCTGTCGCGGCGGATCCCGGGGCGCGGTCGTTTGCGTAACCCCACTTGCCACACCCGCTCCCGCTGCCTTCGAGTCCGTATTTATCTTTAAGCCGTGGGCGTGGCATCGTTTAAAGCGAGCGCGCCCTACCGCCCTAAATCCGCCGACCGGCGCCCCTCTTCGGCCTTCCCTGCCTCGGGAATGCGCGAAAGTAGGGCGGCGCTCTCGATAATTCGGTGCTCGTGGCTGCCACTTGCGACCGTCGTCACTGGGCGTCGATCTTTGCGTTGTGGCGTTCTGATTGAAGACCTTGGCGCACGCCGCAGTTTTGTGAAACGGTGGGCTTAACGAAGAGAGAATTTCTGGAGAATTAGGGTGCGATATTTGTGACTGTACAGAAAAGGGTAGTAGAAGCCCGCAAATATGTTTCAAACGTTATAACAATATAGCGTGGCATTATCGTAAATCGTTCATGTAATGAATGGCTATTAACATACTGAGTCATTAAATATAAATTTTGTCATACCGAAAGAATGTTTTCAATGAAATGTTGCTTTGGAATTGATTTGTGCAGAATAAAATGCATCTACCTTTTTTGATAATGAAATGCACCGGAGAATTTCAGTAATGCACTTCAAAAGAGGTTTAGATGAGATAAACACATTGGTGATTAGGATACTCATATCCATTTCTGAAAAACGACATAAAGTGTCGTAATTGCAAACGCGTGTTTATTTAATACATCTCTTTGATCGCGTTCGCGTTCTGTGGCCGTTTGATGTGACGTTTGCGCGCCGTGGGCCGGGCGGCGCGCGCCGCTGCATGGAGGGAGCGGGCGTGGGCGTGGGCGCGGGCGCGGGCGCGGGGGCGGGGTGATTCGGAGGCGCCGCGGCGGAAGGCGGCGGCCGCGCGTCGTTGCACACGAAGCGCCGGGGCTCCCGCGCGGCCCACCTGCTGCGCCACCTGCGAGGGCCCCCCTTCCCCCCTCTCCTCCGCTCCACCTGATGCTCCGACGCGCTCTATTGACCCGAGCCAGCCCCCCCCCCCCCCGCCCTGCCTTCCCGCTCACCGGTATTTATTCTGTTTTTGGATCTATTTGCGTTCCTTTTATTTTTTTTCTCTGCTCTCTACTTCGCCCTCCCTTCGTTTACCACAGCACCGGCATCTAATTTTATGCGCTGTCTCCTCACGTTTACGCAAGTTTTCGGAAATGGTTTTCCCATCTTATAAATTTCTTCCCTCTCCCTCGCAATCACTTTCGCTCACGCCTTTCCTCTGTATTATCTACTGATTTGGCGATTTCTACTTATGTGTCTCGTATCAAGAAAAGGTTTCCTGATTTGTTCGCCAATTGACTGATCTCCTCGTTTGTCCCGAATTTATTAATTGCTTATTTAAACCAAGATTTTTCGTATCGATAGTTTTAACTCCATAATTTACTCTTGTAAACTTGTTTTCTTTCATTTAATTAAAACCATTATTCGAATTAATACAGTGCCTCTTCTGTTGCGAATCTGCGCTTAATGAATGCGAATTAATGCCTCTTCTGTTATTCCATGTTGTCTCTACGCCACGTCGTTGCGTTCCATGTTTGCCGCGTTCACTGAAGCCAACGCTGTTCCCTGCAGGTGGTGCCGTTCACCTACTCGTTTGGCCTTTCTCAGCCGTTCGAGCAAAAGCGATTCCGCGATGCTACGATCCGGATGCACCCGCGACGGCGACAGCGATTGGCGGTCGCTACTGCCCCTGCGGTCGTGTGCATGCCAAGCGCGTTCGCCTGCATGCCCCGGCGCGTTTTAAAAACGCGTTAAAAATTAACGGGGCTACGCCGCGCGCTAAAAGCGCCTCCCGCAGGGCGCATCTTCGTGGCGCGACATCGGGACATAAAAAGCGCCTCATGAAATTTCGGAGGTTTTGAGGGCTCTTTAGCCCGTGAGCGGACGGGCCGGGTTGCTGTTCGCTCCGGCTATTTCCTGCGTGCTTTTTTGCCGGCGAGGTGCCCACTGACAATGAGCTGCCCTCCGCGGAAGTTCGCCGGGTAAGACGTGCTTTCTTGACTTCGGATTCGAACGTTACTTCTGTGGAGTGTGATGGAAGACTGGGAGCCAACCATTGTCTTCTGTGCGAAAATAAATAGCATTGCCGTGAGAGAGTATAAATTCTCCTGTGTCTATACTCTCTCGTACTGTGGAGAACAAGAAATCATTTTTGTCTAACGTTGATCAGTGAATTTGTTTGCTCAGAAGTAATTAGTATCGCGCATATGTGGATAATTTCTATGTACGGGGAAACAGTTTTCGAAAGTAAATGTAGGGGCAAAATGAATGAGGTCTACTAATCAGAAATGAAGCTTGTGTTGGTGAACATCGTCAGTGATCAATGTCGATTTTTATTGGTTTGGTAGCTTTCAATAAGTGTGCATTCTTTGCATGCTTATCAAAAAGCCAACGAAAATACCCAAAGGCAGCCACCCTTGAAAATTGCAGCCGTGGCGACGCAGACAAAGTGTGCTTGTTGTTTCTACACATCGGAAGCGACGACAATCCTTGACCATTTCTTTATTTCGTGCGGTACATAGACTCACAACACAGGTTTTACCGGAAGGATAACGAGTGCAAATAGGAGATATCGGGAATTGTGCTATTGTGGTTAGTGATTCCTTTCGGAGAGTTAAAGACTGTCACCCGAGGTCAGAGGCGAGACTAGTGTTCGTCTAGAAGGTGATCTTATTTCCAGATTTGTTTTTATTTCTAACCACAAATTTGAAAATGATCTAAAACGTTTTAAATTGATTTGCATCGATAAATAGCTAGTGTGATATATTCGAATAATGGACCTTTGACGTCTCCGTTAGTGTTTAACAATGCTTTTGCTGCTAATTTGGAAGAGTTACCAAGAAATAATAATATTGTTTGGAATGACCTCGATCACCACACTAGTCTCCCTGAGATCGGATAGCCTACGAGCTTGGGAATCTGCGGACACTTGTTTGAATTCATCGTAGGGATCTCACGTGGATGTAACGACACCTAACGTCGAGTGTAGGAGTAGGAAGGCCGAGTGGCGTATTGACACTGAATAACACGCAGCCTACTTCTAAACACGCGCGGGCGAGGTGCGGGACGCGAGGCGGGGGTGGAGAAGCCGAGCGGGGCGGCGCGGCGCGGCGCAGGACAGGGCAGCCGCCGGCCCCCAGGCGCCAGTCGCACGCCCGCGGACCGCCGTCTGGCCGACTGGCACTGGCTGCCGGAGGCCGCGGCGGGCGGGGTCCGTTCCACTAGGACACGCCACTCTGAGGAGCGAGCTGCTTTGGGAGACACTAGTGAAGATCTTGAGTGCAATTTTTTATGTTCGGCAAAGGTTCTCGGTTTGATAGCCGATCGTTCTGCGAAAAAGAACAAAACTGAAAGAATACGTTGCTCATTCAATAAATGCACTTGGAAGCAGATTAGTAATTTAGAATGTTAGCCAGCAAGGGAAATTGCTGTCTGATTTACATGTATGTTCGCACCGAAATGAACGCCGCAATTTCAAGGAAGAAAAAAAATACAAAGAATGTTCTACTGTTTTCGTTTTCTCAGTGGTACTTTCGAATATCTATGAATAACGGTTGCAAGAAAGCGAATAACCGTTGCCGAATCATTTTGAGACCGCGAACTTTCCATGGCTTTATGGTTGTAGAACACGATCTTCTTTCTCCCACAGCTCCTGAAGTCCAGACGCTGCTAGTCGAGGTCGGGATCCGGCTCCGACAGGAAATGCAGTATTTGTACAGATCTCGAAAAAACTATTGAGAATCTGAAGATATTTTTGCGAAATGTATTTTTGCCCTGACAATTTGTGTGGACTTTACATTTCCTGCCGCAGTGAGAACGGATTCCGTCCCCTTACAAATCAAAAGCAGGATTCAGATGTCTCATATCGAGATGAGTGGACATTAGTGGTACACTGTTGTAGGATCAACACAAAGTCGATCCGGAAAGTAAAATGGTACGCTCTCACACGAAAGAGAATTATCTAGCATCTCATCTTAAAGATGGCGCCGGAAATGTTGGAAAAAATCACATTGATACATTTGTAAAAGGTGTTTTAAATTGAATTCCACTCCAATTCAGTGAACGAAGGGAATCCCTTAGGAATGAATTGTCTACAAATGCACACTGACTAGTTTATTCATAAGAGTGCAGAAGACTGTGCTGATGTAAAATAAGATAAACACTTATGAAGGTATGAATTGAAGTGGAGGGCAGCAAGGAAATGCTGTCGTATTATGCGAGTTGATGGAAATGTTCCTCGGAACATTTGACAGCTCGGTGGAGCGCTGTCATCGCTTTCATACCATATTTCTCATTAGAACGCCCGTAAACCAATGTTTGCAAGCGAATTGTTTGCGTACAAATACTGCTCCCGTTTACATATATAGCGTGAGACATCCCTAATCAGTCCCCCGCAAACACGAGTGTGCTCGCAACACGAAATAGAGGACGCTACTATCAGAATTATCTATACCTCTCGTTTCGTCGTATGTCGGTGTGCGTTCCTGCATGAGATTGTCAGTTAGCTTTTCAGTGTAAATGAACTCGCCTTGTAGAAATTCGAGAATTGAGTGGATTAGATGTTGGTAATGTTGTGACTACGTTTGCTTCTCCGGACATTAATTTGGTATTGAAGTGTAGCGGCAAGCAAGAGGCGTTTTCGTTAAGTAGATCCTCGAATCATAAGCTACGACCGGCTTCGGTGACAAGAAACTGAGTATTTCATTGTTCATATAATTTACTCCGTAAATGAGTATATTTCTAATTGCGATAATTTACGCATTTTGCAAAATTGCGTATTATGATATAATATTGTCATTTCACTTATAGTTATACAGTTTTCTGAACCTGCGGTTTTTTAATGCAATTATCTTTTCTTTCTTTTTTTGTTTTTGTTTGTTTTGTCTGATTGAAACAACCATTCTTATCTCGAAAGTTCTATGATCTCAATACCTTTACAAGCCTGAGTTTTTTTCTTTGTGCAATTAGCTTATTAAATTAATGCATTTATAAATTGTGTGCAATTGGTCTAGCTATACCAGGGATAAGTTCTGTAAATATCGCACGATAATGATCGAATACGTTGCACGCCCTTTAAGAAACGTGACAGTGCGAATAATTCGTGATCTATTTGACCAGGTTGTAGTCATTAAGCGTAATACCGTAGCACGACGTCGCGTCAATGCAGTTACCGCCGCAACACCCCGGAATTATCTCGTGTCCGCCGCAACCGAACTGAAATGTGCGGTCCGAAGCGGGAGTTTGAGGGAGGGGGAGGCCCAACCGGCCCGCTGTGTCCCGCCGCTCCCCCACCCGCGATCCTCTCTTTCCCCGACGCCGCCCACATAATCGCGCGCGCGCGAATTAGAAACGCGCATTAGGTCGGGCGCGGCGCGGCGTGCGGTCTCCGCGCGGCGGGGCGCGTGACGCGGAGCGAAGGGTGGCGCGGGGCGGGGCGGGGTGGAGGTCGCGGCGGCGGCCGCGGTGGTCGGGTCGCTGGCGCGGCCCGCGCGCCGCGGTCGCCGCCCCGATAACGGCGGTCGCGTAAGCTCATTAAGCGCGCGTTCGGCGGCTGCGGAGAGAATGCCCGTTCGCGCCCGCATGCACGCGCCGTCCGCGCAGCGGGGGGGGGGGGGGGGCACGCGTTGAATGAAGTGCGCATGATTTCAAATGATTTGAATTGTTTCGGTTTGGAAATGGTTGTCAAATGTTAGGTGGTGAGAAAAGGATTGGATTGTTTCGATTTGTAGCTACTGTAGTACGATATACATACATTTTAGTGCCGGCGAGGTTCATTGTTTTTGACGACCACGTACTCAGAAAGAGATCCGGTCTTTCAGGGAAGACATTTTTTGCCCGGTCGTTTTGATATCGATGTACATCTTCTACGAAGAATGATCGGGGATCTATTCTATGACAGGAATTTAGAAAGAAAACGCTTCTTGCTGATAAATGTGTAGTTTATTTATTCTTCCACATTGTATATAATGTGTCTCTGAGTTGAACTTGTCCCATTGCTCAGTGCCAGATCTCTGAAAATGTTGCGCGAGTTTTTAAGAATCTGTGAGCGATTGCGCATACGTCTTTGTACAAATTGCATGTCGACAAAGCGTGTTGTAGTGGTAAAGTATTGTATTAGGTATTGTCATTACGGTGTCATTGGCACTGTTTGAAAAATCTTAGGAGTCGCTGCTGTGACATTTCGGTGGATGCGTGTTTGTGCAAGGTCATGCGTATCATGACGAACGTGTTTGTCGATTTTTCGTGCCTTCCGAGAAAACGACGCGGATATCCTCAGTATAGGCGTACTCGTCGAGGCTGTATCCCGCACGACGATCGCATTGCGTCCCGGAGAACGCGCTTGCCCGTCTTCCCTTCTTATCACGTAACACCCAAGGACGCGTCACCTGCAACTCGTTTATTCCGCCCCGTCTCCGTCCCCGTCCCCTTCCCCGTCCCTTCTCCTCGCACCGTTCGTCTCTGGCTCCGCCCGCCCCGGGCGCCGCAGGAGCTCGGTTCCGGGAAGTTTCCGCACGTGCTCACACGTACGCACGCACACTCACGCGCGCGCGCGCTCGCTGGCTGAGTCGTGCTGCGCTGCGCACTTCGCTTTCGCTCGCTGCGACCGGGAAGACGGCTCTCGCGCGCGCGGAGCTAATCTCTGGATCACGTAACCGGCCTGCCGCTCGGCTTGCCAAGGAAGGGAAGCGCCGTCTCGTAGCGTGTAGTTACAGCGCTGCTCCTGGAAGATACATTCGGAGTTTGTGAATCGCGGCTTCGAATGCGGACGGCCCAGGGTTGTTGGCTTGATATACACCCGAGAAAGAAATGTTCGTGGCTGCTGCAACCCCTCTGAAAAATTGTGTGAATGTACTACTTCCGACATTTCTTTGTGTCCTTAAAAATTTGACATATTTTTCTAATCTAGGAAGACGTTTTTTTCTGCGGAAGTACGTTACGTGAAACAAAGATGAGGCCATGAAGAATTGAAATATAGAATTGTTGTCGTCGTGCGACGAGGACCTGCATTTAGTAGTACCCTGTCTGTGTCTACGCCGTACGTTTTAGTATTTCTATTTCCTGTAGGCTCGTATGGAGCGTAAACCACTTGTAGCCAATCGCGATACCCGTATCTACCGTAGGAACCTATCACCGAGCCCGGCTTCTGCAGCCCAGAGCCAAGATTTCCATATGGGTGCATTTCTCGCCGTTCCGGTCTCTGTCGGAAGGAAGCATCGGACGCCGTGTAAGCCGCAGCGGCTTTTCGCGAAATGCGCTCACGTAATGTCCCTGCAGCAATCTTCGAAATCCGTTTCGTGAGATTAACACGCACTCGCGCCTGCCACACATGGTGAAATGTTTGCTTTTTAAAATATGTCTTCCTTGTAAGTTTATCTACTCAAATGGGGTTGAATGTTGACTAGAGTACGTTTAGGTTCGTGACTTTGTAAACCAAATACGGTTACATGTCTCCTCCTACCATTAACTGAGTTCGGTTAATGAGCAACTGAGAGCATCGTTTATCGGTGGCCGAGGCCTCCTCCAGGCTGACTACAACTCGCGCGCCTCCGCGCAAATCTCACGAAACGGAGCCCAGGCGCCCCGGAGCCGGGCGGCGTCGGCGTCGCCGGCGCCGTCCGCCCCGCGCGCCGCGAGCGCCGTCTGCGGCCACGGCGTCCACGCCGAAGGCGAAGTCCTCCGGGCCGGCGGCAGGGGCGCCTTCGCCTTCGCCTTCGTCTTCGTCGCTGGTGAGGCGGGCGTCGCTTGCGGGCCGCGCTCGCTCGGCGGCGACGGCGTCTGCTGGGGCGTCGGGGCCGCTACGGCGGCGAGGGCGGCTGCGTCGGCGGCGTGGCCGGCGCGGCGAACGCGGCGGGCGCGGCGACGGGCCCGCCGACGAAGGCGGAGTCGTGCCACCGTCAGCCCAACAGCAGCGGCGGCGGCGGGGGCAGCGCGCCCACGGGCGCCCCACCCCCAACCCCACCGCCGCCGCCCCCTCCCCCGACGGCCAGCCCCACGGGCGGCGAGGCGGGCGGCGGCGGCGGGGGCGAGTAGCGCGCGGGGCCGCCGTTGAGCGCCGCGGCGGGCGGCGGCAGCGAGGCGGCGACGTCGTCGTCGTCGGCGTCCAGCAGCAGCGTGGCGCCCGCCCAGGGGTCCCCGCCGGCCATCAGATGCTCGTCTCCCGCCGCAACCCCGCCACCGCGCCAGGCAGCTCCTCCCTGCGCACGCGCGCAGCACGCCCCGGGCGCTCGCAGGCTCGGCGCTCACGCCACCTACTACTAGACAAGCGGGCCCGTGCAGCGAATGGTCAAATTAACGCGCTCGCTCTTACTTTTGTTCCCAACTGACTGTTTCCTTCATCAGAATGCTTTCGATTGAACAATGTGCGTCATCGCATTTGCAATAGCTACACACGTATGTAGTTATGTTGTGTTGTTCATACAAGTATTGATTCAGCATTGCATAAGCAAAGGAATTGAGTGTTGATATTATCTAGTTACTCGACAGTAATTTAATGTTGCGTCCATTGGCAATGCATGTACTTCGTGTTTTCGAGGGGCGGTTTTGTTTATTCTCCTAGATTTTAAATAATATGCAAGCTCGATTGACCGCTTTAACAAAAGACAATGCCCGCGCGTGAAGGGACCTCGCGTTGTTTTGCCTTGTTTAAATATTTGCGATTGGGCCGTGTGGTGGACCGCTGGCCGAGCGCAGTAGCTTCTGGAGCTCCGTTTGCCGCCAAATGTTATTTGATTTGGGAGCCGCATGCTGGGTGTTTCTGTGTGCAGCGTGTTGACCGAACGTAATTGTATCGGTGCTGTGTTGTTTGACATTCACGTATTATTAATGATCGCGGTTAATTGAAACACGTCTCTTTACCAGTCCTTAACGAGACGTAATGCTGCCGGAAATCCGCCTTCACAGGTGATACTTTAGATTTATGTACAAAGGAAACGGACACATTGACTGGGTACATTTAACACAGGGCACAACAAGCATGCTATCATTGACACAGACTGATAGTTAGTATATCTTTTTGGCGGGAAATTATGTACAGTTAATAATTAAATTATGTACATTAACACATGTATGTAGAGAAGAATTTCATCATGACTTATTGTGAATGCATTGTGGGTTACGAAAGCGATGAATCGACTTAATGTCTCGAGTATGAATAAAATTTGAGTTTCTGTGACCATCGTTTCATTGCTTTCTAGAATGGAACGAAATATGCTTCAGTTTCCTTCGCTAGCACTGGCACACAAGTTTGGAAGTGATAGGTAATTCACTTTTACCATTTACTTCGAAATTTACTTACCTCGATGTTTTTAAAATTATATCTGAATTTTTCAGTTCATCGTGTCCTCCTCAGCTCACAAAGCGACACATTTAAGCAAAATATTTAACTTCGCCAGGTCGGCTACCAATTTTCAGCGACCGCGTTGGAGGGCCCTTGAAAGTGACAACCTAATCTCGCTCTCGGTAACTTGGTTTAAGAGAGTGGCTCATCGTGGACTGTTATTATAAGGGAGAAATTTTGGAATAACTTTTTAATTGCGTGTAATACCCCCGGCAGTCTGGAGAAGCGCTTCCTTGCAGTTTGTTCACCCACTTTTTCTCCCCTTCTTTACTGGTATTTTTCTTTCCTTGTTCGCTCGCTACACTAAACTTATTTTCCACTCAATTGTGCTCTTGTTAAGGCGACTCTAGTGAGTATACTTCATATCCTTTTTCCCATTGTTTCCGTAAAGTATGCTCACCCCCCTCTCTTTGTACACACATGCTATTTGTCTTTCCGTTCCTTGGTCATCTCGTACATGAGCAGCTTCAGTGGTCTTTTGTGGTTGATAGGTTCGTTTCTTTGGAGATCATGAAACTGATCATTGTCGTTGTTTCGCAAACTTCTCAATATTCCAAATCAAATTTTTCTCATGCATTTTTTTCGTCAGTTCGCTAAATTGCAGCTTCTCTAGCTAAATATTCCCATCAATTCGGTTTTCCATGGCGTCCCACACTGGTTGGCTCCTTCCGCCCAACGCGTAGGCCGAGTTTCATTAAGTCGGTTTATCGCCGCCGTTATCTAGCGCGACATCCTCCGCCCGACCCACTCCGTTATCCTGTCATCCCGGGCCGCGTGCTCTGCGGCGCGAATCCCCCGTGATTTATATTTCTTTATATCACATTCTTTGCGGCTCTCGCGGTTTAAAAGTTCGCTTAAACGGGTGTGAAATGCTGATTTATCTCGCGAAGAGGCCTGCTTCCGCGCTTTTAACAATTTTTAGACTAATACTACTCGCTCGGCGCGGGGCGGTAGCTGCGCCTGCGCAACAAAGTGCGGTGCGTATTATGCCTCTAAATAGCCGCTAACGACCTAGACCGCCTTCCCGATAGTGGCCATTAACGTCGGTGGGGCGGGCGTGATTTGTACGTCGTCTATGACGCATTGAGGTAGCGCGGCCGTTGGCGCCGTAAGGCGGGAGGCTGCGCCGCGCGTCACGTTCGCCCCCGGCGGCCCCTGCTGCTGCTGCTGCTGCTGCTTTTTAGATAAGAAGTTGGGCGCATAGAGGTGGCCGCTCTTCATTCGGGAGTAATTGCTCCTTTCGGCGAAGTTGGGGCGGAAAAGCCATTAGTTCCGTTAGCTCATCTTGCGCAAACTTCATCTCGGCTCCCGTCAGGCGCTGGGTACACGTGACCCCGTTCAAACGAAGCGGCGACTTGCGCATCTCCATCGAGGCTCGGCCATGGAGGTCGGCTACGCTGGCCCGGCGGCGGGGGGCTAACGATCTCGTCGATTTCCCTCGGATCGCTCGCCGTGCACTCGTCGATCCATCGCAGGACGACAGCGCGCGCTTCTGCGCGGAAGCCGGTAACGATGCGCGAGAGCGCGTTCGTCGAGGCGTACGCGAAGGCGGGATCTTTATCGCACTTGCTCGCGGGCGCCGGTGCGCCGCGTACTTAGTATTCCCTTTGCGTCGGCGAACAAGAGCCCGCTGCCGACGGCGAACCTGCCCTGCCTTGGCGGGGTCGCGGAAGACGCGCTGCTGGAGAGCGCGCAAGTGAATGTTGGAAGCGGGCAAACGTAGAGCTTGCGAATGCCTTTGCGGGGGCGACGCGGAAGGGGACTGGAATCTGAATGGGAGAGACACACTAGCGAGGAAGGAAGGTGGGAAATTCAATGAAACCGAAAGCGATGGCTTTTAAACATAGTGTAGGGAATGGATAGGAAATGAAATATGAAGAAAAATGTACCGAAGACGTGTTAGAAAAGACGTGAGAGGAATGGTATGTCACGGAGAGAGCACCTTTCGCTAAATGAAAGCAAGATAGCTCTATGTTACAAATATGATTCAAATTCAAAAGAATATCGGAGCGACGAAAGGAAATCGGAAAATCTGAGAAGGGAAAGTAAAATGGTAGAATGGAAAAAGAGAACCGGCCCGTTAAAAGCAAGGAGGAGGTCGCACAAGGACAAGTAATGTAATGATCGAGAAGCAAATCTTGATGGAATGCAAATGCCCTAGAGTGAGAATTGAGAAAAAGAGCTTGTGGAACTGGCACCTCGGAAGGAAGTAAGTTTACGCGACAGCGAAACTCACGAAATGGGGCCCGAGCAGAAGATCTGGAAACCGGCCTGAAGCATGACTGGTGAGAGCGCGGCTGCGAGGGAAGGAACGAGGGCGGCGGCGCCCTAGAGTACGTAATTCCGCGGGCGATATACGGCGCCCGTTTAACTATGGGCGGCGGTGGCGGCGGCGGCCATCGCGGCCAGATACCGCGCCGCGTATTAGCGCGCGCGAAGACAAACGGCGGGTCTCCCTCGGCCCCTCGCCAGCGCCCGTGCCCAACTTTGCTCTTTCGTGCGTTGTGCCTCCTCCTTTTCTGTATTTGCATTTCTCGTTTCTTTCCTGTTAAGGATTTCTCCCTTGCTCTCATTGAATTTTCGCCTTATTTCATTTTTGTGTATTCTCGCCCCCAATTTTTATTTCGCATTTGTTTTCGTTAAGTCTACCGTTTTGGTACTAATCCCATCTCGTTTTTTTGAATGCATCTTGTTAAACTCAAAGTTGTTTTATCAAACACTTTTGTCCCTACTGGCCTTATTCGCATGTCTTCGAATCGCCGTCGCTGAATTCTTCGATGCGTCGTTTACTTTTTTGTCTCTGGCGTTGTTCGTCTTGTCTGTTTTTCGTCGCCGTTTCTCAGCCTGCGCGCGCCGCTGCCGCGTTCGTCCTGCGGCGTCTATTGTGCGCCCGCCCTTCCCCGCCTAAGCCGGCGCGGCGCCCCGCTTCCTGTGCGGGCGCCGGCCGCGCCCTCCCCGTTGGCGCGGTGCCGCGGCGCGTGGGCGGCGCCCCACAAGGCTCAGCTGCGCCCCTTAATTAGGGCAGAAACGGCTCTCGTTGAGATCCATTCCACTGCTCTGCCTTTTGGCGCTGGTGGAGTGGTGTTCCCGTGGAATTATGCAAATGAAAATATTCCGAGAGTGATATTTGTTAATACCTGTTTAAAATTGCTTTCATGGGAGAGGTACTTCGTGTTCATACAGTTCAGTTATTTGATATTTCTATTCATTAAATTGTTCACATTCAAGAATAGATGTTAAATTTGCGGTGTCAACTCTGTTCTATTGAATAATTTTCTGAATGTCTCAATTCGAAGTCTTTTCAGTAACTTTCTTACAATTTCTGTAGCAATGAAACTCGAAAAATGAAACTCGTTGATAACTTCCAAAACAATACCAACGAAATGACCTTACGAAGTCACTTTCTGTAACTTATGATCCAGCCATGTTCTTGATTGTGGTTGTTACTTCGTGTCACCCGAATTCCATCGCTGTTTAAATGCGTATTTTCCATTATTTTACTGTAGTAGATAGCTTTACGAGTTCGTGGATAGCTTGTACCCTCTCTCGAGAATTCGAATGGCCCATTTCTAAGCTGGTGACGCGCAATTACATGACCGCTGAGTGTTCCCTGTCCGTGCGACCTTTCGGCACCCCCAGTGTGCTCTTCAGCGAATGAGGAGACGCTTGAAAGGGGCCGCGTTCGGCTCCGTCCCGTCCTGTCGCATGCGCCGGTGCGTGGGAGCGTCTGCCGCTCCGTTACGAGCCATAAACGTCGTGAGCACGCACCGCGTCGGGGCCGGCTCCACCTCCGTCTCCACCTCCCCCCTCCCCCTCCCCTCCACCTCCACCTCCCCTCCACCTCCACCTCCGCCGCTGCCGCCAGCGCACACTAAACCGCATTGCTCCGAAGAGTGCCCGCACCCAAGAAAGGTCATGTTATACTGTATATTGAACAGAAGCCGCGTGTATTGGGTGGAACGGTTATTCAAAATTCTCCAGATTTTTGGAGTGAGATACTGTACTTATGAGTGAAATGCGACATTTATAAGATAAACGTGATAATATAATGTAGTACGAATAAAATATCTAACTGCATTGCTTTCCAATTCATGAAATGAACTAAAGACGACAAATGGATCTGTACGAGACGGGCACTGGGAAGAAAACGAATTGAAAATGACTGTCATTGAGCAACGTCTGATTCCACCGTGTAGAACCTGTGGCCTTCCCTTACCGGACGCATTTTCGTACCGTTTCAGACCGTGTGAAACATAGCTTCCCCGTCAGTTTATGGGTCTTTCACACCTCTGATGGTAATGCATAGTGTAATTAAGATGAAATTTATTTAATCCTTCAGTGTGTGAATGGTTCGTATTGCTACATTCAGCATTTGGCTCCCTTCAGCGAAAAAAAGTCTTGAAATGCGAAAACATTTTGAGAATAAGACATTAATATGCTCTGTTATTACATTGTAGATGCTGTTAACATCGAATGTATTCGCGCAATACGCAATTACATGTAATACATCAAATCTTTCAATTTAGTCGTGAATTTGAAGATCTCAAACCGATCTCCTTTTTCATGTGTATATCAGATACGAGTATATTTTAATGTTCGTTCATTCTACTTGTATATCTTATGCATCACTTAAAGCTAGCTGATATTGAAATGTACCTGCATTATTTCGCTTTTGTGCTCAATTGTTCTACTTCCTATTCTGGTGGTCTTCTTTGGTCGTTGGAAACTCTTATCATGTGGCTGCATTTTTCCTCTCCGAAGTGCGCGATTCTTTGAGGCTATCGTGTTCCACTGCATTTGTTTTAGCGACGCTTAAGTGCAACAAAGCGTGATCGTATATTTCTTGCATTACTAACTTCATTGCTACTTTTTTATACTTGCTTCGGCAAACGTTTGAAACATTTGAAAACTCGACATAATTTCGACAAACAGGTAGGTATTCTACGACATCGTGCGGTGCAACGAGTCTGCCGTAATGTTTTATTTCTTCGTGAATACTTCGCGCGTCGACATTGCGCGCTTTTTGTTCTCTCCGTCGGGTCCTGTATTCCCAGGCTGCGGAATTTCGATATTGACGAGTTTTCAGCTTCCAATAACGGCAAACTGCGCGTCGCTCAGATTGGAGCTCGCAGTGATATTTCCTGTTCGGAGGTTTGCAAAAGCTTGCAACCAACTCGAAGGGAGATCTCTCTCCCTCGCGCCCGTCCCAGGCGCTTTCCGAGTGGTTCCGGCAGGCGTTATTTCAAATCGCGTAGTGCGTGGAGTCGGCACAGCAGTCTGCATTATTTAAACGAGATCGATTCTAGCATATATCTTTCTGGGGTCGAACCAATTGGTCCCGGGTGTCGTGCTCTCGTTCGTGTGTGTGTGCCGCAAATTAAACTTTTTGTGTATCTAATATTTTGAGTGGATCATCGATCTGTTTGCTTGAGTCTTCAAAACAAGCACCGCTTGTAATCAGTCATCACTTTCGCAAGGCAAAGATTCGTGTTTGCGGGTTGCGGCATATTGTTCACGCGAGCGACGCTAACGTGAATTAACTGTTGTGTCCGGGACATCGCGTCCCCACGCTCGTGTAAATTAGCTGCGGTCAAACTTCAGCGTTTGAGCCTTGCTCTGCAGATGCGCGCAACATCATGCTCCAGTGAGAGTATTCGCCCCCCGCTGTACCGACCAAAAACATCACTCCCGGCTGGTTATGAGAGTAGTCATATCGCTCCCTTGCTATGCACTGTGCGTGTTGTAATGCCGGCGAACCTTTTCCCTCGCAATTGAAGTCGTCACTCGTGTCGTCATTCTGGCCGAATATAACCCGTTTCGAAACAAGTTGGCACTGACAGTTCATGCAGAAGAGCAGATTCACGAGTGTCGCGGTCGAGAGTTTGCACTGTTTCGTAGTATGTGTATTGTGGTTTCAAGCAGATTTAACGTAGGAAGCAGTTGAAAAACTAGCAATGCAATGCTAATAATAATACAGCCACGTAATATTCGAGAAGTGAATTTATAACGTTCGACGCACTTTTAAATTAAGGAATGTTTTGTTGCAGGAAGATAAATTATATTTTAAAAATCATTCACGTGATTTAAAGCAGATGTCTCATATGCAGTATGTGAACGAACTCCCCCTTCCAAAGAATATGCCTTTACGGAAATTAAGCAATATTATTGCTAAATGAAAATAATTTCATTGGTATAAAGGTCTTTTTTTCAATTATATCCTCTCTTCGCATTGGTAGCAAAACTTCACGGGGTGAAAGAAACTTGGCTACTTTATACGGCGCATAGGTATAACTTTCGTAAGAAGTAGATTTTGACGTTTTTGTCCCCTCGCCAATTGCTTGTATTTGTCAACGCAGTTACAGTGCGCGTGAGAACATGGCCAGGCAGCGAGCTCCGAACTCTGTTGAGAACGCAGGGCTGCTTCGAGGTGCGTTCGCCGAATTCGGAACCGGGCCAATTTGCGCACGTCGCACCCGTCCTGCAGATCGATGCCGCTCGGAGAGACCGCGTGATGTCACGCGAGCAGACGGCCGCTGTATCGGCCGACTGTCGTCAGGCGCCTGCCGATGCGATACGCGCGCCCTCCCGCGGGAAAGACGACGCGATATTTTATGTAGAGGGCGCGCCGCGCCGCGACGCCGCCGCCGTCGTCACGCGTAGTATGAGGGGGAGGGGCGGGCTCTCGACCCGCCCGCCCGCGAGCACGCAATTTTTCACACGTCGAGGGGCGCCGGCGCGGAAAGATAAACAGCAGGCGCGCCCACCGACGAGACGGTCTGCCCCTCTTCTTCACTTCCCCGGCCACCCGCTCCTGCTCCCACTGCCTTCTCGTGGCTCTCGAGCCCGCGTTATTGCGCGGAGGCAAATTACCCGCCCGCGGGAACAAGATTGGATACGCCGCGGCGCGCGCCGTATCGTCCTGGGTTGACCTTTCCAGAACGGACTCCGCCACCTATAAATTCTGTGTTTATCCGACGGCTCTCTCCTCGTTTCTGGAAACAGGTATGCTCGAATGGGACCCAGAGGTGTGTTGACTCAGAAAGGAGGAAAACGGCGGATGGTGAAAAGCCCAATCGGTTGTGTCATCTTTGTAATGCCCATTCTCTTGCTTTAGGTGGTCCCGGAATATTTCGAATTCAGTAAAATCGTCAGTAAATTCACTTTCTCTTGTGACGATGCTCGGAGGAGATGAGGGAATCGGATGGGTTATTGGTTCCTGGTCTGTCATATACACGATTATTTCTTATGACGCCCGGGTCTCGCATAGTTAGGGCGCTAACAAAACTATTTCTAACCATTCCCTTTGTTAACTTCCGTAACTTGGTGTTCATGAAAATAAATTATAAAAAAATGTTAAGCATAAGATTTGATTTTAGTAGTATTCACATTTTTTTTTCTTTTTCAAAAATCAAAATGAAGTTGCTGTGTTATTTATTCCAATCGCCATTAAAAAAAATTCTTGCTATATGAAAATTGTAAACAGTTTCTCATTACAAGAAATTTTGTAATGATCTGAATAATAATTTAGCCACCTCATTTTGATTGTGTTTAAAATGATGTCGATACTACTAAAAATGAGTAAATTTGGTCATTCCTTGGTTATTTTTTAACCGCATTCAAATCGAGAATCAGTGTGTGTATAATAGTTTTGTTTGTATGTAGAAAAATATCAAAGGATTAGTACAGCACCCACGCTATCTAATACTATTTTGAAGTAAAAACGCGAAGGCAGTCTAAGTAGAAGCAAATCAAATACATGTACTGGTCATGAGCGAAGGGGTACGGTTGAAATTCTGCGCTCGCGAGAGGTGTTTCCCTCATCGCTTCCGAAGAGCGGCCGACAAGCGATCCCTCCCCGCACGGCCGCGGTGGGAGCGGCGAGCAGCTGTCGGAGGCGAGGTGCGGCCGCGGCGGAGCGCTCCGGGAATTGAATCAACCACCGCAAAAACATATCGCGCGGCGCGGCGCGGCTCTTCTTTCCACGAGGAATTCGAAGTACTGCCGAAGCGTGGCAGACTGTTTCGGTAGCGGATTTTATTCTTCGCGGCCCACTTGCTGTAACGTGTGTGTGTGTGTGTATCGCGCGCACGTACTAGGTGGGTGTCAGAATTCACATCATCGAGCGACATGAGAGTGCGATAAAATTGATGCACTTGTGTATCGAGTGTCCCATAAAACTTCCGAAGAGAAATCTGACAAATTTCGTTAACGTTACCGATTGGCTTGCGGGCAAATGCAATTACTCGCTCGCGAAGTGCTAGTTAAATTCCGTTCGTCGAAGCTACACGTAATGTGTACCGTTCAAATTTTGACGGATATGGCTCGCATATCACGTGTCATAAAAAAACAACATAAAACGTTTCGGAGTCATCCACTTGACGCGTCCCGCCATGAGGTTTCCGTTCATTTATGTCAGGGGACACCCACTGCGTTCAGCGCATGTCCCCGTGGCTTGTCAAGAGGGAGAGCATGGACAGCGATGTGGACGAGTGAAAAAAAAAAAAAATAGAAGAGGAATTAAAATCGCCGTGTTGCATGCGGCACGCGACAGCAGGTACTTGGACCCATTTTTTTTTTCCGGCCGTTGCTGTTGCCACCGCTCTCGCGCGTCAAATTCCGAATGCATTGTGCGGGCGCGTCGGCCCCGCCCTCTCTCTCCGCGCGGAGCACACGTTGCTTTGTCACGGCGTGCGCGCAGCGGCGCTGCGAGAACTGGCGGGAAGCTGCTCGTTGCGACTGAATGTTTGTTCTTGTTTTTCGGGCGATCAGACAGAGGAATAATCCCCTGCAGGTGTTGGCGGTCGGTGTGGACTTGAATCAATGTTCCCGGAATTCTTGCTATTCTTGGTATCCAACTATTATTTGTTGGTGCCAGTATTTTGGTGTTTCTATCGCGTTTGTATCATCTCGTCCATTTACTAAGATTAACACGAGAGTAGCAGTGTACAGCGATGGTTGAAAGATATTTTTGTCGATTGAATTTTCATTCGGATGGCGCAATGGTATTCTCTGAAAGCATTCAACGACTTGGAAATTGTAATCTAAGTACGAAGTATGGCTGCACCAAGGAAATATCGAAGTATTCAGAATACTATATATAGTATGTAGGTGTATGCATTCTAAAATCAATTATGTGAATATAGAAGTAGGTAGGAAAGAACGGTGTGTAATGAATTAGCATCTTAAATAGTTTGTACTAAGAATGTAAATACGAACTGATTACATAAGCTCGTGAAATTGTTGAAGACTTTGCTACGAAACGTTCTATACCACGCCACGGTGAGTCGCCTTCCGTAGCCTCCTGAAGTGTAATCGGATCGGACTGAGGGCCCATGAGAGGAAAGCATTATGAACGGTGATGGAATTCGGGGCGGCGCGGCGATGCGATCCCGGGAAGAAACTCGGGCCGTGAAGCTGCGTTGCGGAGAATCCGAGGGACACGAGAGAACGAAGCGAGGCGAGGCGGAGACAGAGCCCGAACGATGGCGCGGCCGGCAGCGAGTGGGCGCAATGTGTGCCCCCCACTATCTCCATCCACCCCCTCCCCTCCCCTCCCCTCCCCACCCCTTCGTCCCTCGTTAATATTTGAGCAGCGCGCCGGCGGCGCCCAGATACGGCAACGAGCGCGGCGCGGCGCCGAATCTGGGGGCGAGCGTTAAAAAAACATGCGCCGAATTACACTACATCAGAGCGTATTGCGGGCCGCTCGCCGGCGTGCGTTGCGCTACGGCGCTGCGCGGTGTGTCCGCCCGCCCGCTGGCTCGCGTGCGCTGCAAACCGTCGAGCCAACCTGTTCTTACCGAGGGAGACGGCCCAGGGCATCAACTGATGTCCCTGCAGCCCCTCTGGTCCTAGGTTTGAGTCCCGACGATGACAGTTTTCGACATTTTTCCTAGCTTGTCAGCTAGGTTTAATTCAGTCGCTGCCAAGAGGAGAATTCTAGCGACCGGCTCCTCTGATCGGTAGTTTTCCGTGGGGTCTCCCATCAGCACCAGGCGAATGCCGGAGCGGTACCCTTCCAAACAGGCCACGAACCGCGCGCGATCTTTCCTATCTCTTCGTTGACCTATCCTCTCCCCTTACATACACACTTACCCTAACACACACTACACAAGTGCACATTCCGGGAGGCCGGTCGGGAGCTCAGAGCTTGTCCCGGCTGGGGCGGTGCCCCGCTGGTGGGAGAAACCTGGTTGGGGAAACACCGCTATTCGGTGGTAGGTCGGCGCCGGATCTCGCCAAACAGCGAGGGAAGATCACTGCCACCTTCCGAACAAATACATGTACTACACTTACTGGACTAATGAGCCTGGTAGTTGACGTGCCCAGAGTCACTAAATCAATCAATCAATCAGTGGGTTCTTACGTTCTTAGAGTTGGTTTTCATCATTGTTTGAGATGACCTGATCACGCGTTTCAGCCGAGGACATAAAATCTTCCGGTCAGCGAATATAAATATTCCTTAAAATGTGTCTAATGTTTCTTTAACTTGCGGAATTGGTTCCATTTCTTCCGAGAACGGGTGATAAAGGAGTGTTTGCATTTCATGTTGCCGTGACAGCTTTCAGCATAAGAATTAATTGCATATTAATTTCTTTTTCTTTTCATTTGCATGAAGATAATACACGATTTTCATTTATTGCCTTGTTCAGGATACAGTTACAGGGAAAGCGTGAGCTTTTTCTTTCAACTATTTATGTGTAAAATAATGGAGGACAACGAAGTGTAATTCGTTAATGATGTTCACTCTGTAAATATTCTAGCTGTGTAAATTAAACACTTTTGGGAATTCTGCAAAGGGAAGCGACGTAGATGAACGAGATTTCTTTTCACGTTGTTCTAGTGCGTGCTCATGTGATATTGGTCTCCACTCTGCAGAATATTGAATAATGTATTATCTCTTGAAAATGAAATATTTACGTAAAGCGGCCGGCTTTTCTCATTCTATGCGTTTACTTTCTTTGTTTGTCTTTTACGTAAAAGGATGCGGTCTGCTGGTGTCTAAAAAATAGTGATGAAGGAAAAAGGGGAATTGAAGAGAGATACTCGTATACTTATGTTGGAAATAATGATTGCAAATGTTGCAAAATTTAATTTGTATTTTATTCATGTTACTAATTCAACTCCTTTATAAATGTATCTACCACTTTGTCAGGTAGCCAGTATTTC
Organism: Gryllus longicercus; assembly: GCA_038098605.1. NCBI lineage: Eukaryota > Metazoa > Arthropoda > Insecta > Orthoptera > Gryllidae > Gryllus > Gryllus longicercus. The sequence continues at coordinate 3,578,545 of JAZDUA010000096.1, forward strand.
GCGATTAATTATAAATGAAGATTGTACTTGTATTGGCATCGCTTCCAATATGGGATATGCATAATTGTGACTCACATTACTCGTATACCAATTTATCTTAGTAATACAGTATGTAGCAATAATTAGATAGAAAGTTACGAATTGTTTAAGAAATTTAAGAGTAGAAATTCATGCTTGTATTCTGATCCAGAGATCTTTTTGGCATCGGGTACAATTGCACGCTGTGGCGGTGATGTGAAGAAATACATTTTTAAATATAACCTTAATTCATACTTTTTCTCCTCCGAATAGTGTGGTTAGAGTGTCAAGACTTTGATACAATTTCATGTATAATTTATTCCGAACCGGTTACAAATACTATTAGGAAGTATGCAAGTCCTTGTAAGTAAGTGCTGGCGATCGTAGCGCCGTGCGCACCTCGTCCTTGCTGTCTCCCGGCGGTCGCCCTCGCGGCCTCGCCTTTCGCCGGGCAGCGATTGCCTTTCCGGAAGGGCGCCGGGCTATCGCGCTCGTTATGTCATCTGCCGAAGCCCGCTGTTGACTCTCCAATCAGAGCGAGAGGGCGGGCGCTAGGTTGTTCAATCAAGGAGTCGAGAGGGCGCGGGATGCTATCGACGTTTTAGACGCGCTCTCGTTCGCGCTCGAAAAAGCCGTCTGTTTAATTCCCGCGGAAGCGGAGAAGATGATGTTTTGCTTGGGCCGGGGGTTTCTCGAAGGCACCTCTTCGGAGCGGAGCGCGTGAAAGTGGCCCAAGTGGTGTTCTTCGCGTGATGAATTGGAATGTGTGGTCTGCGGGAGTTGTGGAGCTACACAAGATTTGCGGTACTTAATCGAAAGAAACATTTCCATTGTGAATATGGATCCAAAAATTAGCGGATAAATATCGAAAAGAGCCGTATTTCAAACGGTTTCGGCGCACGATTAGTTTTCGTTTTTTCCCCCTCTGTCGTCTTCAAAATATTGAATTGTCATCGTCAGTTCTGAGAGTTATTTAATTTTTTTTACAGTTTATATTGTAATGTATTTGATTATTTTGATGTAGTGAAAGAAATATAGGTTTAGGTTTTTAACAAATCATTACCTGGTGTTCTATTTCAGAAGCGTTACTCTGACCCTAAAAAAACTTAAAATTCATTTGTCGCTTCAAACCAAAAAAAAAAAAACTGGATGGTGACTTGTTTTCGTCTTTGTCGGCAGTCTCATTGGAATTTCCACAGGATCTCTCGATACGCATCACGAAATTGTGTGCTCATCAGTCTTAGGTTTAACTGTAAGGGCTCTGGAGGTGCAGACTGCAGCAGCCACGTCGCCCCCTCTCGCACTCACTCTCGCGGACCTTCGGTTTGGATCCCCGATAATCGAATGAAGAAGTTTTTTAATATTTCACCCTGCGCCGGAGGGGTAGAACGTGGCGACAGGGAGCGCGACTCGGGCTGGTGGAGTGGGGGGAGGGGGGATAGCGGAAGCGGCGGGGGAACTACGGAGTTGTCGGCCCCTGCGCTTTTGCCGGACACGATTAATGATGTACGCAGCTCCCGCGGCCACCGATGGGTATCGGATTTTTTATTAGCAGTTTCCCTTCCACTCTCCCTCCGTTCTCTTCCTTTTTAAGCCCCCCTCTCCCACTTTGATGCATACGCATTTCTTCCTACGAAATTTACCTTCCACCTTTAAAATATTCCATTTGTTCTAGCATGACTTGAGCTATTCTGTGATTGTTTCTTCATTTACAACTCTCACTTTGCCTTCCGCCGCTCCATCGTTCTGTTCGTACCCGTACCTCCCCTTTTCTTCGTCATCCTCCTCTTCTTATCGCTGTGTTTTCGCAAGTTCCTTGACGCGCCGGCGTGAACGGCGCCTTTGTCCATGATTTTTACTCGCACGGATGAAAACCCGCGCCTTGGCCACGGCGCGCTGCTGGCGCTGAGGGGCGGCTACGGCCGCTCAGGGCTCACCGCTTAATTAACTTGGAAGTTTCTCTCCTCCGCCACCGCCGCCGCCGCTGCCGCCTTGGCTGCGGCCAAGGAATGTAAATGCGAGCCCGTGACGCGCGGGCCCGGAAGCCGGCAGATACGACTTAAGAAGCCGCCTGAAAGAAGGCGCATGAATTATTACGTGCCCAGACTTTTTCGGGCAGTGTGGGAGAAGTCGTAGATAAAGATGCAATTAATTTTTTTGGCGGGAGCACTTTTTTCTCTTCATTTTTAGACGTCATTGTGTGCTGTCTGGGTAATACCAAGCGCCTGTTTTGTGAGGGAAAATGGAGCAGTCTAGCGGCAAGACTGCAGTTTTGTGGAAGCCGCTGTTTCCAGAAGCGATGAAAGAATGGAGGTGACTTTAAAAAGAATTTCGAGGCTTTCCAGTTGTGAACCTTTATCCATTACATTCTATTTTACCTAGTTCATTTTCAATTTGTTCACTGGTATAGAGAATATTTTATGTTACTGCGGTCGTAGTTTGTTGACATTTTCATTTTGTTATCACTCACGCCGAAATTTAATTTAAAAACATGGCGTTAAATTACATCTCTCATTGGTATGAAAATTCATCCGCAGAGAGCGCTTACTGTAGTTTCCCATCAAATTATCGTCGTTGATACAGGGAATTTAGTTTGCAACTACATTAATATCTCCCTTTCCTCTCCGGGGATTTGTTCTAACGGAATCAAATTCCAGCGCGTTTGAAACACGTGAACGAGAACGCTGCGTTCGTAAGTTCGCTGTCGCGTCTGACTGTGGCGGTTGGCAGGGAGAGCAGCTCGCAAGCTGACTTGGTGAGGAGAGAGAAATAAACTGAGATGGAGAGTGGGCAAACTCGCAGCAGCTGTCTCGTTGCAAGACGTAACGATATCAAGGAAGCCGAAGTACTTGTCGCTTGCGCGCCGAGGAGTTTCCTGGAGTCGCCTTGCCCCGCGAGATGAGCTCCGGATGCGCCACACGGCGTCGCGCCGCCAGTGCCAGTGCCAGCGCCGGCGACGGAGAGCGGACGGGCCATGCAGTGCGAAGGGAAGCCCCAGGCTGCACAAGTCGTCGAAAGCGCTCCCCTGGCCAGATCAGCGTTCGTTTACTTATCCGAATGATCTATTGTAAAATTGTTGTAATCCATTGATACATTTGCAGATACTTAACCGTCATTATTATGGGATTGTTTTACTTCATTAAACGTAACAAAGCAAATGTGTCGCCAAGAATTGGCTGAAATTCAAACACTACTTTCTTGAATATAACTTTGAATATTTTTTTATCATTTTTCTTTAAGAACAGACAAATTGTATCAGATCATAGTATTTGAACACTTTTATCACTTAAAAGTTTACGTTAGTTGATAAAAAACGCGAATTGTGATAAAAATTGGACTAATTAAGTGTTTATAGTTATAAAGTTTACATTTAATAATAATATAGTTATAGTTTAAAATTAAAAAATTATTTCGCTAACTTGTTTTCCTGGGTTTCATTCCAGAATTAAAAAAGTTAAATATACGCGCCAGAAATAACTCATTGTGTTAGGTTACACTTGCTTGGAAAGTTTTTTCCCTCGTTTTTTAGTAATATATATGCATCGTTTCGTAAAATACTTGCTTAAAGTGAAGTAAAGTCCGGACCATGAGGAAATGTCCATTTATTCTCACGCGATGCTGCAGAAATTGTGAACTAACTCCAGCTATTCTTCTCGAAACACGCGCAGTTCCTTTCCCCCCAGCGCCGTTCTTTTCTTCCGACGCATCTGTGCAGTCTCAGGCTGAAATAACATGACGGCGCTACAGGGTGCACATAACACCAGCAGGCGGGTGTGGAGCATGCAGGTCGAAGGGTTCGTGCGGGGGACGTTGACCTCGACACACTGCGTAATAAGGAACGTCAGTACTTTGCATTGATATCGGTTTTTGTAAATTCTGATGGTTTTTACCATGACATTTATGTTCACATTAATATCCTGATTAAGGAACTGCAATGATTTGAATAATTTTATTAAACATGAACAATTTTATGATTTCTTTACCGAGAGATGAAATTTTGGTGAAGTAATAGTGTTATATAAAAACATTATGCGAGGTGTCTGATGGAGCGAAATTCTTTCGTGTAACCAACGAGGAACCAACGCATCATATTACCCAACAAACGCATATTCAGTTGCATATTTTGCAAACCTAAATGAGCGCATAACTTCAGACTGACATGTGTTGCCCACTAAAAATGATACTGTGACAACCCGAATATATTACGTGTATGTTCAATGGTTTCAACTATTACCTAATGTTGTCTTGTCAATAGTAGTTTCATTGTTATTACGAATGATGAATGAAATTACTGAAACATTATTAAGAGTATTTTAGATCGCTGAACCCTTTCAATATACCTATAGATTATTTTCTACTAGGACTGTCAGGGTGCCGATCTCTGAACTTGTCTCGTATCCCATGTTCCTTCCTTAGTTAGGCTGCCGGAATGTAGTCCTTCCCCGCATCGGTTGCCTGAGATAGTTGGAACACCTTTCGCAAATAAAACCAATTTAGGGAGGGGAATACGATGCGATGCGATGGAAGAGGGCTGAATTTAAATAAATGGTGATTGGGAGAGTCCTGTCCTGACACAGCACTCAAGCAGATATCCAGGTATCTGTAATTCGAACTCCCAACCCGAAAAAGTTAAAACAATTTTTGTTACGCGGATCGGCATCTCAAACATTAGTATATCTGTAATTATGTCGATTATTATGTATAATTTTAATAAAATAATATGCGATCACATAACTTTAATTTTCCATTTACTTTGGATTGAGTATGTCGTAGGATTGGGGCGTGACGAAAGTTGCATTTGTTTAACGTGGCTCGACAGGCAACCGCAAGTGTGCGCAAGTTGTGCAACGTGCGCCGTTGCCGGCTGGTCCGTCGGTTAGCCGAGAGAAGGTCGCGGAGGGCGGGGGGGGCGGTGCGAGGGGCGGCGTGCGGGCGCGAGCAAGCAGGGCAGGGCTCACGACATCCTACTCACATATAGCCGCGATTTACCAGTTGATGTGGGGCTTCGAGCGCGGGCGGCAGCGGCGCCTTGAGCAGCGCGAGGTCGGCGCCCACGGCGACGACGCCCGGCGGCGGCGGGGGCGGCAGCAGCGGCGGCGGCGGCGGCGCGCCCGTGGGGGGCGGGGGCGGCGCGGGCGGCGGGCCGGGCGGCGGCGGGGGCGCGGCGAGCGTGGCCAGCCAGCCGGCCCAGTGCGCGCAGCAGCCGCAGCAGACGTCGAGCGCGGCGGCGCGCAGCCCGCGGTGCAGCACCAGGAACAGCGTCGGGTTGACGAACGCGTGCACGTACGCCACGTGCAGCGTGATCTGCGCAGGCGCACGCGGGCAGGCGAAAAATGTCTCCATTGCGGTTGATTCGGGGATATGACATGGTTCTTAAGTTTCCACACCCATCTCATGTTTCGGTTTGCTACCTTAGTCTTAATTAACAATCTCCTTCAAATTTGTTGTTCGTTAGTTTTTCTGACGTACTCTGAGTGCTGAGGCTGACGTACTGAATAGAGTGACTTCCGACAAATCGGCAGCTTTAACCAATTGGGAACTTCAGTACTAAAAATGTAACGAAGCTCCAGATTGGAAAACCTCTTACAGCAGGCGATCTGTCAGAAGTCTCTTTATTTAAATCGAAGCAGAAGATTTTACATAATTTTAGAAGTTCCAGTATTATTTTTTTACATGCGAGATAAATTAAAAGTTACGTACGGAGACTTTTTGCGTTAGCAATAAAACTTTTCTCTGAGTGATGCAGTGTATGGTGGGTTCGAAATTACATATCTAAACTAAATTGAGGAGTTCTAATTAGCATGGAGAGCTCGAAAAGTAATGAAAGCAAGAGTATGTATCGTGTTACAGTATCTCTGACTAATTCCCTTTGACCATTTCGTTCTTATTGAAAGAAGTAGAGAGGGTGGGGGTGGGGGGCTCACCTCGTATCCCATGGGGCTGCCGAGCACCGGGTGGTGGACGAGCGTGACGAAGAAGAGCGGGCCCCAGAAGAGCACGTAGGCGCCCGTGATGACGAGGAACATCTTGACGCGCTGCACGCCCTCGCGCTCCACGCGCCGCAGGTAGTTGCGCATGCGCCGGTGCTCGCCCATGGCGCCGCCGCCCAGCTGCGCAACACGCGCGCACACACACTCACTCACGCCGCGTCAGCATTGCGCGCTCTTTGGCTCGGGCGATAGTTCCAGGGTGAAGTGGGAGGGAAACGGAATACGTGGAGGAAATTTGAAAATGTTGTGGTTGGGTTAGACATAATGCTGGAACACTTTTGTGAGTGATGTCTTATTCGTTATTAATCCACGTAGCTCGGGGGTGGCTTGTTTTGAAGTGCAACATGTTCCACATCCCTTATCTTTTATTAATAACGTATATTCTGGGCAATTTGCAGGCAGTTTTCCATCAATAATGTCTTGCCAGCGGCCTCTCAACATACAGATTCGTTTAGTGTGTTTGGAATAGCGTGACAATTGCGGCGATTCGAACTGAGTACTAGTAACAATAATGTACACTAAACGGTGCACACCTCCGCTTTTGTGTGGGTGGCTTATCACCTGACATTGTCATGAATTTCGATGCGTTATCTGATGGTCTTTGCAGCGTGGTTTTGCTTTGGGAAAAGGTAGACCGTTGTATCAGAACGTCGCAGATATCCCTTTCGAGTTTGTGATTTTGCGTCGTAAGTTTGCAAGAGGCATTTTTCAAACTGTGTGACGTTTTTAATTAGTGTAGATAGCGTACGAAAATTGCAACAAAAGTTTCGAATTACATCCTGTATCTGCCCTGATATCGATCAATATTTAATTCCCTTTTAGAGCCATGTATAAGTTTCAAACTCATTTCCTGCCCTACATAAATTCATTTATGAATAAAGTTGATTCATTTATGAATAAAATTCATTTATGAATAAAGACTGATCTCCACTAAAAATATTTGCATACGAGACCTATTCTCAGCGTTAAAAAATCTCGATAATAATGATGTACTATATTATCTAGGCTTGAGACCTGCGACCTAAGCTAAACCATTACCAATTGTCTAGAAGGTCGCTTTCCCAAGTTCAATATAATGTGTAGGTATGAGAAGATTATTTAAATAATTTGTTAGTATTGTGTTATCTCGGAATAAGTATGTTACAGGTTACCAATATGTTGCGTTTTCACGGAATTCTGTCATTTCTCACATTTCTTAATTAAATAAATTAATTAATAAAAGCAAATGCACCCGCGCGTGTCCGCTGAGTTCGTCGCGATGTGTCGGGTGGCTCTGCGGCTCGGTGGGTGTATCGCCTGAGGCGGGCGGCGGTGGTGCTGGCGCAACCCCAAGCCCGGCGCCCGCTCCGCAGCCAAGCGCAGCGGTGGGCGCGCAGGGGTCTACGAGGGGCGGGACACCGCCGCTACCCGCTTGTGTGTACATTGAGGTCGCTCCCGTGTACACACACACACACACAGCCTTGCCCCGCCCCGCCCCGCCCCGCATGCACGCGCGCGGTTGCCCCTTGTTTAACAAGCGGAGCCTTGGGAGAGAGGCATTCTAACATCCCGCTCCCCCTGCCAAATAAGCTATTTTGACACCCGCTTAGTAGCGGCGGATCCGTGCGCCCGCTTTTGAAGACGACGGCGCTTTCAGGCCGCCCGCTCGCAAGCTCGTATCTAATTCGCCCGGAGTGGCCGGCGGCGTGGGGCGCATTGTTGCGAGTTGGCGGGACAGGAGGCTGCCCTTTGCGGGTTAGCGTAGGGCGGTAATGGAATTTGCGGGGGACGTGCGTCGGCGGAAACCTGGCGCGGACTGCGGGTTCGAATTCATTCCTTTTGGCGGCCGCCAAGTTTCTAATTTGTTCGGAATGTTTCCCCTTTCGTAGTTAACTACGTGTGACGAGTTATGGCATTGATGGTATATTTGTACGTTTTTTGTAACAGCAGATTTCACCGAGAAGAGTTATATGTAGCATTCTTTTTTCTTAATTTTAATTTTTATTCGTATAATAAATAATGCTTAATTTTAATTCAGTACACATTATTTTAATCGATGGTTAACATTTTTATGTTTGAAGAACAATCTATAATTTGTATATATATGGAGAGAGAAAAAGCCGAAGCCAACAAACTTCCACTGTGGTCAAGTAATTCCTGTTTTAAGATTTCCTTCTCTGTTCTTTGAGAACCCAAGAGATGCTGCTTGACTTCATTACGAAGTGAATTTAAGTCCATTAGTTTATAGGGATAAATTACCGCAAAGTTGCGCGTTTCGCATTTCGGCTTATCAGGTTCAAAGCATATAAAACGAGCGAAAGTTCTGTGAAGTAACAAACAATGGGCTGCTTTGAAAAGCGAAGGGCCAAGTACTTCTAGAGTTCGTGGCGAAGAAGTTCGTGGAATGTGACTTAACTGAAACAAGAATTTTTGTTTACTGGTTGTAGCAGGGAAATTTGCTGACGCTAAAGTTGGATGTTGCACGTCTTCATTGATCCATTCAGTAATTCTAATAATTATGAAGTTTGAATAAGATCTTATTGTTTCGTGATATTTAAATCTACTATAGTATTTAAAGGGTGCTCGAAGTTAATTTATGGGCATCTGAGTAGTCTATTTTTACTAGATGTCAGTTTCAAACCGTGATCTTCGCCTATGACTAAAATGCAGCAAGTAATCCACTTTAAAGATATCCGTGTTACCATGTGAGCTAAACATTTGTAATAGCTGTAAACTGATCCGTGTAATTTCTAGAATGAAGTCAAATTACCGGGAAAGAAATTTTCTAAAGAATACATGATTATATTCCATTAATATGCTAATAAAATTCGGAAGCAGTGTTCAGAAATAATTCATTTGTGATGCTTTTAATATTGCAAAAGTTCATACTCTGGGGTAAGAGGTGTTCGATGTTTATTTGTTTCCAGTATTAACGTCATGACCATTACCTTAAATACACACTAACATTAAATATTATTTTGAGAATTGTCATCTCTAATAGCAGCAGTGCTCTCTGTGGATCGAATATGACAATTATTATTACTAATATTAATTGTATGAAAAAGCTGAACATTAATGGCCATTGTAATAATAATAATAAATTTACTGCGTCTATCACGCTCTAATAATTCACTAACGCACGGTTTGTTGGTCCTCAGACTGTTGTTTACTGGTATGCTATGTTTATCGCTGTAGCATGTAATTTGATTGTTAAATTATTATTAATGCATGACATGCTTATTAAATGCAATTATTACTCTCGTTAAATGTATCTAATCAGCAACAGGGTTGTGCAGTTTTAAATTAAATGCATGAAATGTTTTTAAGCGCTTTAATGAGAAGCGTTCACTCATTCCACGCTCACCCATATCTCCGTATACCCGTTGCTCGTAAATCGTAGCTTGCGGGTGGTGTTGTGTTTCAACGATAGCTCGGAGCCAGGGAGATTCTTCCATTTCTATGCGCCATTTGCGTCTTTGTTGCGACTGCTAAGCTGAAGAGATTGAGCAACCACTCATTACCCCCATCATTAACATCGCATTCTCGCAAGTCATTAACTTCGAACGGAGGCTAAAAGCCGCGCAGAGTTGAGTGAATGATAGCGTGAGATGGAAATCAGCAATGCGAATGTTTCTGAGAGAATCTCACTTCGTGATAAAATCCCTCCGACTAACAGTTATTTCTGGATAGCCTATATTCGAAAAAGAGACGTATTTAGAATAGTATTTTCCCAGTTTCATTCTCTTTGTTCAGAATATTAAGTTTGAAGGGAACGAACATTTCTGTACATGTTTAATATTGTAACATATAAATGATTTTATTAAGGAATGTTATATTCTTCACATAAGCATATGAGGTAGGACAAATGTTTAAAAAATAATCCGTTTTCATCGTTTTTTAAAAACGTGATAGGTAAAAATGTATTTTCGAAATTACCCCTTACGAAATTTTTTCGGGAGAGAATTTTAGAGTTACTCTCTTCCAAATATTTGAATTAGAATTAAAAGAGGATATCTAAAAAATAATTTTAAATTTCTTTAAAACAAAGGCATACGTTTTCGCGAAATATCTCTTTTCCGAATAAAATAATCTTTACAAAAACCCAATAGTTAAATCCAATAAAAAAACGCAATCCAGTGACGTTAATTGCCGAATTTTGGTTCTGTTGAATTGACTTGAGAGCGAAGTGCTGCCCGAGTCCCGCACGCGTGGCCCTCCGCTCCGGACGAAAGCTATCGGTGGCGAGATCAACCCAACAGGCCGGGCGTCGCGCGGTATCCTCTTTAACAGCCGCCGGGCAGCGAGGGCGGTGACGGCGGGAGCGGTGCCTCCGGATATTCGCCCGCGGCGCGCTAACGCGATTGCGGCGGGCGAGTGCGCACGCTGGCTCTCAGGCTGAGGCGGGCGCTGGCCTGCGGCGCGCGCTGCACTGACCCGCCCCCCCCCCCCATCCCCCTCGCCGCTCGCGGCGACGCTGCAGTCACCGCGCCGGATAAATCGCGACCGGTGCGCGCAGAGCTGCTTGGGGAAGGGGCGGCGCGCACCTCATCTCGCGTGGACGGAGACCTCGTACGTGCTTGGGAAGGTCGCGACTAGAGTGTTGCTGCTGCGGCTCCTATTCACTTTTTGGTATTGGCGCAATTAATGTAAATAAATAACTGTTTTGTTACTTTACAACATTACCATGCTTGCCGTTATTCAAGTAAGTATGAAATACCTTTCTAGCGTTGTGATATTTCTTTGTACTTTACTCACGTGTGTGAGTTTATCTCCTCTCTCTCTTTCCGTTTCCTCTCCTCTCTCCTTGCATTCCAGTCTGTCCGTTCTCTCTTAGAACCTCTTCCTCCACTGTCTCCTCTTCAGGTAACTGGCAAACTCAGCTGGTTCGGGGCCCTCTTATTTTCCTGTCGCGAACTACTACTTCCCCGCCGTTACCGTTTCCGCGCCCCGCCCGCTCGGCCGCCGCCGCCGCCGCTGGCCGAGTGCCCGCTCCGATTGCATATTCGCCCTTGCGCGCTCGCGGGCGGCGTCCGGAGGGACAAAGCCCGGCCTAGCCTGGCCCCGCGGTCGGCGGCAAATCGAGCGTGCCAGACGCGCGATCGGGGCCCGGCCGCCCGCCCGCCCGCCCGCCCGCCCGCTCCAGACCCCCGGCGCCGGGAAATGTGGAAGTGGCGTCGCGCGCTCCGGCGCCGTCCAAGCGCGTGAAAAAGATTGGTCCGGCGCGCGATCGCGGCTATTTAAGTGAAACGGATTTTGCTCCTGGCGATAAATTCTATTTTTGCTGCTTGCTTTTCGATACGGTTCGCCCGAGATAGTTCCCGTTCAGGGTTCGCCCTCGTGAACGTATGCAAAGACCTTTCCTCTAACGGTAACTATTTGGTTTATTATTGTAGGTCCGAGATTTGACAGAGTTAAATGGAAGAGAAGATCAAGTGGAACATGTAGATTTTCTTCTCTGATGTTATTAAATACAGGAATTGGCTCTGTTAATTCAAATGGGTACAAAAATAATTCGGAGAGAGCAGAGATGCTTAATCCATTGATTGTATTTCAATTGGCGTGTGGAATTCGGGAAAATGTACTCGTTTATGTCAGCGATATGCAGTCGCATCTCTCGTTAAGAAGTGCAGCTACTCCGCGTAGTCGCTACTCATGGCTATGGTCGTGCATTGCCACACGAACCGACGTGGACGCCCTCGGTCGATGCCTAAAGTAAATAAGCGAATAAATAAATCAATAACCAATAACCGCGCGGGAAGTGAAGTAATTAAGAGGAGGAAATGATATTGATCAGTAGTATAAATAAGTAAAGACGGCAGATTGTAACGTTGGTTTTCGAACTCTAGTTGTTTTTTTTCTGCGTTGTAAGTTGACGCGATACAATTCTTCTATAAATTTCCTAGCATTCTTCACCGAGAGGTGCCGTTTTTTATGGAGTATTTGAGATTTATAAATGATATCGCGTTCCATATTGGAACAGGGAATGCTTGGTGATTTTAAATGGTGTAATTAGTCTCATATAAAACCAATGGAGCGTAACGATAAGTGGCATTTGGTTTATAACGTTTTTGTAACCTAATTATGGAAGATATTTTTCGATCCGCTAACCCCTAATACAAAGTATAGAAGTCACTGGTCAAAGGCTACTTGTTTAATTGTTTTTGTGTGTTCGAATTACTGCTTAGTACAATTCTCTTCTAACGAGATACCATTCGAAAAGAATGTACCGTGAAATAATGGTACTCATTCTCTGAAATTTGTATTGTTTTAGGCTTTAATGCAATGGGAATTTGCACTCATGATTAATGTCTCAAATCCTTGTTGTAGATTTCACTGCATGACCTAATTTCCTCGCTTCGTTATGGAATTTTATTTTGGTTTAAACGCGTTTCAAATGAATATGTGCATGTTTCACCAGCTTCAAATCGAGAATGGTTGGTTTTACTCGATCATTTGTCATCGGTTAATAGTATTCTCGAGTTTTATTCGAAGAACATTAACGTGAAACTGTTTTCGAATATCGGAAATGAAATGGACTCTTGTTTAAATTGACGATGCGTCATGGTTTGTAACTATACGCTTCATTGCATTTCTTGTTTTGGCTCATTGGAATTCTACCCCTTTCCCCACTTCGTTCATTAATGGCTTTGGAATGCACTGATAATAACACAGTCCTCTCTTGAAGTCATGGCGAGATATTTCCCTTCGATGCCTTTCGGAAATAAAATTGAGATTAAGAACAAAGGAATCCCTCGGCATTGCGACATTGCAACATTTTGTTTCCCAGCGGATTTGTGTTTTACCACTACTCGAAATTTGCGTTATTCGATAAGGTGATGCCCTACTTATTTGCAGTTGCTGTGTTGTAATGCAGGAAGAGAATGATCGATATCTGTGACACACTATGTAAATGGTATTTAAAATCGTTTACAGAGTATTCTCTTCGTTGCTAAATACTAAATCTTTCTTCGTGTAGCAATGTATGCCGATTTCAAGCAATAGATAGCATAGCATGAGTTTGTAAATAACTGTGTTGCGTTTTCTGTACCTAGTATTCAGCGATCGCGTATTTAAAAAAGGTATAATTTTTTATATATAATTGCTCAAATATAATATACATGAAGCATTCTGGTGTGGAAAAAAGTATACTATAGATTAGTGAAAACAACATTTATATTAATGCAATTTGAATTATATTAAATTTGAAATGGTTGTAATGTAATGAAATAGAAAACGAGGGCCGGTAATGAATAAGTGCACTCACCCGGGGCACGGCCCCGCCGCCGGCGCTGGGCGGCGTGGAGGAGTTGCCGGCGCCGCCGCCGCCCGCGCCGCCGCCCCCGCCGGCGCCGCCGGTGACGCTGACGAGCGTGGTGAGCAGGCCGGCGACGCGCACGGCCTCGACGTTGGCCTTGGTGAGGTCGCGGTGCAGCTTGTGCAGGTGGAAGAAGGTGAGCAGCACGCAGATGACGTTGATGAAGATCCACAGCACGTTGAGCACGTAGTGGCGGAAGGGCCCGTGCACGAGCGGGCAGCTGGGCGCGTTGTGGCCGGTCTCTGCGTTGGCCGCGAGCGCGCCGCTCAGGAAGGTGGGGCCCAGGTTGATGGTGATGGAGGCGAACCAGATCATGAAGGTGCCGAAGAGCACGCACTGCGGCGAGTCCATGAGCAAGGGCGCGGCCAGCTCCACCTCGTCCTCGTCGTCCGGGAAGACGGGCGAGTCGTTGAGCACCGTGGTGAGCATGTTGACGGTGGACACGGTGACGAGCAGCAGGAAGGCCGTCTCCACCAGCGAGCACTTGTTGACGGGCTGGCACTTGAAGATGCTGACCCCGAGCGGGATGAGGATGGCGGCGCGCGCGCAGTCCACCATCGCCTGGTGGAACAGCAGCCCCTGCGACCACCTGCAAGGGAAACAAGTGAATTTCATACAGGGCGATGGCATTGCAAGAAATGGTCATGAAGCCATTGACAAATGAGATAACTGTAAACGAACACACTGACAAATTGAGCACATTGGCATAACCTGTAATTGTTGCCAGCAGGAGCAGCTGTCAAAGCGGTCCCTTCGTATAGTAATCTCTAGAATTATTACTTTAACGTCTGCTATTACTGTTGTAGGTGGAAAATAAGCTAGTCAGTCACGTCTGGAGAATTGGGAGTCTAGGGAATATTTTCGAAAACGGGAAACAGGGTTGTCAAAACGTAGAGTAGTGTGCGCTTTTAATGTACTCATTTATTGGTTCAACATTTTACGCAATATATGGATTTTTTTTAGAGATTGTTCACAACTGGAAAAATGTACTTTACTTGTACGTTACTAAATGCATCATCCATGAACTGTGCATAGTTTTCTACAATTCGCTGGAGTTAAACTTTTATTTTGGAACATATGTTTTCTTTTGTAGCAATTAAATAGTTATATTTTAGTCCGTTTATGCTCTACATACATTCGTTATTGCATTTTTCAAAATGTTTTTATTCCATTAGATGTAGCATTGTAGATGACACAACAGTTCTCGGGTGCAATTGTACATGGGCAATAGAACGCAGTCGGAAATTTTTGTATACATTCCACGCTGGCGAAGTATCCATGCGTGTCGCTGTTTCGTCGTAGCATGTCGTTTCAGAGAGCAGCGCCAGCAGTTGGTGCCAACCGCATTTCGTTTCTGTCCTGCTTCTCTCCGGCGCGCTGCGAGCGACGCCCCCGGTCCAGATGCTTACCCAAGGGACTGAACGCCTCGCACTAAAAAGCCACCCAACGCCTGGCGAAGGTCACGAAAATGTTCCGCCGTGCAACTTTTGATGCAAGATTGTTTCGCTCCAAATTGCGTGCGTGCGAAATGCATATGCCATTTTCCCCCTTGAGTATGCACGTCCTTGCGTATAAGCTCTCTTTAGTTTTGGAAGGAGTGTTCGGTGTGTTGTTTGAAAAACGATTTCGCTTCATTTCGAGGAGCGCCCAATTAGTTCCCTCTCCATTTTTTGTTGCCAGTTTTTTTTTGGGGGGGTGGGGGGTGGAAAGGAGAAACTTATATACGATAACGTACTGTATTTGAGTGGAGTACATCGTTGCCGACTGGCCAGGTGATTAGAAAAAATCTGTCCTTGGCGTTGTTTTAAAAGAGAACGAATATTTGACTAACAATCTACAAGAAATTTATTCATCTCCAAGAACCCCATTTAAAATTATTGAACACAGCATGTTTAGGTACTTCTTTTCCTTTCACCCCTTAAGTGATTATTACACTTTTTTCATCTCGTTAAGTAATTTACTGAAAGTTATTTCGTTCTTGAATTACAAATTGTAAAGTAATGAGAGATAGGATTTATTTTAATATATTTAAACATTTTATACCAATGAAAAGAATGAGAACACAGTATGTATAAAAAAATACAACTACCACACGATATGATTGCTCTCTCTTGTAGAGAGCGGTGCTGACAGGTAGCGCACCTTCCCTGTATCAGAGACCTGAAGGCCACAGGCCGGCGAGGAGACAGTGCGTTGGCGGGTCGTGTTTGGCGCTTGACGAGGCCACTCAGTGCGGGCGGCGCTCGTTTTTGCAGCCGCGTTCGCAGGAAGGTCGCCGACCTCGCGTCTCTCGGGCGCGCGCGCTTTGGGAACGACACGTGTGTGAAACCTCATAAAGGACAGCTGTTCTTAAGTCGGAAAATAATTACACTGTGTAATTATGAATAAAATTGTAGTTGAGTGCACTTCTGGTTCAAGAGAAACTTTTCGAATTATTCAAGATGGTACCGAATTGCGCTAATATGTTTTTACGCTTTTGGACACTCCCGTTTCAATTGTTTAAATTGAGACACATCCGTAAATACGTGTTTAGACGAGATGATAGCCCTAGTTGCTCCAGGTCAGTTTCTTTTGTATTAAAATAAATTACTAAAAGTGAAAAAATAACATTTTGGAATTGGTCTTTTATTACTACAAGAGGCTGCGAATGCGATTACGAAAATAAGTTTTGAGATAAATAAGGAAAGTAACCCCTTTTAGAATCGGAGTGGAGCACGTATTTCATTTGAAACCTCTATGGAGCTTGCGTGCCTCGGAAGTTGTAATATTTCGCGCAGTGCACGTTCGTTGAAGCAGCTTATCTCGCCTCATGAAGCCCGCGTTAGTGTTGCACACTTCATCACCGCTCGAACTCGTAAAGCTGAACAAGTGTTCCTCTTTATATTCCGAAGTCGGCGGGGTGGCTTAACCGAGCTATTTCGTACGCTGCATGTTCTGCCGCGGTCCGTTTTGAAGAAAAGAGCTTTGGTGTCGCCCTCTGAAAAGGGATGTAACCCAGAACGCGAGGAGTACTTTTCGCTTTGCCCCCGCAAGCGAAGGGCCGCCGACACTCGGTTGCAACACGGAGGCTCTGTGCGCAAACAGCAGTGGCGCGGCCTCGCCATTGTGCTCCCGCACAATTAACGCGAGCGCGGAAAGGCGACGGAAGCGAAATAAACACCCGCCCAGCCTGCCCAGCCCCTCTCTTCCCACCCTGCCCCGCACCCTTCAAAGATCGAGGAGAGCGGGTTTGTAGGCGTGGGCATGATGTACTGGGGCCGGGAAGGAAGGGCACACGTAACTGTGCGCACGTTGAATGGAGAGCATGGAGTTTACGCGGCAGGGGAAATAAAGCGATAGAGATGGGAACTGCCGGTAGGAGTAAGAGGACGTGGGCCTAACGATCTAAAGATAAAGGGTTGGATTGGGAAGATCCTGAAGTTGTGTGAAATAGCCGAAAAATTGAACGAGAAAGAAATATGTGGAAAAATGAAGCAAATAAATTAATACCATCTTGGGGGAAGAAGGCCGGAGCACATACTGAGAGGAGATGTGCAGTGTTATTACCTACACGAGGAAAGTAAGGGAATCGAGGTTTGATGGCAGGGCGTGGCACTGCAGGAGCGGGATTTGGCGGCGCATCTCTGAAAAGCTTGCAGGCCGCGCGGGTGAGCCACGCCAAGTTGAAGATTACGAGTAAACTGAACGAACGGCGCATGAAGCAGCCAGGTGAACCGCTTGCGACTTAAAGGAAATAGGCCGAGGTGTGAGAGAAGTGGTTATTAACGGGGTATTAGCGGGGCAGAGCGCTAAGGCAGAGCCAGGCCAAGCTGCTCCTGAAGAGGAGGAGGAGGGAGAGGATGAAGAGGATTTCGCCGAAGGGCAGGTGGGGAGGGGGGAGGCTAAGTCGTGCGGAGTGGAAGGGACGTGGTGTGCGAGCGCGGGCGGCTAGCACCACCGGCTCTTGAGTTTCGCCCCGCCCCACCCCTCCTTGCTGCAGCGGCCCCGCCCCAGCCGCTTGGATGGCGGGTTACGGCCCATAAACGCGCCCTCGCGGAGCCCCGCCGATAGCGCCTTGTCTGCTGACGAGCCGGCGGGTTATGAAGCGAGTGCCTGCGGGGCGGCGCGCGGCGGCGTCGATGACGTCCCCGCCCCCGCCCCGCCCCCCTCGCCCCCCTCGACAAATTGCTCGCTCGATGAGGCTAGGGCTTGCGGAGGGCGGCCAACGGCAGTTTTACTGGCGGCGATTGAACGAGCTCGCTCCTCGGGCTCCTGTTTGTCAATGGAACGTTGAGCCTCACAGAGCCCACAAAGGGGGGAGTGGGGTATCGTACTTTTTAGGCAAAATAAAAGTTCATTGAGATTCATCTCTTCTTTCACTTCAATGCCAAACCGTTTTATTGCTTTTCAAAACGTTTTGGTGCCGAGGGTTGAACTGCCCGTGAGATACATCCGAAAGGCACGTTGCCTCAAACAGGAAGACGGAACGCGTTGAGCGTTTTGAGCTGCGTGGGACCGCCTGCCGGCCTCGCGTGAATGGAGGCCGGAAATCGCCGGAGCGTGCTGGTGACGCGGCGGGCCCCGCAGGGCGGATCAAGTGGCAGCGGAGAGAGGTCGCGACTCGTGCGGACGACGCGAACATGTCGCCGGAGCAATCGCGGCGTCTGCTTCCGTCGTCGGCCGCGTCCCGTTGAGAGAGCACTTCGCGAATGCAGTCGAACCCCCGCGGTGTTGGAGTGCTGCGCGCTGGGGGACAGGAAAACCGCCACGCGTGTGACGATGCGGAAGCAGGGCGCCGAGAAGCAGCAGCTCTATCGCGTGGTGAGCAGCGGTAGCGGCATTGTATGCAGCGTTCGAGAATGTTTGGAAAGGAGGGGTGTAGGGGTAGCGTTGGTTGTTGGTTAGCACGAGAACGATGTTCGTTTCTGGTTCGGGCAGAATTCACCGAGTGTGATATTCCCGGCTGCGCAGTGGCGATAGCGACGTGTCAAGCTGTCCACGGTCGCGTCTAATGCGTCGTGAAGGACGATTAAAGGATCTTTTCGCTGCCGACCCAATACGTCGCGTAGATTCTCTGGGTTTCTGGCTAATGCAAATGGCTACGAGTATGGGAAGTAATTTTTTTTTAATCTATACGGTTTTTAATTTTGTTAGTGGTTGCAATACACCTAGAGTTTTTCTCAAAGCATCTTTCGTTCGTTCGAGTCCGGGGTATCTTTGCGAATTAGCTCGGTGAATAAAGTTACACCTTTTAGCTGATCCTTGGTATCGAAAATTGCAGAGTACTCTGAATATCATCTGCAGATGAGTCTCTCTTGTGATCCTCGCGTTCAACATCTGTCCCTTGCATACCCCCCCCCCCGTCCCTCTTCAGTTGGCAGATGTTCCTACCTCGCCTCGCCCCCGCCTTTCCCTTTAAGTCGCCGGGTGGAGGGGAGCCGGTCTTTTTGCTCGCGGCTTAATATTCTGTGCGCGCCGGGCCATGCGCGGGCCACGGGGCCCTTTCAGCGCGGATTCAACCCATCAGCAATATCGCTCCGTTATTTCCCGAACCGCGGGAGCGTCCGTCGCGGCGTCGCCGAACAAAGACTTTTGCCGCCGCCGCCCCCGCCTCCTCGTCCCTCGCTGTCTCCGCGATTGTCACTTGGCATCGATCTGCGGCGCCGCCGCCGCTCGCTTTTTCTCCGACCGCCCGACGGCGCCGGCCCGTCGGTGCCCCCGCCCGCTATCGCCGCCGCGCAGCCAACTCGTGTGGCTCGCAACGCTCACGGAAAATGTGCTCATTGGCAGGGGCAGTTTCAACCGTAGGATGGGACTTAAAAGTCCGATTTCGATTCCATTGGCGAAGAAGCTGCCTATACTAAGTATTCTTTATATAATTCGTCATTAATATTGCCGAAATATTAAGATAATGGAAGGGAGAGATGGAAAAGATTCTGCTCTGAATATTATTGTAGAACGGTTCATTATTAGAAATAATTCCAAGTTTCTGGAGTCGTGCGTTGTCGACTGAACGTCACTTTCTGTTCATTCCCACTTAAAGAGGATGCCCCAAGTATTTTGTCGTTTCGGAACGTTTGTTGATTATTTTAGAAGTTTTAAATGTCATGATTGATCGCCAATATTTACACTTTTTCTTTGAAACGTTCGTTTGCAATTTGTGTGTTGCAGTAGGTTTTTCAGGGTTGTAATGAGGTGGTATAAAAAATGGACTGTGGATTCAATAAATTCACGTTTATGTAAATGCCGTTGTTTGTCATTTGTGATTATCGTGTCAGCACAAATTGTTTTTACGCATGCAGCAGTTGGTATGAAAAAGTTTTGCGGCATGCTTTGCGTTCACGGTTAAGTACCTCCTGAGTGGCAGTGCCGGCGCCCAAAAACCCTAATGTCTATCTAAGAACCTGCAGCGGCGAAGTTCGTTCAAGCGGATTGTCGGGGAGGGGGGGGGGGCGTTAAACGGCTCGTCGCGCGAAAAACAGAGGAGACGAGAGGGCGGAAGGAGCCAGCGCTCCTTTACATGCAAACGCAACGTCCCCTGGCGACGAGGGGCGTAATTAACCTCGAGGCGCGGCCCGCTGCCTAATTCGCTTCCACCCACGCGAGCTCGCACGGGGACGCACTCGACCGTTTTGTGGAATTTCTGCGGTGAGGGCAGAGGTCCCTGCGGTTCACCGCCCAGTTGGCATGCAGAGTATAGGAGGAGAACCTACTTTGTGAAGCTAATGTAAGTTTTTTGTTCATTTAAGTCGATTAGACTTAATGACTAGTACTCTCTGAGATAATGTACCTGCATTTCTTTGGGTATATTCACCTTGGAAATCAACGACATTTTCAATATTTTTTTCGTCCTCACTATTCGAGTAATTAGCTTTCGTCTTCAAAAAAATATTTTTTATTCTTTGACAATTGATATTTGGTTGTGATGTGTAGGGCATGGCAAATCTCGGAACGTCGATTTCCTTTCTGAGCTTATGAGCTTATTCTGCAGAAGAAATTGTTTCATGATCGCGGGCGATTGTGGAGTGAAAGAGTCCACCGTGCCTCGACGACGACAGTGGGAACGGCGATGACGGCAGTTCGAAGGGCCGCGGAGGACTCATCACGGAGAGTCAGCTGCTTGCGAGCCTGCAAGTGGCCCCTCGAGGCTCTTGCGGAACTCGCATCTCCTTCGCCAGCGCTAGCGCCGCCCCCCTGTCCCCCGCTGTTCCCACAGCTGCAGCCAGCTTTGCGAAGCGCCCTCTGCGAGTAGGGGTCACCAAGATTCGTGCGCGCGGTGTGTCACGAATGAATTGGGCACAGCGCGGTGTATCGCAGGGCTG
Source organism: Gryllus longicercus (assembly GCA_038098605.1). Classification (NCBI taxonomy): domain Eukaryota; kingdom Metazoa; phylum Arthropoda; class Insecta; order Orthoptera; family Gryllidae; genus Gryllus; species Gryllus longicercus. The sequence continues at coordinate 3,599,148 of JAZDUA010000096.1, forward strand.
AAACGTCGATTTCTGGCACGCATTTTATAAAGTAATGACAAAATAAACATCAGGAAGTTTCTGTATGTACACCTAATATTTTTATTTTTAAATCAAAGTTAGAAAACTCAGTGTTTTTGGCTTTATATGTTATTCATGTTTGTTAAAATATTGCATAATTTCAGTATAGTTCATAGTAGTTTGGAAGCTGACCAGTAAGATTTTTTTTCTTCGTTACAATTTCTGCGATAAAAAGTAAATACCCAAGAAAGGTTCTGCGCCGCCTATCTCGTATTGTTCGCGTGGTCCCAACTCGATATTCCGTTAGAAATTCGACGAGAAGGAGAAAAGATTGAATTGAATCCCTGGACTTACTGTCGGTTTTCCTGCCGACGCACTCCTTTCCATTGCCTCGAACCAAGAGACGTGTAGCGTGTGCCTGCCTTGTCCCGCGGTTTGCCCACCCCTTCTGTCGCCCGTGGTCTACGCCCCGCGCCTCCCCTTTGCCTCCGGCGTGACAGCAGGCCGGGGGCCCCCTTCTTACGCGCGTTTTCCGCTCGTAATGAAGACACTTGTCGCCGCGCCAGAAGTTGCTCGGCCTCCGCCTCCGTCGCCCCGCTGCTTCCCCGCTCGCAGCCCGGCTCCCCGGCGGGAGAAGCCGCGAAGACGCTGGAGGGTGGAGATAGACGTGCACGTCACAGCGCGATCCCTCATTCTTTTGACGAATTGCTGCTCCTTTTTTTGCCCCCGCGGAAAACTCTCTCTGCCCGCAGCTCGTCTGCTTTTTTGCGCCTTGTCTCCGGCGGGGAGAACTTCGCGAGAGGAGACGAGACGAGACGAGACGAGCTGACGGACTGTGGGGGGTGCATTCTAGTTCGAGAGTATTTGTGAAATAGAATGAGTTTTTCAACATTGCTATCATCTCACATTTTTTTAAAAAAATTTAGTATGAAAGAGTTTTATAAATGAACAAAGAACAGTGAATTGATTATGTACGTAAGGAGCTGTAATGTTTTTGAATGGTTGAAGCCTTTCAAACATTCTCTCGTATCAGCTAGAGAAAGGTCACGTATGATTAACAAAATGTACTTTTATTTATAGTTTCGGACATGCGCTCATATCAGCTAAAGAAACGACCCTTATAATTAACAAAAAGGACTTTAACTTACAATAGCGACTAAAGTAAGATTAGCGTTTAAGCTTATTATCACGAAATTTATACCCAAATTTGAAATATCTCAGTAATACATTAACCTTATTTTTCGCTTCGTGGAGCATTGTCAGCATTTTCTTAGCGTGAATGGTAGTAATTAGATTGTGTTTTTTTTTCTCTGCTTTTCATTCCGTTCCTCTCTGGTTGACAACATTTCCATAGCTTCACATTTCTCCATCACGCGCCTGTCAGACTGTGCGGAAACGAGAAGTTGTACAGGAGGCTGTTTTCCAAAGTGGGGAATGTGCCGCGAGCTGTCAACGTTGTTTTTAACGTTTTGGCGAAAAGGCCGCGTTAACGGCCAGAGCGTAAAATCACTGGGCTCGCCTCGACCGGCTGCTCGCCGCGTTTGAAGTGGGTTACAGCCGTCGCGACCGTTAGCGCCGTGTGCCGCGCCGGGGGCGGCCGAATTCCGACGCTGCATCGGCACCTTCGAGTCGTTTCGTGGGCGGAGCGACGCCGCCTGCACCGAGGTGAAAGGCGTTCGCCGGAGAGGAGCGAGTTTTCAGAGGATGCGCGGTCGCTGAGGTTCGTGTTGCGCAACACACAGTGCGGTTTATTGCGTGCACTTGACGTAAATCAGCTGCTGCGGTTTCTTCCAATCGGGAGCTTTAATGTCGCTATAGTGACGTCACTGCGGGGACGTTAGACCTCCCGATTGGATGAAACCGTGAATAGCAGATTTACGTGAAGTGCGCGGTTAAATAAATCCTAGTATGGAATTGGGAAATTTGTGTCTAGTACTCAGTGTAGCAATTGGCTTGGATGATGTGGCATCTTCAACCTATAATATTTTATATTTAAAGTTATCCAAGCTTTTTTTATTTATTTACTTCGGTTTTAGCATAAACTATATTACCGTCTATTACAAATATAATCATGTTAGTAGAGTTTAAGACGAAGTAGTGCAGTTTGTGATAAGAAATACAGTTATAACTGGAGCCCTGGGAATTGAATATGTTAAATTAAAATGGCAGAATAATATTGCGCACTTTTTTACGTATCCTTTGATGACGCCCATCAATTATGTAATGGATGGCAATCGCTCCGAAAATGCGTTTGTTATTTGTTACGATGGAAAACGCGAGGGGTGTGCCCTCGATACAGTGCCCTAGACTTGGCAGCTTCCGCTCACGATGCGTCGAAGTGAGAGAGAACAGTCGGAGGAGCGAGGGAGCGGCGGCGAGCACCGTCTGCGCCGCTCGCTGCTCCAGTTCCGCCGCCGCGCGGGCTTTTTACTGCGGGGGGGAGGGGGGGCGTAACGGCGCGTGCTGGCCGCACGCAGTAAATTGTGGCGATCGCCAGGTGGCGAGGCCGTATTCGCTCGCGCGACGACTGCCGGTTCAAAGTTTGATTTAATTGCAGACAGCGGCCGTAAAAGCGCCCCGCCGTCCCCCTCTCCCGTGCGGCCCCGCCCGCCCACTCCCTTCCACGTCGTCCCGTGCCGCCACGCATAGCGGCGCCCGTTTTATCGAGGCCGAAACGACCCTCGCCCCTGTTTTAATAAGTGACCGCCGCGCCCCGTTTGCACGACCTTGCGAGCGGAGCTGCAGCCGTCGACGCCTTCGAGCCCCTCCGTCCCTCCTCCTCCACCGTCGATCCCGTCCCCCTCCCTTCCCTTCCCTTCCCTTCCCTTCCCTTCCCTTCCCTGTGCAGACTCTTTGGTGTTGCCCTATCCTTAGTGAACCAGAAGTCATTATCGATTTCTGTTTGGCGTCTTTACATAGCCTTCGCTTTTCTTACTTTCTTGTCATCTCCAGAAATTGCTTTCCTCTTGAATACTTATCCAGACATTTTTAACTAAATTTGCATTATATAAAACAAATTCTAAAGGTGTGGGTATTTTATGCACACGCGTCTATTTGTAGGTACCTAACCATTATACATGCGTGAAAACATATGTTTTGTACTTTACAGGGTGTCTGGGGAGGAAATATCGATACTTCTAAAATAAGCTCATGAGACGATCTCCTCCTAAGCATATTTTGTCTAATAAACTACTTGGATATTCCGAATGGCTTAGCCGCAATAAGCACTCCAAAGGTGGTTTGAAAAATGATTTCTAGGCAAAAATTTGCATCGCAGAATCATAGAAACACTCCAGATACACGTAAATTGATTATTATTTACCAAAGAAATTAATATATTGGTTCAGAAAGAAAAAGTAACCCAGAAATTAAGATTTATTAGACAAAACATTAACTCAAAATTGCATTAAGAGCTTATTTTCGAATATTCGTAGTTTCCTCCCCGGCCATCCTGTGTATATCTGTGGATGTGTCGCACTATATATATTTCTACTTTTCATCTGTGAAGTATTGACGTGTGTTGTTTGACCCAACACTCCTTAGAAGTTATTGCCCTTCCACTTGCGTCTTGTGTGCGCCAGACGGGCCGGTGACGTCAGAACAGAACACGTAGTTCCCCGCTCGTGCGCCCTGAATGTATGCACGACGGCTTCTCTTCCCAAGGAAGGACGTTGGCGAAGGTCCCACGAATGCTTTTTTTATGGGATCGTGAATTTAATTGCCACATAAATCCAGGATGTGCCGTTTTCCGTAAATTTGAAGGAAACGAACGGAATACCATGTGCGCAGTCGGATGTATTTTTAAATGCAGACGTTTCAGACGCCGGGAATAAATTCGCGGTGCGACGTGTCTAAGCGGCTGATTTGTGACGACCATTACCGGGCCACATGCTTATGAAAGATATCCATGAAGTTTTTAGTATTTACGTTGGACTGAAAGTAGGATACGGTAGCGTTGCTCCCTGCTGAGGAATATCGCATCGATAACTGTAGCAGTTCGTGGTAGTTTATGTGCGCCTGTCCTTTACGCCGGCATACTAGTGCTATCCCAAAGAAATCGAATGAAACGTTACCAAGCGCAAGAACTTGTGAGGACATCTCCAATTTTCATTGGTGTGTGTTAGGTTAGTTTTTCTTAAATATTTTCTGAACGTTTTGCTGCACAGATGCGCTTTTCAGTTATCTCCGTTCGTAGCGTGAACCACGGAGATGTTGGATGGCGAATGCTTCTGGTGCGACGAGAGCAAGAGCTGAAGCGTGGCTTCGCCAAGTCGTGCGGTTAAACCCTCTTCTGCGGCACCGCTCTCGGAAGCCCCGTTGGCGAGATCGTCGGCACTCGCACCCACCCTGGGCGTGGTCGAGTGGCGGTCGAGTCGCTTAGCTCGCGCTGGACGCTTCGACCGCGCGCGGACTCGCCTGTCCTCCACTGCCCCTCGGTCTGCTCTCGCGCTGTAAACCGGGGTCCTTTAAGTGCACGAGTTCCTTTGCGGAGGCGCGGTTGCCGGGCGCGACTGCCTCCGCTGCAGAAACTTCGTGGCGCGACGACGCCGTCAGGGTTGCGGAAGGTGTCGTGGCTGCCTCCCCGGGGCGGAGCACTCGGGACGCGGTTCGTCTTAGATTGCTCCTGTACGATGCAACTGGGCGAGGGAATGACTTCGTGATACAAGTTTGGTCTTTTCCAGAGTGTTCTTACTACTAAATAAATTTGTTTTCAGAAATTTTGTGGAAAAGATTCTTTGTTAATTTAAATTAGACGAAGTTAATTTTTCACTTGTACTTTCTTTCTACTTAGCTAAAAACACCTCGTAATGATTTAAAAAATTATAGTTACAGCGTTTCTAGGTTGCTTTGTTTGGTAAAACAGAGAATAAAATCAAAAACAAAGAGGATCTTGGAAGGAGATTTTGTTCTGCCTTTGGGTATAGACACTCAACGTAGATAATTTAATAAAACATAAATCAATTTCATTGTATGTTATAATAGGGACTTGTTAGTAAAAGCAGCGTTGTATGATCCTCTTAGTATATTTAGGAGATCAACATCGGAATAGTGGACCCGCTTTTCTACCAAAATGTGCCAAGCTGTCCCCATGTCTTACATCCCAGAAAACAAGGTTCGGGGTAGCTGTGAGCACAGTGTGAATACAACGAGAGGAGAAACGAGTTTCGTGTCGGAGCCGCAAACGGAGAGAAGGGACATTGAGTGGGCGAGGCGGAGGGGCGGTGACAACCTACAGCAGAAGTGGTGATATCGGTGGTAACGGCGTGTGCGCCAACGTAGCGGCTGCAGTTTGGGCGGAGTGACCAGCTGCCCGCCACCTGCGCCAATTACTCTCGCTGCTTCCTCGCGTGTTATTTTACCAAACAGAGAAGGAAGCGATGCGGCGCGGCGCGGCGCCGCGGGCGCGAGAGATGGCTGGGTCCACTCGCAGAATTGCGGATATCGATCCCGGCGGCGCGCGGACGCCCGCTCGTCACTAGACGCCGATGTCGTACCCACCCCGCCGCCGCCGCCGCCAAGTGCGGTATTAAATCGAAACGCCCGTCGTTCTAACGAGTGAAATACCTTTTCTTCCTACCATTAGCTCTGGTGTTTTGTTACAAACCACTCACACAACCACGCAATGACATTCAATTGTACGGAAGAATAATTATTCTACGGTGGAACAGAAGAAAGAAGTAATAGTCTCGAGTCCTCACTTTTTGTCTTTTCCCTTTCACTGAATATTACTTCATTCTTTCAGATTAGTCTCGATGTATGTAAAAAAAAAATTGACCTTTTAAATGTTTGAACCATTTGATTCAGCAATATTGGTAATTCGGGGTCGTTTTTTTCCAAATGTAAAACATTACAGGGGAGTTAATTCTTAATGGAAGTAAATAGAATAGATTATTCTGAACACTGAGATGCTTTTTCGTCGACAGAATACTATGAGGTAAATTGAGCTGCGTAGATTTACGCGCGATTTGAGGGCGGGAATGCTTCAAATGAAAAGTTCAGTAGAGCCTAAACCGAGGGTTAAGCGAAAAAGGAGAAGAAAGCTACCCCCAACCAGTGTGGTTGGTACGTGTTTCAACTTCCCCGCAAGCGATCGCCTTCCTCTGATGAAACTCTCTTCCCTCCGTCATGTTCGTTTCATGAGGATCTGGTGCTTCGAGACTGGAAATACACTGCCGCGTCGATTGGATTTGACGCCACCCTTTACGAAACGAGGCCTGGTAGCTCTGGCAATAAAGATCAGCAGAGACGACGGGGAAGCACGCGAAAAGCATATGTAGTGATCCGTACGAGCCGTGTAATACCAGGAGAATGTGCGAGAGGACACTGGGCGAAGTCGTCCGTATATAATAACTGAAAGAAATTTTAATGGAAATAATTATTGTAAAATACCCAATTTACATTATCATGATTTTATGCGTTGCGCAAGTTAATGTCGTGCAGAGTATGAGGGAAGTAGAGAAATTCTTTTGAAAAACTGTATGTAATTCATTTTGTTCTGGCTTGCCACTAATCAGTATGTATTCATCAATTTTATAAGGTGTATTTAAAAGGAACCGACATTAAGCCACATGTAAGTGTTAATGTTAATTCATCTGTTCTTGTATATAGTTTTTATAAAACAATTGTTGCCGTTTTATCTAAGTGATGAAAGTATGCCGGAGGCTGCTAGTGAGACCACTGCGAGGCACCGATATGAGAAGTACCGCGAAATCTGAGCGCTCTGTGTGGGACGGCGGCCGAGGGATTTGGCCGGGATCTCGTGGGTGGCCGGCGAAGCGTCGATCTGGGGCGGCCCGGATATGGCTTTTCTTCAGATTGCAGTTTGCCCCACGTCTCGCCTCCACCGCCAAGAGAGAAGTTTGGCAATTGTTCTCTCTCTCTCTCTCACTCTCCTCCAGCTCGTTTTCCTCTTGGAAATCATCTCGATAGTGCGGTACTTAAGGTTAATGCACCCGAAATAATCACTTTGCAGATGTCTTTAAAAACTGTTTTGAAGTAAGAGTAGGGAATGTGTCTACGAGTATACATGTTTTGTTCATAGTTTCTCAATTTAAACATTATTGTGAAAGATTCGTCCAGGATTGTCTAAAATGTTACGATAATACATTTGTTCTCAAGCGAAGTAATGAACTCTCATTAAAACGGGAGTATCGTAGGAAGCTGAAATGATAACGCCTTTATGCCAGTCACACTGTTGCAACGATAATAACCCAAGTTTCCTAGAGTTCGTGGCAAAACGAAGAGGAAACGCCTTTGTGTAATGTCACAGAGTAATAAGACACTTCGCCCTTCGGAGGACAAATGGCGCGGGTCGGAGATGAAGTTGAGTGTGTCGCGACGCCCGTCAGTCGCCCCCCGGCGAGGCCCCACTTCCCGCGAGAGCGCTTGGCCAACTTCCGGCGCAGAGCCCTCGCCCCGGACGGAGGTCGGGAATCCTTAACGAAGGTGAGGAGGAGGAGGGGAGAGGCCCGCAAGAAACCTGTTGGTCGCCGCCGCTGCCAGGCGCGCTCGGCCGGCCCATTTGTTGGGGGGCGGTTTAAAATATCGCCGAGGGCGCGTCCCGCTGCGGCCGGCGGCGGCGCCGCGCGCTGTCGCCGCCCTTAAAAGATTGCGACCAGTTTACGACCCCGCGGCCGTCCTCTCTCCAAGGCGCGGACGGCTCAGCTGGTCCTCTGCGCGTCCTTGCGTTGCCACTCGCTTCGGTCTTCCACACTTCTCTGTTTGCCGAATGCGCTGGTTACACGTTTGCTCCTGGTGTTTGTCCACTCGTTAGCCAGCTGTTCGCTCACTTATATGGTGTGTAGTTAACCTTTCGTTTCTCACCCCCCCCCCTTCTACTCCCTTGACACAATCGCATCTATCCAGTTCCACGTATTAATTTACGATTTCATTGCTCTCTGTGAATACATTGCGAAAGTCTTTCCTGATATTTTTTTACATTACATTATTTTTTCGTGCGCTGCAGTCGTCAATTCAGACTTCATCACTTTTCCTTGCCTCCTTTCTCGTGGTCTCGCCCCGAATAGCGGGTCTTCGTGCCACAGCTGTTCTGCTACGTGGGCGTTCCTTCGCGTGCTGGTCATTTTTCGCGCTGGCCATCTCCCAGCTTTGCCCGGCGTCATATCTCGCCTGGCTGACCGCGTCCCTGACCTGCTTTGTCCCTCGAGTTATTTCACGTCCCCCCACTGCGTGGCCCTCTCTAGTTTCGCCGACACACGCGTATTCTTCTATCGTTTTCTGTAGCGCAAGTGCCTTACTGGTGCCCCTAAACCATTAGCAAAAAGAAAGAGCGAGTCTCCCCCTGTTTTGTATTATTTACGGACGAAATCCTAGCTCTTTTTCATTATTGAAATGAATTTTATTTTTCGAATTTACGGTTACTTCCTAAACCACTTGCTTCGCTTCATGTAGTTCTTTTATTTTTAATACTTCACCCGGAATTCCAACTTCGGTTGTTTTGCTTTTGTATTAAAGGTAATATTTTATAGTGTTAAACTTGTGTGTGAGTTCTTGTGTTTCTTCGTGTGTTAATGTTGCATTTTTCCTTAACCTCCATTTTACGACCGCCGGCCACGTCTGTGCACGTTGTCACCCCCGGCGCCCCACATGCGGTCGCCCTCACCCCTCTGCGCGCCGGAGCCGAGCCCTTCCCGTCGTGCTGGCATTGTGTCGGCCTCGCCCCTCCCCCGCGTCACGGGCAGCCGCCCCGCCCCGGCCCCTGCGTCCGCCTCCGCCGGCAGCTGCGGCGGCGGTGGCAGTGGCGCCACCGGTGGGTTTATGTCGCCGCATGTGCGCCGCCTTTATTTGCCCCTTTTGTGGCGCGGCCGTTCCGCTGGGCGGCCACGCGTGCGCGGCATGCGTCGCCCTGCGTCGCCCTGCACGCGCCTCGCTCGTCGCCGCCCCGCGCCGCGCCGCGCCGCCTGGGCGACGACCGGCGGAGGTCAGCGGGACGCGCGTTTTTGCCCTCATATCGATTCGCCCTTGTTGCGATTGCGGGGCGGCTCGGAACTGTGCGGGGGAATGATACCCGATTTTGGAAAGGCTTCCGGTCTCGGGTTTGGGAACCAAAAGCCCCACGTTAAGCAAGGCTTATTTGTGTGTTACCACAGTGGTAGGTTTCCTCACTGTCCTCTATACAGTATGTGCAGTGGTGCGAGTAGAATTAAAGCGATGAACTTGTCTACATAAATGTGATTTTTAAAAAAAATCTTTATTTAGTATAAGTAATGCCGTGTCATAAACGTTACTTCATTATTACATACAGTGGAACCGGGTTTGCACTTGCAAGTTACTATGACTCACTTTCCAATATTTAATATTTGTAGGATTCATGTTCCATCAAATGTCCCGGCGTGTCTAGGGTGCTGGGTTAAAAACAGTAACATTGTTGCGGGTTGCATGTGCCCCTGATCGTTGCGCAGTGAGGCATCCGGAAAGGGGTCAATTTTTTATCATGATAATCTAATTGATTCTGATTAGATTATCCGATAGTATTTGCGGTTTCTAACAGTCTTCTTTTTTTTCACGTAAAGAGCTTGTTCCACGATATCGTTATTGGGCAAAACATTCCATTCAAAATTAGATGAAAATGAGAAGAAATTCTGAGCGAAGACTCGTGTTAAAAGACATGCTACAATATTATTTATTCTGTATTTATACAAATAATTAGAGAAAAGTTGTTTCGTGTACCAGCGGTTTAGTATCATGCACGTTTTGACGTGTTACAATTATATTAGGCTGTGCGTTTCGTTCCAGAAACCAGATATTTATCCAAAGTCTTATACTTCAAGTAATGCGTTTTCTTTCATCGTTTTTATAATATCATGTCTCTTTAACCATGTTTTCTGTTTCGAAATACCCGTTTGTGAACTCATCAACATCGTTCCGTGTAATTCAAGCTCCTAGACATTCTATTTTTTCATTAAGACTTGCAGTAGTCGCTAGACTGTTTTCGTTAAGATGTATCGAACAAACAAGCTCCTTTTCGTCGGTTTTCTCATCGGACACGAAATAAGCAGAGCGCCTGACTGCTTGTCGAGTACAATAACGCCATTCAGCTATCTCGGCCCCGTTCCCTTTGATTACTTCCACTTTCATTCGCGAGGTATCGTCGGCGCTTTTCGAGAGTCGATCATTCGCGGCCTCCGTCGCCCCCTCCAGCCCAAACTCTGAAACTAGAGCAACTCGGAGCTTCGACCGGCGGGCGCACTTTTCTCGAACCGACGTGCGCTTGAAAGCGCAGCGGCCGTGATATAAAGTTAACCTAAAACAAGTATCGATTGAAGAAAGTCCGTGGCCCGACCGCTGCGACTAGCACTCGCTGATCGTTTACCGATAGCCTCCTTGCGGCACGCCCCCTCCGGCGCGGCGCCGTAGCTCAGCGCGCGCCCGCCAAGTTTCACCCCGCAGACTTCCCTTTCAGACGCCGCCCGCCGCCCCGCCGGCCTCGAGTGGCTAAACATTACTTCGCCCGCGAGCGTGGCGGCGGGAGCGGAGTGGCAGAACCGCCAACTTGAAGAAACTGCGGCAGATGTTGCCTTTTTTCCCTCTCCTTCTCCCTGCGCCCTGCTGCCTTCTTTCTGGCGTTCTCCTGGAGGTTTCTATTATCGGTTGATATTCCGGAAGTTTGCGCGGGCGAACTTCCTCCGCTGCGTGGGGGGGGGGGGAAGAGGTCGACGGCCGCGGTGCGGCAGAGTCTGCGAAGGGCGGGCTGCGAGAGCGGCTCCCTGCGATTCAGAGTTGGGAGCTCATCGAATGCGTTGCGTATCGTGCAGTTTTAAAATAGAAGCATTTCTCGTAAGGCTGATGTCACTCGATTGGTCTTGGCAAAAATATTCGGAATTCCCTGACCCTTTAGGTTTTAAGGTATACTATTATTGCATATCCAGACCCTTCTGCTAATCTAAATGACGAATCTTCCCGTTGTGGAGAATGAGAAACTACCGCCATTCTTTCCTACTTCATATTCTACGATTACCGCCCTTGTATTCCAGAAAGTTTTATATTTTCCATTTATTTGTACTTAAACGCGAGTTTAGTGCAGTACACTTTCTGGCGACGTCGTTACCATAGAAATATATTGGAATGCAGTACATCGTATACGTCTTTCGTCCGAGTTGTTCTCTAAGCTTCCTCAAGAAACGTCGTCGACCCGGTACTGGTCTTTGTGTGACTGTTTACGGACAGTAAACTTCATCGTAGAAGGTGCTGCTTTTCTCGTAAAACCCGAAACCAGAAGCCCGACCGCTCCGGTGCATCGTTACGAAAAACATTAGACCCTGGATGCATTTTACGTGGGCTTGATGCTTCTCCACCGGAGACAGAAAATCGTAAAGCGTTACCCCTGCAATGCATATCTTTCATTTGTATTGTGCCATCTCTCCGGCGCTTTAAAAGGGGGCCTATATCGCTTCCCAAGTGGGTTATTTTGCGCGGGGCTCTTAGTCTGAGCACTTTTACAGGCGGCGGCTGAGGCGCGCGCGCCGGGAGGAGTTGGCGCTGGCTCGTTGCGAGCGTAACTCTGCTCTCTCGTTAAGCGGAAGCGGGAATGAGGTGCGCTTTCTTTCGCTCGCCTTCAGAGTTATTTTCCCCTGAAGTCGCCGCCGGCGCGCCCTCTGCCCTTCCGTCCCTGCCCCTTATCTGCTAATTAGAACGAGCTCCCCCGCTCTGCCGCCGCGCTGGATGATCTGAAATGCGGTGCGCTCGCGATACACCGTTGACTCCGAACAATGAGCAGCCGTTTTCGTCTTGGTATGTAGGCTACGTGCTTTTCATTTAGGCAATGATTCTCCGAACGCAGGGTATGGTACTATTTAGAACCAAAAAGTAGAAATTGTGTGATCATGCCTTGAAAGAACTTGAAGTTAGGAGTCGAAGTAGAATATGTAAAACGTCTTGTGCGTGCTGCCGAAAGTGTGCACACACTAGGATACCGAAATGACATAATCAAATACACATTAATTATGCACTACAAAGCTTATTTGCTGAATTTGTAGTGGGGTTAGAGGTCTCATCGTGTCATAGGTAGGTTGTGCGAATCGTACGGCCTAATAGTGCCATCGTTTTCGTACGTGACCACTAGTGTTCGGAAACCACACGCCTGACCTACACCTCTGTGAACGCCGCGCGCGATGCTACATGTAGTTCGGAATATGTCGTACATTCGAAACAACAACGCGTTCGGTGTACTAATGGTCTAAGATTGGAATCTTTCCTCTGCTCTAGATCCGGGCAAAACGCATTGTATTATCGATTGTTCTCGATGGCTCCTTACGTAGTCTCTGAGAGTGAGCGCCCTCTAGATCTGACGGTGAAATCTCTGTGCGGGTCCCTGTCGAGTATCGGAACTATTGGTACTGCTCGTTCTCGGCATAGCGTACTCTACGAAGTTTTCTGATGGTTTCGGTGTTTCACTTGTGAGACGCGCTTATAAGCTCGGTTCCAAAAAAAGAAAAGTATTTAATATCATATTTCAATTAATTTTAATAATAAAATTACGTAAAACTTATTTCTTTTCAATAGACATTTGTTGTACTATACATGTGTTTGCAACGCGCCCTTGCATGATCGCATTTTAATTCAGTTGTCATGACGTAGAGAATGCCATAGTGCTTTGTAATCGTAATTCAGATACCCCCTCCATTGAAAGTGGAATAAATAATGCTTTTAATATGTTTAATGCAAACTTTTGGGGATAAACAGAGTCGAGAGATCCACTGTCACCGCCTCATTCGTTATTAATCGTTGCTTTTTCGCCTTCCGTCACAGAGGTTGCACCCCGAATTAGCGTTCTCGAACATGGTGGTCTCGTCGCCGAGATCGATTGGAACAGATTGCCTTTGAGTGCGGATCTATTCTGAACGATGGTTCCGTAGTGATGCGCGCAGCTAGTCCAGAACAAAAGATATAAGCTGTAATATCACACACACACACACACACACACACACACATCCGCAAACTTGTTAATGCAATTTAGCGCGTGGGGAAATGACTTTCATAAACTGACGCAAATTTGGTATGCGTGTTGTAAGCGTACCGAAAAAATAATATTGCTATTTGAATTTAATGAACGAAACGTTACATAGACAAACCGCGGCCATGATAGTAATTTTACTTCAGCTGTTTTTAAACCACGCAACAGTGCGCTCGGTTAAGTACATCCTCTTGAATACTGTCCATTATGAGTATGATAAAAATTTCGTGTGGGGCTTAGTGCTGATAAACTCCGATACCCGGCATTAGAACTATCTCTAAACCCATCTATCGTAACTATCCTATTAGACTCCTCGTTGTAATATTCGTCTGGGACCCAACGCGTGTGCCAGTTCGCGCCTGTAATAATGCTGCGAACGTTTTAAGTGATGCACATACAACCGGCTAACTGTTTTTATCAATGAAACGACCGCCAATTGGAAACTGTGATCGCAACCCCTTTAACTGTGCAGTGATTGTCTTTATGGCAGGTTTATTCACGACCTTCGAATACTGTCCTTATTACATGGTTCTTTCGTTTTGGGGTGATGTTTTATGGAAATTTTATGAAAGGCCTGTTTTTATTGCGGAAGAACGCGGTGTTTTAAGGATTATATAATGTGTGAAAAGGTTCGCATATCCAGAAAATAAATTTATGAACATGACTTGGATAAAGCAACGTGGATAGAGCGTTCCAATTCAACTGCAGAATATAATCTGGTTAAAATATTATTGTTATTGTTATGAACCCTCGACGGCATTTAATCATCGATTTTTTTATATAGCAATGGATGCACCAATTTCTTTCGAAAACTGCACCCCTCTCCCGGCTGAAAGTTCATGTATAGTCTTAACTGTCGTTTTTAAGTAATTGAATGATTCTATTTTTTTTTCTTCGAATATCTTCTTTCCTCGTTCTATCGGACAAGTTTCCGTTCGCTGTTACCCAATCACGCTTATATATTTATATCGTAATACTGTCCATTTCATGAATTATTGTCATAACGTAGCAGTGTGAGTTAATTGTTAAGATAAAATTCCTTTATTCATGTCTCTTCAGCTGAATGATGGAGCATCACCTAACTTCTCAACAGGTGCCGCCCACCTCCGCTAGTCCCTTCCCCTCCCGCACTCCTATTTTCGCTCTGCGGATCCCGCCGAGCTGTATCTCCCCGCTCTCATTTTTCCTCCCCTCCCCTCTCCTCTCCTCTCTTCCCCTCCGCAGCGGCGGCTCAGCCGTCGCCTCATCAGCCGCTTTTGGATTATTCAGCGCGGTGGGTGGGGACGAGACGAGACGGGGCGGGGAGGGAGGCGTGCGGTCGCCGTAGCTGCACGCCGAGCGGGGCCACAGCAGCAGCCGCCGCCGCCGCCGGTGGCGCGCTGAAGCTTAACGGCCTGCGCGAGCGTTCGTTACGGCCGGCGCGTCGCCTCTTGACCGGGCACGCCGCTGCGCGCGCTGCGGCGATAACCCGTTCAGCGCAATGGCCCCGCCGAGCAGCGCGAGGTGATGCGGCCGTTCGGCCGCCGCGAGGGCACGGCTGCGCCCGATTCCGACCGCCCGCGTCGACAGGCCTTTCATACTGTAAAGAGTCGAGGCTACTCAGCCTGTAGTTATCGGTTGCATTGATGTCTCTTTACCAGCGCCAACGCATTTGCTGCAGATTCGTTTTGGATTCTTCTCTCTAACGTAGCCTTGTATTTATACAGAGGGAGTTTCGATGCCCTGAGAAGCACGTTGCGCGGTTTATTAGTTCCTTGCAATATTTTAATTGTCATTAATACGCTCTAGAATTTCCGGCTGTATGTCTCCCGCAATAACCTTATTCTTAATAATAATAATAATAATAATAATAATAATAATAATAATAATAATAATAATAATAGTTTTATTATTATTATCTTTCTCGGTTTTGCCTTCTGTCTTATCCTAGCGATTGCATGCACGGCAGAGTTCTTTCGGTCTTCTTCCACACTCTGCGAGCTCCGCCCTCGTCCCTTTCGGCTCGTGGTCGTTCCCATTTAATCCTCGTCGCACACAAATGGCAAGTCCTCCCATTTGCACCTCGCCTATCGCCTCTCGGCCCGAGCGTTGGCCGCGCCGCGGTCGGTCCGTCATTCCCCTTTCTCCTCCACACGACTTCCGTTGGCGAACGCGTGATCCTTCACGTGCCTACCGCGCCGTGTGATATGCCCCGCCCCCCTTACGGCTCATCGGCGCTTCCGCCTCGCGGGTCGTCCGCAGCGCGCGCTATCGGCGCTGGCGGGGCGGGCGCCAACGTCCGCCTAATGGTACCCGGTCAGTACATTAGCAAGGATTAACGCCCACGCGGGGGAGCGGCGTAGTGTTTTCGGCCGTTCTTTGCTGAACGCGCGCGCGCATCGGCGAGAGGAACCAGGGGCCGTGGGGGGGGGGGGCGGAGGGGCGCCCCCGCCCGCGTGCTCCCTAATGCGGAAGCAGCCGGATGGATTGGTGCGTAATTGGATGGCGGGCCCGATGCGATTTTTATCGCCGTGGAAATTTAATGAAGCGCGAGCACGCGACCGCCGAGGATCCGAGTCGCTGCTGTTTCGGGTGTGCAGTTGTTTGTGGGCTAGTGTTTTGTTTTATTTCGTTTGTGCGCGTGGCTCTGGCGGAGACGGTGAAGTAATTACTCTTTTTAAATAATTGTTTTATCTTAATTGCATTCCTCGGGTGGCTCTTTCAGAACTGAAATACATGAAACGCTGTACGTAAAAAATGCAACACGGGAATTTCCAAAGGTATTCAGAGGTCGGCCAGGTTACGATAATAGTGTAGATTTCTCGCGCTTGATATCTGTTGTCCTATGTTATTTCTCCACCGCTCAAAAGCGAGCGGCATCCAAAAGCAAAACTGTGGAGCAATCGTTCTAGTATAAAAGTTTTTGTGTTAAACACACCCTTTCACTTTGGGATAATAGATTTTTTTTTTTTAAATAGCGCACAAGTTGCAACTGATTCGGCTCTGCTTTTGACTCGATCGCATCACCGCGCTCAGCCTCGTGAGCTCAACAGGGCATCGTGACGTCAGTGATGCGAGCCGCCGCCTCCACCGCCGGTGGTGAGGCTGCAACCTGTCCAGCGGCGAGGTTTTCGCCTTTTACAGGCCACTAAAGTGCCGCAATCTGGCTCCCGTTGATGGGTCGTGTGCGATGCGACGGCGCTGCGCTCCTCCGCCTCCCGCCCTCTCTCCTCGCGGCCTCTTCCTTACCCTCCCGTTTGGCCCCGCTGCTTCGGGCGCGATCTGGGCTCGCTCTCGCGAGATGTGTCTTCGGAAAAGAAAGAATGAAAGCGGGGGGAAAGAAAAAGGACGTTGGGTGGAGGTGCGCGTTAGTCCGGCAAAATGGCATTTTCGGGCGACAACTTGCCGATAAAGAGCTTTCACGTGGTGGTGTGTAGCCGTTGGTCACGCGAAACGAGTAAAGGTGTCCTCGGAGCGCGCCGTACCTTTTGCATACAACCACTTCTGTTTGTGTGTGCGAGAGTGAATCTGTGTGCGTGTCGCTTGGAATTATACCGCAAAGTTTCTTTATTTTTTATTTATTTGTAAATAACGAATTTTAATTGGGTTGATATTTTCTTCCCATTCTGGACGCAGAGGTTCAACTCTCGATCGTTCCATAGAATTTGAGCTGGACGTAATGATAATACGACTCCAGTTATCTTTATCTCTCATTCCACGATCTTCATGAGGGTATTTTCTCCCTATCAGAGGATAGTGCATTACCTCAATCATATTTCGTGAATGCGGGGTTGGGAAAGACCCGGCAAGCATCCGTAAGCCCTATAGGAAATATTAGACCGTATTGCTATTCACTGTACAAGGGAATGTGATAATACTCGTAGATAGCCATTTAATTGTGATGAGAAACACTCAAATTATTTAGAATCATTTTTTTAATTATTAGAACGCTACGCTGGGAAATAAATATAATCCATAAATCTGTTGTAGAGAACAACATAATCTCCACCTTATTTTCATAACTATTATTTTACTGTCGTTATTCCTCCCACTCAAATAAACTAATAATATCTAGGAACCATGAATATGACATTGAGCAGATGAAGACGAATATATAATTTGCTTTCACACGGTAGAAACTTTAAAGTAATTCGAAATGATGAATCGTTCATAAACATATACCATTTGTAAATACGGAATGTACCAATAGGTAAGGTACTTCGTATTTCATTTCAAAATAACCCAACGATTCTTATATTGCCTAATTTCGAGGGGAGCATGGTTTGAAAGATAAATCATTTTGAGACAAGAATTGTAACGTCACTCCACTGACCGATTGTGTTGTTCTTTGAAAAATGAAAAGGTCCGTCGCTACAAAACTCCGTGTGCGGGTCAAGGCAACCCACCTGCCCTAATCCGAGCAGCGCGGCGCCGTAAATAACTCAAGGGCGATTTCCGACCGGCGAGTGGGCGTCCCCCGTCACGCGCCCGGCGACAACTCCCTCGGGGCGGCGGCGGTCAGTCGGCCACCTGCGCTCGCGCGCCGATTTAGGGCCGCGGGACCCGCCCCCTCCCCCACGACAGATCTCGCCGCAGATTTTACGACGCAATCGCTCCTGGCGGCAAAGCGGCGGCCGCCCGAGGCACGGGAGGAAGAAGCTCCTAAACTGTTTTTTGCGCCGGTCGTATACTCCGCATAAGAGCGCGTCAACAAAAACTTTGTCGGGGCGTATTACGAGATCGAGCTTCATCGGATTATTAAAACTTGCTCTCCCGTCTCGCTCAAGGGCTGAAATGAACTTTGGGGGCTTACCTTGGTAAATATGCCCGCAACTGCGCGAAGTTGCGCGCGCCCCCCCCCCCCCCCTCCCAGCCAGTGTTCCCGCAGCCAAACACGCGCGTGATGAAGGGTAGGCGAGGCACGGGAGGGTGGGCGGGGCCCGCGCGGAAGACGTCCGCCGTGTTTTGAGCGGCTGCCGGCTTGGCCCGCCCGATTGATGCGCTGACGTGGGCCTGTGGGACGGGGCCGCCTCCGCGCTCGCTTCGCGGGAGGGAGGCCGCTTCTTTGTTTGCTTCCGCGCAACAGAAGTTCGCGGGCCGCCTCGCTACGCGCGGAATGATGAGATCCCGACGACGCGATGTGATAACGAAGCTCACGCAGCGGCGCGTATTCAACCAAGTTTGGGTGTGTGTTGATGTCAACTTCCAAGTTCGTGGGCTGCGTTCGACGAGCAAAGTAAAGTGCTTAGTAAAATATGAGAAGGCTAAACAAGAAGGCAACGACTATTACGTAAATTAAGACACCATTTGAAAACTAAAACTTGTTTCTGTTTGCAATTAATTAGTCAAAAGCTCGGTAAAACAAAAATTATTTTTTTAGTTTATTTTCTTCGTTTTCGTTGTGTCATGTATGTGTGCAATATTGATGTGATTAATGTTTCTGAATTTATGAGTAGTTATGACGGGGAAAAATTACTATCCAAAAACCTGGGCAAATTCATTAATATGCAACATTTTGTTTGAAGTGTCTCTTGTCGCAAGTTAAAGCGTGTTTCAAACCGGACAAATTTTGTTTAAAAAAAAATTAACCAAACAACGAAGCTCGCGTGACTCTCTCAGACTCCAACGCAGAAACTCGTTTGCTGTGAATACCGATTCCCAAGGGAATTCCGCGCAACCGCGCCTCCCACGCGGTCGCCCTCGCTCCGTCCCTCCCGTGCTGCTGCAAGACGCCACAAGATCGCGAGTCGGGCGTTGCCGTGGCGACGCTCGCGTGGCAGGCAGCGGGCGCCCCGTCCGCGAGTTCGCCTTTCCCGCTCTCCGCGCTCGGCCCTATCTGATGCGAAGTTGGCGGGCGCTTTGTCGGCGCGCGCCGTGCGTTGGGCGCGGGACGGGGCCTCGTGCGTGCGGGCGCGCTCGCCACTTTCCTCTCGTCGGGCCTCTCTCGTTTTCGTTTCGGCGTTCTCCCTCATTGCGAGAAGTTGAAAACACACGCGTACAAACACAAATGGCCTTCAGTCTGGACGGTTTGCCTCTCGTTTACTAATGTGTTCCCATTGACGTAGTAAATCTAATGGAGGGAACAACGAATTTGCCAAAGGAATTACCTCTCGAGCACAAACACGTACCGTATCTTGACCTTTCCACATCTTACGTTAATTCCCTGTGAGTCTCCTGTTACGCCGCCGATGAGATTATATTCTGTATGAATAGTATTGCTTGCATTTCGAGGATTTTAACTCTCAAGAATTATCTCAGAAATGTTTCTCATTGGCATGATGTGTTTTTGTTCGTAGTAATAATTCTAATCTTGTAATTTTAAGTAATTAATGAACTGCAATTTGTGAAATAATATCACTTCATACTTGCTAAAACACATCAGCTAATGTGTTTGCAAACTTCACAATGAACATTACCAAGCACGATCCTCAAGCCTCCTGTATTCCATTTAATTTCGTATTTTTATACAGAAATGCTCTTGTGATTCGTAAAGAGATGATCTATTACAAGCACTTTAAGAATTGTAAAGGTACTGGTGGTCGAGGGAAGTAGTTCTTTGCTCTATTAGGCTCTTCTAACGAAAGCGCATCTCTTTAATGAACATATTTCTATTCCAGACTCAGACACGTGAAAAATAGACCCGCCCTTCTGTGAGTCAGCCATAAATCCAGAGACTTTCATTGGGGGGTAAGCTCTTGTAATCACAGAAAGGGCATCACGTAGCAAATATCACTTGATTCCGTATACGAGAGGCGCCTATTATCGGTTTCTCCGCGAAGGGCAGTGAATCGTGGAATCTGCTATAAATAATCGCGGTGGCGATGAGAAAGGGAAAAAAAGAAAGCTGCTCGTCGTTGCAGCGGACGGAGAGAAATGCGCGTTCGATCGCTCTCAGCGAGGCGGCGCCGCTTTGAAGCAACCGCTGGCCCCGTCCCTTGTCCTCCGCACTTACCCTTATTCTTGTTCGTTCCTCTTCCTTTCGCCATTGCCACTTCCTCTGCCATTCTAGCTAGCCTCGCGTCGACGCCTACCCAATCTTCAGTGTATGTGTCGCATCCCCCGGCATGTATGCCTTCGTCGTCATCTGTACCTCCCCCAACGCTTTTATTTTGTCCTCCGGCGCCGTCGCATACTATTCTGCATACCGCTGCATTCTATCAGCCTTCGCTGCCTCTAACAATTCCTTTGGTATCGATGAACCCGTTGTTCCTTCTACCTGCACCTCATAACTACACCCTCCCTCCCTCCTTCCTAATTTTAGTATTTCTCGCAACCACTCGGCGCAGTTCATCCTCTAAGGCCCTAAGATTCAACCCTTGTGCCTTTAAACCATTCCCCTGGCATGGATGATCGTGCCCCGATTGTTATATTTGCCCTCATCGTCGCCACCTTCCTCCCCATCTTTTTCCCACCGCTCCCTCACACCCCTCCGCATCGCTTACCCCATTACCTCCCACTGTCACCCACTTCTGCAATCCCAGTCCACCCTGCGCTTCCTTATTCCCACGGCGCCGCCGCCTCTTGCGTCTATCCGCACCCCGTCCGCGGCGCCGGCGCGCTACTCCCGGCGGAAGAGTCCCCCCATTAAAGCAGCTCATAACCTGACGGCGCGCGGGAGGCGCCGAGTGGGCCCGAGGAAAGCGGCGGCTGAGGCGAAAGAGGGCTGAGGGCTGAGGATGCCGCCTTAACTTGTTGCCTGGAGGGCTCCCGGGCTACTTGTTTTCTGCTTGAGGCAGGCTTCGCGCTAATGGCGCGGGGCGCCGGCGGCGGCTCAGAAGAGTACTCGTGCCGTGTAGTTTGTTGGTCGCCATTGACGATAGCGAATTCTGGCCGTGGCGTGTATTGACGTGGAAAGCAGCCCATGTCGGGCTTGCCGTATGTATTGATAAAAAATACGAAGTGAGGTGAATTGTTAAATTGGAAGTTAAAACTTTTATAAAGTAATCTTCAAGTTATCTTCCCTTTTTTACGTGTGAGATAATTCTAATTTTTGTAATTCAGAAGCATTACTACTCGGTGGTATTTTGTTATTTATCAGGAAACAATAATAATAATAATAATAATAATAATAATAATAATAATAATAATAATAATAATGTTTAATCGAAAAATAAATATTTGTCGCTAAAGCGAGATCAGGAGAGAGTTCTTGTAAGAGTAACTTATTGCCATTAAAACTTTGTCATAAAGGACTGGATGTGATGACCAGAAAACGTAATTTGTTTCGGTTCGTTGTCAAAATACTTCACGCATTTTTGCCCTCTTTATACGCGTCTGAAGTTTCCGCTCATTGTTTGCGAACGAAATCCCATTTCCGTTACTTTCACGAGATTAATTTTCGGCATGTAGACGGCGGGCCGTGGGGTTAAAAAAACGAGTGCTAACCCGCTGAATTAGTGGGCGCGAGACGACAGCAAATCCCCCTTCCATCCGTCATTTACTTCGCAGCACCCATTTTGCTACCCCCGCCGGGCGCGATGGGATTACACCGACGTCGGCGTGAAAGCCACCCCCGTTCGCGCCACTTACGCGCCGTGTCCGCGTGTATCGCGCCCCACAAAGACGGCCGTATTCGATGTCGCCGCGGTGCACGAAGCCACTTCGGTCGCCGGGACGGCCGGGACGCGGCCGTAAAAAAGGCCGCGGGTCTTACGCAACGAGGGAGAAGACGCCGGTTACGTTTATTGCCGGGGAGCGGGCTCTTAATTTGCCTCGCTTCCGGTTTACGACCGCTGTAAAAAGATCGAGGCCGTGAGTTTGAGTGTGCTGTGTGAGCTCGTGTTTTTTACTTCATGCGTGATGGACATTCATATTCTTCTATTTTTGGTCGTATCCTTGGTATGTCGTATTAGCTTCTCTTGTGTCTTTATTTGGCGCTTGAATCGTCATCGATGATTCCTTCTGGTTGAGCCTTCTTCGGGCAGTCCTCATGATCGTAATTAACTGTCTGTGCGTTTCCTTTCCGATAAGCTTCCTCAACCTTTATTCAGATATTTTCCACACCATTCTCATTTTTTAGTAAACGTTGTTCCTTACAGACATGCACAAATATTGTCAGGTTGTAAATACAAGTATCACGAGAGATTTGCGCCCTCATATTTTTCATCGTCATGTTGAATTAATTTATCTTGTTCACAGCTCTTCTGCGCCTTCCAATGCGTATTTCATCCCCCGTCCTCGAACTGTTACATCCAATTAATCAATCTTTCCTGTACTTTATTGATACATTTTCTCCCGTTCAAACGCCGTGTGTTAGCTACCCGCCCTCGCTCGCGATTCGCGCGCGCCTCCCGGTTGCCCTCTGCGCAGAGCCGCGCCGGAATTCCGCAGCGCAGTTGGTGCAGCGGGCAGCCGTGGGCGGCGTGGGCGGGCGATTAGCCCTGTTTTATTCAGCGCGTTATAAGCCCCGCGCCGCTAACCCGCTTACTGGTGCACGCTCACTGCGGACACCGCCCCCGCCCCCGCACCGGCCCACCCCGCCCTGCCCAGCCCTGCCCAGCCCTGCCCACCCCGCCCTGCCCAGCCCTGCCCACCCCGCCCTGCCCAGCCCAGCCCTGCCCAGCCCACCCCACCCCACCCCGCCCTGCCCAGCCCTGCCCACCCCGCCCTGCCCAGCCCTGCCCACCCCGCCCTGCCCAGCCCTGCCCAGTCCCGCCTCGCCTCCCCTCGCCTCGCCTCGCCTCGCCTCGCCTCGCCTCGCCCCGTCCAGCCAAGCCTCGCCCCGCCTCGCCTCTCTCCGCCACGCAACGCCCCGCCACGCCTCGCCACGCCCCGCCACGCCACGCCCCGCCACGCCTCGCCACGCCTCGCCTTACCCTGTCCTGCTTTCATCATCATTCCCCTCTATGCGCCCCACCCCTCCCTCCGCGCTCGTCCCCTCCCCCTTCTCGGTTCGCCTCTCGCCACTCCCAAGTGCTGACCGTTTCACCCAACGCCTAATAATTCACCCCATACCACCTCCAGTGCTACTGGGTTTACCACTACGGAGCTAAAGGCATTGCATAATTCATCGACTCGTGCCATTTCATCTATTGCAACCATGACGATGTACAGTACAATCACCACTACCTTCTTAAATTAGCATCGTTCTTACACGTGGAAGAGCCCTACATGCATTATCTACGTGAGCAAACAATAGCCACCACCACCACAGTTGTTGGCGATACCATTTACTCCCCTTCACCTGGTCTCCAATATCACTTATGGTTTTATCATCACCTTTTTAATTGAATTATTGCCTGATGTACAAAGCCATTCTTTGTTGTCTTACTGCAAGAGTCTTTTGTTTTGTACGTTCTATGCCACTCCATAGCACTCCATCCCAAACTGCGTTTCTGGCAGTCTCTTTATTGCCCTACGTTTTTCTTTCCTTTTTCTACTGCTTTGCACACTACTTACGTAGTACAGAGAAAGCAATGTAATGATGTAGCGCGCAAACAGCGATTTATTTATAAAAATTCCATTTTGTGGGACCAGGTTAATGAAAAAGTGGATAATTCTCGTTTTGCCTATTATGTCCACCTACTCCCCCTCCCTATCTCTCTCACAATATTACACGCACGCGACATCGACGTGCATTTTCGCTCCAGATATTTGGTGAAAGTTAATTTTCTCGTAATGTCAGATACGTAATATACACATTGCATTCGCAAAAATACTCGCTTTCACTGTTTTTGAATCCTAGGACAAACTGTGATCTGCGCTTCAAATACGATGCGTCAAAGAATTTCCAATTATCTGCAAAGTTGCGGTGTTATGAATATTATTACTCAGCTCTGGGTACACAGCAACGAAGGCCCGATAACCCAGCCTGTCTTCGCTCCGTTGCAATGTCACTAAATATGCAGACCCGTTACCCGAAGTTCTCTCATGAATTTTGATGTAACAAAACGTAGATAAGTTAAATACAAATGCAAATAGGTTTTGTTCTATTGAATTACTCATCAGTATGTCCCTCGCTGAGCGTGACATATTCTTGATGAAGGCAATTTGTCTAAATGGGTTGGCCGCCTTCTTGATTCCACGCACATGTAGGTTTACTGGTGGGGATCAGTTTTTCAGACGCCTCGTTTTAGTGTCAGCGACCATGTATGTTATGAGGCAGTGTAGGTATTTTCCATTTTTCAATTTATGGAATATATATTATATTCCCTGGAATTTGACTTTGCCCCGCTTTAAAAAAAGTGATTTTTGTTTCGTAATGGCAGAAATGTAAGGAAAAATGGAAAATGTGTTATTCCTGAAGTATACGGGAATATGTTTTATTCAGAAATAGTTTAATGTTACTCAATTGTAACACAAATCCTGTATTTAATCTATTCACTTCTTGACAAATGGGTGATGCATTCATTCTGCGCTCTTCTCGTCGATAGTTAAGATATATATTACACAGCGTGTTCTTGTCAGTTATCAGTTTTGTGACAGGAATGGGGTGCGAGAGATCTATTTCATCTCTGCTATTAATTTCGTAGCATCAATCATTATTTTTTTAAGAATAGCTTAATTACCGTGCAGAGTTTAGCCGGTAGTTGACACCTTGAGTGAAGAAGATAAATTTCGCTCGAGGCTGTGTTCTATCAGCGACACGTGTGTCTAAAGCAGAAATGAACGATAATTCGTTTTCAATGAAAAATCCATTTAGGTGGGTACATAGACAGTGTGTGCTAATTCGTTACACATCGGAATCTCTACTGTTTTTTTTTGTTTTGCTCTAGAATGTGGACTATGTAAATTGTCATCTGCCGACATGTTCCAGAAACGTATGATATGCAAACGAAAGAGTTTGACTCTTAACTAATGTGGTTCTTATAGAGTTAATGTTTTATTGGTAAAATTTATTAGTAAATAGTATTGAATTTGAAATGTTCCTGACAGCACATATTGCTAAATTTCTTTCTATGGCATAGAATTTGGGTTTTTTCGACTTCTTTGGTATCATTGATCGCGAAATTAGTATTTTAAAGTGAATGAACGATTTAAACCGAATAATAAAACTACTCTAATCATATGTTACTACATGCAACGTGGTCTCTTCTGAATTCGTCGTTGACTAAATGCCCGAGGAACAGCCAATGTACCGCCCTGCCGGTTTATCCTCTGTGGCCATTACGCTGCGCACCAGAGGGCGCGTTAAACCTGGTTTGTTCTTCCCCGCTGAGGAGAACGAGAAACCCGTCTTTCGCCCGTATTTCTTCGCACGGCCCTGATGGGCCCCGCGCCTCATCGGCTTCGCCGGGCGCCGCTCGCGCGTTAAAAGAAGCAATTTGGGGGGGGGGGAGAAAGCAGCAAAGAAAGCGGAGGGCGTAACGTTTAATTCAAAGCGAGCGGGCGGTGGCCGGCGGGAGAGATCGCAGTGCCCGAGGCGAATGCGAGGGGGGCGGGCGGGCGGCGGCGGTGGTTCAGACGCGAAATCGCCCAAATTGAAAAACTGCGAGGCCGACCGCGGTGGCGGCAGCGCACGGGTTCGCGGCGCCCGCCTCATTTTAATGAGCTCTGTCGCGCTGGCGGGGGCGGTGCTAGTGGAGTAATCCTCTGGCTGCCATGCAAATCCGCTGCCGCCCCCGCAATCTCCCATCGCTCGCCCCCCCCCTCCCCACGAACTGTGACTGCCGCAACGAAGCGCTTGCAGAATCACCGGAGCGGCTTAATTATTCTTCGCGGGTCACCCTGCTTTTTTTTTTTTTTTTTTTTTTTTTTAACTCGGTTTCTCTGCGTGCGATATAGTGTAACGTGCGGTTCACAGAGTGAAAATTCACCTTGTGAAGAATTGTGATTCCATTTTCAACTTGTTACGTTGTTCTAAGATTTTAACACAAATAACTTGCACTCTCAGTAAATATAATATTTACATAATGCTTTAACTATAATGAATTACATAAGGGCATTCCGATGATCATTTGGTCGATAAGAGAATGCTCTATGAATTTAGCTATTTTGCAATTCGTATTTTCCAAGGTTGAAACTCAGTTCTTATTAGTGATTGAAGTTGTATAAAATTATATTTACGTAGTGAACAAAATCTTCAACGATAAGTCTTTTATGAGCTAACAAGTTATTTTTGTTTAAATAACTACAGTATGCATCACATGTTTACTTTATTCCAAGTCTGGTTTGTTTGCAACGAAAGAAAGGTAAACGAAAGCAGTGAGTTGTGACCGCATGGGAGGTAGAAATACTGTAAATTCGTGTATTTGATTTGCGCTGTGTTCTCGAAACATCTCCCTTGAGAGCTGCACGGTCCGTCCGCTCTTGTTGAACGATCTCTCCGCCCGCCCATCCCGCAGCGGCCGCGGAAGCGCAGGCTGCCTTCATTTGTGTTAACAGCTATCGGTTTCGGATTCGGGACTGTTTCTGCTCAGTGGCGATGTCCACGTGTTTGTCTGGAATCGCGTTGCGACGCCGTGTCGGCGTGGGGCGAAGGGGCCCGCTGAGCTGAGGTAATTACGTTTTACATTGTGGTTATTTGGGCAGCCGTCGCGAATGGGCTGTACTCGTAAAGGAAATGCCGTAGAAGGATAATGTTAACTGCGAGTTTTGTAGTAATGAGGATACGGTTTTGAGTGTTTTTTTTCTTCTTCTTCAGAATGATAAATGTTAATATTTATTGATAATCTCTAGATAAATGATGTATAAGTCCACTAAATAACGTCGTTGTCAGGAAACTGTTCACTCTTTTCTTTCTTTCAGTTTTTCGTTCTTTCAGTTTTCTTCTCTCCATTATGTTTAAATCCTCGTTTCTTTCCGATTGCAATGTTCTTTAATCTTCACTGTCCCAACAGTATTTTTGTTTCCTTTGATGGAAAAGTATGCTTTTAAAGTCTATTTTCGTATGGATTAATTGTGAAGGCATTCTTAGATTGTTAATTAAGATGTTTCGTTTGAATCATAATAGGATTAGCGTCCCGCCCTCCCAAAACTCTTCCTGCTTTCGATTTCCAGAGACCGAGTGCGCAATAATATAATTCTCCCTCTTATGCGGTTTTTGTGCTGCTCGGAATTGAATTTTTATCTCCGAAACCAAACGAACGTTATTATTAAAAGCGAAAGCTGGAAAAATACTGAATCCAGTCGGTGTGGTTCGCCGCATTGATTCTTTGTCAATAACGGAAAATTAGTTCATCCCGTTTCAAATTTCTCCGGGGAACTTTCGTCCTGGAGGAGCTTTTGAAAAGGCGGCGGGTGGGGGGGGGGGGGCGCCGTCGGGCCGCCTTTGGGTTGCAGGGGGTGTGGCGTTTGCTGCTGTCGCCGAAACAAAGGCGCGACCGCGGAAAGCCTGGCCTGTGATCAGCGCCTAAAGTCCACAAACGTTATTTTGTGCTCTCGTGGTTGCTGTGGCAAGCGGTAACTGGCCCCAATATTGCGAAAAGTTTTCCTCAACCTCAGGGTCCCGATGTTGATTTGGGTGTAGTTTCATCGTTTTCATATGTATCTATACATTTTTCGTATTCAGTTCATCACTCACGGAAATTCATACATGTCTGTCTTCCTGTTTCATAACTATGAGCTTTTTGTTGAAACATCACTATCTTCAACAATTTTTTTTACCAAGAGTGCTTTCATATGCTATTTGAGGTCAGAGATCCACGGGTGTTTGCGCTTACTTTCTGTGTTATGATACTAAATCCCTGTGAAACGAAAAACTCCATTTTTTGAAAAGTATAATTGTGTAATAAACCTCTAAAACTTTTTTCACTTGGTCATGGATAGAAACAAGAGACAGGAGCAGAAATGCTCTAAGTGAAGTAAAATTAAATGAAAAACACTGTAAGTATAAATACCTATTTGAAATTGGCGTTGCGTTACCTCTACAAACGAAGTTTTCGGAGATGTGTGATTAGGAAAGAAAGCTCACAATATTGAAAGAAAGAGACTCGTATATCCAAATCCCGACTCAGAGTTATACAATTTTAACCATAACTTGTCTCATGATTACTTCGTTGACGGGTATTTATACAAAATGAAGGTAATTTAGATTAAGTTAGTATCTACTTAATCATTGTATACACACGTCAGTGTTATTAGGTATGTCGTAATTGAGAAGTGCTTACGCCAGTGATGTTTCATCTTCTCTTTAGTAATGTGCTTTGCCTTGCATTGCTTGTAACCCGATCGGTGACATCATTGCGGCGGTCATCATCATTAGGAACGATATCATTATTGTTGGTGATTAACCCACTGACACCGTCGTAACACTTATCAGAACGGCTCAATAGGACGCAGTGTCAATATCGATCCTGTGTCACTGCATCAGTATCTAATGAGACTGGTAACTATGAGGTGGAATGGAAGAGGGTGGTGAAGTATTTGATAATGAGTTAAAAATATACCGACAAGTAATAAAACAAACGATACGTAATTACTCTGGATAGCAAATGAAACACATTTGTGTTAAATATGAGGACGACGACGTTGTCTTATCCATTTTTGAGGGGTAGTTAGTTCCACCCTGAGGAAAAACGTTAATTTTTTACCTGAATTTTATTTTCGAAAGTTCTGACATTTAAATTTCATTTGAGTTGGCTTCTTGTCTTGTTGCATTTCATTAAGTCTTTTAAGCCACCGCGTTTTTCGTCTTCTGTTGTTGAATGTACGAATGTAAATCCACCAGAGCTGCCCCAAAGAAGACGGAATTTGTAGGAGCGTATTCCCAAAGTTTGCATCGCCTCCAGGCGTTGAACAAAGGTCGAAATTAAATTCTCCGAACAAACAGCGTCAATTTTTAAAAATGCACCCCGCACCGGAAGTGAACGGCGCTTTCCGCGGAACGCCAATTCAAAGGGCGGCCTCCGCCAGCGGCGCCTGCGCTATTTGCATTTGCGGGAGGCGGCGACCGGAGCCGGCGGCCGCCCGCACGCTTTGCCAGTTAATTAGCTAATCACGCTCCCTTGAATTATTAACCGGCCGTTGACGTACGAGTCGGGCGGGCACGTCGCCGCAGCCGCCGACCTAGCTCACCTGGCCCCTCCCGCTCCCCGGCGAACCAGCCTCGCGACGCGATCGTGCTTTTGCTTCCCCGCCTGCGGAATTCGGCCGTCCGCCGCAACCGCCTCTCCGCTCTAGATGTTTTTTTTTTTTTGGGGGGGCGCATCCGTCCCTGTGCTTCATAGTCTCCACCTCCTTTACTGCAACCTCTCTCCCCTGCAATTTTCCCATATCTCTCGACAGCTCCCTCGGGGCGAAGCGTCTACGCTGCCCGTTCGAACCATCCCTTCAGCTGACCTACCCTCCAGCTCGTTGCTACACCCCTCCCCGTTCTCCCGTTATCAAAGCCCACTGTCCACACCCCTCGGCGATAGTCCCGTCTTTACCAGGCTAGCCCATGACCCCGTTTGCCTCAGGCTGCTTTCAACACGACCCTCTGAGGCCTTGTCATCGCCTGGCCGGGCGCCGTCAACGCCGCTCCCGGAGCCTTTTGTATCAGCCTCGTTGACGGATCGGCTCCGCCTGTGCCGCGCCACCTGCCGCCGGCTGCGGATTCTGCCGCGCCGTCTCTCGGGCGTGCTCCCACCGTGTTCGTTGCATTCGTCTCGCCCCGGCAGCGCGCTGACGCACCTCCGTCGCCCCAGCGCGAATGTTGCCTCGCCGATTCCCCCCCCCCCCCCCGTCTCAATTCGACCGTGCCCCTTCCGCCAATATCCTCCCGTTCTGCGTCATTACCTCCTCGCTGCCCGGGGCTGATTATCCGCTCCCCCCCCCGCCACGTCCGTGCCGCGCGATCTCTCAGGTGACCGCATCGCGCCAACGGCGGCGGCGGTACGTTATTTAGCGCCTATTAGCGCAGCGCTGCGCAGCGCGGCCCTCCGGCCCCGAGGAGCCGCTCTCGCCCCAGAGCCAATCGCCCAAATCCCCGCCCTGCAGTCGCCCTCGCAGATATTGCCTCGCCCCCACCCCCGCCCCCAGCCACCCGGAGCGCCTCGCCGCAATCAACTAATTGACTGCATGCGCTCGTGAAAATAATGGTAATTGACGACGTTTTGCGGGATGTGCGCGGGTGGCGCGGTGCGAGGAGTCGCGGCGCAGCTGCATAAGCGAGCGCGCCTGGGAACACGGCGGCAGGTGAACAGAGGGCCGGGCGTGCGGGTAGAAATCATGAACCGTTTTCCATTTGCTCTTTTAATTGTTTGTATTTTGAAAAGTTGCTCGCGCAGAAATCGGTTTGGTAATGGTGGTGAATTGCATTTAAATTAATAGCATTGTTTTAACTGTAGATGCGCGGTGAAAAATCATTCGAAGATTAAATTTTCCCTTTATTCAATGTTTTTTCCTTCATTCAACGTTTTTCCTGGGCTCCCTTCCACTCCCGATTTTTATTAAACACTTTCAATCAGTAATAAGCGCCATTAACTGTTGTAACATAACATATTTGTGATATCTGATTTAAAGTATTTGTAATCATGTCGGGACTGGGTGCAATCCGTTGACTGAGATTGTATTTCAGATCGTATAGTAATTTGATCAGCATGAATTTACGAAAAATTTGAACCTATCTAGACTTATGTTACGTACAACAAACTCGTTCAACCAATTTGTATTTTCAGGATCGCAATTGTGAGCATTAAAGGAGATGTAATATGTGGAACTCAACTAAAATGCAGTGGATGTTTCTTCAGAGAAGAATTTGATGAATGCTTCAGAAAGTGCGGCCCTTTTCCTGAAGAGGCAAACGGGACTATCGCACCAACATGTAATTTTCAATGAGAGGAAAGTCTCCCTAACAATGAACTTATTTTGTCCTCAGTATTGACCTTATTCTTCATCCGTAAATCGAATTTCTTTAACGCCACTGAGCTCGTGTGCTTTTCCTTGTCCGTCCGCCTCCGTGGGCGAGAGGCGGAGGCGGGGGGTGGGGGGGGGCACTCACCGGCGCAGCTGGCGGCGGCTGAGGATGAGCGCCATGAGCGCCAGGTTGGCCGCCATGCCGAGCGCGCCCAGGCTGAAGATGACGGTGGCCTCGGTGGCGCCGCCCGGGTGGCACTTGAACTCGCGCCCGCCGTTGCTCGAGTTGGCGGTGGAGCTCCCGAAGCGGAGGTTCGCCCCGATCATCGCCACCGCCGGTCCTGCGGCCAACGAGAGAAATAAATGTCTAATCAAATTTATATTGTCTTGGCATGTGGGCAAAATACACATTTCGTCTTTAACCCGCAGCCACTGTGGAGTCTCGTCGAATTTTTTTTTTATTGAATGTAATGCATCGTAATCATGTTTAGAATTTCGCATAAATACACCTTTTTTTTAATTGTGCATTTCTCGGCGTAGTTGCTGGTCTGTGGTCTGCGATTCTCGAGATAATAGTTTCAATTTGGAAGGTCATTTACGAAATTACCTCTGGATTTGAATAATTGCCGTTCGGTAATAATGTGGTACATTTTCATTTCCCATATATTCGTTTTAAAGTAAATTAAAGTGTATTACGTACCAGTAGAGTATTTTATTTAAATTTTAAAGAGAGTTCATTCGTATTTTCCGTTTCAAACTCCGCTAGCGAATAAACAGCTAAAACCTCAAAGACGCATTACTGCCGTGTCCTCGGGTCCCCGCGATTCATCCCCACCGGCATTCCCGGAATACGTTTGCGTCGGCGACTGTCAGGGACGCAGGAACGCAATATACCCGATGAATGCAGAAAAACATCGCTATAATTAACGCTCCGGATTCAATTCCGCAATAAACGAGCCATTCATCGCGTGCGCGCGCGCGCGGGCCCTGGAATGAAAGGCGCCGCCCCCCCCCCCCCCTCCGTTACCTCGGGCCCGGGGCTCCGGCGCTCCCTTTTTAGCACAGGATTTTTGTTTACTCAAATAACATCCTCTGCGCGCTGCGGAAAACGAAGGCGCGAGCTCTCTGCTAACATTTACTACTCGTTATGTATATTAGTTTTGGACGGTGCCCGATGCATTTTTAAATGTGTTTGTGTGCGAAATAATTTGGCGTACGGTACGCGTTCCCTGACCTGTAGAGGGCGTCCGTTCGGTTGACGTTGGCGGCTTCCCATGGCGAGTTTTTGTGAACTGGAAATGGCGGAATAGGCGTGGAATTCGTGTTTTAAGTTGTATTCGGGAAATGTTATCTCCTTACGTGTTTCGTGTACCCAAATTCATTGAATGATAACGCTTCTTGAACGTTTTAGAGATATGTTAGGTAATACGTTGCCGCCACGAAAACGAAAAACAAACAAGAAATTGAAGCAAACTCTTTGCGTATTCCAGACACACCTGTTCGAATCGTTAACACATTTGTTGAATCAGCTACGAATAGCAATATTCAAAAACGCCACACTTAATTACGTAATTGAATATACACTGTGGCATCTCACCACAATGTTATTGATTTGTTATACATTCGTGAATTAGCAATAATAAATTGTAATTGCTATTGATATCTTTTTTTAAAAAAGTCGTTATCGATGAAGTGAAGGAGTTTCCTATATTTGGGAAATTCATTTTAATTGACGCAAATATTTTGTCAACGCAAAAAGGATTCTGAGATGCAAGTAATAACGCAAATGAATAAGAGTGCGGAGATGCTGTTTCAAACACTTGCATATAAACTGCATTTTGTCTTTTATGACATTTCTTACTTATTTGCAAAATCTCAAGTCTCTAGTCGAAGAACGCCATTCGTGCAACCCTACTATTTTCGTTATCTGTGTGATGTGTCTTACACCGCCCGGAGAACACGTCGAAGCCCGAAGCTTCCGAAATACGAAACGGCTTGTCCAGGGCGACTGCGAGAGCTTCGCGAGGAAGAGCGGCGTTTTGCGCCGGCGAGAAAGTGAGAGAAGAAAGGGCGGACGCCCGGCGCCGTCCGAAGGCATCTCCCGTAAATGGCCCGGCGGCGCCCCGCCTCGCTGCTTGACCTTAATGCGCCCGCGCCCTTCCCACCGACGACGACGACGACGCGTCGGTATGAGCAATATTTCACCCTGGAAATTAAGAGCTTTTAGACTAATGATTGCGAGGCTTTTTCGCGACACGATCGTCCATTGTTCTCGCCGCCGGCTGTGTACGACGACGAAAAGTCCCGCTCCGTGTGCTCCGGCGTCGATTTTCTCTCAAGCACGGCCCCGCTTCTATTGTGGTGGAAATCTCTCACCTTCCTCTGCGTCCGGCTTGACAAAAGAAGCCTTTCCCGCTTGCTACTTTTCATTTATTATTGGGCTTTTAAATGCTCTTTGTTTGGCTTACGAGCAGCTTCTTTGACCTTTCGTACTGCAACGGAGGAATCATGGAAATTTGTTTTGGCTGACAGATATTAGATAATGCTGTTGAATTACTCTTTGTGCGCCCCTCACCTGTAATCGACGTGTTGCTCTGTTTATTGTGTGCGAATGCGAGTGTGTCCGTGTGTGTTGTTTGCGCAGTAGCGGCACGGAGGCGCCTCGTTTAGCCTGCAATCAGTATGACCAGAAACAGGGGAATGAATACCTCTGCAGCGCTTTGTAATTATAATCACTTTTATTCGCAATTGTATTTACCCTGCGACCCCTTCACCATTGTGTGGCCTCGGATTTGACTGCGCGTACGCTAGCAGCAAGTCGTGATGGAGCCGTCGCAGGGAGATACTGCCGACGGCAGGTGTGTGGGGTGAAGCGGGCGGGGCGGGGCGGGGCAGGGCACAACGCTTGCCGGTTCCCTGCTCTAATTGCCGCTCGGGGGCGCGCGCATGGCCGCCGCAGAGTTGAGCGCGGTTCCCACCCCACCCCACCCCGTTCCCCCCACCCGCGCCCCTGGGCCCACCGCCGCTAATGCGTGGCCCCGCTCGCAGGGCGGCAGTGCTTGCGCCAGGTGCGGCCGCCAGCGTCGGCACCTACGTAAACGCAGCCGCAAACGCCGCTGCCGCCTCCCGTCGCCCCGGCCTCGCCATCGAGCACAGCCTCCGTAAATGCACTCTTCCCTGTTGTCTCTTCTTGTCCGTTCCACCATGCGAACACGGGGTGCTCCGCGATGCGTCTCTCTTGCTTCTACCGTTCTCGCGTTGCGTCGTACCCTCCGCGCACATCTATCATCTTCCACAAATCTACTTTCCCTGCGTCTCCAAAATCTATTTCTCTTCGTACCTCACATCCTGTCGAGCCGCTTTTAATCCCGTCTGTTCCGCGTCCATGGCAATGCTCCACTTTCTCGTCTCCCCGTTTCTGTTCCTGCTCCCGCCACTTGCCTCCCCCCCTCCATTCTTACTCTCTCCTCTCCTCTTCGTGTGTGCTTGGCGCCGCCCACGCCGAGCCTCGCCGCGCTGCTAACGACGCGCGCAACTGTGACCCCCGAAAACAACGCGCTCAGCTCCGCTGCGTTCCGCTCCGCGAGGGCGGCTGCGGGCGCCCCGGCGTCCTGTGACGGATCTGCGACGCGAAGTGGGGCGCCGGGACGGACGGAGGCATCGCCGCGGCGGGATCACGGGGCGCTGAGCGCCGGCGAGCTGGGACGCCAGGTGGGAGCCTAATTAGATCTCCGATTAATAGCGTTCCTCTTGTACGGAAAAGAATCACTCCAATTGTTTCTTGTCGAGGTACAGAAATGGTTGAATGAGTAAAATAAAATGTCGATGTGATTAACGTTATTGTTTAAGCGCACAAATATTTTTGACACGACCGGACCATTCGGACTACACATGTAATTGCTTTTCAACTTTCATTGTTATTCGTACCATATTTCGCACTGTTTGAAAGCACTTCATCACAAGACCTATTATTAATACAACAGAAACAAAAGTGGCGAAGGTAATTGAATATTCCGTGTTTTGGGGGCCCGATAACTGGAAAAATATGGACGTTGTCGCGTGCGGGTTGTGAATGAACGCAGGTTGACAAAGTTAATGAGAGCGAACGTTCGAAAAATAAGCTGCATTCCGATCTCACTTTGGCAAGCAAATCGTGTTATCAGCGTTAAAAAAAATCACGTGAATAGCACTCGCTCTCTTCCCCCGCGTCGGAATGGCGGATGTAAAGCGCGTCGCGAGCGAACGCCCCGGCTCTCTCTCCCTTTGACGGTGGCGAGACGCGTGGTTGACGAAGCGGGCGGCGCGGCACGAAGCCGCTCGCTGAAAGCCGTCGCGATGTGATGGGGAGAGGGGGGAGCGCGCCTGTGGCTCCGGTGCGGAGCGGTGGGCAGGCTGGCCGACAGGGTGGGTGGGCCGTTAGCTAATAACTGCGTGCGTGGGTGGGTGGGCGGGCGTGCGGCTGGGAGATGAGTGCTGGGGCCGCGCGCGGCGCTTGAAATTCGCTGCGCCGCAACTTTTGATGCAGATCGGAATGGGGGGTGCGTGCGGTCCGTTATCCGCTTTGGTGAGGCAGGGAAGGAGGAACTGTCTGGTGCGGTGTTCGAGGAAGTCACTGTTCGTGAAGTGGAAATGCGTCCGCCGGTTATGCAGTGTTTCGTGATTGGTTTTCGTTATGTTGGCGCGCTTGGTTGCTCATTGTCGATAATATATAATCGCTTGTGATACGATACTAGGTATCGCTTCCAAGACTTAGGAATAAGCAACGTAATAACTTATGGACTATGGTAATATAGTAGGTAGTGAATGAGCTCTTTCAGATATTTCTTCTTTGTAGTTTTAACCGTTTTCTTATCGTACTCTGTGAAGATTTTTTTTTCTTGGGAGCATATTGATCTTCATAAGAGAATTTCTTCTTGGCTATAATGGAGAAAAACGTTATCTTAAAATATCTCAAATACGAGAAAAGAAAGTATATTAGCTCTTTAAGTTTAGCTAACTAAGTTGAGTTTAGTTAAGTAAGTTTTAAATTCCTCTTTATTAGTTGAAGTGCTCTTTAGTTCATTGTTAATCTTGACTTGTGTAATAATTTATTACAAATTTCGTGCTATGTCTCCTTACCATCTTTCGTATTTCCTGTACGCTTTCTCGTTTCGTGAGCGCTATTTTTCACCGCATTGTGGAGGTTGTCTTGGGCGCGATCGACCGCGGCCGGCCTCGGGCCAGTGGCCTCCGTTGTCTCCGCGCGCTTCCATTGTGCAGCGGCCGTGCGCAGGCGGCCTTCCGCCCGTTGCATGCAACTCGGACGTGCGAACCCGTGTTCCCCACCCCCTCGCGTCCGCTTCCCCTCCCTGCCCTCCCTTTATCCTCCCCCGCCGCTCCGCCCGCGGTCGGCCGGGCGGGCAGCGGTTCCGCGGTTCGTCTGGGGCGAAACGCCGCAGGGCCCGCCGGCCTCCCGCCGCCGCGCCGCGCCGTCCCCGCTGTTTTACAAGGGAACTTGTCCCGAGCGCGTGTTGCGGCGTCCAATTACGCGAAATGAATTGCGGGGGCGGGCGAGGCGGAGTGCGCGGGCGCGCCCGTTTAATTACGCTTTCTAAGCCATCGGAGTCGCCCTTGCCTCCTGGCGAGCGGGCGGCGGGAACGGCCCGCGAAGCGCCCGCTGAGCGATGCGACGGCCCCCCTTGTGGTCGCCAATGGCGGCACGCGGCGTGAGCAGCAGCTGGGTGGTGGTAGAGGTTCCGAACATTCGTGCGTCGTAATAGTAACGGTCCCCTCTATAATCCTCATTTTACGATGATAGTGTTATTACCTTTCAATAAGCACGCGGAAAACGTTTTGGATGAGTTGAACTCGAATGGTTCCATTCCAAGCGCTAAACAGCAAGTTCCTGAGAAGTTTGACCCGCTGTTTTATCTATAGTATGCCGATTTACGAAAAAGAATGAAGTATCTATTTACAAAAACAAGTTTTCAACGTACGACGTTGTAGTAATACTACTTCTCTAAACCTAGGAAAACCCTTTTAACGAATGATCATTCATTTAGTATTTACGAGAAAAGTTAGAGGGAGGTTTCCTAGATCTATTTTTACCACAAAGCAAAGCGAATTAAATGCATGACTGTACACAGCGTGAACGTTGTAAAGCTGCTGTCTAACTATATTTGCTAAATTGAAGAATATAAAGCTGTTTTATTTGAAGCACTACGATGAATTTCAAAAGAAAAATAAGAAACCGCTTTTTAAACACGTTTGATATTCGGCATGTGCTTGCTAAAGACAGAGAGTGTTGTTACACGTTCAAAGTAGATTTCTGTCATCACGTTTGCTATTGTTTTTTATGAAACTCGCATTGAATGATTTGTTTCTTTCTCTTGTTGCAGGTGAGTGAGTTACGCATTTCACTTTGCTGCCATCGACTGTTTGGGTGAGTAAATACAAAGCTCGCGTACAACGTCCGCCTGCTTTGTGGAGAGTTTCTATGTGTTCGATACCCGCCTCGATTCCGCGTCGTTTTCTTTTTTCACATTCAAGTCACGCCTTCCGTAGCTGTCGAGCGATACATACGTTGCGTAATACACGTTGTCGGAACGGATATTCATGAACTTACCATTGTTCTCGTTTTCCGGAGCTCGCGCGTCCCGCTTAGGCAACGAAGCGATTGGCCTTGCTGGAGCCCACGGCAGTCCCCGCGCCGCCTGCTCTTTTGTTTTGCATCCCGCCCGCCGTCGCGGGAGACGTCAATTGATCATCCCTTTCCTCCGCGAGCGAGTGGATTGGCAATCTGGGCGCGGGGTCGGCCGCCTCTCTCTTCCGATCGCGCTTCAAGGCCCCGCGCGCGCGGGTGACGTCGAACGCCTCCCCCCCTCGCCCCCTCTCTTCGTGCCGCTGCTGAGATGTGTCCGCTATCCAACGCCCGTTGCTTCTAACTCTTCGTTGCCAATCACGACTAGTCAATCAATTGTCTAAAAAATCTAGCCTTTCGATTGAAAAGTGTGATCGACTTGTGATGTATAAACCTCGTGAAATAATACTCGTAGATTAATTGGCTATGACTCTCAACCTTTTTTTTTCTCGTACGGTTTGTTGCGTTAGTACATTTAGATGATTTCCTCTATTTCTTATTGGTAATTTATACCAATTTTGCATTATAATGTGGCAATATCTCAACATTGAGGATAATGTATTTTACTATTTTTCATCCCAAATTAATTATAAATCATTTATTTCATGAATTAATATTTTTATGAATAATTGGTAAAATATCAAATTAAGTAGTTTTAGAATGAAATTCAGATTTAACCCCTATCACCTTAAATAAGACAATGGTTGTGTAAGCAGAGTTATCGGGGCGGATTCGTCAGGTATATCTGTCCGATACGCAGCCTCCGTCCGTTCCGGAGACCGAGGGCCCCACGAACTTGTGACGCCAGTGCTATTCCTGGCCGCCCCGTCTGACGGGGAAGGGGCTAGGCGCACGTCGGCAACCCGCAGTGCCGGCGCCGGCGCCGGCCTGGGCGGCGCCTCCGTGTGTCGTGGCTCGTGCATTATAGAAGCGCGTCTCGCAGCCTCCACTGCGGGCGCGTCAAAGGGGCGGCCGTGCCCTATACGGGCAGCCCTTGCGAGAGCCGCCTCCGCAAACCATGCGGGCCGACGCAGACGCGGGCTGTTGAGATAGGGCGCTCCTATTTGATTGGCGCCTCCACACCAAGGAATTTCGACATTGCCTAGCTGTTGCACAAATATTTTTTATTGATAGTCTTTATTGATACACATTATGGCGAGTTCAAAATTGAAGGAGAGTTTCTTATAGAATATATTTTAAACACGAACTTTTAGAGAGTCTATGACAATATCTGTTAATGTACTGCCGGTGAGAGAGCTTAACACTAACAGAATTCAGTTGTTGGTAACTTTAGCGTTCAGTATGTTCGAGGTGGAATGTTGCGGAATTGCGGTGAATGTTAATAATTTAGGTTTCCATGTAACGACGCCACTATCGAAATATCTCACGCAAGTTCCTTTAAATTTATAGTTCAGTGTTGTCGTTTCTCTTACCCCATATGTTAATATAGCTTCGATGTGTGTTACAATTTGTAAACCTTTCAGGGATTTTGTCTATCTTGCCAATGTCAAACTATGTTACAATAAGATTTTAAGCAAAAACATCTTTGCTCTTCTTCGGGCTTGTAGTTTTAAGCTCTATGTTGTCTTTTCAACTTTGATGTATTTAGGTCAAGGAGAGGAGTTGGAAAAACAGACGTACGATGAGGGACGGAATTTGAATATCTTCAGAATATTTTTAAGGAAAGTTAAAAGATTCGTCAAACTAACAAATACATCGACGCTACGAAGATTTTTGTTTTCGAACTACTTGCGTTCTTCTGCGCCAACGAATTTCAAAAGTTAAATGATAGTGTTTTTTTTTTCCCCTTCCTAATACATTGCATTTTACGGTTGGTGCACAGTCTTCTACAAACAAATTTTCATTGCTACCGAGGGTAAACATAGTATGTGAATTGAAACGAATTTCTAAAGGTAATGGAAGTACAAAATCACAAGAAACGGAAGTGAGCCAAATGGCAAAATAAATCTTCCAGTCCATTGGGCAACCCTCATTTCCAAGCTATCCCCTCGACGCAAACTGTGTTGGAAAAGGTCCGTGGAGTTCCACAGACTGCTCTTAGTAGCGCCTTTTACGTCGTTGGACAAACGAAGTTAACACGGCGAACCGGGAAAACACAGCGGGGCCCCTCCGCGCCTGCGGAAGGTCCCGCGACGGGCCGCGAGCCGCCGCCGCCGCCGCCGCCGCCGCCGCCATCAGAGCAGTCGAGGTCGGAAGTCGCGCGCCCCGTCGGCGCGGGGGCGCAGGCGACCCGACGAGAGAGGGAAGAGCAGCGCTGGTTTTCTTGCCGGCGCTGCGCGGCAATTGTGTTAGCGCCAGCGCTCCCTCTGGGATTGGGGGAGGGGGGTGGAGAGAGAGGAGAGACGCGACGCGAGGGCCCGCGCCGAAGACGCACTCGCAGAGGGCGGGAGATGCGTGAATTGTTTCCACTCGGGCGCGGGGGCTGCTTTTTCTGCATCACGCGGCCGGGTGGACGGGGCGGGCGAGGCGTTCGCGCCTCCCGCGCGCGCTGTGTGTTTCTTGTGTGCCCCAGTCGTAAATCACGGCCGCCAGCGCCTGTTTCGCCGTCGAGACCTCTTCGCCAACCCCGCCTGCCCTCTCTTCTCGCTCCTTTTGCCGCCACATTCCTCGCGGTTTTTGAGCTGACTTCGTCAACGTGTCTTCTCCTTGACCGACATTCTTGTATGATTTTTTTAAATTTTATTTTAATTTGTCAGCAATGGCGAGGGCGAGCAGCGATCGCGAGAATTTTTCCTCAATATTTTTCGACATTTTCAACTTCATACTTCCTTTTACATGTTTCATACCTTAGTTTCCTTTCATCGCATTCTGTTCCAGTTGTATTCTAAATCAGCAACTCTTGAAGTCTTTGTTTTTCAGAGATGGGTATGAGGAACGCTGACCTCACCCGAGTTTCTTTCTCAAACATCAATCTACAAAGTGCACCACCTCTCCTTCAGCCTTGTTTTATGCATTTTTGCCCGTCTGCACCGTATAACGCACTCGTCCGAACCGTCGATCATGGGCCTGCCTTCTTCGCCGTCCCCTGGCGACTTGCGCTGCTCCAGTACACTTCAACGCCCAACTCTCGGGCGGCCTCCCGTGTTCGGCGCCTCGGCGGCCGCAGGCGCCTCTCCGCCCCTGCGTCTGTTTCCAGCGGCTAGAGAACTCCCCCCACCCCACCCCCGCCGCCCACGCCACTTCGCCCTGCCTCGCCTCGCCTCGCGTCGGCCTCGGCTGCGGCGGACGCGCCCGCTCCGCGTGGTTTATTTTCCATTTGCATCCCAGGCAGCGCGTCCGCGAGGGGCCCGCTCCTGCCGCCGCTCACGTGCGGAGGAGGCGGCGCGGGAGGCGTTCGCTCGCCACCCCTAGCCTTCTCCACGCGTTAGCCCGTACTCGCTCCCGCCGCAGCATCGCCGCTCCCTACGCTCCGTCGTGAGCGCAGACACCAACCAATCACTATCTCCCTTTATCGCGTGCCATGCCACTTGTGACTTCTTGATGCGTGAAACGTCTTTAAGAAGAACGAGTTGGACACTGCTGGTATTAGCGGAGTTTGTATTTTGATTTTTCAGTGCGTGAAGACGGGAGTTTTGTGGTTTAGTACATGATTATACCAATCCGTTGACTCGATTTGTGCAGAATTCATCTGTAGATTCGTTAAATAATTTTGAATGTTCCTTGCTTTTCTTTAAATGTGCGTCACTGGACATTTGAATGAAATTATTCTTGACATAGTTATTTTGAACTTTCGCGCGCAACTTGAAACTCGTTGCTAAAAGAAGTTTTTTAGTCTTGTCGCTCGATGACAAAGTTTGAAATGCGCGTGTTACGTAGCAAATCCTTGTTCTTTTCAGCGACATTCTATCTCTACGTATTTCTTCTCGTGTTCTCGCCAGCGCCGTCCGTGCTTTTATTCCCACGAATACCTACGACAACGGATCCCGCGCAACCGAAGCCGCGCTCTTTACGCGCCGTTTTTGGGCGCTGCCTCACGTTTCCTACACCCCGGGTTTGGTTGCCGTTGACAGTTTTTGGTGATCGAGTCACAGTTATTATATTATTTTACTGGTGAAGTAAGTGTAAAAATTTCTTGTAACATAATATAATTCTTTGCAGTGTCTGATACGTAATTGTACGGGTTTTCGAGGTCGGATTTAGATAACGTACAAAAGTGTCCGAAGCTATTGCTGTGATTTTATGAACGATATTTTGAATGTACGTGACGTCAAAATTGCTATTCAACATATATGTAATCGTAAATGGTCTTGAGTTGAAAAACAATACCGATGAGTGAATGTATCTAATGAATTAGAAGGGGGAGAGTTATATAAGAAAATATGATGGTTCTTATTTAAATATGTTCATTAAATTGTGTTTGTTGTTGTTTTATGTACATTATAACGTGAAAACGTCATTCACCAGAATTGTTATTTTTAACTTATTGATTGACGTGACTATTTGTTAAACCCATTTGTTTGTACAGTGATGTAATTCATTCATGTAAACTTGAAATAACAAATCTCTCCACCACAGTATACAAATTTGGGTTGTTTGGCTGCCATTTGCATAGTGATCGTTACCGTTTGAAGATGTACTTCTCCCCCAAACGTCACATAGTGTCTACTGTTCAACATTCTGAAACACGATATTTTCAATGTACTCATTTCCATTGCTAAACCTCATGTTGCTGATGTATTCTTCATTTCAACCATCTGCCGGCTTCTTTTATATAAATCATGCCAACAATGTGCCGACAACTTTTATACAAACAAAATCAGTTACTTGAACATTGAGAATTTATAAACAGTTTACAAGAAAATTCAACGCCTCTGTGTTAACATTCTTGAAATGTACATTGAATATCTAAGGTATGGGAATTTCTTAGGATAATTGAGCGATTCATATGAATAATATTAAAATTTCATGATTTATATTTTGGGGTTGAGAACGTATTGCAACACATATAACATCTTTATTTAAGAAGAAAATCACCGAGTCATCATTTGTAGTTTAATTTCAATTAGTACTTTTTTGTATATCCTCATAATGATACCAGTTTACAACAGACTGAAGTTAAATTTGTTATGTACTACTATTTTAACAAATGACAATTACTTTTTCAACTCTCCAGTGTCAAGTATATGAAACGAGATAAATCTAATCCTGGCCATGTGTTGTTGTGATATGGAACTGCTTCAGCGATTTATAACTCGAGCATACACTTCAAATTATTTTCGTTGTAGCCCCTTTAAATTATGAATTTATTCGCTCTTTTTTTCGCGTAAATGATTCGTATATATGTGTATGTGGGGAATTAAACTTTGAAATACGGCTGAAGTGTTTTATTTCTATGGCAGTTTTGGAATAAATTGATTCTCTTTCGGATGCAAATTAAAAGTACTTTGCAGTTTTTCTCGAATTCCGATATGATCCATGTGAATTAGTTCTTAATAGGTAGATACTGAAAGTGTTTTATCGAAATTGATACTGTGGAAGTAGGATTAATTGTATTATGAATGGGTCGACACCAAATCGACTCCATGTTTTTTTGTGTGTTGGTAGATTACAATCTTATATTTTTTCCAAAATCAATCCCATAAAAACTTTTTTTTATTGTTACCTACAAATATTCATATTCAGAATTAAATGCATACCCGAACGCTTATAAATTTAATTTATTAACTGTCAATATCAGTCTGTTATGAATAGCAATACACGGGACTTTTTCAACCCTTTTTACTAGTATAGCGAAACATTGCCTCTTTCCAGGTTTAAATATGTTTATTATTAAAATGTTGTGAGCTGTTATATGTAAAACATGAGCGATTGTAATTATTTGAAATGCAAAGTAAGGCTGACGTAGGAGCTCGCGTATTAGGTGTAGTGCGTGAGGGACGGGAGTGGAGAATGATTGTACCGTGTGGGCCATGGGTAGGGGAAGCAGAGCCCGCGGAGCGCCAGGCGAACAGAAGACGGCGTTTGTAAGGCGGCGCGCCGCACTTGTTTAGGGCCTCCCTGCAGCCGTTCGTCTCCTTCGATTTCCCGTCCGCGCCCGGCTCCCTCCCGCCCCCGCCGGCGGAGCCCAGACGCACTACCTTAGTTCGATCCTCCCGGTCCATCTCTCGTCTCTCCCCCCTTCCCTTATCGCCGCTCCTCTCAACACCCTTGCGCGCCTTCCACCTTCACGATGCGAAGGGATCCTAGCCATTCCTCAATGTCTTGGAGCATTCGTACACACTTGCACGCATCCGCCCTCAACAGCCTTTCGTTTCTGCCAGGCACCCGCACCACGTGATGTCGGCTTGTGTCGACTGCCCCCGATCCGTGCGGCGCTGGGCTTCTGTGGGTTCGCATATTCGCTTGTGTCTACCCCATTCCTCTCTCTCCCCTCATCTTCCTTTCGTAACCCTTTCAATACGAAGCAGCGAAAGAAACTGTTTTGTGCAAGCAGTTAATACACACATTGCCACTCACGGATGAATAATCTCGGACGTGATATTGATCGCTTTCTCATCAAACTGCGTTTTGTCGTCGAAAATTACTCTGGTTCGCATTAATGGCCTGTTTCTGGGGTATTAAATCCCTTTCTAGCTGAATTACAGACGACAACTCGATTTTTATGAACTTGCTTATAGGTTCGCGATACATCGCTGAGAACCGCCGAGCATCGAATTCCGGTCCCCGGAGGGCGAGGCAGCCGCCGTTGGCCCGGCCGGCGGCTCTGCGTAATGACGATATCGAGCGGCAGCAGCCACGCCCAGGATGTCCGAGCGCTTTGCCCCTCCCTCCTCCCTTTCCCTTCCCCTCCCCCCCTCACCCGTGCCCGCCACAACCACCGCGGGCCTTTTTGCCTCGGAAAGTCGACGTTCAGAAATGTCTGCACGGCACAACTTTTGCCCGACCGCCGGCGCTTTGAGACTTGCCCCCAGGCAGGCGGCCCGACGTTGGGCGGGGGAGGGGGGGATGTCGCAGAGGTTATGAAGGAGGCCAGACGAGGAGGGCCTTCCTCCACAGCCGCGCCCTCCACTGCAGCCGCCGCCGCCGCCCGCCCGCCCCCGCGCGCGTGTCTGGGGAAACTTAACGCGATAGGGCGGGCGGTGGCGCGGGGTGGTGGGCGGGAGGAGGTGGGAGGCGGCGGCGGCAAGAAACGAAATTCCTGGCTTGAATAAAGAGTG
The DNA here is from genome assembly GCA_038098605.1 of Gryllus longicercus. Taxonomy (NCBI): domain Eukaryota; kingdom Metazoa; phylum Arthropoda; class Insecta; order Orthoptera; family Gryllidae; genus Gryllus; species Gryllus longicercus. Next base: position 3,643,612 of record JAZDUA010000096.1, read on the forward strand.
CGCGCCTCGAGCGGCTGTCGCGCCGCACCGCTTTTCTTGCGACGGCGCGCGCGGTTAAGGCTGGCGGGCGGAATGAAATTGGCCGCCCCCGCCACTCCATCCCCTCCCCCCCGTGACCTGCCGTGTGCGGCGACATACCTTCGCCAAAGGAGCTTGTTCTTCTCTTCGCGCGTGGAACGTTCCTTATTGTTGTATTTTCCTCGTAGCTTGTTTCTGTGATTGATTTCCTCTAGATGCGCTCTCAACATTTTGTTTAAAAAATCTTGTTCTTCAATTTGTCCTTTCATCTTTTGCAAACTCTTTGTTGAGTGTTTTTACTGCTGTAGTCACCAGTCGTTTTTGCACTTTTTGTGCCCTCTTTTCTGTTGCTCTTGCGTGGATAATTAATCTATTTTTTAGACAAATTCGTTCTGTTGCTTCTCGACATTTTCTTCTGCCTCGTCGCACTATTCCCAAATTCACGTTCCTGAGGGTCGGCATTGTCCTAGTTCCTTCCCTTCGGAGAGTTGGAACACTAAGATTATTAACGTTTTCCCTTCACGAGATAGTTCGCCCCTACCGTTCACTTCTGTCCCTCTCCTTCATTTCTTCCAACTCACAGTTTCTTGGTTGTCTCTTTCTCTGTGGCCATTAGCATTTCGCATCTGCAACTACCGTCCACTTCTTCCTCTCGCGTTTGTCCCTTTTCTAGTACATCCCAGTTCATTCTCTCTTCTCGCTCTGCATTCCCTCGGCCTCTTCTTCCTCTTCTGTGCATCCTTCGCGCCAGGAGCCGCGGAGAAGGGAAGGGCGGAAGAACCGTCGGCTATGTGGAGCGCGTCGCGCGTCCGCCTCATTGGAAGAGAAGGCCGCGCGACATATTTTTCGCTCGCGCCGCTTCCCGTCGCCCGCCCCGCCGTAAAGCGCGGCTCGGCGCGGAGCGGATGAAATTACACCGGCCTTTTTGCGCGTTCGGACGTTTTTATTTAGGTTTTGTGTCCGCGACGTGCCGCTGCATTCGTTGCACTTTGCGTCGTCATTCGAGATTCTTATCGAGTCCCCCACTCCCCCCCCCACTAATCCGGGGGGAAGAGTTTTGAGTTTCGCAATAAGCTACAATGTCTGTGTTGCAGCATTACTTCCTTTGTTTATTGTTCCTTTTCTTTTAATATTACATAAGAAAATATTTTGCTCAAGTTCAGTGCAAATATCTTTTATGTAATCAGTGGAATTGTGTCATCAATTGAATTGTTACTTTGTAAAATATTTCTCCCATCAAAATTTCGGAAATAATCGTAAAAGACCATAAATGATTGTACATAATAGTGCCTGTCCTATTATTTAAGCTGTGTGAAGTAGAAGTTTCTCTCTGCAAGGAGTCTTCCTTTGCTCCCAGAAGGCAATTTTGAAGAATCGCTTTGTTGCTGGTTGCGCTTTCTAGAAAAGCGCTCGTAAAACCTCGGCGCAGTACATTTGCATCTGCCTTCAGCAAGACGTCATTGTGTATCGGAAGCCCTGCCGCTTGGAAACGACCGGAAGGATAATTGATCTCGTATTCCAGGCGGAGAAAGCCCCCCCCCCCCCCCAACACTACAAGGGGATGTGCTTGGCCGCGTGCCTTGTATTGCGTTGCCGCCCCCGCTCCCCGGCGCGCTCTCTGTGTCTCTTTCGCTGCCTCCGGCGGCACATCGCCAGCCAGTTGCCGCGCCCCCGGCGCAGCGCTGCCCCGCGGAGCGACTTCTCGAAGCCAGCAGCGCCACCTTCACCGCGGGATGGATGGGATACGGAGCGATGGGACGACTCGTGGGCGAAGGGGAATTAGTTGATGCGTGCTAAATGTTCCGCTTGGTTGATCCAGTTCAGTTGAAGCGGCGTCGTGCGGGACTGACAGGTGCAACATTGGTCGCTTTTTAACGATATTATTATACGGCTGGTACGATTTACGTGAAATTATTAAAATATGCCATACTTGATTTTTTTCGGGGTTAACAAAGAATTATAATAAAAGCTACGATATAAAATGTTAATGGAATATTTGTTACAAATGTTATGGAAAATCAAAAGATGCATAAAGTAACTGTGAAGAAAGCATTGCAAAGAAACTGAAGCAGGAATGGTCATATCATTTCATGTTTTAATTTCGTAATTTAAAATGGCCTGTATTAGCATGAGGTTCTGGGCTTGAGCTCTAAGGTCTTAAATTTATTTTTGAAAAGTATTGCTTTGGCAGAATTAAACATATTTTGCGATATTTCAAAGTTTACCCTCTTTCTGACTCACGGGTTCCGAAAAAGTCCATTTTATGACATTTCTCTTCCACTACTTTCTAATTGCCTTTGCTCCAATGGTCAGCAAGGGGACCTTTAAGGCCTCTCGGAGCTCTGTATTTAAAACTATTTTCACTTAGCACACCTACTGTTTCAGAGCTTTCCTGCGACCATATTAGAGATACTATTCTCTTATCCCCTTTTAGCATACATTTTCGTTCAACGATCGTGCTATTGATTTTCCACCATTGCTTGAAAATGTTTTTTTCGTGTTCGCTTAAAAGCGCATCGATTTTAATACCTATGAATTCCAATTGTGACTACCATTCTTCTTTCACCCCACATATTATATTTTCCTCACACATAACTGATTCACTATCAACTCGTCTATTGTGCAACATCAAATACTTCATTCCTGCCAAGCCCCAGTTCTCTCTCTTTTTCCTCTCTTGTGCCGTCGGGCTCCTCGCCGTGCGCAGCTCTCCTGTCTTCCGTCGTCTGCTGGCGCCCTCTCGCGGCGACAGGCGGGCGGAGCGGAGCGCGAGGGCGTATTGGCGCCTTGTCAAGAACGAAGGCGCTAATTTGCTCCGGGAGACGCCCCCTCTCCCCCTTCCCCCTCCCCGCGAGGGCCCCTGCGCGCCGCTGATAATTGCAGCGGCGGCGGCGGCCGCGCCGCGAGCGCCGGGAGCTGTCAATACGCCCGGAGCGGGAGCGCCGCCTTCTAATTGCTGGCGGAGCGAGTGGGCGCGGCGCGCGATGGACGGTGGCTGCGGAGGCAGGTGGCCGCTGGTCCGGCCCGGAGAGGAAGAAAGCTCTTGCTGGCAGGGACCGATGGCTTTCCTATGAGACGTCCATCAGAATAACTGTGCAGTAGACGACAGTCCCAGAAGTCCCAATAAATGTCGTTAATTGGTTTCGAACTATCGTTTCTATCCTTATGCACTCTCCAGGTTGTTTTTTTTTATATCTAACGGTCTCTTAATTGTCGGGCTTGTGGTTACGTACGATTTAAAAATTGATTTCTGACAGTACGGTTGTAAGCCAGTGATAAGAGTACTTCGCTGCCAGTGCTTTGCTAGCTCTGTCTGGGCTTTGACATATTTTCGTTCCCGTAATGTTGAAATAGTAATCCTCATGCAGCTATTACTTTCATCTTCCTGCCGATACTCATTTACGACATTCGTGCTCTAAAAGTAGTTTGTCTCTTCGGAATAATCAAGTAATCAATAATGCAAAAAATACTTCGATTAGCTAAATGACGTGAAACGTAAATCTGGAAGTAAAATGTGTATTATTACAATTTTATACATTGTTCTGACGTTGAAAAAGTTTCGATTTGTCAAGATTGTAGTTCGCGGATTTTAACAGAACTTTTCATCGCTGTGTATTCTATCAATTCAGTTCTCATAAATTGCTTTTTCCGACAGGGACTCCTGGGATAAGGAAAGTCGTAATAATCTGAGTACTGTTGTGAAAGATCTATCATTCTTGTTGAGCTTTCCTTTAATCTTCTGATTGCGAGCTGCGGAAGATAACGCTCTCCTTTGAGGCGCTTAAATAACTTTTTTATTTACAGCGGTATCAGATCTTCTCAAGTAATTTTAATTAATTTGCTGAATATTTAATAATCTCTTTTCTTAGAGCTTTGAATAAAAATATTTTCTGTCAGTATAATATCGTCGATCACTGAGACTGATTTACTTCAATTTGCGTGTCCTAAAACTGAGGTAAAAATAAAGTTCTAGGCATAGAACGCTAAGATACTTCGAAAAAGCGTGGTGTCTGGTGCGACAACAACATAATGCTGAAATCATCTGAACATTCAACATTGGCCTACATATTTGAAGAGGCAGTAGCCATATCCACTATCTAATGACAATTTTTGTTGTGGGTTTGTTTTAGAATTGCATGGTTCTCGCTGGGGGTAGTTCTGCTACGGTAGAAGATTTCAAGGCGTTCGCTCTCGTGGAGTCCGTTACGCGTTTCTATCCTTGTACAATTAGTCGACGGCACGACGCACGTGTAAGCAGTGAGAGCATTCGTAGAATGTTCGAATAATGTGTCGTCATGCTAATTAGCAAACCTCGTACTTTATATTTCCTCCTCTACTTTCTGTTTACTTTAAAGATAAAATATAATTATGAAAGAAGAGTAATAAATAAAAGTAAATAACATCGAGCATCTTAAATAATGGAATATTTATAAGTTCAGCAAGAAAGAAAACTAAAATTTTGCTTTTCGGCTATGTTTATTCTTTACATTGCAAAACTCGAATCTGGAGTTACGAGGCATGGTATTTAGTATGACGAAATGCGTTATCGTGCGCTCCCATACACCCATTTTTTCGCTAATTGATTTAGCAGGGAAATCTTAGAGGCATCGTTTCGTTTTATACACCACCAGCAATCGTTTACCGAGGCCGGAGTTCGAAACCGGTAGAGACACTGAGAACGAAAGCGTGGGCAGCGGTGAAAACGGTGTCAGGGATCCCTGAAGAAGAACGCGGAGTCGCCGGACGCCGGCGCCATCTCGTCGTTAGACCGCACAGCCAAGTCAGTCGCCCGAGCGCCCCCCCCCCCCCATTGGGAACGCGGCCCAATGGGGGGGGGGGGGCGAGGCAATTCGCATACGATTGCGGTAAATTGCGATCCAAATGCAGCGCCATTGCGCCGCTGAACATACGTGGATTTCCGCGCAGCAAATAGTGCGCTGGAAGTGGCGCATGAATGTTCGAATTCTTACCATTTCAATGGACAGAAATAATGTATGGATTCGCTTTTTTTTTATTGCCTGTTTTATTGCTTTGCTAATGTAGAACCCATCCGAAGTGTGAACGCATTGTTGATGTATCATTTATATAGCTAGTTGAACCTCGTTTATTTGTGAAAAATGCAGTTATGGGAAAATGGTGACATTAATGTTCGCATTTATTTGCGCGTACCCTCGCCAAAAATGCATTAAAAAAGAGTCGTACATTATCTCAATTTCTGCATCTTCTTCAGGCGAAGCACCATGTGTATTACGGCTAATATATAGGTATTCCTATTTTATTATGAGTATTGAATTTCTCATTTCTGAGTTAATAGAAATATATGATTAGAAATTTGCGCGTGCTCTTTTCCTACAATTTTAAAACATTTTATTTTCATTTCCACCACTCGCCTCTGCTGCAAGAATTTTCACTCGCAGGTTGTCGGTCTGGCTGTGTGCGCTGCGCTTTGTGCCGGTATTCTTTGTCGATCCTATCTTACGAGTATTTACAAACAAAGCAAGTTAACTTCCTCGCTGATATTCTCGGTTTTGCATCCCCCCCGGCGTGTGGCGCGGCGAAAGTCCAGGAAGGGTCGGGGATTAGGCGTCGCGAAGCCACTGGTTCCCCGCGACGTCTCCGACGAGGGGGAGGGGCGGGCGCCCCGCACCTACGGCGCTCGTGGCCGCTCGATCGCCTCTGCGCCGCGCGCCGCCGCCCGCCCGCCGCGCGCGCGACCCCTCGTTAGGCGCATTGTGCCGCCGTCTTTGTGCGCCGCGGCCGCTTGCGTTAATGAGCCGTGTCGCACCGCCCGGCCCCGCCCCGCCTGTCGCTAGCCGCCACTAACCGCCTCACCCCCCACCCCCACCCACGCCCTGCAAGTCGCTCCTTTCATCTTGCCGCTCACTCCTGCTCCGCTCTTCGCGAGAGGCGCCGCGGCTTTCTTTTCGCCCGCACCCACTATATTGTTATTTGTCTTCTCTATTCACCTCTTATCTACAAGTCCGTGTCAGTTTCTTCCTCGGATCTAGGTATTCGCTATTCTTTCTCATTATAAACCCTTGTAAGACAATCATACGGTTCTTACGTGTGTTTCATTTTCTTGTATTCTCGAATCGTAGTAAATTGCAATTTCACAGCTCATTCAGATCCCATTTCCTCCTATACGACTTACTTCTAGACCATATTGTTGTCACTTTTCTTGTGCTCAACGTGCTCTCTCTCAAACTCTCCTCCCTCGCTGTCCCCCCTCGCCGCTATTCCTAATCTCTCGGAAGCTTTCTAGTCTTCTGTGTGGGTTGCGTTCAACCACTGCTGCCCAACCCCCCCGGAGCGCTCTGAAATCCCCTGATATCGCTCACCGAGCCGTGCCAATATCCCGGTGTAGCCAGGTCTCTGTTTGTATTGCCTCCGGCTCAAGTGTGTTTATGGTCTGTTAACGCCCACGGACTCAGTTTGCGCTGCATGTGCTGAGCTTCTATCGACCGACCGGGTCTTGGCGATACCTTGTAGGTTTCCTGTTATAATGGAGGATGTAAATATGTAGATGACTCAGCAATAATGCTTGCAACTGGTTATGAAAGTAACAATATTTGTGTATACCAGAAGGTCATTTGAACGACATTTTTATGTGCGAAAAAGACACGTGGACACCCCTTTCCAAATAGCATTTTTTTTCTACAAGCACGGTAATCTTTCGGGGCTCGAGTTAAATAGTAGTTAGCCAGTATCTCTAGGTGAATCGTTCTATCAGAGATAGTTTGTTACAAACCCGAATTGTACATGTTTTTTCCTACCCGTGAAGAAGGGAAGCTGTGAGGGCGTGGGACTTGACCCGAGTTAGTGAGGACCCGCAGACTGCCGAGCCTTCGCTCCGGGTGAGGCTTGTTCCGCGCGAGCAAACTTCTTTTGGGTACTGTGCGATGCTCGAAGGGGACTTCGTTCTCTAACTTCCCTCCAAGAAAGTTCCTTTTGCTTTTTGCGTCGCTCTTTCGCACTTGGGTGGGGAGGGGAAACTGGCGGCACTATCCGACGTCACGGGGTGATAGAAAACTCTTTCTGGTGTGTTCTTCTTCTAATGCCAATCAATGCGGAGAATGATTTTTGCAGGGTCGGTTCGTCTTATTGGCGACCGAACAAGGATCGCGGTTAAGAATCTATTGTAGTTCTTGGCCTATTGTTTGTGTTCGCAAACGTCAACATCTAGTTCCCGGTACACTATCGGACATGAATAGTCGGGCAGTTACAACAGATACTGTGGTGCAGCAAACGTTACTGCTATTGTGATTGCATTGCTCAAGTGCAGATCATGTGTTGCTGGAGAGAGAATTGAATATCGTGCACTTCGAACGCATGGCAGAACTATAGAATTACATTCCGCGATATCGTAAATTAAGATGAGCGTAACGTCGTACATGAAATGTATTGTAAATCCTTGTTTTGCTCCATTCTGCATTAACAATGTCAAAAAAGAGGAATTGAGAATAAACACAAGCTGTCGATCACTTTAGACAAAGTTAATATTAATGAGGATAAGCTTAAAAGCAGGGTCTATCCGAAGCTTCGAGAACTGTTCATGTGGCGTTATCATTTCTTTCTCAGAACCGTAAACATCTAAACCTGCCCTTGCTCATCCATCTCGCGCGTCTCCGCCAAACGCGCATCAGCGGCGAACGGTGAACCCCCACGCTCTTCATCCGACCGGGGCGCAAATGTTTCTTGCCATTTGGAGAATCGCGAGGGCTTGAAGACGTCGTCGCCGCCCCCGCGGCCTCGAGAGATGCGCGAAGCCTCCTTTCGGTGGTGCGGGCGAGCGTTTTGAGCGGCGAGTGCTCTCTCCGCCCACACGAACCGCCGGGGCCCGGAGCCGAAAGCGAGACGTCCGTCTCCTGCTGCCGCGTGGGCGAAGGTCGGGAGGTCGCGGGGTGAAGGCCGCCAGGCTTTGCGGGCGAGCTCCCTCCGCTGATTAGTTGAAGAGCCCTCCACAAGATATAAGTAGAGACCGCCGTTGCTACCGCGAAGCCGAGGGTTCTTTCGGGGCAAAGTGGATGTGCATAGGTCAGATGTCTTTTTGAATACCAATTACTATGCGCGTCAGGAAAATGTTTTATCTTTCATATAAAGTTGTAGCGTATGGAGTGATTTAATTACGGATACTTTCGAAATTTGTTTAATTTCGGCTTCGCTTTCTATCTCCGAAAGCGCAATAAAACTTGTAAAACGTGAACGTCGTTTGAGTAAGTTCCAAAAGCGAACAGCTTTTAAAAATATGTCTGTGTTAAATAAAACAACCGGTGTTTTCTCTGGCCTAACGATAGGCCTTAAGAACGCCTGTCAACCGCCTCCTTTTCTAATACTCAGAACACGAGGAAAGTTCAGTTCTGCGTGACTTTGTTAATAGAATAAGGCGGTTTCTCTCATGGAGCTTCCATATTTTGTTGCGATGTTTCTCATTGTAACTATGAGCGCAACAACCAAGGTTATGACAAAGCGTAGCAAAGAATTTTTGTTTTAATAGTATATGGACTTCTTTTTTGTTGAAGATATCGATACGCATTTCGGTCTGTTTCGAATAAATTGCACGACAAAGACACAATTTCCAGATCTTCCCGAATTCTAGCTTTATTCTTTTTACAAGCACTTGCGAATGAGGTCGCTCGCTGATCTTGCGAAGAAAGCCAGTTCCTCATTTCGGTGAAAGCGCCGCCTGAACAGCCCCCAGCGACTTGTAATGCGCGGGCGGACAGACAGACAGACGGGCGGGCGGTGGAGCGGCTTCGCCCGACAGCGCGCCGTCGCCCGCCGCAGGGCCAGGCGGCGGCCAGGTGGAAGCGCTCCCCCGCGGCCTCCGCCTCCGCTCGACTGTCGCTGGAGCCGTCGCCCAGCGCGCCGCCTGGCCATCGCTCCCGCCTCGCCCCCCACGGCTCCAGACGGCGCGGCTGGCTCCATATGCTCTGTGACGAGAATTGTCTCGGGGGTTCCTGTGGGATGTTCCTGACCGCTGCTTTGCTCTCTCTCTCTCTCTCTCTTTCTCTCTCTCTCTCTGTCTCTCTCTCTCTCTCTCTCTCTCGTCTCGACTGTTTGTCTCGATTGCGCTTGGAGTGTATTTTAGTTTTACCTTCACCCGATTAGTATACAGGTTGCTATTTATTTTGTAAACGTTCCTTCACGGAAGAAGAGCATTCAACAGCTTTGCAACGTGTATTTTTGTCTTTTTTGTGATATTCTTCATTCGTGTTCATCCTTCCGTCTCGCATTCCTTTTAGCTACCGTCTTTAGTTCTACTTCCTCCCGCCTGCTGCGCGTATTTGAGAGGCTGCCAACGCCGCTGTGGTTGCTCGGCGACCGCCGGCTCATCAGCGTTTTCTGGAGGGCAAAAACCCTCTCGGCCATCGGCCCATCATCCCTCTCGGACACGTCACGGCCCCTCCTTTTTACGCGGCGAGATGGCGTCTTCCTCTCCCTTCGATCTTCCCGGGCCGGCTTGTCTCTCGCTCCGTGCCCCCTTCCTACCAGTCGCCCCCCCCCCCGCCGGGCCAGGCTCCCCCTTTGTACCTGCGCTGAAAGGCTTCCTTTCATGTTCATGCCGTACTTACTCCTATCGGCGCCTCGCCCCCCTCCGTCGGCCTTCTGTGCATTCGGTGCAATAAATACGCCTGGTACACTTCTCTGTGCTATCGTCCCTCTGGATCCGTCAGAGGGAGCGGAAAAAGCGGAGTATGGAGCGAGGCAGGATCTGCGTTCAGAGGGCGATCTCCTTCGACAGGCCGTCGCCTCGCGTTTCAGTTCGGAGTCGTCGGCGCGCTCTGTCGGCAGCGTGGGCAGGTCGAGTATCTATCTCTCTGGGGGAATGTGATGTGACGCTTTCTGTAGGAAATGCAGTACGCGTTCGGCTGACATCAAACAAATGTGTCACACTTGACACATTTCTCATCGTATTTTTGCTTTACAGGTCAGAGAGGAATATCTGTACTGATCGAGCTCAATAATATGCATTCACTCCCGAAGCGTATACGCTCACGTTTCCACCATTAGCGTAAATTTTCAGTGTCACTTCGATGGTTTGAAGTCATGGTTTCAATGTTTTGGAGATTTGTTTAAACCATCACGTTCTGGGAAAATATTTATGCTAATGGTACTATACTTTTTTCATTCAAAATATTTAAAGAATACTTTAACATATCACTTACACCGTGTCTTCCAAGCCAATTCTATTGATCTGGTACCTTAAGTAATTTTTCCTAATACAAAGTACGGGAAGTAATTTGAGAGTACTGAAACACTCCTTTCGTAATAGAAATGCTTACTGACGCCAATTGACTTTTCTCGCCTCCGTAAACTCTGAAGTTGTGCGGGAACTGCTAACCGCTACTGCCGTCCTAGTTCTCGCAACCTCTTCTCGGGGTACGTCTCACCCTGTGCAAACTTCTCGCCCCCCCCCCCCCTCCCTCCTCCGCGTATCCTGTGGTCAACTGCTCCTACCCTTCGAACACGTCGCCAACTAACAGAACTCCCCCTTCAACCGCTCTTTTGCTCATCTCTCTCTTTCCTCCGTCGTTATCTAATATTCGTGACACCCTACGTTGCTTCTGTTTGCTGTTTGGACAGAATAGCCCGTTTTCTTTTCGTTGAGGTAGCTGTAGAATTGTGTTCCGGCTCTGGCGAGATGGATCTCGCTGCTTCCCTTGCTCCCTCCTCCGCCTCCGCGTTCCCCAGGCGACCGGCGGCGCCGCACGTGCTGCGGTTGTCCTCTTGTCCCTGGGGAACGCCCGTTCCGCGTTCCCCCTCTCCGCGCCCTCCCCCAGAGCACCGGCCGCCGGGGCCCGACTGCCGGGCGAAGCGGGGCGTGCGGATTTAATTGGCTCCGCGGGCTCGCAAGAAGGCGGCCGCCGCCGCCGCCGCGCCTCCTTGTGATTAATTCCGTCTTTGACGCGCCTTTTTGCGCGCCGCCCGTCGTAATTGAGAGGCCCCGCCGCCAGAGCGGGGGAGTTGGGGAAATCATCTCCTCCCCCTCCCTTCTCCGCGGCGGTATCGGCCCCGTATCGAGCGTTCCACTTAAAAATCCCAGCTCGCTCCCGCCGCCCAGGTCGGCGGTCGTTTTTATCATTTTAGGTTGATTTTTTTGTTTGTTGTCTAGGAGCACGCGAGGGCGGGAGGGAAAGAGGCGGAGGGATGACAAAACGCGCGCGGCCGGGTGAGCTACGGCCTCCCATGCATTAAGCCGGCCCGGAACGTCCGGTGCGCCGCCCCCTATATGACGCTCCAGATAGCCGCCTATTTATAGATGGCGCGCGATAGCTTTGTTCTCCGGTCGAGTGGCCGCCCATTCGTTCTGCGGCTGCGGGACGGGTTATTTGTCGCGAGCGGGTGGCGTTGGCGGATTGGGCGGGGGTTTTCGGCGGCGCCGGCGCGACGTGGCTAACGAGAGAGCTCGGTTTTTGCGCCACTCTCGCGGGCGCTTTCCGCTGCTGGAGGACGATCTTTTCTAAACAAGTTATTAATCTTAAGTATGAAGGATTTTTCTCTCCCTCGCAGCGTCGCCCGCTTGATTGTTTTTAGCGGTCGTTGAAAGGTATGGATCGAGATGCATTATGCAACCCGCAGAGCATCTCATTTTCACGGGTTGCGTCGTGGAGACTCGTTTACTACGTGCATATACAAGGGACTGTCACAAAAGAATGCATCCTATTTTTTCTACCTAAAATTAGGTAAAGTTAGAAATTTGAATTTGGCACTATTCCCCCCAAACCGTACTCTACAATCCACCGGACTAGTAGCTTTCTGCGTCAACATGTGACAGCGCAGCAGTCGTTTGAGAAATGCCCGACATTGATGTTCTTAGGAGGCAGTGTGATTTACTTTTTTAATGCAGGTGAAATGTGACAGATGAATTGTCTCATTTTCTTATTTGTTACAAAGAGGAACCCATCGTCTAACGATGCTGGCTTCCACTGCTGCATCACCGTAAACATTTTTCAGTCTTTCCAGAATTCGAACGGTCTTTTCCCCTTCTGCGTTCAAGAATTCAGTCGCACAATGCGGTCTCTTACAATCATGTCCGTCAGCCATTTTCAAGCGACTGCTGTACTGCCACATTTCGACGCAGAAAGTTATTACTGCGGTGGATTGTAGGAGGTTTGAAGAATAGTGCCAAATTGAAATTTGTCACGACTTATTTTAATGAGGTATAAAACCTAAGTTCTTTCCATAAAAAGGCATAAATGTCATTGTGATGTACCCTTCTAATTTTACAAAAATTACAAGTGTGTTTTTCAAGTACTGGCGTTATAATATTATGTAACTCTCAAATAACGCGGGAAAGTATGTGCTGTATTAGCATAACTTTAACAATAGTTTATCAATGCGCCTGCAATGCTTTTCTTAAGCGTGTTCAGTTGAGTGTTTTATTGCTAGTTTTTTTTATTTCTAAAGACGTATTTAATGTGGGCTGCAGAGGCGAAGGCAAAGGGAACTAAGCAATCTTCGTTGCTTCGGCTCGATATTGGTCTAGTATTTGTCAGCAGTTCAAACTTCTCCGTTTGTTTTCATTGGTCTTTCGTGAAATTCACTGTTTCGAGAATTAACAGAGTGACTTAAGTCAATGTTTTGCCGCACTTCTGTTCAATTTCTGAGGATCTGTTACTTCGACCTCGATGAAAATACGACCGCAAACGCTTTGAAGGTGTTACACTAAGTTAGTGTGTTTGGACACATTAATAAATCATGTAAGTAAAGAGACGCTGGCATTCAAAGCACATACAGAGCGTTGGCTTAACGTGAGGGCGCCGACTATTACGCGGTATCATGAGTTAATGTCCTCCATACATAGGCTTCCTCCCTTGATGCGACCGGCCGGTGAGTAAGTTTGCGCCCATTCTGCCGCTGCTGAGTCGCAACAGATCATACTAAATTCCCAATCTACTAACAGATGGTTTTTGATTTCGAAGGGCCTCAAATAGCTAATTATATGTCGTTGACCGCTGTTTAAAAGCCATGTAATTTGAGGTGGGCCACATTTAACACCCAATTGTCGTTGCTTTTTTTTTAAATTATTATTTTAGTATTACATGAATACGCGAGATGTCGGACAAGACCTGTCTGTTCACATCACGCTAGACGCAGTCGAATCCAATCGTCCGAATGGGTCGGCTGGGTAGGGCGAGTGGCAGGCGACGGCCCCGAGAGCTGTCCGTGCTGCTCCGGGGAGACTCGGCCCCTGGGAGTGGAGTGGGGCGTTGCGGGGCGTCGGCGCGGACAGGCGGCATGACATGCGGCGCCAGCAGCAGCCACCTTGCGCGCCCCGCCCCCGCCCGTGCTAATTGAGGGGCGTCACCGCCTGTTGCGCCTACGCGCGAGGGGCGCGGGGGAAAGGGGTGGCGTGCAAAACCAGAGCGTACGGGAAAATTAGGGCTGCCCGCTGATGGGGTTGCGGATTAGTTTCAATGGAATTCTCATCAACGGTGAGCAATATTTTTTTATTTTTTTTTATAAGTTGTCAGTTGATCAGTCGCTCATACGTTCATCAACTCAGAATCAACTCTGTTTTTTCTCGTAGTTTTGTAATATTTGGTTTAGAGGGTGTGTAAGTGTCTTATTGTATCATTTCTTTCTTTTTTTGTTTTATCGTCAGAGATGGGAGAGACTGAAACTTTGGAGAAGGACAGGTTCTGTGAAAACTATCTTCGAAGGTTCCTCTAACCTGCACTACGGAGTCTTTATTAATCTTTCATAGAGAGGTTTTGATTTTTGGGTGCTATTATGTTCTTGCTGTTTCTCTGGTAGCTGTGTTTCCTTTCTGTGTGTAATAAGGTCTACAATTTCTGTGTAGTAACGGGAAAACAATGTATTTTCGTGGAAACGTCTCTCGGCTGTATCTTAAGCCTGGCGTTGAGCCTGGGATTGAGCAACTGAAACTTGAGATTTCAAAGCGTGTTAGGCAAACTACACAGTCCATTAGGCAAACACAGTTCACTGGATCCGGTTGATTCGGCAGAATCCAGCGGGGACAACCTCGGCAGAGGGACAGCGGCGTGGAAGCGATGCGCCGTCGGCCGCGCGCGAGGACGGTGACGAGGAGGATATGTAGCGGCCGTGACAGGGCACAATCACCATCGATTGGGACGTCATGTAGGCACTCCGGTGGATGGAGGCTGCGCCACGTTGATGGGGCTCGTGAATATAAGCGGGGGATCTGAAGCAACTGCGGCGGTGGGTGGTTTGGACGTTTATGAGCCTGTAGCTGAATGTATGCGAGTGCAAATCATCTCATTTAATTAGTACTAATGAATGGAATGACATGCAAATAGAGCGGGAAGATGGTTTCACCGCAGACACCAGCATGAATGTCAGTCACACGACCCAGATGGCACTGGGCAGTGTTGAGCCAGTCCAAATCACCAGACGTACGGAGTTTGAGACACGACCGCAGCTCGCGTTACGCGGCAGGGCAGGATTCTGACGACGTTTCACCTGCCAAAACTACCGAGTCCCGCACCCTTCTGGAGCAACTACGTGCGTGACTGGCGACAGCGTGCATGTCTGGTGCGGCGTAACAAGTTCGCGGGCAACGTGCAACAGTTGTGCGGGGGCGGCGGCTGCGCGGCGCGTAATTGTGCTCGCCACCGGGTGGGAGGGGGGGGGGGCTGGGCGCGCGCGTGCCACGCCTCCTTGATGGGCCGGGCCGCCCCCGATGGGGCCGACTGCCGCCCGCCCGCCTAGAACCGGCCTTTCGGGTGTTCTTTTGTACGCGGAACGGTTGGCGCTGCCAGATTCATCGAGTCTGCTTCTTGGAAGAGCGAAATTAGTTTCATTGTGTCATGTTTTTTATTGCGTATTGTCGTGTGAATTATAATTTTTGTCTCGGGAATACCCAAGTGAAAGTTCTAAGAAATGATATATTAATACATTTTTGTCAAATTCCGTTAATTCTTCAATATAATTTTTTTCTTTTACTCTATCTACTTCGCTTCTCCCTCAAATACGTTCTACCTACGCTCTCTTTGTAATTTTTACTTTGACTAAAAGAAGTGCTGAAGATAATAGCACAATATCCTAAATTCAAGTTCTTGAAATATATTTCGTGGAATTTTTACAATAAATAGTTAATAATATTAATCTACGACCATGAGAAATTCGACATTCCACTGCTGTGATGAATCCGATACAGTCCGTGGAAATGAAGTAAAAGCTGCACCAAAAAAATTAAATTAGTTTTGCATTGCGAAAAAAAAAACATGTAATTCACACGTTCTATATTTTAAATAATAGCTTGGCAACTTTCTATTTATTATCGTTTGTGAATGAAAGAATTTTACTTTCGTATTTTACTTTGCGCGCGCACGCGTTGAATTGTTTCGTGGTGCATCTTTCATTATGATTCAAGTACCTGGGTATGCTTACCCTGCAGTGGTGAATGCTTTTGATGTGACCGTGCTGCTGACATCATGTGGATGAAAACGGAATAATGGAACAGAGGTGGGGGCAACGTAAGTCCTCCGAGAAAACGTGTCGGAAATTCTCTCTTCGCCATAAAAGGTCGACCCGGATTTGAACCCGGGTTGCCCGAGATGGATAGCTAACGCAATGGGCGTTATTCTACTGGTCTCGCCACTATCCTTGATGGTCGACATTCATTTGTCCTTGGCGATCTGTCTAGCGTATAATTGAGAGGGATCACGTCTTTTGCATCGAGAAGAGTTTGATACGCCGTTCGTTAAAATTCATCTCGAACTCGCAGGACGAGACGAGACTTTTAGCGATCCGCCTCGTTCTTCTTTTTTTATTTTTTTTTCCTTCTACGCTGGCGCCCCGCTGCGATATTATTTCTGCGAAATTCGCGCACTTAAATTCAACGGCGCTTCTCCGCAGCTCCACGACTTTTGGAGTAAAGCTGTCAGACAACTTTCGGTAATTAATGCGAGTTCTAGTATTTAATTATAAGCATCTGGTTGCTCGGCCGCCGCCGCCGCCGGGGAACGAGCCGTCCCGCCGCTCGCGCGCCTACGTGCTCAACTTCGTGCGAATGAGCTCTCCCTGCCGATCCGTCTGTCCGAACACCGCTCGCGAATCCATAGAAAAGTTCGCTGTGTGATGGACGATCGTTATGTCGTGTAATTTTTGGCTGTGCTTTATATGTAGTGAGCGTTGATGGGGTATTAAATGACTGTTTTTGACTGGTTTATTAATATTTTAAACTTTTTATTTGAGTGCTCTTTTCTTTAATGGCATAAACTGATAACCGCAGTTATACATAGTATCAGTGGGGTGTTTACTTGTTTTGAAAATGAATATCCTATAGAATCGTGTTTAAAGCATTCAACGTATTCGCACACAGCGTTACGTTCATCTCCAACGGTCAATAATTCATAGAGATATTGGGTATCCTAATATAGCACCATGGGCATTTGTTATAATCATAATAGTGTATTTATCTGGAATGAGCCAACAGTTTTCCATCAGCTCTCGTCTATTAAATACGCCGAGAGGTTGCATAGTTATTGTGACTAGGATGCGCAGAGATGGAATGAACGCAAATAGAAGTAGGTTTCATGAAAACGAGTGTTTCTGGTGAAAGAATGGAATGTAATTTTGTTTGCCTCAATTATCGCATAGAACAACGAGAGCTGAAACCTCATTTTTCAGACTAAAATGCCTGGGCGCTAGGCGCGGCTGCATACGTATCTCCCGGTCGTCAAGCGGCGGGGTATCCGCAAAGCGCGAAGATTCCACGAACGCGTCCCCTCTCGCCTTGAGCGCGAGCGGCTCCCGCGCTGTGTGGCGTGGCCGCGCGGCGCCGCGGAGGGAGTTGTCGCGCTCGTCCCAAGGGCAGCGCGGGCCCCGCCACGCCACGCCACGCCCACACGCACCCACGCCCTCGTCACCGCCAGGGGGCGGTCCGTTTCCCGCGCACCCGGAAAAAAAGCGTACGTGGCGGCCGCTCGGGATAACGAGTCGGGCGAAAGCGGCGCTCGAGCGGCAGGCTCGCTTCGCATTCAGCCCCCGGCCTTTCGCGGATGCGTTTGGGTGGCGCCCGCGCGATTTCGCGCTTGGCGGGTCGCGGCTGTAGAGCTCCGATACGACGTGCTTCGAAACGCCGCGAGAAGGAATTGTGCGAATGGCGAAGTCTTTAATGTAGCTGTGAGGGGCGCCGTTTGATCTAGGCGACGGAAACGATGGCAAACGATTTTTTTTTTTTTCGTCGTCTAAGAAAGAATATATTCTTGATATTCGGAGAATTGTTAGTCGTACTGAACGGGTGTCTTTCCACTGGTATAATTGTGTGTTTTTGATCTTTTTTAACGGTCTGGATCCATTTGGTTTCTTATTGTCGGAGAATGCCCGAGCGCTTTGAACTCGCAAAGGGCGGAGTCTGCAAACGGGCGCCGTTTCAATCAGCAACACGCGCTCGCCCTCCCGTCGGCGCCCGGCGGAGCGGCCGTTCCCGCGAGCATCGGCGTGAACCTGGCGCCGGGGGAGGGCGGGCGCGCCGGGGCTGTTTGCCGCCCAGAGTGCTCTGATAAATGGCGCCCTCGGGGGGAGCGGGCGGAGGGGGGAGGCCGCCACGGGTACCCTGCCGATGCTCTGACGGATTTCGGCGCGCCGCCGCGCGGCCAGGAGCCGCATTGTTGTTCTCCGCGCCCAGGCGCAGTGGGGCGAAATGACATCGCTATTGTTTCCGCGATATCCAACCATTCATTTGCAACGAAAGGAACATGAAATAATTTCCAATAATTTCGAACATGAAAGTTTTGTGTTAAGAAACTGACTAATATTCCGTGTTTTAATTAAATTATTGTTCTTTTCACCGATGATTTCCCCTTAGAACGTTTTATTTCATCTGGCGTGTAACATATTTACCAAAAATAAAGTAGGTAGAGCATGTTACAAAACGTTATTTGCTTGTTTACCATGTGTTTCTATGTAAATCATGAAGAGGTTTTGTCTTTATTTATGCGAACTTGAAACCAACATGACTTGAAAATGATCAGACTGCACACCAGAACAGCAATGTTTCACCATTAAGAATTCACAACTACGTCTCAAAAGCATTCATTATTTCATTTTTCTTTTTAATTAAAACTACTTATTTTTCTAAAAACACATCTTTTTTATTGCTTAATTTTTGTTATGGCGGCCCTTTGGCTCATTGGGACGCAGTGTGCGAGGACGACGGGGCGCGTGCCGCGGGGTGTGCGCGATAGCGCGGCGGCGGCACACCGCCCGCCGGCGCGCGACGCGACGCGACGCGGCGCGGCGCGGCGCTGCCTTTTGTGCGGGCCGTCCACGTCGGAGGGCGGCGGTGTCGGCAATAAATCGTACTTCCAGCCGGCCGGGCCTCTAACGTCGAGCTGCTTTTCCGACGGCTATTCTCTCGCGCCGGCGTCTCTCGTGCCGTTGACTCGGCCCGCGCGCCGTAAATAAGAGAGGGACGGAGATTTATTCGATTGTAATAGACTGGTGTTGACTAACGCGAATTTGCGAACGGGACAATGCATATTTGTCGAGTTCGTGCTTTCGGAAGCACTCGGATATTCACGCACTTGCCTCGTTAAATGGGTTGTCTCCTGGAATTGAGATAATTCTCTCTCGACTTTATTGACTTTATTCACGCCTGTCTTCACGAGTGCAAACGCAGAAAGTCTCCCAACGACGATTCATAAAATGAACGTCATAATATATTATCCCCTTTATGTATAATATAGTTCTATACAGATATGTTTACAATTTTAATACATAAGTGAAAATTCGCTCGTTTTTAATTATTTCAAAGTGGTCCTCTCTGCGTATTTGGTCTGAGCTTCTCTTGCAGTTGTTGTTAACGCAGCAACGCCGCCGAAACACATAGGAAGTGCGTCGAGCGTGTCTTCACCCGGTCTTGGCGCAGTTGCGCGCGCCCGCCCGCCCACGGGCTGTTTGTGGAGGACGTCCGCCCTCGCGGCGCTGCCCCAGTTCGTCCTAAGTCAAGCCGCGCGGCGGCGGCGGCGGCGGCGGCGCCGGCGGGCGAGGCGCCAAGGCGAAAGCCAGCCAGACGCCGTGCCGCGCCACTCTACCCCGCCCCCGCACCACAGTACGTCTCGCTCCGCGCCACGCATCGCTCCACCCCACCCCGCACGTCCACGCCCCGCTCCATCACACAATTCTCCATCCCATCATGCCCCGCTCCACCCCACCCCGCTCGCCAAGCCCCGCACCACCAGGCCCCGCACCATAACGCTCCGTTCCACCACTCCCCGCTCCACTGCACCAACCACCACTACCAACACGCCCCGTTCCATCACACTCTCGCTCCACCCCACCTCCCACCTGCGACCCCCACTCATCTCGGCTTTTCAGTCCCGCTGCGTCCCTCCCCTTCCCATTTCGCCCCGCCCACACCTCGTCCGCTCCGTGTTTGCACGACTCCAACTCGCCCGCTGCGGCGCCCCAGGCAGCTCTCGCGATCGCCAAACATCTTCCGTCTCCCGGCGCTGTCAGCCTGTCTTGGGGCCTCCTCGGCGGCGGACGGCGCTCGCCTGAGACGTTCTCCGAGGAGTAGGCGCTGATCCGACGACGCACTATTTGCCGAACACACTGGCAACCGCATCGCCTGTCCGACAACGCTCTATTCACGCTGTTTGCAGAATCTTTGGGAAGATCATATTGGGGGTTCAAGTTCAAATTGTGTCTCGTTTGTTGGTTTTCTGGAACATTTTCTTCTTAAGCGTTGTAAGTCACTGCTATTTCGCAATTTTCGTTTCTGTTGTATTATAATTTCTATTGTGTGCGTACGTATAAATTCTACTGAATATTTTACTTCTCAATCGCCTAGATGGATTGAATGGGAGTAAATGCGATGTTTTGAGATACAACTCCGTTGACTGACTTATCATCTGACGTATATTCCTCAGACCTCTTCCGCGTTACTTGGCAAGTCCACCGTACCTCGCTCTTCTTGCGTAGTCTTTGCAGCCGCCTTTTCTCCCCCCACGAGCACCCTTCTTCGCACGCCGCCTTCTCCGTTCCGCCCACGCGCGCGTCCCCCGGGGACGCGCCGCCGCTGCTGCCTAACGAGATGACCTCTGACCTTCCCGGGCGGGGTTGCGCGGAGCGGTGCTGTGCGGTGCGTCCCCGTGGCCCCGCCCCGCCCCCGCGCCCGCTCCCCTCGCGTGCCTCAATATGCGTGCGCTTCTGGGGGCCGCCCTTTTTCTAAAGGCCCATTGTGCGGCGACGCGATTTGGAAGCACGGTGCGGCGCGGCGCGGCGCGGCGCGACCGAGACCCCGGCGCCCCGTTGGCTGTATTGCAGCCCCGGCGCCCCCACCCCACCCCCCACCCCCGTGTATTCTTTGCGGTTGGAGCAGCGGGCGGAGTCAGGTGCGGCGCGGCGCGGAAAGGTTCCCGACTTCGCCCGTGAGTTATTGCTCGCCTTAATCACGGGAAATAGTTTTATTGCAGACTGAGCGGGATTGATTGACTCCATCCGATTTGTCATTTCTTATCACTGATTCAGTTCCGTATGTTTTTTTGTTGTTCCAACATTTTGGCTTTCAAAAATTTCATCGAATCTATTAATAGACTTTTTTTTCATTTTGGTCGAAGTATATTTTGTATGCCTATACTTTCTTCACCAGCGATTCTGTATAATCGTTGATTTGATTGGTACCCTCGTATTTGTTCCTTTTGAACAGCTCATAAATACGCGAAATGAACGACCATGTTTGTATGTCTCTTCTTCTCTCCCTATACATTATATTTATATAATGGCGCTTTCAGCTCCAAGTGGTATGACAGCTACGATGATTAAAAATCATCACGAACGTATTCGGTTCACGTAACGCATCAATTAACTTGTAGAAGGCAGTTTTCCGGACGAGCAGTTACGTTGCTGTGTTATAAATGTAACTTGTTGAAACGAATCTTCCACAACTTAATTCATTCCAACAATAGTTCCTTTTGAATTTCGAAACCACTGTACTTTATCATGAAGTCTATTTTTAACCAGTGTTCAGTATGTGATTCTATGTCTTTGAGACGTAATACAGATATGTGGTGAATTGCTCTGCCGTTTCTCGTCGATTGGAATCCGGGAGTAATCAGCCTCTATCGCTCAGTGGAATTGCGATCGACGGGCACGAGATGACTAGTTCGTCGGGTTCGCCTCGCATGCGCGCGCGGGCGGCGCGGCGTCCCTTGCTCTGGCAGAGGCGCTGCGCCGGGAACATTCGGGGCGCTTCCCAATTCGCGTCGATTAGTTCTGCGCAACTTCGCGAGTTTGCGGTTTCCTCCGCCGGAAGACTGCGCGGGAGGTGGGATCTACATTGCATTACGAAAATAACTCGCCCTTGACTGAAGTTCGCGCGGGGTTTCCGAATTGTACTGTGTACATGCATTAGTAACGCTTCTTCCCTATGCACTTGGTCTTCAAAATGTATAGCGTGCGAACCGGCGAACTGCTGTGTTTAAGTAGCTGTTGGTGAGGTAGAAATAAGGAAATTGCGCGAGGTATAATTTCTTCCTCGAAGATAACGGCGGTTATTAATAGAAATGGATGTGCGCGTTCCTCAGAACGAGATCATGAATTGTTCAACAACGTGGGAGAAGGAAAATGAGGAGGAGGGTGCAAGATAGGAAACGGAGGAAAGGGGATAAAACGAGTGAGAGCTAGAGTTTACTTGTGAGAAAAATTAAACTTGCTTCCATCGCTTCATGAATATTCCTTATTCCTAGTATTATAGGTATTGGCATTAAGTTAAGAAATTGAATTTCTTGAAATGTCAAGATTGTCAGTCTTATACTGAATTCTAAGGAAGTAAACAAGGGGGCTGAGGTAATTCTCTTTCCTCGTCAAGTAATGGACTCTTTTCGTCTGTTATTTCGTTTGGCCTCAAAGTAAGATTGAAATAATTTATAATAGTTTAATCGATTAACATCCTTCTGATTTTTAAAAATAGATTTCACGTTCTACGTTCTTTGCGTTCCTTCGAATAATTTCACTACGAACATCAGAGATCCATGTTATCCACCCATCTACAAGAAGCTACATCGCATAACCCTGCACCCGAGCGAATATCCTTTCCCTGCGCCCTCCTCTTGCTCCCCCCCCCCCCTCCCCTCGAGTGAATTAGGCTTCCGCGAGACGCACGTGACGACGAACGGGGCGGCGGTGGCGCTGGCGGCGAGTCGGAGGTCGCCGGAGGCTCGTTAGGGCTTTCCATCATGGCGCGCCGCTCTCGCACTTCCCGCCCCCGCCCCGCCCCTCCCCGCCCCGCCCCGCGCCCCGCCCCCGCGGAGCGAACGCGCCCAGCATTCCGCCATTGCCGCGCGCCTCCGCGGAAACCTCGCCCGCCGCCCCGCGCCGGCGGAATGCGATGCTGGTGCTGGTCTGGAGCTGCCGCCGCCGCCGCCGCCGCCGCCGCCGCCGCCGCCGCCGCCGCTGGCCGCCGCTGGCCGCTGGGGTCACGGCGCGGCCGGGCCTCGACCGCCTGGTCTACTTGCGGCTGCGGCGCAACTGGGCGAGGTAGTCAACGGTTGGAGAATCGTGGGTGATCTGAGAGACGTCAAGATGTGGCGTTGGGTTTTCTTGGGAACACTTGTTTTTATTTTATATCATTTTTTTCTTCTATGTAGTGCAGTACAGTGCAGTTTTCTTTCCGTAGGATCATGCAATTCTTTCACTAAATCTTTTGACTAATAAACAGTAATTGATTGAATAGTTAATTCCACTTTAAATTCGAAACAGTGAATTGAGATACCAGATATCCTCTTTTAAGCCTTTAATTAAGAAAAGCAGTGCAATATAATACATGAATTGCATAGTATAATGTTATAAATGAGAATAGATTTCCGTAACCATTTCGAAAAACAATATTACTAAAATCCATTATCTTCGAAATTTCTATCTACTCTCCGACATCTCGGTGCTTGTCGCAACTCCGAAATTCGCAGCACCTCGCGGACAAGCAAGCCATCTCGCGGCGGAGAGTGTGCGGGCGGAAACCGCCCCGAAATCCGGCACTCGCGCTGCGGTTTCCCGGGCCCTTAATCTCCCCGCGAACTTCGCAGCGGCGCCCGCGCCGCCCTCCGCGGCTCGCCCCGATGCTCCAAACACTGCCTGCCCTCCCCTCCCCTCCCCTCCCCACCCCCGCCCAACATCACGCCACGTCTATCGACATCCGCCAACTACTTGCCGTCGTGTTTACCTCTCAGCTCTTCAGCACATCCGCGCAGTTCGACGTGGAGCGTTGTCGCCTCTTACTCTGTACGTCCGTTTTCTAGCCTACACCCTTCGCTTCCCTGGCTCCACAACGGTCATTTCCTCTGCCAATGTGGCGTTCGCGTGCCCGCACTCGGCCGTCGCCTCGCCATGCACTCGCCTGTCTGCCGCCCTGTCACCGCGTGGCGGGAAGGAGCCGAGGAAGGGTGGGTGGGGTAGAGGGGCCGGGCGCCGGTGACGTCACCGCGGTATCGAGCCGCAGGTGGGGCGGCGGGGGCGGCGGCGGCGGCTCTCGTCGCGTCAAGGGCCCGTGAGAGCCTGCGGCCCCGGCGACCCGGCCGCCGCCCGCCCGCGCGCCCGCCCTGCGGCAGCACGCACCGCCTCCCTCGCGGAGAGCGCTTCTCGACCGCGATCGGCCGCGACGTGCCGCCGCGCCCGTGAAGTTGATGGGATTCGCTGCGTCCCGCGCCGGGGCAGAGATTTCGTGTTCCAGGCCGTTTGATTTGGGGGCAATGCGAACCACTTCGGAGATCGATCCTTGGAGATAGGGTCGCGAGACTTTATAACTGAATTAACATATACTTGACGTAATTTAAAAAAATATTACAATGAAGAAATAAACACAACAAGTAAAAATAGAAGATGTATGAATATGTACTTAAGATTTTTACGATTGATGGTGATGAAGTATATACTTGCGCAACTTGTGTAATGGATATTGTTCTCCTTACAACGCAAAAATAAAAATCATTGCAAGGACATTTAGTAATCATTTTCTTCAATAAATGATGTGATGCATAAATATAATTGTGCTGTTGAATTATTCGTACATTTCTTGATTCATTTTAATAGCTATCTGTATAGGTAGTAATGGAATTTATTTCTGAGCCCCTTCTGTTTCGTTACGTGCACACCGAAGAAACAGAGAAACCGAGCTGCGGACAACGGCCGTTTCAAAGCAATTTTGAACTTAATTTAACTTAGCACTGATCTCCTGACGGTTTCAAGTGGTAGAAACTTCTGTTGTTACCTTAATGAATTGAATTACGCCGAGCAAATGCACAGCTGCTTCTGACTGCTTTTTGAGCCTTTTGTGATAAAAAGTGAAAACGTTTTACTGGCTCCCTCACACGAACAATGCAGCTGTATGAATTTATTTTCTACGTTTTGAGAATTATTTCCGTCTGTGATGGTTCTGATAGAAATTATTTGTTACGTTTTAATTATACAGCTTAAAGGTCAATGAGTTATTGTAGATACTGGTGTAGGAAACGGCAGTTCAACGTCGTTATTACCACCTTGATATTCGCGATGTTTTCAAAATTGTTCACGACCTCAAAATATTTTTATTGCGTATATCGTGTGTTGCGCTTCTCTAAATGAATGTAACGGATGTAAATATAGAGGTTTAATACCGAATAAGAACTTCGATAATATCGCCTAAAGTATAGACGATGAATAAGTTTTTTTTATTAAAACATGTAGCCTTTCAGTCAACATTAATAAGCACGCAAATGGAATGAATTCTGCGTTTGGCTCGCCCCGGTAATCCCCGAGAATATATATCAACCCGGCGATTGAATCGAGGGCTTCCTGCGTAAGCCGCGCTGCGACGTCGGGACGAGTAGCGCAGGAAGGCCTGGGGAGGGCCGTAGCCCCGCCCTCCCAATTAATTTCGATGATATTAAAAACGCCCTCCGGCGGCTGCCGTAATCCGGACGGCGTCCAAGTTGCGCGGACTCGGAGGCGCGCCCTTCGTACCCTGCCGCAGCTAAGCGCCTTAGGTCTATGGCCCCGCCGCCGCCGCCGCCCGTCGTTTCTCTGTCGTTCCGGAGGATGATAGGCGAGCGAAGCCGAAGGACGCGGAGAAATGGAGAGGAGGATTGAGCGGTTTATAAATCAAAATCGGTCCGGGGTTAGTGGTGGAGCTTGAACGGAAGACGGATGGGAAGAATCGGATTGTGAAGTGACGGATGAGTAAGGATATGAGAAGTGGCTGAGGGAAGGTCGCAATCTGGTGCGTAACGCGTGTGAGTCGTGGACGCAAGTAGTCTGAAGGGTGAAAGCCTGAATACGAAAAGCGGACAGAGGGCGGGATCGCGATCATTTGGAGAGTTGACGGATCACGCGGGATCATTCCAGGCAACAACAAAAAAAAGCGACGAGCGTGACAGACAGGCGTGTAGGGTGATTCATGGGATTAATGAAAGTACTGAAGGGAGAGAGAGAGAGAGAGAGAGAGAGAGAGAGAGAGAGAGAGAGAGAGAGAGAGAGAGAGATGAAAAAACAACTCGTGGCTGGCGCAATAGGAAGGACGGAGCAAGGGCAGTGCAATCAGCGAACGAGTGTGGCTTACGCACGGTGGCACGCAGGTGTCTGCGTGAAGGCAGGCGCCTTCCTCCTCGTGAGCGCGGGAGCTGAGGAAGAGCGACGGGCATCGTCAATGAACGCGTGCCTGTTGCTGCTGCAGCGCAGGCGGCTGGCGTGGGAAGAGAGGGGCGGGGCGACGTGAGCTTATAACGCACCAGTCGCGCACTTGCGACTCATGAGGGAACCTCGGACTATACAAATTCTCAAGGGGCCTGTGGTGTGCCTGTGTTGACGTCTTACCCGCTTCACACACGCTTCTTGCCCTAAATAACGTAATAAATTATTGGCGAGTCGTGAAGTGCAGAGAGCAGGATATTCGAGCCCGTGTACTATGACTATGCCTGGAAGGTATGTAAAGTGGCGCGATAATTGTCTTGATCTTTATCGTATAAACCCGCTACCGAGTGATATTATCTCTCGTGTAGAAGTCATAAACTTGGTGTTTTTGTCATGTTTTCATTTATTACAAGAAACGAATAGAATTCTACAAAACCTGTTTTCTCATTCTCAAGTAATTTCCGGGAATTCAGTTCCTAGATTTTGTCGTGCAGCATTGTTTTTTTACCAAATCCTCTCCATTTTTGAATTACATTGACAGTCTTTTCAGAAAAACGACGTGCACTCTCAGCGCTTGTCACATCAGTGAATGGAAAGGAAGTCCGATATTCCATCACGTGTACCAAGTCCTTCAGCAAGAAACGCTGAGTTGAGCTGAAATGTAATATGTACGCAACTCTCGCTGAAGATAGGAAGTTTCTTCCAGCAACTTTGCAGAGGAAACACACCTCTAGAGACTCGTACAAGTTTCTCTGCGTGTATCGAGTCCAATTACGCAAGGCGGAAACAAGGGAAGGCGAGGAAACAATTAGTCTGTCAGGCGCGTCCGTGGACGTCCACGACACGAGGATCGTGGATAGACCGCCGCGTCGGAGCGGCCTAGCCGGGATTAGCGGAGGGCCTCCCGGGGAAATTTGATCGAAATCTGCCTCGTGTTTTAAGAGCTGCGGCCGCTTCTTGCGGGAGTCGCGGGCTGCGCGGAGCGAAATATGGCGGGCGCGTGCCCTGGGTTCGTCGAGAGGTCGCGCGCCGGCCGCCGTCCAACGACCGTCGCTCGCCCTGGGGACTCGCCCGAGATAGCACGAGGCAGTGGACACCACTGTAATGTGCTTCTGCTGGTGGCACGGGATTTCTGTGCAGTTCGATACACAAAATGTACTGTCGAGAAACCACTACTACTATTTGTCATAAAATGCCATGACCGTATTCGTATTATAGCATGAAGAAATTTGTATGCGGTGAGAATAATATTTGCCGACCACCAGACTGCACCGATTGCGGAAACCACAACTGTTGTATTTAGACTGTAACAAAAAGGACGGTAAACCAGCATGTTTATGATAGTTGTGGCAAACCCTGAACTTGAAGTGTCGTTAAATAATGTTTTAACCGTTTCATATGTTTCACAAAAATTGTATTTTGTTGGAAATGCGCTTTTAGGTACAGATTTTATGCCAGTAAATAATATTTGTAATAATAATAATAATAATAATAATAATAATAGTAATAATAATAATAATAATAGTAATAATAATAATAATAATAATAATATTTATTTTCACATTTACGCTAAGTATGGAAGTTTTTAAATGTGAAATATTTGAAACAAATAGCAGCTACTGAGGTACTTATTTTGTATACTCTGGTTCGCGGGATGAACACATAGAAGTACATTCCTTGTACATTTCTTTCGATGCTTCATGCTGATCAGGGTCACAGATATATTTGTTGTATGTAATGCGTGTTTTTAACAAAATAGATTACAAAATGGGTGCGGTAGTTAACGATACAACACGCACACAGGTTGTTTTTTTTAGCAACGCTGAAATATTTTGTTTCCGATCACGTAACAATTGTGCGCATACTAGTTTCGCATTGTGCCGCGGCACGGCCACCGCCGGCGGTGCTGCGGGTTGCGACGTCGCAGGGGCAGCGGTGGTCGCCGGCGCGGTCCGGGGTAATGCAATTTGTGACGTCATTTGCCGCTCGGCTGGCGGCCCCCGTGGGCACCGGCGCCAGCCGCGATGTTGCTGGCGCGTGTTGCGGGGGGGGGAGGCGCGAAAAGAAACGGGAGGGAAGCGCGGATTCGGCTTCCCGGCGCGTGTGCCGCCGCAAATGAAATTTAACGGTCAAGCGAACCGCGCCGAAAACAGGGTAATAATTCTTTGCGGACGCTCCCTCGCGCCCAGACGCCCCCTTCCCCCCTCCCCGCGTTTGCGGTCTACAAGCGCCCTGAGAGGCTGTGATGGGGCTCGCGTTGTGGAGTCTAGATTCGGTCTTTCCCGAATGCTCCTGATTTTAATTTGACGTGCGGATGCTTTATTGTATTGTATTGCGTTTTACCGAAGTATCTATTCACTAGTATTTCCTGTCATGTTGTGCGTTTACTTCATTCTCTTGCATATTGCTTGAAGTCAGAGAGAGATGGTGAATTTGAAGAAAAAAAAAATATTTTGCCGGTGTCTTCATTACGTACGTTTCGTAGCTAGAATTGCTTGTAGAACCACTGACACTCCATTCTCAAATTTCTCTGTTTCGGTTTCATCGGTGTTGTCTGACATCCAATGTTTCCTTTTGCGTCTCTTCGAAACACCACATAAAATTAGACTTTTATTGTAAAACAACGAAATTGGATGATGTTTGACGAGTATTTAATGAATTGAATAGTTTTTATCTTTATTAACTTTTATGCACTTACAAATGAAGTTCGCGCAGACTGTTTAACATTTGATGTGTGATAATTAGTACAATCGAAATCTAGCGTTGAGTAATGTGTGCATGGGGGTAGACGCTGAAATCAGGGTGGTCTAGTCGTTATCCCGCGAGTGCATTTTCGCGGTAATGAAGTTTATTGGATCTAATTGTCGCAAACAATGAAACCCGTCGCGTGAAAGCACAGTATCATCTATCTTCATTAGCACAAATTAGCCGAGATATACCGACCACCATTGCACCAGTGACCCTTTTTCTGAAATGTGTTAATTTCAGCGATAAAAACACTTTTGCGAATTTCGGACAATGTTTAACAAAGGCTAATCTTACGACTTATATTGGATGCATTTCCCTCGCCGCGAAGGGCCTCTACAGTTCAAGGGGTCAGCAAAAAATCGCATAATCCGAAGGCTTATTAAACGTAATGTTTTTATCTTATTGCAATTTCATTTCTGATATTTTATTGAGTTTCGTTTTCGTTACTCGTTCGTCCTGTTGGGGTTAGAATGGTTGCTTCTTTGCTTTTTTCAGAAAATGTCGTTTTCTTCTTGTCCTTCGTTTCGCAAAGCCCCGTTGACATTGTTATAGCATACGTAAAGACTTTCGCAAGGAACCGTTATTTTATGGTCGTGTAAAATGATAAATTGACCAAGGGCATAATTTTGACTACTTCGAATAATACTATGCGTGTGCTGAAACTACACGTGTGCTGAAAAGTACGTGCTCTGGTGACCTTTCGCACAGACTATTCGTGGCTATTCAAAACATCACTGCTGCCTCACTCAATGCCCTGCCCCCGTTGACTCCAATGCTACAGAAATTGGGCATGTCGCGCGCTCCGCTCGCAACCAAAAGACGGGCGAATTCCAGTGTCATTGCGTGCACGCAGGTCGTCCGCCGCGGGTTTCCTTTATTTTATTTCATTTGCCCGCGGGAGTCTATTGTCTCTGGGCGGTCACAACGCCACGCGCCGAACCGATCGCCGCGGACGCTCGGAACGGCCGCGCGCGCGGGTCGTAACGCCCGCCGAGTGCTTTGTGGCGGCGACGTGCGCGCGCGATTTCGCACGGCGGGCGCGTATGCACAGGTGGGTGGGGAGCGGGTGACGGCTGGAGAGCGCGTAACGCGGGCCGTTACTCTGCGCGTTACGGCGCGTCGAACGGCGCCTCCCGGGCAGA
The DNA here is from genome assembly GCA_038098605.1 of Gryllus longicercus. Lineage (NCBI taxonomy): Eukaryota > Metazoa > Arthropoda > Insecta > Orthoptera > Gryllidae > Gryllus > Gryllus longicercus. The sequence continues at coordinate 3,673,113 of JAZDUA010000096.1, forward strand.
CAGGACGTCGAGAGCGGAGGGCGTGGCCGGAAGAGGCAAGCTGCCTATATGCGCGGGAAGGACAGTTGTTTCATGACGGGGGACCGACAAGAAAGGACGTTAACGGATGTGAGAAGGTGAAGTGGTGACTTCTTGCCGAAGTTGAATGTGTGTCTGGTCATGTGAGTGTAGGCAATTGGGACAAGTAGCTCGTCAAAACTTATGAAAACTGTCTATGGGGCACATTCCAAGTAAGATTAATGCTTCCTTAGTGGATTTTTATGTTTCATTATTTACGTGTATTCTGCTCGTTTAGCGGAGATGCTATAATACTTTATCTATCGTTCGTATACTTCTATAAACGTACATCTTTGTGAATGAGTATGGCAAATTACAGCAAAACGACTTACTGTGCGTTTTCTCGGAATAGTTTATTTTCTGTCGAATTTCTGTTTCGTACTCAGGTTCATCGTTCACAACCGATGTCGCGACGAGCCATAGTGCACGTGAATGAGCGGGGAGGGGGGGCAGCCGTGGGAGCGGGGGCCGTTGACACCAGGCATTACCCCCTCGCCGCCAAATGGCGAACGCGTGTTCGCGCGCGTCCGTCCGCCCGCCCGCCCGCTTTTGTCGCGCTCCGTCGCCGGCTAATCGCCGGAATAAAGTATGCCCCGAGAGCGTAAACCGTGCGCGTCCGCTTAAAATATTGGCGACGCGTCGAATCGGCACGTCGACGCGTCTACGCACGTTCGTTCGTTCGCTCGTTTGTTCGTTCGTTCGTTCGTTCGCTCGCTCGCGCGTGCGTGCACAGATCGTAAGGAAGAGGCACGGGTTGGGGAGGGGGGATCGGATGATAAACGTTTTATAGATATTTGCGAAGAGCATCGTATGTTACGCACGTAGTGCTCTCCCTTTTTTTGAAAGTATTTTTTTCTTGGTTTGTTTAAAAAAATACGTTTATATTATTGGTACCTTAAAACAGAGGGTAATTAATTATGTGGAATCTAAAATACGAGTATTTTATGCTTTGGATTTGATGATAAAGTATGAAATATTTCAAATTGTAAACATGAAGGGAATCTTCGCAGTATTGAAAATCTTTGTATTGGTGAAAGAAATTTCCGATGCTAATATAGTAAAAAGTCAGTTACCCAATGATGGGATAAGCAGGTGTATAACGGCATCGATGAGTTAACGAGGAATCAACTCTTCTCATCACAAAGAAAATCCTTTTGAGGAAAGAAAAAGTGCAATTTGATAAAATTGTGGCAGTGGATACCTATTAGATGCAACGAGGACCTACTGTTCCACGTAGGCCAGTGTGGTGTGCGCCTGTGCAGGCTGCCCTAGCGGCGGGGAGTGTGGGCCGCCGAAAATCGCGGTGGCCAGTTCGTTTCGAGCGTTTGTGCGGCTGGAAATAATGCGGTTTATTGGGGCTTGTTTCGTTCGGTGCATAATAGGAATTACAGGGGCAGCGGTCCAGGCTGCTCCGGGAATACCTCTAACGCTAGGCTGTGACAAGCGATAATAGAGGCAATGGACGGATGGGTTCGGTATTATGCTGCGGCGCAGTATAAGTGCGTGTATTTGACGATGAATGTTATGAGCAATTGCTTAGTACCTGTATCAGTATAATATCCACTTTGTGCATCGTATCATTCTGTACCCTGAGCGATTTTATGTGGAAGAATTCATTTCGTGATGACAGATTGCTTTAAAAGTGTAGCTTTTTCAATTTATATAATTTTCAATTTTTATTTTCCGAAATGTACCCTCGACAGACAATTGAGGTTTGCCGGGGCTTTACGGGGTCATTTCGCAATTTTACTTCTATTGCTGTTATTAACGAATCATTGTGTATATGTTCTACATTCTGAAAACTGTGTCGATTTTATGTGTGAAATGTTAACGATTTCAGTTTCCCATTTTCAGTCAATTTCGTAAATCTGCCTGACTTTTCTGATTCCATTTTCGTATGAATGAAATAATCTGACACATCAGGTTTAGTAAAATCGATACCATCGATCAGTGCACTAAATCAGCTCTGTGTACCTCTTCCGAGACGGATTCCAAACATGTTTGCCAGCAGAATCAGCGCCGCCCCTCGGGGGGGGGGGGTGTCTCCCAGCGAGACGCACAGAAGTTGGCCTGCCCTCGGGGCCTCTCCGCGCCGGAGTAAACTGAACTAACAAGGAATAGAATCGCTTCCCGGCATCCCCGAAGAACAAGGCCCCGTGCCAGCCGGTTGCCAGGGCGACGCCAGGCGGCGACGACGCGCCGCGACGGAGGCCGCGCGGGGGCTGTGGTGTTGATCGGGCGGGCGCGACGACGGGCACGTAGCCCCACGGGCGGGGCGGGGCAGGAAGGCATCGACATGCTGCCGCTGCATCCTTATCTTCTCCCCCCACCCCACCCTTCCCCTCCCCTCGTCTGTCCGCGAGCGCGCCCGCGCGGAGGTGCGCCGCCGTCCTCCAAATCCGCCTCGGATTCGGCAAACGTCGCGGACGAGATCTGCGTTCAGATGTCGTTGCTGCATTCGAAACACAGGGCGGGACGAGGGGGAAATGCCTCTCGAAACGGTGGTGTTGTCGCTGATGGCAGATTTGCTTCTAGAATGACGCTATTCTGATCGTCGTTGCAGAGCATTGGAAGGAAAACAAGTATCAGTGTGTGTGTGTGTGTGTTTGCGGGCATGGTAATTGCATATTCTCTGCGTGATGGGGCAATTATATCAGAGCTACTGACGTTTCTCTAATCACCACCCTTTTAAAGACTTGTGTATTGCAATTTACGTGCGTGGATCTTGGTGTAATGCTGCAAGAACTCTTACCAGCATTACTTGGTAGAGTTGTCAATGTTATTGAATAATTCTCGAAGATAGAAAAAAATGACAGGCTTAAAAATTGCGACTCAGCATTCTCTATCACAGTTGGGTTCGATTGTCCCCCAATAACATATTTGTTCCCAAATGAAACATTGGCAAAAATACCGTCACGAGTTCCTATTTCAGTCGCCTTTGGGGACGATTTGTAAAACTCGCGCTTTTACTACCTTTAAGTGGTTTCCAGAACAAGTGCACGTCCCGGAAGAAAGAGGAGAGCGTCGTTCTTGTTCTTGCCGTGCATTTCCCGTTGTCCCCAGGGGCGGGGAGTGGGGGAGTGGGTGGCTCTTATTGCTTGCCGCGCCGCATTCCTGCCTCGTCGCCGAACGCCTTTCTTTCCGGCGCCCTTCCTCGACGTCGCGCGTTATTGAGAGAGGTCTGGGCCCGCGCTCTCCCCTCCCCCCGCGCGCACGGCCGGCCGGCCGCCGTCAGCCTTGCGGCTTAGCTCATTTGCCTCTCTCAAAGGGATTGCCCTCATTTTCGGACGGAGATTGGCCACATCGTCAAGTTCCTAGTCGAGAAAGGCGTGTTGGAGAGGACGATGTGTGTCATATTTGGAGTTGCATCTTTTTTATTGCTACGCGGAGTCCCAAACTCGGGCACTAAAAGAGAGACGTTTGTCAATTGTTCGTAAAACCTTTTTCACGGCATGTGATTCACTCTTCCCGCGAAATGACATTCGCAAATGCGTTTCAGTTATGTAATTAAAACGTTGATTCATCTGCAAATTGCTTTAGTGCCGAATGCGCCGTCGGAAAGAACAAGCCCTTTCCATGGTACTTTTCCGCTGGAAATGGTCGTGTGCGTTCTCTGCGAAATTTCTCCCGCGGAATGAATCTCTTTTGAACAACTGGAATGAAGAGCAAACGGTAGCCACGTGCGGTAACGTGAATGGAATCATTTTATTCTTGTTATGAGTCCGAAAGAATTGAATCTGTTTCCAGTTCAAAAACTGAAAGGTGAGTGTGTGTTTTCTGTGAATGAATGTTTATAAGATACCTTTCGTCGAAGTTCAATCGCATCATAGTATATTTTCCGTATATTCTTATCATATCGACTGCAAATATAAGTTACCTGATTCAATGTCGAAAGGAAATGTTTCTCTGAAAATCTTTCGCTCCTTCTATCTAGATGTTTTACACAATGCGAGAAAATGGAATTGGTGCTCACATGTTCCGCAAATGGTTATGTTTTAACGAAGTCAAATATCATCTTGCTGGCTCAGGTGAATTGTATATAGATCTTCAATGTGTTCACCACATTTATTGAATGCACATGCAAATTGTTCGTGTCTGAGAGAAAAAAAAGAGTTGCTTTCATTTTGCGGAGACTCAATATCAGATCGAAGGAATGGAGATTGGAGAGTAACAAGTTAGGCGTTCTTTGAGCTCCTACAAGGACTTTCTTGAAGTAGTAACCGAGGATTCGAAGACGACTGTGAGACAGGCAACGTGGAGTAGGTATTCTTTTCTTCTTACAGATTTTGCCCACCATGGTAAAACTTGGTAAAAATGTGTTTTCCTTGCGCGAGATTCGAAAGCACAATGACAATTAGAACGCGAAATTAGAGAACACTAACCCGTTGCATTAAAAACACGCCCCATTGTTTAAGTAGCGTTCAATCGGACGTTCCAGAGTGAATAATATCGTATTAATAGGACATTTAGACGACTCCAATCTACAACTTCGTATGTTTTTGGGGGGAAGCTCTTTACGGCTAAGTTGTGCGCTTTCAGTATACTCGAAATGCTGTTCCTCTGAGCGTGACTCGCGATTCACATCATGCGTACGTGAATTACCCCCTGTGAATTGGTGGGTGGGGCTTCATGCAGAGGATTTTTGGAGCAGAATCGCGCATTTGTAATCCGCGTGTTTTTGTTTTTCCTTTATGTATTTTCATTTGGATTTAAAGGAGAGACTTTGTTTGTTCTCTAGATTGTGTCGGAAATTGACTATTTAAACGGGCTATGCGCAAAACAAGCAAGAGCTCATAATTACGTTATTATATCTATCAGAATGAAATATTAATTTTCCCACGTGAGATGAGTGTATCGTATTAGCTGGTTCGAAATATAGTTGTCGGATAAAAATACAATTACAAGCACTGAGACGCGGTTTTATTTCTGTACGTTATGATACACGCATGCGTTATCATTAATAAGTTTCAAATATACATGTTTCTACCTAATCTGAAGAGAGTAACTGTCGAGGTGTGCATGTGTAATAATATTTTGTGAATCTTGGATTGATCAATATCGTCATAAGCATTTCTGAAGGTAAATACTGTCCAGTGGACAGTATTATCAGTTCTGAACCAAATCTTGAAGTTTCAATTCGAAAATAGTATTATAGTAATATTTTAAACATCTGATGTTGTCATTTCGCTAGATAATTTTGATGCAAGGTCTGTGTTGTGCATGATTGTAGATGTAGATTTTTTTGAACTTGTTTCAAAAAAGAAAATGGTAGCATTGCACGCTCTGACATGATTGACGGTGACTTCAAAATCCGTTGTCAGAGAGACTCGGAATGCTGACGAGTATATCTCTTAGTTGGTGCACATTGCCATTGGCCGCGTTTTGCCTACAAATAGTTTGACAGCTTGAATACGCTAATTAAACAGCGAAGGATTTGGAGGCAAATCTGATCTAATCGGATTCACTGTTTACAAATGTAATCACATTTTGAATAAATGAATCACTCACATTACGCTTATAAGCAAGATCGACAGCATTAAAATATTGTTGATGTTCAGATATGGACGATTAGTCGACAGAGTAAATATTGATATTTTAAAGAGTACAAGATGATATTTATTATTTATATTCCGTATATTTTGGGGAATGACTAAGATTTTTACTTCATCATGAAAACGCATTGTTCGCACTAGTCAATTTTGTGTCGCAAGTGGATGATACACACAATATTTGCTTGACAAAACAAAAACGTTCCTGTCGGTTTTGAGTCGTCAGTCTCGTATTACACTTAGCATTAATCCAGAACTACATTGTGTCGTATTTCCCGATACCGAAAGGTTGCTCTCCCAAGTGCGGTCCGAGGCTGCGACCATACAGGAGATTCCTGCGTTCAGCAGCAGGATTCGTTCTACATCTCATGGCATTGAAACCATTTCAACATTGGTTATCATTCTGAATATAAATCATTGTTTCACCAGACTTCAGTGTCAAGACTCAATGGTCAGTAAAGCAAATGGCTTTCTTTCACTGGGTGATGTATAATCTTTCACGAGTGTGTGCCAAGAAATATTTAGTTTCCGCCTTATGAGTATCGAGTCTGAATATTGTCCGGCCGTGTTTTCCCCACGTGTTCTTTCCCGTTCCTGTTCGCCTTTCCGCCCCTGTGGGACGCCTCGGCGCGCGCGGCCGCGAACGCTGCCGCGGGGCCTTGACCGCCGGCGCGAGCAGCGCCCCCCGCGCCGCTCATCCACAATTCATCGGCCGGGCACGCGTGCGTGCGTGCGGCGCCGCGGAGGGCGCTTTTTTCCCCGCCCGCGCCCCCGCCCGCGCCCGCGCTGTCCGCCCGGGCCTGCCCCGCTGCCCCCGGGGCGCCGCGCTTTGATCCGGCTGCCCTGCCGCACTTCGGAGCCGCGTCGCCCCAGAGGCCCCGAATGCGTAAGCGTGCGTGCGGGCCGGTCGGTGGGGCGGAGGAAGTCGCGGACCAGTTGACCGCTGCTGGCTCGTGGACTTCTGGCATAGAGGGGGAACTGAGTTGCTTTCGCATCATTGATTAAAGGAACGTTTCTTGCGTATGTGTTATGAACTGCGAAGAAGACGAACAGGCGACATCACCAATTCTTTACAGTCTGTGATAGTTAAATTTTGTATAGTATCTAATTATATTTTTCTCCAATGTGATACTAAAAATTAAATATCGTTATTAGATCTTGTTTCATTTGCACGGTCTGAAGATGTATGCTTTTTTCACGTGTTTAAATGAATTCACAATATCAGTGTGTACATAAACTTATAAAGTAAATTCAGTTATATCTCTGAAATAATGAGATGCATTTCAGGAGCTCATTAATGAGAAAATGAGTCTCTCGGTTTTGTTATATCAATTTCCATTGGGCAGATGCAGGATACACCATGACAACTTATCCGGTTGTTAAATTACACCGATGTTATGGAGGAAATCAGATATTTCCTATTCTCGTGCACATAAGTTCGATGTTTGTTTTTTTGCCATTGTCATGCTATCATCACTCGTATAAAAATCCAAAATTAAGAATTTGGTAGACTTTTGTTTGAAGTCGTGTTAATCCAAGAATACTATTTTATTCTTTTAATAGAGATTGGTTGTATATGAGATGTTAAAATAACGCGAGGAACGCAATCTGCAGAAGTATTGCCTTCCTGTAACTGCGCTTTCGTCCCGTTACGTCCGTTCCTTTTGCGTGTGGGTTAAAATGTCTAGCGATATGCCACACGTAACAAATGTTATGCCGTGTACTTCACTAGCTTTGAGATAAACTGTCTCTTTTGTTATAGGGTAAATTACGTGGGGATAACAGTTATTGCGATGGCAACACGCTGTAAATCGGGACGTGTTTCATTGTTCACAAATAGATAATTCTTCTCTAGTGTAATGCAATTTCACGTACTTTTTGTGCGGGCGCCCTCACGAGCGCATTAGCGGAATAATTATGACAAAATATAATACGCTCGTGGTTTCAATTGTGAAATATTTTCCTCGTTATCGCGTTTTCAGGAGGTGTTAATTTTATTGACTAAAGCTTCTCTTTTCTCTTCACAAGAGTAAAACAAATTGGAGATAGTTGGCACTGACACATAAACGGTGCATTCTCTATTTTTAAGCTAATCACACTCCACGAAAAGTTGCATAATGTAACTATAGTATGCTGGTAACTATAGAATGAAGATACAGTCGTGTTTTAGAAAACAGTAAATAATTAGCTGACAAATAATGAGTCATCTAGTGAAATATTCTTCTTGGTCCATAATTTTAATTCTAAAAACATTTCTGGCTATCAATGCATGATATGACTGACTTCGACGTACCAATGAAATCGAAGAATTTTGTGATCTTCTCGAGTGAATCGCACAAAGTATTTAATGTACAGACTAGACGTATACATTCGTTTCAGTAAAATAACGTATTTTGTGATATGGCGTTTAAATCAGTTCGTTGTGAGTCTTTGATAATGAAATCTATCCCTCTGGAATATTGGGTGTCTAAGTGGCAATAAACTTTATGAACTACCAACTATAATGTGCTAAAAATTAAAATTATATTGTTTTATCTGATGCCCTTCTGAGCACAAGATAAGGGGAAATAATCCCAGTGCCTTTCTTTTGCCTTACTGCCTCACGAAACTCTTCGCCTTCAAACGATAAGTTCGTGTGCAGAAACGTTCCAGCTGATATGTGCACTCCGCACTTAAAGCAGTGCTGACCAACGCCATCCCTTTCCCTTAATTAAACTAGGTCGAAACGGGGCTATCGTTCCCGAGAGTATTCCTTAGGAACTCGGAGGCGCCGAAATCAGCTAGATAAACGGTTTCCGAAAGTCTTTCTTGGCGTCCGTTGATCGGCGCCGGTCTTTTGTGCCCGCGCGGATCCGCCGTGTGCCGCCGAATCGGGCAGATTGCAATTAAGATGAGGCGGCGAGCGGACGCGTCGGCCCGGCGCGCGCGAAAACTGCGCGAGAAATTCATTTGCGTCCCTCGCCGGAGGCGTAAAGGCGAACGCCGGGGCCCCTCGCAACTGCTCGCTGCCGCATCGGCGACTCGCGAAACGCGAATAAGAGGTCGGGACGGGTAGTGAAGAACCGGAAGTGTGGGCGCGTCGGCCGGAAGAGGCGTGGCTCGCTGGCTTTGGCGCTCCGGTGCTCGCTTTCGCCTCGCCACTCTGACGGCGGAGTAGAATTACAATCCTTCTCGTCCCCTTTGTATTAAGCTTCCTATAAAGATTTTTTTCTTTTTTTTACCTGCCGCGGATGTTGCCTGTCATGTATCAATACCTATAACCTACCCCCTTCTTTAATCTACATTTGTGTTCTTTTTTATTTCCATCCCATTCAGATCTCCTTAAATATCTTCGCAGTGCTTTGTACTAATTTTATACACTAGTACGAATGAACGAATAAAGAACAAAATACTCGTCTTATTTCAAGCAAAATTTGAGCCTGAATACATTAAATGTATCTTTATTTTAAAACTTCATTGCCTCTCTCCAGTAAAAATGTCAATGATTTAGTTGCAGTTATTGTGCGGTGACAATATTTTATTTTAATTCAAGGGTATAAGATTTGAGTTATTGCTTGATAAAATACTACATTAAATAAACTAGGTCAAAAATAATTCCTTGGTAGGGTGAGGTATTACAATGCTTTATTAACAGCATTTTGTAAGTAAATAGTCTTGCGGGAAAAAATACAAATATCTGACATTAACAAATTGAACCTCCTTTATGTAAGTCCGTGTTTGTTTGTTTTTCTCTAGGTCATGGAATTTCGTAATGTACAAAGAATTGAAGCGGCAAATCTTTTTACATAGTTCGTTATTGATTTCATCAGAGAGAATTCCGCCAAATACTCATATTTTTCCTGTACTGGTAATTTAATTCTAGCATAGTGGAAAACTTATCCTATCTATGAGAACCTTCAATGTCATCAAGGTTTAAAAAATGCGGCACCAAAATCCATCAGACGTGATCGAAATTCAATTTGTTAAGAAATTGATATCCTTCTGTTTTATGAGAGTGAATGTTGCAACTTTCTATTCAAAAGCCCAACACACCAGCACAATTACTACGTCGACGCAGTGCATTCGTAAAAATAAAGACCACTGTAGTGCGATGAGCTGTCAGACTGTAAGTTAACGCCGCTTTCGTAAGTTACCGGACTTGAATTCATAGTAGCCTGCCTCACGAAACGTTGTACCGTCAACAACAACATCATGCACAGTGGCCACCAGCTGCGTAGAAACCGTCCCCCCAGGGGGGTCGCGGGCGGGGGCCGGGGACCGGGCCGGGGCTCGCGCAGCGCCGCCCCCGGGCCCCGCGAGTACTACGCGCGCGGGTATTTAAGGGCGCGAGCGGCGCCGAGCGGGCGCGGAGCGGAGCGGTGCAGGGCCAGCGCGGTACTTACCCGCCGCCAGGGTGGCTGTTTGTATGTCGCGCCGCCACAAGGAAAGAAGCCCGCTCCGAGGAGCCGCGCCACCCGAGCACTACAGGAGGAGGAAGAAGACGGCGCCGACGCCGCCTCCGCGCGCGGAAGGGTTCCTTCCGGCGGGGCGCCGTCACATGGCGACGCCGCCGCTGCTGGCGCGCGCCGCTCTTCACAACTTGCGCATGACTTTGCCGGTGGCCGGCCGGCTCGCCGGCGGGGCAGTGGGGCGGACGGCGGGCCCGGGGCCGGGAGAGGACGTGGGGGTGGAGCGATGAAGCGGGCGGGCGGTTGGGTGGCGTGCGTGCACGGCGATGTTCGGTCGTGAGCGGGGCGGCGGCGCGGCCGAGCCGTTGGTGGTGCGGTGCTCGCCACGGGGCGCCCGGGACTGGCGCGCCGCGCCGCCGCGCCTGCCCCGCCAACCCCGCCCCGCCCCGCCCCTCCCCGCCACCGCCCTCCCGCGACGGCGCGACGCGGCCTCGGCGCGCGCGCGCGCTCTCTCGCGCCGGAGGCTGCGTGCTGGACCCGGCGCGCTGAGCCGCACCGCGCCGCTCCTGAGGCCCCGCCGTCGCGGCCGCCCGTCTGATCAATGCCCGCCGCCGCCGCCGGAGGGACGGGACGGGACGGGACGGTGCGATCGCCCGTGGGACCTAATTTAATTACTGCCCGACGTCCTCGCGCCTCCTCGGGGCGAGTTACGGCGCTGAGCGTCTCAAATTGCCTTTTTGGCAGGAGGATGACGTGCCTATCCGTATTTTTTGGAACTAGAAATTTCTCAATGCTGATGGTAGTTACACATACCCGTCTGTGAAGTACTATTTCGTAATCTACGTTAATAGTTTGTTGTTGTTTTTTTCTGGGGAGCGGATTGTATGAATCATCACTCGATTTGTTCTATCCTTTTTGAAATTATTTTTTTAGGTATTAGTCCGTACTTTTTTTTCTACGAGTTTTCAATATATGATCTGTTTGGGTATAACTAATTGTATCATGCACATTTCGCGTCCTCGCAAAGACACTTTTAGTGAAAGTTCTGACTTTTTTTAGTGAAACTGGTGGTTTGATATGTTCAAACACTAGTATCATATTTACAACATTAAGACAATTTTCATATCAGATTTCTGCAAAATCTTCCTAAAAAAAATGGCACAGTCGTTTTTGTGTCATTATTACTGCGTTATTCATTCATATTTCGTTATTCAACATAGTTCACGACTTCGGACAACTTGAAACTTGCGTATTGCGGAATGTTTTTGTTGACAACTTCGCAATTGTTTGCTCCGAGACGACGTAAAAGTACAGTAACTTACTGAATTACAAGTATGTAACATGCATGTGTATTTATTCAAATTTAACTATTCTAATGCACTATCACAGATATGAGAGTGATTGAAAACTATTAAATGTGTAATTTTATCACGCGTTTGTTTGGCAATTATTAGTGTTCAGGTAAAGTTCAGTATCGTGTGGCATTACCTTTGAATTAACGTGAGGATGGCAGCGCCTCTGCAAATGCGACGACCTTGTTTGTGTTGCGAGCGGAGCGCGTCGCCGGTAGTGGGGATGAAACCACAACAGTGCGCGCCGGGCGGCTGCTGCTGCTTCGCCTGTGAAAAGCGGCGAACGGGGCGGGGCGGGGCGGCCCAGCGGCCAGCGCCCGGTGCCCGCGTGGCTTCCCGTCTGCCCTAAACGCAGCGGCGTCGGTGGCTTGGGTCCACTTGGCTTGCGTTGGCCCCGCCTTTGTTTCCTCCCACCTTCCTCGTACCCTCGTTTCTCATTCTCAATTCAGTCGAGCTTCCCACTCGTTTTGGTGTACTGTTTGCGGACTTTTTCCCAGATCCGCGTGTTACGTTTCCCTGAATTTAAATTTGCGTTTCCTTTGGGACAGTTTATACTTTTTCAAATTTATTTTTACTCGCCTTCTCTGTACTTTTGTTTGCAAGTTTGATTTTGTAATTGGTTTGCAATGTGTTTTGTAATTACTTTAACCCTTGAATGCAAATTCGTGTGTATTTCACTCCGATCCAAGAAAATGTGTTAAAAGCAGGACTGCGACTATTCGATTTCTCCTTAATCAGCTGTAAAGGTAATATTTGCTAAAAGAAACAAACGGTAGTGTTTCAGCGATGCGAATGCGTTTTCTAAACGCGTGTTAGTTCTTGCGTAAGCTTTAAAAAGTCGGTAAGTGAAATAGTCTGCGGTATGTCACACAGAACGTTGGAGGGGGCAAGTGCGAAGGTCGAAGAGGTTGCCTGATAGAGCAACCGTGCGAATCGGATGGACCGGTGTTGTACAAGCGAAGCACTGTCGGCCGAGGGCAGAACAAGCAATAGCAGCGCGCGACGCCGGGCGTGTGTGCATTGGCGCAGAGCGCTGCGCTGCTCCGCTAAAACGCCTGCCTGGTCCAGCGCGCCGCGCTTGTCCACCTGGCCGCTTGATCCCTTGTTGCGCTGTTTGCGCCGCTCGTGTGCTCAACGAGCGCGATCTCCAGAGCAGACCGATCCCCGCCCCTCCCCGCCCCTCCCCGCCCTGCCCCATCTCACCCTTCCCATCCCGCCCCAACTCACCCAGCCCAACCTCATCCCCACCATCCCATCTCACTCCACATGACCCCATCTCTCTGTCCCATTGTGCCACCCCGTCCACACCCTCCTCAGCTTCGCTTTCTCCACTCTGTGCTGCCCCGTGGGCCCCGCCGTTTCCTCCAATCGCCCATCCAATCCCTTGCGCCCACCCAACCCTATCTCTCCCGCCAGTCAAGCCTCGCCCTCGGCACTGCTTTTATGCCGCCTTTCTCTCTTCCAAGATCCATTTCTTTCCCGCGTAGCACGCGACCATACCCAGCACTCGACGTTCCCACCTCCCGTGACGTTTCGCCCATCCCCCGCTCGTCGCGCTCATCCCGCGCGTCGGCCCTTTCCAGCCCTTCCATTCGTGGGGTCGCGGGCGCGCTGTCGCAGTGTGCCGCAGCGCACGCTTCGCCCTCTGAGCTCTGGCTGACGCCGCTCAATCCCGCACCGCTGCACCGCATCGCCGCGCTGCCACCGGGAACCCATGGCGCCTACGCAAGTGCCGCTCCGACACCGATCTGACTGTTTGCACTTGCGCTGCGGTACTATTGTTCTCTATGAGGCCAATGCGCTTGACTACTTACAGCCTCAGTGCTTCCGTCTTGGATTCCTTCTGCTCCCTTCACCTTTCCTCTATGAACTACCGCTTCTGTTTCCTCTCTCTCCCACCCTCCGTCTCCACCGCGGCTTCTCGTTGCTGTATGCAAATATCGTTGCCCTTGCTCTGCCAACCGCCTTCTTCATTATCACCGCCGGGGTTGCCGCCGCATCTGCTTTTCTCCGGTTCCCCTCACTTTGCGCCCGCACTTTCGCCGTAACAATAATAATCGCAATGAAGGCGCGGGCGTACCGCCGCCCGCTCCTCCCCGCCCCCGCCCCCGCCCCCCGCGCTCGCCGGAAGCTCAGCCTGCCGCTTTCTTTATGGAGAGGACGTGCGCGCGGGGCCGCGATGAACGCACTTCGCGCCCTCAGGCGCCGGCGAAGTCCCTGTGGGGTCCGGCGGGGTTCTTTTCTGGTGGTGAAGCAGGAGGTCACTTTTTATTGTCTTTTCAAGGCGACTAAATTGCAATTTTGTATTTTATATTTGGTGCTATTGCGTTTATTTTGTTCGGAGCTTTTTGTTTTTGGTTTTCTTTCGTAACCTGCCCCTTTTAATGGGTGGGTTAGTACCGATTGTTGGTATTAAGTGCTAGCTTTAAGTCCTTCATTCATCTTGCTTTATAATGGTGTTCAGCCCGTTTGGGGCATTAAAAAATAAACATGGATTTTGAAATAAACTGCGTTGAGAATGGTATGAAATCGTATATGTTCGTTCTGATACAATGAACTCTTGTCACGACAGAATGTACACGTGTGCATTTTCAGTCCGAAAAAAATAAGTGGAAGTTTTATTTAAGTTAGTTAAGTATTAAAGTATTTTGTGTGAGTTTTCCTCTATATGAAGAGCTTCGGTGTAGATAATCCTCTGCCACAATTTCGACAAAATAAGACTAACTCTGTGAGAAGGGATGTCGAATTGAAATCTTTACCTCCTCATTTCTCGTAAGGAACTCTGTGTGGCATTGGTCTATCTAGAGCCAAGCTGTTCATGTTTATTAACACTTGTTTATCTTATTTGCTACTACAAAAACTCTAATTGTATTAGGGAATTCGGAATAATTCCGCACAAATAATAAAACATTTAGCACGCTGTTTAATAATTTTAGAATGTTATTCATATTTTGCGTAATTAGTTATTTTTACGATTTTCAGTAGTAATTGTACATAAGCACACCATATTTTCTTTAAAAATTATTTATCCTGATTTGATGTTTGGATAAAGATTTACCAACAGTACTTGAACATCTAGAATGCATTTCGAAGTCTCAAGTAATCGCAAAAGACAAGGACATTTCAACCATGTTATGCATTTGTTTGCCATTTCTTCCCAGAAAGTTTAGAAAGCTTTGAAATCATCATGCCGTAGAATGAAAACATTCATCCCCTCAGCAGCCACTCCATTGAAAGATGTTAGCAGCTCCGTCTCTGCGAATAGAATGCTTGAATCGCAAAGAGGCAGCGCGAGGCAGGGCAGCCGTGGCGCCCGGCGCCGGCGAGTGGGACGCGACTGCACTGCCGATGCCGATGCCGTAGGCCCCAGCCTCATCCGCGTGTTCTTTAGCGACTGGACGTGCGTGCGGCGCGGCGCGGCCCGGCCCGGCCCGGCCCGGCCCGGCCCGGCCCGGCCCGGCCCGGCCCGGCCCGGCCCGGCCCGGCCCGGCCCGGCCCGGCCCGGCCCGGCCCGGCGCCGCTGCGAGGAGAACAAGGGCCCTGGACAGCTATAAATGAGAGTATCTGAATAACTAAGTGGCGGATTTCGAGTCTGCAATTGTGTTATAAAATTGACCGAAAATCACACTTTGTGGAATGTGTAGCTGCTCCACTTCAAGATACTGGTTGCGAGGATCTCTGGAAAAAAAAAATTGAATTACAAAGTGTCTGATTTATAAAGAGCAACTAGACGAAAAAAAAAGAATTTCCTCAGTCACACTGCGCCGGTTGTTAAAGTATTTAATTGCTTAATTTGCCCTCTCTGGCGTGTTAACTTTATTGGAAAACAGTTTTTGGAACTTTGTAAACCTGAGCTGCTCATATTTATATGAAAAGGAATATGTGGATCATGAATGCGCTGCATCCCTTAGGTTTCTATTGTGTACGTAAAATTGGAATAAACCTCCAGTCGCACACATTATATTATTTCATTTCCGGCATCCGGGCAGACGCGGTTATGAGCACTTTTATTTGGCGAAGTGGGTTTGGTCTTTCAGACATTACTCGATTTAGCCGGAATGCTGTGCTGACGCGGGAAGGGAAGATTGCGTATAAAACTCGTGCCATAACATCGCGATAGCGGATGTTGTAAAAAGTTCAAACGCGATTCAACGGCGTCCCAGTTAATCAGATCCAAGGTACCTCCCCCAGGGGAGCGATTTTTACGAGAGTGCCGGTGCCGGCGCCGGCGTTGAAATGCTAGCCTACCCGAGCTCTGCGTGCAGGAAACGTGGGCGTGATTTCATGGCCAAAGGTTCATCTAGAAACCCTTTGCGATCAGTTCTTCTCCAAAATGTGTAAGACTTACGTCCCAAAAATTATTTGATTCGCGATTTTATTTGACGAAATTGTAATGACAACTCTTCTAACCTCTGTTCAAATCAAATTAGTCTTTGAAAAACAGTGCATTCCAAATAAAACGTACGACTGAAAATAAGACGCCTTTGATACCCATGGGTAGTCCAGGAAATAATTGAAGTGGTGAGAATGTTTATCGGTTACGGATTGATGGGATATTTTCAGTAGTCTAGAGGTATTTTACTTCGTATACGTCTACTTAGTGAGTATTGTTTATAACATTCTCTAACACGGCTTCTTCTTCTTATTCAAAAAGTATAGAAGTATGGAGGAAGTAAATCTGGCGAACACGCGCTGTCAGCTGTCACTTTCATCGCCTTGAATTTCTGTTACGTATTAGCTGATTAACCGTAGAGGTGTAGGTGATGTTGGAGTCACGCCGCCTAAAAATGTTTCAATTTAATTTCGTTCCTTTCTTCTCCACGGGTGCCCCCATGCGTGCAGCGGACGCCGTATCGCGGGGCGCAGCGGAGGGTGAAATTACGGCTGGCGGGGCGGGGGAGGGGCGGGCGTCTTCAGCGGCCGCGCAGGTGTCGCGTGGGCGGGAGAACAAATGCCCGGCGCCCGGGCTAAGGCGGATAAATCGCCTGGCGCGCCCGGCAGGTGCCCGCGAGGAATGGCGAGAGCTCCTCGCTCTTTCCTTTCTCGCCCTCGCCCTCGTCCTTCCACGGACACTTTTCTTGAGACGTGATCGTAGTGGGATCGTGAGGTGGGTGTTGTTTTGTGCGAGTTTGACGATATTTTCATAGCGTCCTTTGGGGATATGTGAATGTATATTTTTATTTCTTTAACTTTTTTTTTCGCGTACTTAAGCGAGCATATTTAAGTAAATTTAAAAAGAATTCAATGAAGGAAATGAAAATAGAAACCCATAATTAAAATATTAACCGCCAAGTAAAAACTTAACATGCAAGAACGATACTTAGTATGCAGGTCTATTCTTCTTCACAATTTCTTTTTTTGCTTTCGTTTAGTTTTAACTCATTCTTTACATTTCGTTTACCTAGTTGCCTTATTTTTATATTTCTACTGAAGTATGCTCATTTCAGTCCCACTTTTTCATTTTTATTTTAATGAATCATTCTTTCCTTTCCAAATCCCGAAAAAATCGGTAAAGTATTATTTTGTGTTATCAGTTCACTTTATTGATGAAACAGGAAGAGTGATTAATATTCTCCCCTTTATTTCGTAAATATTTCAAATCTTTAAACCTAATGCCTGAATATTGATAGTTTGCGTGTTCCTCCGACTCTATATTTCAACTATGTTACGTATTGTGACTTACTTGCGAAGTGCCATATATTTTTTTGACAGATGTACACACATTTATTTTCTGTCCCCTTGTATTGTTGTGTATTGTTCATCGTAGATATGCCATTTGTCTTTAGATAAATGATGGTTATATGTTTTGAGATGGCATGTTATAATGCCCTGTGTAGCATAGTTTTCTTTAATAGTTGTAACTTGAAATGGTTTTCCTTACATAACCTTTGCATCATTAACTGTTAAATGTTGAGCCTATAGTTATTGTTATATCAAACCGTCCTGCGTTCACTATTGTAAAGAATCTTCTGAAAATGCTGCAAATTTTGAATCTTCACCTTGTAGTCGATAATGCAATACTCCAAAGGGTGCAATTTCCGTGCGTGAAGAGCGGCTCTGTAGGAGTGTCCGAGCCTCACTGTGGGAGCATCTTTTATTGATAGCCCCTTTGGCATTCCGAGTGCGGCGCGTGAGGTGAAGGAACTTGGGCGGATTCGGAAGGCGTCGACGAGTCCCGTCCCGCCTAAGTGCTCGCAGGGAGGCGCTTCCCACGGCGGGGACGCACACGTCGCGGGGGTGGGAGCAGCTGCTGGCGACGCAGGCACGTGGCGCGGGCGGGCGCGGTGCCGCCCCCGCATCGACATCGGCCGCGCCTGCGCGGGTAGCCGTGGGCATTTGGTTACGCAACCATCCCTGTTATATCTGGAGCTACCTGTTTCTGTTTTCGCTCTGTTAGTATGATAGGCACTGACGAACCCTGCTCTTAAAATGTTGTTCTGGGACATCAATTTTTTTTCCGCTTGGAAATGTATGTACGGTATATTTTAACATTGTGGTTTGATGCGAGTATTGCTTTTTACTTTCTCCCTTCGGAGTAGAGTGAAAGTAATGTAATGCTGCTTGAAAAAAACTGCGAATTTTCGTCAGAAGAACTATTATTACATGGCCCTGGTATCGAAAAAGTGGGTTAATCCAGTTGCTAAATTTAGGGGGGGGGTCCTCTAACACGTGGTGTACCCAGAATCCGTGTTTTGTGGGTCCTTGATACCGAAAAATCAAATGGCAGCAAAACGTATCCGTCCGTCTGTCTGTGAACGACGCTAGCCACTAAACCGTTCTGCCGACTTTTTCCTAAAGTGATATTTCCCATTCGATCGGGCTGATGTCGCGGCTCCTTTAATTTGAAACCGATGTTTTTAATTTTGGGCGGTACTTTACATAAAGCCTCTGAGACATTTGCAAATCTTCGAAAAACATGGCTTCATTGTTTTGGATTTAATTTTGTTGTTGGTGAGTGTAAAGGACGTTTAAGAGAATGATGTAGGTCTTATGTTCGTTGAAGGGAGGATCGAAAGGGGGGATCAAAATTGTAAGGGCAGAGGCGCTGGTGCGGACGATCTTCTGTGGCGCTGTTTGATTTCAGGTGCTGAGGATGCCAAGCACGGCAAGGAGACGGCGGGACGCCCGCGCCAGAAAATAAATAGTTAAAATAAACGGATAGATTAGTATGTACTCGGCTTCTGACGGCAGGTTTTTCCCCCTTCAGGGGTTTTTTCCTGAGCCGTACCTTATGGTCTCTTTTCCGCGGCTGTGATGCGATGGAGAGACCATTTGGGGTGAATACCAGAATTCGAAAGATTAGAACGCGAAAGGATGTAGGTATTGTAATGGCTTAAAGGCCTTCGGCCTAGCCACATAGGATCAAGTAAGCCAAATTGTTTGAAATAATTACCTATTAAATAATAATAATAAAATAAAAATAATGTTCGTTGAAAACTAAATTTTTCGAAAATTGCAAAAGTTCAATCATTTTTCGGCGTCTTCCTACAACTAAAATATTAAAGACAGAGATTTTTTTCCCTTAATGGAATATGTTCCTTAAAAATAGCTTTTGAAATAAGGTCACGTACAATTTTTCGAAAATTTGACTACTTTCGCGTAATTTTGCGTGTTAATACGGCGGGGAAACTTCGTGCTGTTTTAGCACCATTAGTTGTTCTAGTGTGGCAAGAAACACAAAAATACATGATCTCGTTTTTGCCCAACTAAGTATTGATAACTCTAGGTGCAAAACAAAAATAAACCAGAAAGATAAAAACAACTAAATTATTGAAACATTTCCGAAATATGCAATTTCACAATACCTTTCATATATTTATGTTGCTGTAAATATCCTGCTATATAACGGCACTTATTTTTAACAACCCTGTGAACGTTTTAACATTTTTTTTCAATCGGTCAATAGGTGTGCAGTGTTGAATAGTTTTCATTCATGCAATTCTCTCATGTAACTGTGTTCTGTTTTGAAATGCGTCAAAGATATTCTGTTGAGCTGGAACTCAATATAATAGAGTTTTCAGTGGAATTTGAATTGTACACAAGCCGCATGCATTAGGTTGAAACTTTTACTTGTCACATACTGAATCCATTATGCTCATTACTCACTATTTCATGAAGCTAGGTTGATTTCAATAAACTCATCGTTTCAGATGGACTGACAGGACAGTGGTCGACCAATCTCTTACCACCTTCCTTTTCAAGTTGCCCTTACATCGTATCATACAACAACCTTAACATCTACATTCATTTATTTCCATTGGAATCCCTGATGTATGATCCCCACCATCTTTTCTATTTGCTGTGTCCACACAATCCCGCACATTAATAAAAGCAAGCGCATCCTCCTGAATATTCATGCAATACGCATTGTCAATTTACGGTTCGTCATCACATGCATGGCTCTCCTCGGGCATACAGCAATACGCGTTGCATTGTCTCTTCTTTCTCTGCGGATGGAATGCAACTCTTCTCTTTTGTTTCCTCTTATAAATTTAGTAGTTTACTTTCTTGTTTGAAATTTCCATCATGTTTTTTTTTTAAATCTTTTCCTCTTTTCTCTTTAATATTGTGTTGTCTCTCGCGTTTTCTGTCAGAATTTCATTTTAAGACACTCCTTTCTATTGGCTGCCACGTGATTTTTCTCATCCCGAGAGCCAGTTCCTTCCATCTTCAACTTTTGCCCCGCACCGGCGCAAGCACTTCATCCCGTCGACTCCCTGTTCGCCGCCTTTTGCCGCACCTCAGGGGCAACGTGGAAGGCCCGGGGTTGGCGGCTCGACTGCGCACCGCCTCCGCCTCCGCCGCCGCGACTGCTCCCAGGAAATAGAGCCGGGAATTGGAGAGCGCCCGCCCCGCCCCGCCCCGCCCCGCCCCGCCCCGCCGGCGCGCGGGAAATATGGAGGTTGCGCGTGTTCGCCCGCCCGTCGGATTCGTCTTTGAAAAGGCTGCGTTCGCTGCGCGGGGCGGCCGTTGCCGCAAGCGGCCCCTTTAGCCGAGCGCCTCGAGCGACCGCCCGTTTGAAAGGCTCGGGTCGCCGGCCCTGCGGCCCTCCGGCCGAAGGGTCTCATTATCGAAATTGAACTGGACGGGGGCGGGGGCGGGGCTTGCGGTGTAGCGGGTGGATAGCTTTTGCACATCGGGTGCTCCGGGCTGGAACGCAACGCAGAAGGTGACCTGTAAGGTTTTTACCTTCTTTTGTGTGTGGGTTTCATTCATTAGGTGTCCCTCTGGCATTGAGTCCAGTGTCTTCTCTCAAAGACTACATAAGTGTTGTGAATTTGATGGAAGGGCCCTTTCCATAAGAAAAATAGAATAGCTTGTTCTTGTAGTTCAGGTAGATGTTTTAATCTTCTACCTGTTTATCGTTCCATCCTATCACAATTTTGTATGCGGACTTTGCTTTCTGAACCTTGTTTTTTTTTTTTTTCGTGCACCGAGACCGTGCTAATCATATTGGCAAAATATCAATCATGATCATTAGGCAGTAAAAAAATACTACTCTTATCTGCTTTTAGATATGTTAAATTAACTTGAATAGAGTGGAAAGTTCCAAAGAGCTGGAAAAAAATACCTACTTCAAAAGCCAGCGGAACGTCAAATGAGTCCGCACCGTGTGCCATTTTTCATCTGTTCTTTTTCGCAATATGTATAGATGTTTGTCGATGCGTAATAATCGCTGCACGTAGTTCGATACAGTGCAGTTGCGCCCCCCATGCATCAGCCGAGCGCTCATCCTTCACTGGCGGGTGGCCGTGCGCTGCAAATCCGAATCTATTCACGGGCGCGCGCCCCCGCCGCCGCCGCTGTGATTGGTGTGGCTCGCAGAACAATGCGACTGCGGGGAGAAGCCGCAACGGCAGCGGAGGACTGTGGAAGGAAGAAATGAGGGATGGGAATAAATAGACGGCGTCGCGAATAGTTCTTCGTCTGTGTATTTCGTTTCTTAAGGGGGGAACTAAACAATAAAGAGATTGCCACATGTATTGGAGGTATCGCGTATGGTTGTTTCTTCACGACTTGCATGGACAAGTGTCGAAAAACAATTAAGCCCCCGGTGAAATTTGTAAAAAACAAACTTCATGTAGAAAGGCCAAGTGGAAACCTAGCGGTGTAGATAAACTATTGGAAAACATTGTGTACTTTTTGCTTATTTGTATCGTCTTTCGCAAATTCATCTACGTGTCCGTCTGGGTCCATTTCGAGAGGCGCTCCTGTTCTCGTCTACCTAAAAGAGATTCCAAAATACCTAGGTGCGCGGCTAGTGATTACCGCGCAGTCCGCCACCCTGCCTCAGCCCGTGCAATTTGCAAAGAGCGCCGGTCTGCGCACACGCCCGTGCCGTGCACGCGCGCTGTCGGCGCGGCCGTCGTGCTCGGTGGCGCGGAAGAGCCGGCGGAGCGCTGCCGGCGTGCTCCCTTGCCGCGGGGTCTCGCGGGCGCCGCGCCGCGCCGCGCCACGCCCTTTCTGCGCTGTTCTTTTTTCGCTCTCTCGCTCCCCTCTTCCTTCCACCTGGCCGCGGTACGTAGCGTAGCCCTCGCGCGTTACCACCATTTCCGATGAGTGTGTACGAATATTGCACGTCCTCTGCTGTAATGTGCTGTAATGCTTGATTATTTTTGTGTGACAGATATCCAGTTCTTTACTACCAATTGTATCGGTTTCTGTGACTCAATCTTTCTTGTGGTGTTTTGGGTTCTTTCTGAATCCAGAATGCCTACAATGTCCCTGAATTTGCACTATTGTTTGATACATTGTCTTTTTATTTCTTCCATTGCCTCCTTCTCTTCCTTTTCTTTTTCCATAGCTCACCCTGAATCTCTTCTCTTTTTTCGTCTTTGCCCCATATTCCCTCACCTGCCGCCTGGACGCGGATATATCCCGAGGGGCCGCCTCGCCGGTTCGGATCCCACGAGACGATTTCCTGGAAGAACGGGTCTCGCCGCGCCGCCCTCGCTCTCACGACTCGCCGACTGCTCCCCGGAAGTTTTACGAATAGGAGAACAAGCTTAAAGTTGTTTTACACGGGCGTTTAAATGTACTTACATTTTTCATCCCTTGCCTTGTGTTGCTCGGCCCAGTTCCGCGCCGTCCGGTCCCTCCGTTCTCGCTTTCCTTGCAAAGTGGTGTTTAAAAGTTGGCCGCCGTAGTCGAGATAAAATATCTCGACCGTATGTTTTCGCCTGGTAAAGAGTGTCCAACCTGCACCTCCACCCCCAGCCTCAACTGTTTTTAAGCCCATTATGTTGGAAGTCTCGCGTTCGTCTTTCTGCGCAGAAGAGCAGTTGACGGTCGTCGGCAAAGGCAGCAAGTAGAGCGAAGGGAAGCCTCGGAGATCGTGTTAATTCTATTCATTTCTACACGTTATGGCGTGCTCGTCGCGTCGTTTTGCATGGTGAGGGTGTAAGGTTTCTTTACGGAAATGGGCTGAGTGGACATTTCCAAAGTCCACAAAGTCTTCATTGTCAAAGGTGCTAAAAAGTAACGTGTGAACTCTTCTCTCGTTACTTAAACCTGAAAGTAAAGTTAGATGTGTGTTGCAACAAAAGTCATAAAATCGTGTCTTTTGGTGTGGAAAAGGAAAATGAAGAGATGTCCGAGAATATGTTAAAAATTCTAGAGGAAGTGCGTTTTTAGAAGTGAGGTTAAAGAACAAGTAATCCGTTCATCCATTGTTTTCGTAATTGATTGCTCCTTTTGTCTCTTTGTATATTTGCATAATTGCTCTGGGTTTTCGCCCAAAGGCGCACAACTTTTCTTTGAATATCTTATAATTTTTCTTATTATTGTACTGTGTGATTTTCCTCAGTCTATAAATTTAATTGAAGTTGCTCGTCCCTGAATCTTCCTCTCTCATCGTTTTATTGTATTTCCTTCGTGCCTTCCCTGCGTCTGGATTTCGCCTCGCTCTCCTGACGAATCTCGTGCTCCTTCTCTTTCCCCTCGTTCGTGCCCTTTTTAAATCCCGGCATTCGCTATCGCCGGTATCGTAGGTTCTCAAGCCACTTGCGCGCGTCGCCTCGAACGCCCTGCTGCGTCAGACGGCCGCGTTCCGCGCCTTGGGGTCCCATGCGATCGGCCCCACGCCCACGCCCCGCCCCTCGCCCTCCGTAAAACGAAGTTACAGGGCCCTTCTCGCCGAGATATGAATCTATACGACATAATGCTTCTTCCGACGAGTTCATTAAGTCTCCTTTGACGCAGGGCTCCCTCTGAGGAGAGCTAGGGCCCCCCTGGAGGCAGGCGCCTCGCGCCGCCCGCCCACCTATTCGAGCGCCGCCCCTCCCTCCCTCCCTCCCTAACCCTCCCGGGGCGCCGCGCCGCGACGACGCGCAGATGGAGATTGAAAATTACGGGTTCGCGACCCGAACAGGTTCTCCCGCGCGCCCGACCGCCTGGGGTGAAGAAGCGTGGGCTTTACGCGGCCGACAGCCGCGGACTTCGGCGGCGCCCGTGGCCTCTTCCGCTCGTATTCTCTGAGCTGACTGCTTCTCGTCGCAGGGGGGAACTTTTCGACACTCGGCTCTTTCAATGGAAAGCCGTTTCTATGATTTTGCTGTTGTCAGGAAAGTCGTTTTTCTTCTTGTAAGATTCGACAGTTACAAATCATTTGCAGATTAAGTCAGGACGTCATAGGGTTTATGACAGGAATAAATATTTATGATTTTATCAGTGATACAGAGAGCTAGACATCTTCTTACCTCCACATAAGTTTCTTAATGTGGGAAATAGTTTGCAATGAATGTAAAAGCCTACTCTTTATTCTCATGAAATAAATTATTGTATGACTCATGGACTCTATTAGTAGAACAAGGAAGATCTCAGAAAAACAATAGTATCCACAACTCTCCTTATATTCCTTTATAGTATGTTCTATGTTGAGAATTTAGTATCCTTAGATCTGTCTTTCCAGTATATCCAAACGTCCCAACTATTGCTGCCTCGGCTTCAGTCCCAAATTAGTCGCGGGCGATTCCGAAACAATTTCCTTTCATGTGCCCGCCCGCGGGCATCGCAGCGGCGTAGACGCCCCCTCGCACCCCCTCGCGCCCGCGCGGCGCGCCAGGTGCAGCGCGGCGCCGTTCCCAGCGCCTGCGGACGCCCCCGGTGATCGATCACGCGGCCCCCCGCCGCCGACGGGGCTCGACAAGTGGCCCGGGGGCCGCCACAAAGGAGGAGCCCCGGCCCGCGCCGCGCCGCGCCCGCGCCCGCGCTCGCGGCTGCTTGCGTTCGCCTGCCACCGTTTCGCTTCCTTCCGGTGCGCGGCGGTGAATCGGTCGAGGCGGTCGAACAGCTGATTGGGTTGCGGAGGTGGACGAAGTGAGTTCCTAGTCGTTTTATCACTGTTGCCACTAACGTTAATTAGTTCGCTTAGCTAAGCTTTCTCTTTAATAGAAGGAATGTCGAATTGATAGTCACCTGACGGTACCATAGCTAATGTAGATTTCATTGACCACTACTTTTGCATTAAAGGATGTTTGTCTATCAGTTATGACTCATCTTAATTTAAATCACACACTCGGAAGGTATTTTCTTTGAGTTCAATGAACATGACTCATTCGTGAACAGATTGTCCCGCGGTTTTCTCTTTTTTCGCGTTTAGACCTCTCCTTTTCAGCCTCTAATTTTCTTTCATGACCTTTGCATCATTTCGCGCGTCTGCCCCCTTCGGATTTTCTTCTCACTGGGTAGGCCGCCTTCACCTGACGCTCAACTCACCTCGCCGCCAGCTCCCCAGGTGACCCCGCCGCCTCCGGTAAGCTCGCTCCTCTATTCACTTGCGGCTAATCCCCCGCTCCCGCCCCCGCGCCGCGGCGCCCGCTCCCTCGCTCCCCGGGCGCCTGTCCGGCCCCCAACGGCCCTCTGGCGCCGTATCTCAAGCGGGCTCATCTTCACACCCGCCCCCTATCTCCTCCGCGCATCTCCTCCGCCCTGCGCGGCCGCCGCGACAAGCCGTAATTAGAGCCCCTCTCCGGCGCCCGCCCGCCCCGCCCCACCCCGCCCCCTCTCTCCGGGAGGAACGCTGGGGGGTGGGGCGAACTCGAGCGTTTTCCATTTATAGACATCTCGGATGGGAACGCCTCAGTTCGGCTTCGCCCACCGCCCTCCCCGCCTCCTCCTCCTCCTCCTCCTCCTCCGCCACCGTCTTCACTGCCACCACTGTCACCACCGACATTGCCACTACCCCTACCGTCTCGGCCACAGCCATCACTGCCTCCGCCGTCGTCTCTCTGCTGCTGCCTCCGTCGCCGAGGAGTAACTGCGGCGTGTTTCGATTAAGGCGCCTGCGACGCTATATGAGCCGGGGATTTGCGGGGTTGTGTGTTTCGTTTTATATTTCGGAGCCGCGTGATCCAGCGGGGAAAGGAGATTAGCGGCGACGGCGGAATTGCCGCGTGGTGGCGCCAGTGGCGACGAGAGGCGACGCCGTCTCGGGTGCGGTGGGAAAGATCCGGTGAAGCGGCTGATGGTCCTAATTGTATGTGCCAGTGACCTACTTTCCTGGCTTATGGCCAAAGTTGTCGCAAACTGAGAGGATACAGTACATGCAAATTTATTTATTCGGGTGAAGCATCTGGCGTTTGGGACTAGAAGATATTTTGTCCTCTACTATGCTAGGAATGACCGTTTCATTATATTTTGGTTCTTCATAACTACTCCTAAACATTGAAGTTCTCCTTTTTCGGTGTAATACATTTCTCATTCTTTTTCTTGTATCTGCATAGTAGAGACGGGGTTTCGGAGTAGAGGAAAAATTTAGCGTTCACCAAAGAATGTTGTGTGTGAATCTGCCTGCGAAATCATATTTTCATCAACTTTGAGATTTAATGAAAACAGGATTGTGCTCAATCCCTTGTAGAACGAAGACAGTTTGTGTGAGACTAGTGCAATTTGTTCATTCCGTCGTGAACCATTTGTTGCAAAAAGCCACAAAGTTCCCTACTAGATGAAGTAATCTACATAACACAAGACCACACATGAGAAATGCGTTCTTGATGTACGTTCCACTTTGACTGAATAATCATCCCTTTCGTTTCTTCGATATGGAGTCATGTTTAAGCATTCAGGCGTCGATTTACCAATTGCCCCATAATTTCATAACCTCGCCTTCGCGCCGCCGTCCTCCACGCACGCTCCACAATGGATCTTGGGGCTCATTTTGTATAACGTTCCGCCATTAGCATTATTCAACAGACGCGCGTTTAGCTTCCGATTTTTTTTTATATATATAAAACGCAAATCCGCTCACATCTGACATGTCGCGCGCATCTCCGGGAGATTTAACCGCCGCCGCCGCGGCGGTCGCGTCGGAGGGGGGAGGCGCTGAGGCCGCAGGGCCCAGGGTCCCCGGGCCGCTGGCACTTGAGGAGGAGGAGGGGGAGGGGGAGGCGACGGCAAGGGGCGTGGCCGCGGGGAGCGGCGGGGGCGCGCACCTTGCGCACGAAAGTTCCCGCGCGCTGGGAAGTTCTTTTTTTTTCTCTCTCTCTCTTCCGACGCGGGGGGGGGTCCGTGGGAAGGGGAGGGGAGGGAAGGGGCGAGGAGGTAGCTCTGCGCGGCAGTCCCGCCGTCCTCCCTCCAGGGAGACCCTCGCTCCGCCCCGCCGCTCCCGGCGCGCTCGCGAGATTCGCAAGCCCTGCGTGGAACTCGCCATCGGGAAGGTTCGTCAAGGAATGCTCCGGGAAATGCGTGTGAAGGATCGGCAAGAGGCGGCCGATGTGTGTCTGTGATTTTGAGAATGCGTATGCGAAGCTTCTGATGACAACGTGTGTTCAATTAATCTTCTTGGACATTTTGTTTTTTATACTTAGATGTTACAAATGGTTATAATATTTGCAAATCACGTAGTACTTTATATTTTGTGAATATCGAATAAGCGAATGAATATGTTGCGAGTCTGATTCATTCAAATTTCAATAATTACTATCGAAAGAATAATGAAACATTGTCATTACCTATTTGTTTTAAAAGGAAATGTATTTTAAAGAAGCCAAGCTTTCTTTTAGTTTCAGAACTGTAGCATGACCGAAAATAGCATTGAATGTGAGCATTTCGCGTCCCGGCGTGACAGACTTGTGAATCTCGCTGCCTGGCCTGGGGAGCGCAGAGCAG
Organism: Gryllus longicercus; assembly: GCA_038098605.1. NCBI lineage: Eukaryota > Metazoa > Arthropoda > Insecta > Orthoptera > Gryllidae > Gryllus > Gryllus longicercus. Next base: position 3,700,566 of record JAZDUA010000096.1, read on the forward strand.
TGCAGGGTAGGGTAGGGCAAGGTTGGACTGGGCCGGAGTCGCGTACCGCACCGCTCCCATCCCTCAGACCCAGTGCTGGACGTTCGAAAAGTTTCCCCTCCCCCCTCCCTCTCTCTCCAGTTCGCCATCCCGCCACCCTTCGAGCCAGTCTCGTCGCTATGCGCCAGGTGGTGCCCTATGTTCAGCGGCGCCCTGACACGTAAGAAGTGCAAAATAAACTTGCCGATTCTTGTGTTTTGCTCTTCATTCCATAATTTTTCTATGGAATGGTTTAGGGAAGTCAGTGCCACGTTGTCTAACGAGATTATGACAGTACGTTTGTGGAAATATGATCGAGTTTTCCACAACTTCATTTCCATGAGAGGAAAATATCGCGTTTGAAATGTAAAATCATTGTACAGTGTTGTATTGAGATATTTGCTACGAAGTTGCCCGACGTATTCCGTCGTGTGAACTCTTTTCATGGTATCCTGTTAAATGTGAATTAACGCTCCTGAAATTTACGCGAGGGCTGTTGACGGAGTTATTCATATTCATTTTTTAAATTTAATTAACAGTGGTTCTCTCTCCCGTAACGAGGGCTTGAAATATTTATAAACGACATTAGTCTCCGTGATATTTACATGCACAGCGAGACCACAACTCATTTGGTCTGCGAAAATGTCGACTAGCTGAGCAACGCAGATTGCGTAGCGTAGAGCCTCTCAACTGCCAATTTATTTACAAAATGGTGTGGTTTCATTCTCGTATATAAAAGTTCAAATATATTTTATAGAATGTTGATAAACGTCTCCCTCAATCTCAAAACCTATTACATTGTAACATATATTTCTTCCTGTGCCACCAAGTTTTCTTCAGTTCATTCTAATTTCTTTGTTTGTTTTTTTTCGCGGCTAGTAATTCACGACGCGTTGTTGTCAGAATGACGCTAAACGATCTGCAATAATATCCATAAATACGAGTCTGGCTCGGCGCCAAATGTCCGAACATTAAATAAAAAAATATATATATATTTATCGGGAGCTCTTTGTCGCGATTGAGCGCAGCTGGGCGCAAGGAGCAGAGCGCGCGACGAAGAGGTCCGCGGCGCGCGCCTCTCCATCATCTCTCCCCTTCCCCGCTTCATCGACCGCTTCCCCGGCGCTCGAGACGCCGCGCGACGGACTCCGCCCAATGGGAGTGGTTTCCGTTCCGCGCCAGCGCCAAAACTCGCCTGCCTCGGCAGGTGTTGGCTGCAAAAGCGCTTCGAAATGCGGTACCTCGCTGAGGGACGATAACTTAGGATGGAGATTAAAGCTGGGAGATAACAAGTGTTTTCCTTGAAAATAAACGTTTGTGTTGTTTCGTCGTTGTACGTACTGCTATGTAGCGTCTTCTCCTTGTCATGTTAAGTCCGGATTCTCGGACGTTGACTGTTTCTTTTGTGATGGTTGGCACGCGATCACTTTCGCGATGGAAAACGTTCTTAATGAGACGCTGTAACTTTCTTGTTTGTTCAGAAGTGAACTTCATGAAATTGCCCTTTGTGGTAATTCCTACTCCGAATTACGGGTCATAGATTTAGTTTCCCTTATTAATCTTTCTGCCTGTGAAGTAAGCATCCGAACTGCGAGCCGCAAGTGACACAACTGCTCTGTAGGCAAATTGGCGTCAGCACGCAAGTATTTCCGTCGCGTGGAGTGAAGCGGCTTCATCGTCGGTGTATTCCGCGCCTTTCCGCATACATTAGCGGGAGCGCTGTCTGAAACATCAAAGGCCTGAGACCGCGAATCTCCATTCGAATCCGGGCGAATCGCAAGCGACGGCGGCGGAGGCGCGCCCCGCGTCTTGTAGGATATCGCGCTTAAGGGCTGGCGTTGTCGAAAGCACATGTCGTTCGTTATGAATGCCGCATCAACTATGCAGGAGGCTCGCAGCCGCAACTTCCGATCCCCCTTCGGGAGTAATGAGCCGAAGCTCTCCCGTCTGCCACTCCCGACTCCGCCCCCCCCCCCCTCTCGCTCTTCTCGTGCTCCCGACCCTCTCCGTAGATTCATCTTCTTCTCGTTGCCTCGTCTTGTTTGTCTTCAGCTCTCCTCCGCTCTGCAGTTCTCTTCCTTGTACCAGTGCCACTCTTACCAGTTTGCCTTCCCTCTACGCCTTGATACAGTTCACATTCACTCTGTTGTCCTCCCTTTGCTCATCGGCACGATCTCGTCTCAGACCCGTCCTCGGCCACCGCCCTGTTTTCTGCCCCCCCCCCCCCCCTCCGTCGTGAGCGTGGGCGCACGCCCCGTCGTAACTCCTTAAGTGGAACGGAGCGCCCGCGGCGATACGCGCGCCTCAAGCGGCGCTCTCGCCCCATTACGTCGCGATACCCGCCGCGTTGATTGACAGTTCGCGCGACGGGAGAGTTTTCACTTCACTCTCGCCGATTGCTTGTAAGCACCCGCGCGTCTGTTGAGGCGTTAACGTAATTCTGCGCCTGGGCTTCGAGCAAATAAGCAACATGGATGAGAAATAGCGATGAGAATGCTTCTGGGCGTGGGGCGAATCCTCGTTTATTATTTTTGAAGGAAGCATCACATGGTTTGAAAGTGTTATGTAGAAAAATAATTAGCAAAAATAAGGAATTAGTCATTGCATTTTGTTTCAAATTATTGAGTCAATAGTGAGTATTATTAAAAATTAATTTATTGTATATTTTTAACGAAAATTTATTAAAGGAACTTAATGAGTAAGAATTGACGTTCAGTATACAACTTCAGTGCCAAGAAGGGAACAAAATATATATAATATGTATATTACTATACTACTTTTATAAAACTGCACCATACATGTACCTGCAAAAAGTCTAAAATCGTTTAATGTAGCAGTGAATAATGGTAATATGTTTGAATGTGCAATACGTATCACATACATTCTCCTCTGACATTAATGTTTGCCTGGGCTCCCAAGCGGCCGCGCCGATATCGACCACCATTTTTCGTTCTCGAATTGACTCATGAGCCACCTGCGCTACGTCTACCACACCATTTTATCTCGCGCTCCTCGTTATCAAAATGGAGACCACCAACCCGCATCCGGCACGCGGCGCCGCTATGCGAGACGACACTGAGCCAGCGGAGAGCCGCGCTGGCCGTCCTCTCCGGACTAGTGGAGGCGCCGCCCGTTGCGGCGCAGGTAAACCGGGTAACCGGATTGTCGAGGCGCGCCGGATTGCTCGGCCACCGCACGTCGCGTCGTAGCCGCACTCGGCAGACCCCGAAACTTCGTTTCCTGGCGCTCGCCAGCTCGTTTGCGCCCGCAGCGCCCATCCACCCATCCACCCGCGCGGGGCGGCGCTCCTCCTTCTGGTCCGCCGCGCTAAGCACACTGCTTCGAGATGAGCCGCATCGAAATAATGGAATGGAATTGCTGATGGACAACGCTGTGCCCAAAATTATATTTTGGAGCCGAGAATAGTTTTCATGTTTTTTCAGAATAGCTAATACATTCTATTATCTTACTAACGCTTTGCTCTATTAACATGATCCTATTTTTATTTGTAATCACTGTCCAAATTGTTTTCTTCTGTTAACTTCATTAGTTTTTATAGCTGTTTTGCACAGGGAAAATCGCTGAAATAAAGAATAATCCGTAAAAGAGATTAGTTTGTAGTGTTGTTAATTATAATAATTCATGGAACTGCATAATAGTAGTCTCTGGAAAAAAAATCGATGAAACGTTATGTTACTGGGGAGTACCACTGATAAACGCTTGATATTCGAAGGCCTCTTTTCCCGCAAAGAAACGTTGGCAGTAATTAGACATTCAAAGAAATGCCATTTCAAGCGGTACCGATTCATTGTATAGCTAAAAACGAAATTACTTGCTGTTCCTTGGCTTTTAATACTAAGATTATGACTTCGAAGATAAAAACCTTCGGCCCTGTCGAAAAGCGCATAAATCAAGAGCATAAAAATGTTTTCAACGCTGCGCGACATGGTGGATGGCGGGGGAGGTGGGTAGGCCCATTGAACAATAGGACAGTGCTTGCCGCGCGTCGAGAAGGGGGAAATCGATCATTGCAACGACCACGAACAACAATCGACGATTAGTCGATAATAGACCTCTGACTGGAAGCGCGAAGATTCAACACTAACGTCCAATTTAAGTTAAAAATAAAACTGACCAACGCTGGTTCCTGTAGAATGCCTTACGGTCAGCAACACCGTTGCGTTAGGGTTTCATGATGAATCTTTCCACCATTCCATTAATATTTTCCCATTCGCGGACTTCTACTGAGAATCGAGACTGGTCAAAATAATGAATTAGTACTCTACCGTACTGCAAATAAAACTTACTTGCTGTTTAGGTTTCGCGTGTTGAAATGCTCAGTTGGAAACCACGGAGAGAGCTAAGTGCACGCTTGGTGTCATATCGGTCCACTGTGCCCCCACCCCCACCCCCGCCCCCAGCGCCGACTTGCAGCGAAGTGGAGCAGCTCTGCGCGAAAAATAAAATTACATTACGGAAAGTTGTGGCGCCCTGCGCTACTTCCGATGTACTCGACGTTCTGCCTTGCCGAGTAAACTTGGAGTTTCATTGTATCACCTGGGGAATATGCTTGTCGTAAGTGGCACACGTGCGCGAGGAATTGGGAGTACGTGGTACACGAGGGGGTTATTACAGAAATTTTTAATACATGGGAATTGTTTTTTTGGGGGGGGAGGGGGTGTTATTGAACTTATTCAGCACCGTCATAATGGTCATTTGTATATAAGATTGAAGGCGTTAAACAGGCCTCTAGACTTAACACGTTATCCAAGCAACTTGCCGGTTTTCTCCAGACGTGATTTGATCTCCTGATAAGGCAAGTCAAGAAATTCAAACATAAATATATTAATCCACGATCTTATTAAAAATAACTCTTCTTTAATTGGCAGGCTTTGATAGAGTGGTAACGCTTTTTACTCGTTTTATAAATAATTGATACAATCGCGGAAAAGTGCAGACGAACTGTTTTTTGTGCCCTCGCGCTCTTTTTCCTTCAGCAGTCGCTGTCTAGATTACTTTGTGTGCATGTAACCGTGTACGCGAGTGTGTGTGTGGGTGTGGGTGGGTGGGTGCACAAGTGCGGAAAGTTTTCTTTTAAGTGTCTATTATCGTCTTCATCGAGAAGCATCATATATCATATTTTTATGTCCATTACAACTAATTTAATGTAGCTGACAGCTTTGTTAAAAGCTCGTTAATTCTCTCCCTTTTCTTGACATTACCTCTTTTGTATTTTTTGTTATCTCAAGTTGTGTTTGAAAAAATGGCGCTCTCAGTTTTTAACTGCAAATTTCGTGTTATAACGCTATGTTCCTCCATTCATTGCAACGCACTTTGTAAAAGTTTTGAACTACGGAAAACCTGCCAGACCTTGTAATAAATAGTCCCATAATGCGAATGCATCCCCGTCAGTTTAACCTAATTGAACGAGGGGGGAGAACTCGTATGGTTCGGACATTTCTTGGATCCTCTGCGTGGGTGCGTTAGAAGTCCCAAAAGTACCTTCAATATAGTCACAATATAATAAAATACTCGGTAATCCTATTGCTAAAACAAAAGTGTGAAATGTAATTTTTTGTACACTTATCTGTAAAATATTACTTTCTTGAACAGTACCAAAATTAATTTTCTATTAGCTGAGGCTTGTTAATGGCACAATTGTAACGAAATAAAAACATAGGAAAGGAAAACAATTGTATTTGTCTTCACTTAGGCGTTTCTTTGGTACGGAAAACTAATTATTTCAATGAATTTTATTTTCTCGTGTACATGTTAATTTTTTTTTTATATATATTAAATACTGCAATGGTCCATTCGATAAACGTGCTCTTTTATGTTATTCTTCCATGCTATTACGCGGCAGAATCTTAAGTAATGAAATTGAACAGAAGTCATCTGACAGCCTACTATGACATTTCAAACCTATAACTAATAAAAAATATTAAACTTATCGCCAACTAATTATAATTTCTAAAACCATGGGCATTCGGAAAGTTTCGTTAATTGTACAACCATAATAATTCGGGGTAAGGGTACAAAAATAGTCGGATTCGCCTTAGCCAAAAAGTAATGTTTTTCGAACCCGCTTTTCAATTTTTTTATAGTAAACCTAGCTTCCTTGAAACAGTTTCTTTTTGGTCTTCGTAAATATTACGACGCTTTTCTGTAGGCACACGTTTAATGAGATTTTCAGAAAGCACTCTTAGTTGTTAAAAATAATAATGGTATTTTTGAGCAAGGAGATTCAGAGCGTTCACCTTCTTTTGAAACATACGCACAAAAGAAAATGCGCGAATGAAAACTAGAGCTGATACTTCACAAGCTAGAGGGTGTGAGACCATTTACGTACTCTCGCCGAAGGTCTCGAATAAAGACGTGACCCGCGCCGCGATCCACTTCCTCTCGCTGCAGCCGCAGCTTCTCATCTCGGCAAGTTCCTTTTCTTCGCCGGGGGCCTTTGAACATGGCGGCGGCTCGGAATGTGATAATGAAAGGGGTCTAATTATTTCGTTCCCTGAAAAGCGCCAGTGAGCGCGAGCGGGAGGCGAACCCCGTGAAAAGCGCGGCGGACGCTCTGCGCACTACGGTCCAACGGACGAGATGGAAACTAAACACACGCGTCTCCGGTTTTCCAGAGACTTGACGCCAGAGAGTCCTATAATGCGAGTCGGTGCATTACCCAGGACATGGTAAACGAGCTGTCGAGCATATAAACGGAAAGAGCCAACCTCACCTTTCCTGATTGTGCGAACTAATATTCTAATTGGCACGAAGTCTTCGAACTATGTGAACCCTTAATCCCGAAAGCCGATTTCGCCGCCTAAATGAATGCAGTTTCCAAGTGAAATTTCTGCGTTTCAGCGTTGGGCGGGTAGTTGCGAGATGGCAGACGGATATTCCGTCACTTCCAGACCTTGGTCCATGAAACTTCACCAAACAGTAAGAGGAAAGTGCTGAGCTTGATACCGATACTTGGTATCAAAATGAATTCTACTAGCTTCCTTTCGGAAGACGTTTTAAGTTTTTACATTCAAGCCTGTAGAAGCTTCTTTTCAGGCGTCGACGATAAAAGACGTTTTCCTTGGCTTTTAATAATAAGATTATGACTTCGAAGATAAAAACCTTCGGCCCTGTCGAAAAGCGCATAAATCAAGAGCACAAAAATGTTTTCAACGCTGCGCGACATGGCGGGGGAGGTGGGTAGGCCCATTGAACAATAGGGCAGTGCTTGCCGCGCGTCGAGAAGGGGGAAGTCGATCATTGTAACGACTACGAAGAGCAATCGACGATTAGTCGATAATAGACCTCTGACTGGAAGCGCGAAGATTCAACACTAACGTCCAATTTAAGTTAAAAATAAAACTAGCCAACGCTGGTTCCTGTGGAATGTCTTACGGTCAGCGACACCGTTATGTTAGGGTTTCATGATGAATCTTTCCACCATTCCATTAATATTTTCCCATTCGCGGACGTCTACTGAGAATCGAGACTGGTCAAAATGATGAATTAGTACTCTACCGTACTGAAATAAAACTTACAATATATTTTAATATTAAATTATATCTGAGAAAAAATTAACCTTATTATGGATTAATTTAGTCCTAGACCAATCCACAAAGTTTCGTGTATGTGCAGTATGAAATAATTAAAATTAAAGATGTTGAAATAAGCTAGAACTAGATTTAGAAAACGGATCTAAGGAGATGAAATTCGTAAAGGTTTTAACAGCTGGCGAATTCTGAATGCGTCTGCCTGCACTTTCGACAAGGGAATAGAGTAGTGATGGAGATCCTTTCCATTGGAGCTGGAAATAGCTGAACAGACTTCCTTTCAAGCACTCACGTTACCTGCGACCACTAGCCATCAGCCTGTGCTTTTAAGCGAGCGACCCTCGACCCTCTCGCCCACTCTCGGACCTGTAATCTACCCGAAACCAGCCATTGTTTGCTGTTACAATCTCCATCGCCGGTCCCTCGAAAGCCGCTTCCGTGCTCTTCGACCCACCTACAGAGCTCTGGAGGAAGTTTGTTTGCAGCACCTCTGCAATTTCTCTCTTCGTGGCTTTGGCGGATGTTCCTGTTATGTTCATTTTTTTCGTATGGAGTCTGTAGGAGGTGGAAAATAAATTATTTTTCTCAGTGCTCGGAATTAGTCGTATGAGGCCTACGAGGCCGTATGTGCCCTTTTTGTCGTGAAATGCTGATGTGATACCTCTAACGCCCTCTTCCCGTTCTCCGTAATTCATCGCTTTGTCGTATCACACACCACGAAGAACGCAAAAGGTCGGAAGGCTGCCGGGTATCACAGTTTCCATGTAGCTTGCGTGAATAAATTATATTTTGATCCATTACCTTGCCAGCTAACGCGTCTCTCATTGGTGGCGTAGCTGCTGTCTCGCTCACAGGCGATTCAAAGTGACACTTGCGTTTGCACGTCAAGTCGCAATTTACCAAGTACATTCCCGTTGGGTGTTTCGTAAACTGGCCACTGAGTCAAATGTATCAAATGCAAATTCAAAAAATCAATATAAATGCACGTAGGTAATAGTATAGCACAATCATGTTGTAGGTATGTAATTTAATTTCCCTGAGGATGTCTAAATTGAAAATTCTTCAGAGGAGTGTCGAAACAGTGCGAGAGGAGACCGAAGTTCCAAATCGCTACTTGAAGAGATAAATACCTACGGCTATTTCCCCGTCCCGACCCAATACCTCATTCAACATATCTCGCCTCTTAACCTGCACTACCTTAATGACTCCAAAACGTGCCCGCCATTTCCTCACCGCCACAAACGATTCCCACGCTACGTCGAATCTTTCCCTTTCCGTCTTTCTGCCGCCTCAGTCGGAGAGTGCGCTCAGAGAGTTCCGTGGCGGGGGCGGGGGCGGCGGAGAGAAGTGTGCGCGCCAGCCCCACAGGAGAGACCGACGGCGGCGGCGTCGGGTTAATTGCTGCGATTACCGCTGCGCGGAGCGGCGCTGCTGCCGCAAAGGCCGCGGGTTAACAAGCGAGAGCGTGCCGCCTTTGGCCCCCCGCTGTGCTCCGGAGGGCGGCAGCCGCCGACACGCCTGCCTGCCTGCCTGCCTGTGCATTGCCTCGCGCACCGAGCGAAGGGGCGGGGAGCGTGACTCTCGGCAGCGACGGCTGAAATATGGGCACGTGTTGTCCCGCAAGCCGCTTGTCTCCGGAATCCACAGCCACACCCCGCCCCCGCCCCCGCCCCCGCCCCCGCTCCGCCCTACCCCGCCCCGCGCCGCCCCGCCCCGCCCCGCCCCGCCCGTGCCCCTACCCCTACCACTGCCAATGCCACTGCCTCTGCTCGCGCTCAATCTCGTGCATTAAGCCGCCGACGTGGCCGCCACCCCGTCCGTCTCCCCGCTCCGCTCCGCCCCCACCCGCTGCCTTTTTCGATGGAGGAGAGAGAATAGGGGGAGGAGAAGGGCGAGTCCCGCGCGTTTTTCGCAGTGTTGCGCGTCGCGCTGGCGCAGAAATACTTCTTGGGGGTTGCAGGGATGTGGTTTTGTGCGAGATGAGAAGGAAGGGAGGTGAGGTTTTTGCTGTGTGGAAAGTTTTGCCCATTGTTGTCCTTTGAGTGATCTTGACGTGTTAGACGTCAGCTAAGAACATCTACAAATCACGCTTACCAAATCGATGGCGTGATATTATTCGTACTCTGAAAGCTTCGGGTCAGTGACCTGAATGTAGAACGTTATGAAAGATATGAAGTAATGTTGCAATGACTTGTGAAAATGATTAGGAGTATGCGTCTTATCCAAAAATCTTTGTTACTTGTAGCAGTAATAAATATTTTAGCAAACGCTTATTTCACTGTATATGAAAATTTTCAGCTGCGTCGGTAATTCTAGTTAGTTCCATTTATAACGAAATTCCTTTTTTTTCTCGTTGCAACGTGATAGCACATATCCTTGCGTCTGCGTCGTTCATTTAAACTTCTACCTATTCTTTTTTTTTTTAACCATTACATTGGGCTTAAATCAACAGAGCCAGAGTAACAGGGGCCTCTTGTTTATCGAGTCCAGTGTGTCTTTGCACTGTGTTTAAATTGGGGCCTTGTGCACATAGAGAAGTCATATAGAACCACGCCGGACGAGAGCGAACCGCATTCGCGGCACGCCATGCAGGAGAAAGCTCTCGCAGCAGCAGCAGCAGCAGCAGCAGCAGCCGCCTCCGCCTCCTCCTCTGTTCTCCCAGCCCCACCCCTACCCCCGCCGCCGCCGCGCCATTAGTTAGCGCATTGTTCCCGTTGTCGCTGCCGCCACAGGCCCCGCTTCTCACTCCGACACCTACTTTTAGTTGCCGTGCACGCGCTTGCATTCTCAACCTGCATTTATTTCTCTCGCGGATCTTTGTTTATTTAAACCAAACCTCTCTTTTCCTTACTCGTTCTCTTAAACGTTTCTATATATTCCACGTTCTTTACTCGCTTAGTTAGCGAACTTAGGTTCCCCGTTTGGTATTCTGCCTTCCATTCAGTTTTCTATCTTCTTCCGTACTGTGCCTTGTTCTGGCCAGACGTGCTTTCTGGTTTAATTTTTTTTTTTAATTAACACACGTGAAAGATCGCTATGGAGGAAAAATTCCAACTTTGAAATTTGACTCAAAGTGGTTTTTAAAAAATCGTGAATTTGCACGAAAAGTGCTTCGTTGGCATTCCGTTTTATTAATTGTTTATAATTGAGTACTTTTTTGTACATAATTATTGGAAAATTATAGGCTGCTTGATTTCGATTGTCTGAGAAGTGTGGGTGCGAGCTTGACGGAGGTGTGTTAGTGTCATAACGTAGTCTCTTAGCATTGCCAGCTGCCTCTCCCTCGGCCCGCCTGCCTTGTCGCCGCCGCGGTGCGCGGGCCCGTGCCCCGCGCTCTCGTGCAGCGCAGTCCCCGAGGCGTCGCCGCCCCGCGCCTCGAGCGCGCGCTCGCGACCCGTCCCACGGCGCCCCCTCGCCTGGCGGAGGGCTGTGCGTGTTTATTACGCGACGCACGACCCTCGCTCTCGCCTCTCGCCTCTCCCCTCTCGCCTCTCGCCTTTCGCCTTTCGCCTTACTCCTCAGCCACCGCAACAATTGTGCGCGCTTTGTTCTCATTGGCGCTGCCGCCAGTCCCCCCAACTCTCGCCCTTGCGCCTACTTAGCTCCCCTGTCCGTACTTGACTTTCCAACGTCGTCTTCCTTGTTTCGTTCTGACACTCTCTTGGCTCTCTTGTTTACTTGAATGTGTCATTTCGTTTTTATCCTTTTCCGCTGCCTTGAATTGCCTTCGTTCCTCACTCGGTTACTTTGTACATTAGTTTTCCTGTTTGGTGGTGACTTCGGAAAGGAATTGGAGCAGAGCCGCGATATGACGGAGGGGTTTTCTTCTAATCGCCCGCGAGTAAAGCTTTTGTTTCGTATTAAGAACTGTCAACGAGTGAATATGTTGAGTCGACTCTTCCAGGAACTGGAGATTTGAGCGTTAAATTATGTGCGGTGCAAAAGGGGTCTTCAAATTCTTTTATCAGGATGCTTATTTTGGAAAAGGATTTATTGATCAGATGAAAATAAGGATGGTTTTGCAGTTTTACGTTTACGATAACAAGCCTTACTGTTATGATATTCACCCAGGAGGATGAACAAAAAAAAATACTTGGAGTGATATAAAGTAGAAAGAAAAGTGTTTCCCCCATTGTGCATAAAGTTAATCATATCACAGATGCATCTCATAAAGACCATTCTGTGTTTTTGTACTGACCCTTTCCTTCACAGAACAGCGAGGAAGGAACAACAAGGAAGAACTAATTGTACAATTTTGCTTGCCGTTTTCTACCTTCGCATTGTCTAGTTTCGCCCGAATATCCACTATGCACTTTGATTGCCCGTACCAGAAACTTTTTCCCTGCGCTTTACGTACGTAATTCTCTCTAGCGTCGTAGTTTCTGCGAGGCGCGCAGTTTGCATGGCGACGCGCCCGCGGAGCGAAAGCATCCGCCCCGCCCGCCCCGCCCACCCCGCCCCAATCAGGCGCGTCCCGCGAGAGGCGCAGGTAGATTGCTTGCCCGCCACGCGGAAAGGGCGTTGGAGCCATCCGCGAAAGCGCCGGGCGAGAACGAAAGCAGCCGCATTGCCGTGCGTGCGTGCGTGCGTGCGTTATAAACAGTTGCCACGTAAACGTTGATTGCGTTTTGTCAAGAAATGCGCCGGAATGCAAAACGTTTTACGTATCCAGAGGTACGTACGTCGCACCGGTAATAATTAGTTTGTGACAGAATGAGCCATTCACACACAGAGGGGGGAAATGTGTATCATACGACAAACCACCGAAGTGAATGTTTCGGTGATGGATGTAGTTCGGATAAACGTACTGGATGGTCTAACAGCTTAGAATGAATAAAAACAGAACGAATAAAAACGTGAAAGATTTATTTTAAAATATCATAGTATTTTATACAAATACATATTCGTGATTTAGGAACAGAACAATCTGTTATTTAAATGTTACAATTGTAGCAAAAGCTTTAGAAAAATGTCAGTAAAGTTTTATTATAAATATATTTTATTTTACAATAAATTAAAATGTGTACTTTTTGTGAAAATGAATATTAAGTTAGTCAGTCAATAGCGACAAGAGTTATTAACTTCGACCTACGTATGTTATTTACAATATTGCAAGCTAATCTAATTCTCTTCACTTGCAGCAAATTGAAAGTACATTTAACGTGTTGTTAGTTTGACCTAGTTTCCGACCGCAAATAGGTCACGTCTTATCCTCTTGTTTGTTTCGTCGCCCTCAAACTACTTCCTCACACCACACTGGCTAGCAGCCAGTTTCCCAGTGCATTATCGTTTAGGATCTTAATGGACTTCTCATTGATTCACTGTTCTATTTGTTTTGGAAGAAACGCGAAACAAGTGAACCATTGAATATTTGCATAAGAAGAAACAAATTCGGTCGAGACGAATACTGTGATGCTGTTGCTGTCCACTTTCAATGTATCGTGATTTAACATTTCACATTCTACAATGTTTTCACATAATAGGTCGCAGGAAGCTAATTTCGAAAACTAGTTCTCGTTAGACTAAGCTTGTGCGAAAAGAGACTTGAAAGCAGTAATGTGTTTCAATTTTTTGTTTCTTCAGAACAAGTATATAGAAAACAGGTTTAAAATTCTTATTAATGCCCTGCCATGCTACAAGGGGGATTTTAGTTTCTCTCTGTTACGTGTTCAACATTAATTCTTGGAATTCCTTATCGATAAAGGGATCGTAATACATATTTTTAAGGTCGATTTTTTTTCTGTTACTTGGACATTTTTCAATAAAGAATTTCTTAGTTTGAACTATTTTTTTTTTTAACATGGTCATGTGCTTTCAGTTTGTTCTGTGATTAATTTTAATGACTTAAATTTGAGATACATAAAGAAATAAAACTTTAGTAAGTGTTTATTTCGCAACTTGGGGAGGTGACTGGTCTGTACATTCCCTACAACTTCCCCGTGGGTTGAATGGTGGGAGCGGCAAAGGAGCGTCGCGGAGGGACTTGTTGCGCACGGGCGGAGGTCCGCGTCGCCAATTCCCCGCCCGCGTTCGCTAATCTGTTGGCGGCGGCGGTGTTCCCCAGGGCTCGGTGGCCCGCCCCTCCGCCGGCCGGCGCGCTAAGTCACGGGCTCCGAGGCCGGCGTCGCACCCACGCCCCCTCGCACGCCGACGGGGCTTAGTGCGGCCGGCGCGGCGCGGCAGCGGAGACGCCCAACTTGCGAACAAGGCGCCGGCCGCTTGCGGTTCGCTTTCGCGGGAGATTGCCTCCAGTTCGCTGCCCCTAAGTTTAAGACGCGTGCAATAGAATAACTTTGTGGTCGTTTGCTATTTCCAGGCGAATGACATATTAGACGCTTGATGTAGACATTTTTTTCATGAGGGAGATTTTAAAAATATTTTGCTCATTGTGTTTATATTGTTCGATCTTACGCTCGTGGTGAACTCAGAACATTTGTTTTCCTACATTTCCGTACCCCGCTGCCAATTTCTCCGATGTTCAATACGTATGTGTTTAGAGATCGGCGAATTCCACTGCGTTTGAAATGTGCGTATTGTGCATTGTGTTAGATTTGTTTAGCTAATTCCCTTTAGCCCTCTCGGCACTACTGTAACACACGGACAACACAATTTGGCAAATTGTCGAATTAGAGCCAGCAAACTCGACAACTCGTTTCGGCCCCCACTGTTTCCGGCCTGCGCTCCGTGTACGTTAAATTTAACCACGAAACAGTTGCCGGCGCTCACTCGTATTTCGCGTGCGCGGAGAAAGGAGCGCGTTGTATCTGCGATGAGCCACAAAGCAGTAAATCGGGCGGGAGAGCGCACCCGTTCAACAGCGCCCGGATTAGTTGCGTGGGGGAGGGCGCTGTCCTGCCTCGCTTCTGCGCATTTGCCCGGGCCTTCCTCTGCGGTCCGCCCTTTCATTCATTCTGCCCGAAAACTCGCGCAGACTTTTTCGCCCGTTAGTCCTTGCTTCGAAATACCGAAATAATACTCTTTTCATTCTACCCTGCTATCCAGGTGAGACATTATATTTGTATTCAATGTGACATATCATTTCTTTTTCCGTTCCATCTATATACATTCTACTTCACCTTTTTGTCTCTATCATTTGCGTTCACTATTCAGATTGCCTGTTGTTTTTTTTTCCTACTCAGGACCCGTACATAAAGCTTTCGGGATCCTCCTCCATTGCCCTGATGCAATCTTGTACAAAAATCCACCAGAGTTCCTTATCGCAAACAAACCCAAATATTTCGCCTCATACCGTAATGTGAACCATTCCCCAAAATCCAATTTCTCCGTTATTTCTCCTCCCACCCCGTCTGTATCTCGTTATTTCTCAGATCCCCCGTTCTCCCTCGTCAGTACGTTAAACCAAGCTCTAGATCCCAATTCCACCATCGGACAAGCCCACCCATCTCCTTCGCCGCTAATACTGACGCGCGCCGCTCTATCTTGTTTTCGCGAACCCAGCGCGTTCCCGCGCCTGGAGCAGAGAGAGAGACGGGGGGGCGAGAGAGACGGGGGCGAGAGAGAGAGAGAGGGAGACGGGGGAGCGAGAGAGAGGGAGAGAGACGGGGGAGCGAGAGAGAGAGAGGGAGAGAGACGGGGGAGCGAGAGAGAGAGAGGGAGAGAGACGGGGGAGCGAGAGAGAGAGAGGGAGAGAGACGGGGGAGCGAGAGAGAGAGAGGGAGAGAGACGGGGGAGCGAGAGAGAGAGAGGGAGAGAGACGGGGAGCGAGAGAGAGAGGGAGAGAGACGGGGGAGTGAGAGAGAGAGACGGGGGAGCGAGAGAGAGGGAGAGAGACGGGGGAGCGAGAGAGAGAGAGGGAGAGAGACGGGGGAGCGAGAGAGAGAGGGAGAGAGACGGGGGAGCGAGAGAGAGAGGGGGAGAGAGACGGGGGAGCGAGAGAGAGAGGGAGAGAGACGGGGGAGCGAGAGAGAGAGGGAGAGAGACGGGGGAGCGGGAGAGAGAGGGAGAGAGACGGGGGAGCGAGAGAGAGGGAGAGAGACGGGGGAGCGAGGGAGAGAGACGGGGGGAACGTGCCAAAGCGCGGGCTGCTGGATAAGCGGCGCGTCGCGAGGCATTTTGCGGCGCCGTGCAATTAGCGCGGCTGCGGGGGTGCGCGCCGACGAGCGAACCCCGGCCCGTGGGGCGCCCACCTGCGGAGAGGGGCGCGCAGAGTACGCGGTGATGGGCCTCCTCGGGCAGCGGGCATCGCTGCGACGCGGAGCGACGTGTTACTCGCGTATTGTGTGCCGAAATAGCGGGCTGTGGAATAAATGGGAGCGTGTGTTTGAACAGCAAATGGTTGGCAACTGACGTTTAATTAATTGTTTCAGGTCTTCTGAAATGGCTGGTTGTTAAAGAAGATGCATTGGATTCTCAGTGCATGCGCAGCCAAATGGCCGCCATCTCATGAATTTTATTTTTTCGTTCTCTTGAATTAATTCCACAAGGCAAATCGCTACTCATCGTCAATTTTGCTCAGGGAAGTGGAATATGTAGGCATGCTCCATGGGATGACACCCTTAATCTCAACTTTGATTGCTTACAATATTTTCCTCTCGTGCTGCCATCGTAAATAGAACGGGGAAAGCTCTGAATGTAAATGTGTCTATTCATTTCTTTCGTTGAATTCTCCACGATTGCCTTTGTTTCTCTGTGTGACATTGTGAAACCTAATGCTCATTCGCCCTCCACGAGCGGCCTCGAAATTCCGCGATCCATTTACCGCTTTCTACGACTGCAGTGTGTCTCCCTCAGCCGGACTCCCAGCCGTCGACTTGGAAACGCGCGAGCGAAACGAGGCAAATTAGCTGCATAGAATTATATATTTTTTGTTTAGCTAACGTCATCCAACTACCTTAACAAAACTTCTGAACACCACTCGTTAAACACTGAATGTATGTGTTTCATGTATCTATTTTCTTGAGAAGTTCGTCAGAGAAATGCTCGTCCCCGGCGCAGATCGCCAGCCGCCGTCCAGCGCGACGGAGCCGCCCCGCGCCCTGGGCGAGTGGCACGCGGGTCTGGGCGCCGCCAACACCGAAACGCTTTTAGCCTACTTTCCTTAATTGGGCGAGCGGCTTCCGCCACGGCACCCGTGTGCGATCAGCGCGTCTGCTTCGGCGCGTGCCGGGTTTGCATTTTTTATCAATGATCACGACCGCTCGGGATGTGAACGTTTATTAAAAATCGAAGCTGATGCGTCGTATCGTACGGGTGTGTTAACTCCGCCTGGCTTGTACATTTTTACTTCAATTTACATTTCGTTTGCCGTTGGACAAGAGATTATTCGATGTTTATTTCGTCACATCTCATTATATTGAAAACGTTTCACAAACAATTGCTTTGTACTCAAAATTCAAATTATTTACAAAATGACTTTACAGCTACTTTCAGTTCCAAATGTATGAATCACCATTTTCAAACTTTTTTTTTCTGACGTGAAAAGAAAATTAAATAATTCGTTGGAATGTTACTGTTGTTTAATGGCAGTGCTCCGGAACCTCATCTTTTTGTGATCTCCCTCTCTGGGCTTTCTTGTTGAGTATTTTCAGTTTTGTCACCACGTGGACTTTCAGAGATCCCGTTTCTTTTTTCCTTAACCTACTCTCCGATTCTGATAGACACAGCGAAGGTCTTCATTATCCGTTACTTGCGTCGGTCCCCGAGTAATATAGGACATTGATTACGGCGGGAATTGGCAGTATATTTAATGTTTGCTTGACATTGTGCGAGGGCTCTTTCACTAGTCACAAACGTTATATGGCACACTGGGATTTCCGGCCTTCGAAACTCCACCACCCACATACAAAAGGAATGTAAGCCTGCGAACGTGAATTTTGGAAGTTAGTGCCTTAACTCCCATACTACGAGGGCCCGTTTCAAATAGAACATTATAATATTCCAGATCCCTGGTTTCCCTGTCATTTACTCGGTTGAATTTAGAGCGCCGACCGAATGTGTTGTAATCGCAGTCTCGGCCAGGGGCAGCCGGAGCAAAGTGGAACTGTGAGGCGGAAACTGAGTGTCTGTCTGCGGTCGCGACCTCATGCGCTGAGAGATGAGGCGCTCACGCGAGAAGAAATCGGACGCCTGGAAATGAATCGCGGGAGGGCCATACGATTCGTCTCTGTGCGCTTCACTTTATCAGCCTGAGGTCTCCTCTCCGCCCCGGCCACGCCCGCTCCACCCCACCCCACCCCGCCGCACCTCCTCCATCCCCCTGCTACGCTGTCACCCGCACGCGAGGTGTAACGAGCAAAAAGCGCAACGAGCGACCCGCACTACTTCCCTGCCACGCGGGTTGCAGCGCGGCTGCTGTCAAGGGGAGGGGGATTCGTGTTTAATAGCTCTAGTATTTCTTGTTAACAAGATCTTTTGGTAATTCGATTTTCTCTTGCGAACATCGTATGGTTATGGCTTACAATGGTTGGCAAAATCCTGCTTAGGAGAGTGAACATCACTTAAAATCTTTTTTTTTTATACAGACTCACATTACTATGCATGTAAACGGTTGCAAAATATGTGATTAATTACAGAGCAATTTTCGAACCAGACTTTTATGCAGTGAACTTTTCGTACCTTCCATTCAGAGGGATATTAACAAGTTTACTCTTCTGCTTCAAATCACACATAATCCTCATTATCAAGCTGTTTGGCAACGAAGAATAAATTATCATGAGGCGCCGTAACGGAAAATTACAAGAGCCTTAGAAGTCTCATAACGTAAGGCAAAAGACGAACGTTGAGCACACACCCCGCGGAGACTGACAGTTGAGAAGATGAAGTCTTTCTCTGCCGGCGGCCCAAAGGGCGAGGGCTAAAAGGGGCTCGGCGGCGATGAATCGCTCAACGTCCCGCCCGCGTGGGGCGCTATCGAAGGAGGCGGGACATCCTCCGCTTCGACGAGCCTTCCCTATTGGAATATATAATCGAGCGGGCGGAGAGTCGAATTTTCCCGCCCTCACGACCTCGTAGAATTCGCGGACGCGTGGAGGAGGGAAGAGAGTATGGGGGAGGGGCGAGGAAGAATAAAGGCGTCTGATGGGAAAGGGTCGGGCGTAAAGCAGCGGAGCGGAGAAGGCGGGCCCGAAACGAGAGTGGAATTGCGAAAGTTTGGTTTTGAAGAAGTCCGGTGGATGAGCAGGCCGCCAGCGCTGCTTTCGCCCGCCCCGAGGGGCCCCAGGGACGGGGAAGCCGCTTTGCCCTGCAGCTGTGCCCGGGCTCACTCTCCGGAACGCGTGATACAAGTGCTTAAATGTGCGACTAGTACAAATTCTCGTTCGTATCGTTTTGTGTAAAAAAAATCTGTATGTTCTTTGCCTGAATATTCATGTTTAGAGATTTTAAAATACATTCAGAAAATCTTTTCCAAAAACATGAAAGTTGCGTTGAACTTCAATTCCAGATCTTCGCTTTCTATTTGCATGGCCAAACTGTTTAGGCAAAATTATTTTCTTTCTTCAATTTATCCAAAATCCACGTTACAAAAATTGCCCCTTTCCTTTGTTCAAAATATTAATTTCTTAAGTATCTGAGGAAATGAAAATATTTTTGGACATCAGGATTAATTCTTAATTTTTATTAACCATGGTGTAAGTTTTGTTATTGCAAAGGTAAACGTGTTTAATGAGAGATTAGGACAAGAAAATCATGCCCCGCTCTATTACAAGAAAGTATTTATATTTTTGTTGTGTTGAAATGTGTAATTACTTTATTCGTTTTCTTTTATTCACTCTTAAAGTGAAGATTTTTCTTCCAGAGAAAACGTCGCCGAGACAAGAAATTTCATATGTATACGTAAGCTTCCGCGGCTCGAATCCATGAATTCATGAAGAAATTTCATGTCCAGAGTCTTGTTAACTGAATAAGTCTAAAATTGTGTTCAGAATAGAGTTCGAACGCTGCCTTGCCGCGCGCGGGGGACAGCGTCGACGCCGACTCGACTCACTCTGTCCGCGGAGCGGCCCGGACCGGAAAGTGCGGAGGGGCGGAGGTCCTCGGGAGATTCTCTTCGGACGGAGCTAACTCACTTAGGAGGACCCTTTGCGGGCGGCGCTTCGGCGCGGGCCCCGCCTTTTCCTCCTCTCCGCCCCCACCTCGTCTCTCCCTCTTCTCCCCCGTTCACTTCCTCGCCGTCTTTCCTATTCCTCTTCGGCTTTCCACTCTGCCCACTGTAATTTTGCTTCGTTATATTCCACAAATTCGTAACTGTCATTCTTCCGTGCAGCTACCTCTCTTCTCTTGGCCTCAACCTCCCGTTTGCAACTTCGTCTGCGATGCTGCGGGTTCAATGGGATCTCCAGAGCGCGGTTTTTCGGCGCTGCGTCGTGGACTGTTGCCGCCTGCCGACAAAGGGATCTCGGGTGGTCGCCGGTACCTGCTGCCTCGTTTCCTGCCAATGCGCTGTTGGACTAAGGAAGTTAGCTCCTCAACTGGCTGAGCTAATGCGTCCGGCCGATTACAGGGGACGTTCCTGTGTGTGCTCGTCCTGAGTACGCACACGGGGGAGGGATTAATGGTCTTCGAATACGTCGCGAAGTTGATCACTGGGTTTTTTATCCATTCGCCTCTGAGACAATCTTTCAAAATTTCAAAATAAATATTTATACCCAAATGTCTGTATACATAAATTATTCTTAATATCAGGAGTGTAACTTATTGAAATTTCAGAGGAATTTAAGTTGGCACCAAACCCTTACTTTCTTAATTTAATCTTTAAAAAGGATACAATTTATTTTGATATTTTACTATTCTAATTTGTGAATATTGGATTATTAAGAAATGCCAATTTTGTAAACTGAACTTGAATTAAATCGCTGCTAATCAAGTTACTTCTGTAAGCATTTGTGACGTTGCTCCATAAAACATATTTGATCACTAAAACTTGTAAGGAAGTAATTTTGTTGTTCACTCTTAAATTTCGACATTACAGAGTATTTGTGGAATTCCGTGATCAGGATTTGGATTGCATGTTACAAGAATTCGACAAATGGAGCTCATAAATTTCCTTTCTTTCATATGAAAGTATTGCCGTTCTTGTGCCAAATGAGAGCAAGTCTCAGGATACAACTGAATTTTCACTGATAACATTTTTTAAATATAAATTTGTAAAATAGATTCTCGCATTGTTTTGCTCTAGAGGAAAAACTATATAGATATTATCTTGGATTAAGATCGGTTTTGTCTGGAGACTAATTTTTCTTTAAATTGCTTACGGTTTGACGTGATATTGTTTCGATGAGATGGGTGAAGATAGAAAGTAGCTTAATCGCATTATTCGAAAAATCGCTAGCCAAAACTTCGTAATCTAAGTGGAAGTGTAAATAATCCCGAATGGAGAGCGTGCCTGGAAATAGGCTTCGGTCACTGTGCCTGGTTTGTGCCCGTGTCGTGGTTCTCTTTCGCCGCCGTCATCTCACCAGGCGCCTCGCAGCTCTCCCCTCTCCCCCGAACACCCCCCCCCCATGGCCTCGTCCCCGGCTGCGTCTCGCCGCCGCTCGTCTTCATTACCGCCCTCCTTCCCGCGCGGCTTATCGACGGCGCCGCTATGATCGCGCCCCTCCCCCTCCCCCCCCCTCCGCGGCCGTCGCTCGTAATTCTCCTCAGCCGCCGCCTTCCCCGCCCGGAGCCTTCCCTTCCCGCCCGGTAATTTGTAATTTCTGCCCTCTTCCGCGCCCCCTCCACCGCCTCACCCCATCGCCCGGTGGGCGGGGAGGCCGGCGCGGAAAAATGCGCGTCTTGGCGGCGGCGCCACCCCACCCACCCCCCTCCGTCGTTTTCCGATCGCCCCCTCCGCCCCGCCCCCGCCCGCGCGCTAATGTCCTTCGCGCCGCGTAATCCAGCGGGCGGCGCAGCTGCGGCGACTCCGCTCTCCTCCTCTTCCTATTCCCCTCTGTCTTCCAGGTTTCGGTCTGCTCCCTTCCGCATCGCTCTTTTCTTTACTGCTCTTTCAGACGAGTTTTGGCGCTGGATCTTCACTGCTGTCGATATAATTTTCCTTTATCGCTTCCCCTCTCACCACATCGATGTTCCACTGCCTTCACAATTATGTGGACCCTTATCAGTTTAAGCAGCATCCGCCGATCTTTTTCATCGCTTCTCGTTTAATCCTTCCTTTTCACTCTACCTTTATCCGTAATTTGTCAACCCCTCTACCCTCTTTCATACCTATATCACTCATTACTTGTGCCTGTTCCTCTTGTTATTTTTCTGTATTTTGCCTCTGCTGATTCATTTCTTGTCCAACCTCTTCGTTTCCTTTGTCACTTCCGTCGCGTACCGAGACCCCTGTTTACCGCGGCCACCTCTCTCCCGATGCAGACTTCCTCTTCCGGAAGCCCTCTTTCGCAAATCTGCTTACAATTAGCCCCGGCTTCGCGCGTGGCCGGGCGGAGCGACGCGAAACTTGTTGGTGGGTCGCCGCGTCGCGTCCCGCGCCCCTCCCGGAACCGGCCTTGGACGCTCAGTATAATTAGCAGCATCGGCAGGCGGGCGTCTCGGCGGAAAGCGGCGGCGACTGCGTGGGCGGGCGCGGCAGCGGCGTTTCGCGAGCAGCTTGATTGCGGCAGCGCACAGGCGGCCGAAGCACCAGGGCGCTCCGCGACCTCCCTCTGCGCCGCGCGTCGAACCCCGCTGGGGGGGGGGGGGGGGGGCTCGTATCGCGTGGCGCTCAGACCGTATCGAAACGCGAAGGGCGGAATTGCTTTACCGGTGCTCTACATTCTGCGAACACAATTAGCTTTGCGGGCGAAAATTCCCACAAGACCGCGCCGCGTTCTGCCGCCAGAGAATGCATACATAGTAGTAGTACGTGTTACCTCAGTACGCTATGACTCGAATTTCTCCCCGTTTCCTGCAAGTTTGTGGCTGGTCGTAAAATAGTGTACGAGTATCTTGGCTTTGATAATCACGCGGCTGTTATTTTTAAGATGTGGCTTGCCGGTTATATCTTTTTTCTGGAAGGATTTAGTTAGACTGATTGCTGTTTTTTACGTATTCTCTTTTAGTCGAAGTGTATTCACGAGATGGATTTTTCCAACGTTTCCGCCTGACTGACTTCGTCGATTCGAGAACGAAGAGGAGCGTTCGCGAAATTGGCCCAACCAGCGTCAGCATTTCCAAAGCGGTGCCACTAATTTGCGGTGCATCTCCGAACAAAGGCAAAGTAATGCAACAGGCGGCTCAGTAGCACAGCAACAAAACAACTTGCGGTTTGCAGACACCTCAGCAATGCTTAGCCCTTGACGCTAATGAAGGGAGGCTGGCGGACAAGACCCCCGTCCCCCTCCCCGTCTATCTTTCTCTCTCTCACTCTCTGACGTCAGGCGGGCGCTCATCCCGCACTTTCCGTAAAAGGGATCTTCCCCGGCTCGGCCATCCGTCGAGGGGACGCTCATTTCCCTCGCCCCTCTAAGCCCCGCTTGCCCCCTCCCCCCTCCCCCGGTCCACGGCCCGGCCTTTGGGAAGGGCCGCTGGCCGGGGAGGGCGCTCGCGTTCTGCCTGGGAGTGCGGGGGCGCGGGCGGCAGACCCGAGTCGGGCGAGGGATGCTCTGCGTGTATTTGCAAAGACTCCCGGATCCAATCTCCCGCCCCGCCCCGCACCTCGCCGCCAGGGCTCGGCTGGCCAGGTGGGGAGGCGAGGGGCTGCGCGGAATCTCTCTCTTTGGACGGCGGCCGTCCAGGTGGATTGCTCCGAGCAAACACCGCCGCTCCTTCCCCGCTCCCCTCCCCCTCCCCCACCCACCACCTTCCCCTCCCCTCGGTGGCGGTGGCCTCCAAGACATTGAAACTGACTCAACGATGTAAGATGCCGGGCTATTGTGCGAGCTGCGTTGCCCAGGGATTGGGTTGGAACCCCTCTTCGACAGATAACGAGATCGCAGTTTCTGCAGTGTTCGGTGTGTTAGAACGCATTGAAAAGATTTTGGTTTATAAAAGGAAAGTTCTGCAAACACTTGTTGAAAGGAAGCCACATAACCGACAAAATGATATCGAGAGCATTTTGTCTTTGTAATGGTTGTTTGTGTTTGTTTTTCGAAATGCAATAAGAATGTTATTTTCTTCTTCGCGCGCGTGTGTGGGTGTGTCTTTATGATGAAATCGTTATATTTAAATAACACTTGCTGCAATATTACGTTCATGCAAGTTTGTTGGTTGTTTTTTCTCAATGTTTTCAAATTATATTAAAACACTTTGAATCCATACGATAGGATGAATTGACGTTGCTGAAAACTTTGTGACTCCCGTGGTCACCCTGACATCACTGCAATTTTTCTTTCAACTTGGACCCTCAAATACTTTCGTATGTGAAACCCAATTCAGTCGTCTTTATAAATTGGCTTCAGTCGTACGATTTAAGGCTAAAACTCCTCCCAGGACGAAACTCGCGGACAGTATGCCACTCCACCCGATCACAACCGTCTCTATCGCCTCGCCCGCAGCACTGAAAGTTGATGGCCGTTTTCGAGGAAATGAACCAAATGACGAGCGTATTTTCGTCCTTTGTGTCCCGCAGAATTGCGATTCGAGGCTCCCTCGTTTTTACGAGGTGCCGTGACGAAAAGGGACGGACCGAGACGGCAGCGGCAGCAGTTCACGCAGCTCCGCGAACGAATCTTCATGACGAATCTCGCTTTAGCAGGCGCCGCACTCCCCTTTTTAAAGATCACTTCGTGGTCTTCGTTGGTGAGTAGAGCGTTTCCTCCGCCGCTGTCCCCGTTGCGCGAGATTCGGTGGTGAATTCCGCTATCCCTCGTCGCCATCTCTAAGCGTGGGTTTATCGCCGACCTAAATGTAAACGCTCTACGCCTTTTATTGATGGTGAAACGGTGATTCGACTCTCTTTTTGGTTTTTTTACCGGTCCTTTTGCTGCGCCCCGTGCTATGTATTGGGCTTCCCCCTTTTGTGCATTTGAGGGCTTTTACGTTTCGCGCGCAAATTACTTTCACGAGGTTTTGCCAAGGCAAAGGTGTAAATAACGATGTGAAATCGAGTTAATATATATGTAACCCACTTGATTTAACCGGAATATCGTAATTGAATTCAATCTTTTCATTGCTTTTGGCTGTTTTTTCATTTTCTTTTCCTTTCAGCTTGTAAGACCTGGTATAATTTACAATTTCTATTGAGATATTAATTGGTTGTGTGTTCTTATATTTGTGTAATGTGTAACATCACCAACGTCATTGATGTCGCTCAATACCCTGTAAATATTTTCTGCCTCTAAAAATACTCTCGTATAATTTATTACGGCCTCTTGCTGTCAGTTATTTTTCATTGTTCTAATTAACACAGTTGAGATTTATTTAGCCAGACTCAGTACCTTCATAAATCATTTTGTTCATATATTCAGTTTAACTTCATTACATCAGTTTGTTTTGCAATCCTAGTATATATTTTACATTGGGAAAGTCCGTTTTGACGGACTAAGGCGTTAAGTAACGTTTTAGAAATATTGGGCTTTTTACACTGCTAAAAATTTCTTCATAATATTGCGATTGCCATACACGCATATCTAACTGGCGCGTTGCACACGTGTGGAATACGTTTCATTCATTTGTTGGGCGATGCGTAACGTGGCGGTGGGTGCGCTAGTGGTTCGCGTTTGTCTGGGGACGAAGAGAAGGATCCCGGCAGGGTTCTCCCATCTCCCTTCTCCGGCATTCCATCACCTACATGATTTGCTGCTTGACATTTCATATGAAAGGCTTCATAAGCCATGCTTGGCGTCGCTGGTGTGAATCTTGATGCTGCCCTAAGCCCTTCATAGCGTCAGCATATTTCAACGTGCCTTTGCTACTCGTAGCAAACACCCAAAGGTGACCGCGTTGATATTTCAAAATGAGCGAAATGTCACTGCTGACACAAACTATTATTATTGTTGTTGTTGTTGTTGTTATTATATTATTATTATACGCAATTGTGCGAATAAGCGTTATGGAGATTTTAATAGGTAAGTAAGCGTTGATGCTGCAGAAGGAATTTGCTGTTTTTGTTGTGTTTTGTCGTGTTTTGTTGGCTGTTGGTCGTGGCTGACGGGAGTGCGGTGCGTGTGCGCAGGCGGACCTGGGGCGGCGCCTGGAGGCGGCGGGCGGGCGCTGCGAGCGGCTGGTGCTGGCGCGCGTGCGGCACGCGCTGTGCGCCCGCAACGAGCGCGACGCCTCGCGCCTGCTCAGGCGCCTCGCCGCCTACCGCAAGCTGGCCGCGCGCCGTGAGTACTGCCTCGCAGAGCGTCTTTTAGCGTCACCTCATGCCCCCCCTCCCCCTCCCCCTCTCCAACGAACAAGGCGTTTTTAGACAGTAGACTGTAAATACAACAAAGAAAACAAAATACTTTCGACTGATTGCATCAGCTATCATCGACCTTAATGTAACACAGTCATTTGTATGCTTGAATTATGAATGAATGGCAATGAGGCTGTCTAGAAAGTAGTGTACTGCACGTGATAAAAGTGATAAAATTGTCAAATTTAAACAAAAATTATAATTATGGATTTTTTACACAGTGGATAAAAAGTACAGTATTAGAATACTGAAGTCTCATTAAATACTGGATTGATTATTAAGCTCGGCCTTAGGGTAATAAGACAACTTACAATGCTTCGAAAATAGCTATTATCTGCCCTAGACCTATAAAGAGGGCCAATACTAGCAACAAAAAAAAAAGGTGCCAATGTTTACATTAGTAAAAATTTCAGTTCGACTCTTTAATTACTTTGGAATTTTATTTCAAAAGAGTATTTTGAAATATTGCAGTTTAGTACACATGTATTTATTATTTTTTTTTAATAAATACAGCGGTTTTGTTTCCGTGCCTCCCCGCCAACATTTGGTGTTGCAAAACCCTAAATAATAATAATAATTTCATTATTATGCATAACGATAAACGGAGCATCGGAATTGCTCCACCAAATTAAAAACATCGGAAGGCCTTCTCCAGTCCAATAGTCCCGCCGTTTGTGCGCCTACGCTGACGCGAGCGCTGCGGCTTGCGCAGAGTGGCGCACGCTGGCGGAGGAGGCGCAGCGGCTGCGCGAGCGCGCCGCCGAGCTGCGCGAGATGCTGGAGGAGGTGGCGGCGAGCGACGAGGAGCTGCGCGCGGACGCCGACGCGGCGCTCGCCGACGTGCGCCTGGTGGAGGCGCGCGTGGCGGACGACGCCGGCCCCACGGCCGGCCCCACCGCCGGCGGCACCTTCGAGTGGGTGGACAGCCTGCTCGTCAAGGTGAGCACACGGCGGAGCCTGCTTCACTTGGCTACTCGTGCTTCCCTTTTGTTTCGTGATTCTGTAGGAGGAGTAGGCGTAGTAGTAGTAGTAGGAGGAGGAGGACGACGAGTAGACATAGTAGTAGGAGGAGGAGGACGAGTAGACATAGTAGTAGGAGGAGGAGGACGAGTAGGCATAGTAGTAGGAGGAGGAGGACGAGTAGGCATAGTAGTAGGAGGAGGAGGACCAGGAGGCATAGTAGTAGTAGGAGGAGGAGGAGGAGTAGGCATAGTAGTAGTAGGAGGAGGAGGAGTAGGCATAGTAGGAGGAGGAGGAATAGTAGTAGGCGTAGACGCAGCAAAAAAAGGATGAGTATGAAAATTGTTTCGTGAAAAGCAAATATTGAAATTGAATTTAAATGAAATAATAGCCTAATGTGCAAGTGATGTAATTTTCGTCACTAGCTAGGTAGAGTTCTGCCGCTGTCTGGAGAAGAATGCTAGCGGTCGGCTGCTCTGATCAGTAGTTTTCCGTGGTTTTCCCGATCAACTCCAGGCGAATGTCTGAGCAATATCCCAACAAACGGGCCACGGACCACCCGTGAGCTTTTTTTCCTCTTCCATGTCCTTTCCTCACCCACACTCCCTACACTACCACACATGTCGGGAACTCAGAGCATGTCCCGGCTGGGGCGTGCATCGTTGGTAGGAGATGCTTGGTTGGGGAAAGCCTGCTAGTCGACGTATAGGTCGGCACTGGATCTTGCCATTCAGGGTAAAGATCGCCGCGATAAAACATGTGCCACACTTACGGGACTGCTGGCCTTAGTATTTCCCAGAAACATCAATCAATGTAAGTGATGTAAGCGCACGGGCAGAAGCCGCGACGACATCGCAGCTAGCCGCATCGTAGCGTTTTTTGTTGACTTGATAAAAACATTTCACATCATATAAATTACTTCATTCATCGGCGATTAGGCGCTTATTTTAAACATTGTATTATTGTTGATTTTGCGTTTCTTTGAAAATTTCATTTCCGCAAGTCGAGTTTGTGACTTTCGGTTTTCTGATATCCTTTCGGCCCCAATTGATGAAATTCTGGAAGCGACGTTGCGAACGTTCTTTGCGCATCCATTCCCAACCCACCTCCCACGAGAGGCCGCGAAGGAAAAAGTTAGGAATTCTTTGTCGCGTATTTCCAGAATTTTTTTTTTCCCGCGGGAAGACGGTAGGTGTAAATCTCTACATTGAAAGCGAGAAAGGTTCTGGGCTTGAGAAGAACGAAAACGGAATGTTCCACAGACCCAATTTATTTCGGATTCCGTTGATTAGAGTTGTTTGTGAACAAGCGACATGCGCCCAGCTTTTTCCGAAATTGTAATTCAGGACGACGCAGCCTTAGAATAACCCGTAAAACTTAATTTACGTTCTACCCTTTCAAGAGAAGAAAACTTTCAACACTTGCACTAATGACACAATTTTGGTTGAGAAAAAGAAAGTATCTGTGTGTTTTTTCACCATCTATATTTACATCCGGTCGTACTCCACGTTTTGTTGAAAACGTTCAGCAAAAAATATATTGTTCTCCAGTAATGCGTAGTCATCGTTCCATTATCTTCACGTAGAGAATATTGTAAAAAGTTATACTACGAGTAATTATGTCGAAAAGCGGATGAGAATATGTTTGCATGTGAATCGAACAGTTGTAGAGTCTGTATTTTAATTTTATTCGCACTTGTAATTGAATTCGCAATATAGTCTAAATTACGCATGGAAATATTTCTTAAACTTGAAGTTTTAAAGTGTACTTTTCTGGCATTGTAGTTATATAAACACTTTGATATAATGCAAATATTCTCCAGTTGGAGGAATGACATAAATAACGAGTAACGTTTGTAAAATGAATCTGAATCGTATCTAAAAGTTAATCATCCTACCTTCCACCCCTATTTGGCTTGCCTTCAGTGAATGCCAGAGTATTGTTAACATATGTAATCACAGTAACGACACGAATAAAAATTGTATTTAGTGTCATTATACGAAAAATTTACTTCCAGAAAATATTGGGACGAAAAGTTCCTCTCGTTTTGAATTCTTCGTCTGATATCCATAAGATATTAGTTTTTATTAAGCTTCTGCAAAGTTTATTGATATAAATTCAGCCTTCCGGGTAGGTCTAGTTTGACCCTGAAGTGTCGATAAATGGCAAGTTTCGTTGCGTACACTGGGAACCGGCCTCCGGCGGTTCCGCGTGACGTGACGTGACGTGCCGTGCCGTGCCGTGTGGTGACGAGGCGCGCCGCTTTGCGTTGCGCAGTGCCTGCGCGACGGCAGCTGGCTGCTGCTGGACGGCGCCAACCTGTGCTCGCCCGCCGTGCTGGACCGGCTGAACGCGCTGCTGGAGCCCGGCGGCGTGCTGACGGTGGGCGAGCGGGGCGTGGGCGCGGACGGGGAGCTCGTCACCGTCCGCCCGCACCCGGCCTTCCGCCTCTTCCTGGCGCTCGACCCGCGCCACGGGGACATATCCAGGTGGGTGGCGCGATCGCAGCGCGAGGACGGGAGCTTACCCTCATAGATGCTCTACCAAACATTGCATTCGTTACATTTTATCTTGATTTTATAGCGTACAATGTGTAAGTCATTCTGTTTCATTTTGTCATTACCGTTAACGCAAATTGTGTCCTTATAAATATACTTTTCATTCCATTAACAATAACCGGGAGTAATGACTCTATGGTGGCTTTCATGAGCAGTGATAATTACTGTCAGTTGCTGTTCTAATGAACTATATTAATTTCAGTGTAGCGAAAACGGTAGACGTTCATTGGATCTTGTAGCGGTTTATGATAGTACGTTGTCCTCAGATCACGTTAATATGAATGTAAAACCTTGGTGTTTGCATACTTGCACGTTACGTCTAATGTTTACTTTTGTTTCATTTTGAATGGGCAGCATTTCTCAGTCTCTTAGGATTCCAACTACCTTGTAAGTAGTGGGGTGGTACTGTGTCGACTATTAAGAAATTATTAATTGTAAAAAAAACTAAATAATAATTAAAAGTAAACGATTGAATAAAATCAATAACCTGGTATTAAATGAATATGTGGATTAGTTTTAAAATGAGTTGTTTACTCACGCTGTGGATTGCTGACCGTATTTGCGTAGTAGGGTTGAGAAAAGCTGTCCTGAAGTAGCACCTCCTCTGGGCTTTACCTGCCGCATTGTTTCGCTGTTTTCCTTCTTCTCCCCATTTGTTTGTTGTTAATGATCCTGTCGGTGAGTGATGTGGCGTGGTGTGGCGTGTTGCTCAGAGCGATGCGCAACCGCGGCGTGGAGCTGTACCTGCCCGAGCAGCCGCTGGGGGCGCTGGACATGGCGGCGCTGCTGGCCGCGCGGGGCCTGCGTCGCCACCGCGAGCGGCGCGCGCTGCTCGCCGCGCACCAGGCCGCCGCCGACGCTTGGCCCGGTGAGTGCGACGGCCGCTGCCGCCGACCGGGATCGGGATGAAGGCCGAATGCTACCTGCAATGCGTTCCCCCGATACCAGATCTATTGGCCTAGAAACCTGGGAAGCCCCCTCCCTCCCCGTTCCGGCCATTAGCTATTAGGGTGGTTGAGTGAAAATCTATTGTGGTCACTCCAGAAGGGGGTGCTGCTCGCCTCTCGGCTGCACCCCTCTTCGGCACCAACAGCCGGAAATTGGTTTGAACGTATCTAAATTCTCCACCAGAGCTAGAACCGTTGTTTCCCCTCCCCCTCGCGCCCCTTGGCGGTAGGGGGGGCAGGAGAGTTACGAGTTAAACAGGGTTGGTATTTTATGCATAACCGAACGTGTCTTCTTCAAAATTAGGCATTAATTTTCATACACCAGATCTGATGATGTCATTAAAATCCACTAATCTAATTAAGGATAAGAATAGGTTAGACATGCACAACGTTACTTTTCTTGCTTTACCGTCTAAACTTATATTCGAATATTCTCCAGCGGTTCAAACACTTTATTTATAAATTTTGCACGCTGAAGTTGTTGTGAGGGTTCTTTCATTGTCATAATTCTTCTGCATGGGGGCTGCAAGTTTAACTCCCTTGTGTAGGGAAGCTTCCGTGGGGAAGCATTCCGTGCCCTCAGCTGCAGTGCTGTGTCTACGGAGACGGTGCTGGCGACCAACATGCCTATGAATGTTTTGTGACAATATTCAATGTCCGAATTTCCAAAACAGTATCTCAGCTGACATTTTAATTGCATAGTTGACCCCACATAAAAACTTAAAACATTTTATGGATCCCTAAGGAATTAGGATAGTTACAGGAAATCTACCTTAACGAGAAAGGGAACAGAACACAACAAATAAAATTGTATTTTACGGAAACTAGCTTTAATGATCTCGAAAAAGTAATTTCGAGAAACACGAGAACGCAATTTGGTTCTGCTAACATTCGCAAACTTCGACAAGGAAACCAATCATGTGACGCTTCGGGGCGGGTTGCGTTCTGAGACCGCACGCCGCCCTTAATTGCCTTCAGCAAATAACGCACCAACCTTCGTAGTATCCGATCGTAAAAGTTTGAAGCGAGCAGATCCCTCAGGAGCCAGACATCCAATCACAACTCGTAAATTGAGAAATGGCGGAAACGAGGTATATGATTTTCTTGTGGTTGCCTTGTAGTGCAAGTCGCATCTTCCAACATGAGGCTAATTTCTTTCATATACAACTTACAATACGTGGTGTATTTGCAATGGATATTTTCTTATTTCTTGCCTGACCACCAAAACGATTCATGACGAGCTAACTCGTCAAAGTACGTTCTAGTCTCTCCCAAAACCCTAGGGGGAAGGGTAGGCAATCCTGTAAACACAAGCGTATTGCGGGTTGTATTCACGCCAAAGGTGGTTCCAGACATTCTTTATTCGGCGAGTAGCGAACGACCGCTCGCAGAATCCCGAATATTGTGGGAGTGTGTTGCTTGCTATTTGCCGAGCGACGAACATTCTGAGCTAGTCTTATACAGTCAATACAGCAGCATCAGCTGCTCGGTATTAATAGCGACTGATAGCTCGGCGAATGCCGAAAGTGTGGAGCCGCCTTAACATTGAACCGTTTTTTTTTAATGTCACGATGTTATCTCTCCCTCCAAATGTGTACTCGCACGAGTGTGTTGAACGTGTGTGTGTTCCGCTGGCAGACTCGGAGCCGCCGGGCCTGACGCAGCTGCTGCACGCGGCCTTCCTCACCGGGCAGCGCGCGGCGCGCGGGCAGGGCGTGCAGGCGGCGCTGCTGGCGTCGTGCTGCGACGCCTACGTCAAGGCGCACACGCGCGCCCTCAGCGGCAGCTCCGCCGGCGCCGGCGCCGCCAAGCAGACGCTCCTCCAGGTGAGCGCCGACGGCCCGCATCAATCATTATTTTACGTGGCGAGACTCGGGCCATCAGGCCCGCTCTTCCGTCTGACCACGCTCCTTTCATCTAGCAGAGAAAGGAGGTATTTCTTGGGCGAGAAACAGGCGATTTTTTGAATTTAGCTCAGAGGCGTCATTTAGGCTTGAGGATCTTTTACATGCAAGTAAATCTACTAACATGGGACAGCCGGCTTTACTTCCCCTCCGAAGGAAGGCGTACGAAGGATTTTGTCGCCCTTAAAATCCACGGCTTTGATCGGGTTTGAACCCGTGAGCTTGGGTATAAGAGTCCAGTACGCTAACCGTCACACCATCGCCGCCGCAGCATTCAGCAACGCGGACGAGAGCAATGCGATCGGCGAGGGAAAAATGTGATCTTGTGCAACAGACATCGAACTACATGTTAATATTTTAATATTAGATGTGTTTGAGGCTCCCGGGACAAAAACATTTGCCGCTTTTTTTTATGAATTTGTGTATACTCTTAGTTGTAGGTAGAATCCTGCCTCATTTATTCATTTCTTAAAATGTCGCATTTGCTGCTTGTAGGTGCTTTGAGGCTGTAGATAGACCACATTGTTGTTCGTAAGTTTTTTAATTCGAAAAAAAAAATTAAAAGCGAACTATCTGAATTACGTATTCGGGCTAAATTATTATTTTAATTGTACAATTTTACGAAACTAAAACCGATCCTTCTCCCTTAAGAGTCATGCAAACAATCGCTCGCTCACTTTTTTAAAAGCAACTTAGTAAAAAACGAAACAGAAGGTACAAGAAAGCGCTAAATATCCGGCCGTCAGTTAACCGGACCATCAAATGTCCGGTCTAAACGTAGGTTTACGTGCGATGTAAACGTAGACCAATTGTGCGTTTTCCGAGCTCCATACGGTTTGTGAGTTTAATTTGGAATTAAGTATTTCTGTCGTATATAATGTCGTATACTTATTCATGCGGATATAATTGACGCTCTACTAATCAAATAATCATTGACATGAATTATTTTTTCTTTGTTCGAAAAAATCATAGTAATCATGTTTCTTATCTTTAAGTTCTGTTGGTTGACAAGAGCAATTGAAAACTGTGCTCCACGCGCCGCTTCCCGGCGTGCCCGCAGGTGGTGACGGCGGCGCTGGAGCAGAACGCGGCGGGGCCGGGCGCGGGCGCGGGCGCGGGCGGCGAGGAGGCGGTGCGGCCCGAGGACCAGCTGGCCGTGTGCGACACCACGCCCTCCACGGCGCGCCTGCACGAGGACGCGACGGCGGCGACGGTGCGGCAGCAGGGCGCGCTGCTGGCGCTGGTGCTGGGCGTGCTGGCGGCCAGCCCCGCCGACGCCCCGGCCGAGTTCCTCGCCGGCCTGCTCGACGTGCACCACGAGGACAGCTCGCCGCAGGTCAGCCCCCGTCGACGTTAAGTCGTTCTTGGATCGGGGACCAGCTGTCTTCAAGGATGTTTACTTTGTTGTACAGACAAAATTGCTTATTGCAGTCGATGGGGCAATATGTAATTGCGTGACAATAATGCATTACCCACCCAAATATATTGCAAAAATGCTCTGAAGATTATAATTCGTTTTTTTTAATGTGTGTGTGTGAGTGTGTGTGTGTGTGAGTGTGAGTGTGTGTGTGAGTGAGTGAGAGTGAGTGAGAGTGAGTGAGTGAGTGTGAGAGTGAGTGAGTGTGAGAGTGAGTGAGTGTGAGAGTGAGTGAGTGTGAGAGTGAGTGAGTGTGAGAGTGAGTGAGTGTGAGAGTGAGTGAGAGTGTGAGAGTGAGTGAGAGTGTGTGAGTGTGAGAGTGAGTGAGTGAGTGTGAGAGTGTGTGAGTGAGTGTGAGAGTGAGTGAGTGAGTGAGTGAAAATGCAAGACATTGTGTATTAAACTCATAAGATTTCGGATATAACTGCGTTAATTTCTAAAATTGAAAATTTACTACATTTGTGTCGGTCTCCCTCTCAATTCTGTATCACGAAAAGTTTATGTATTGTGGATTTTTATCTCTGCCATCTATCTCAATAAATCCGACCACCTTCAGGCACGAAGTCAAAAAAAATTACGAATAAATCTCTGACAGGCCTTTCCTGAGCTTATAGCAAGAATTATTTCAGGATTGTTCTTATTCCCGAAATTGTGTGGATGTTAATGGGGGAGGCAATGAATCGCATTACATTCATTGCTTAAATTTTAGGTATATTTTATATCTGCCTTGAAGTTGGACTTGGATTCTTGACGTTATGACCGTTCTTGTGAAAGCATTGGCTATTTGCTGATGTGGGTGATGTGGGGGCGTTGCAGCTGTCGGCGACGGTGCTGGAGTTCCTGCCGCACCTGCTGTACATCTTCTACGAGAGCGCCAGCCCGCGTGACCTGGCGCTGCGCCACGCGTGGCTGAAGCAGCTGCAGGCGCGCGCGGAGGCGTCGCAGCGCCACGTGGACCTGGGCGAGTGCCTCAACTTCGCCGTGGCGGCGTCTCGCACCCTGCGCGACGCGCTGACCAAGGCCGTGGTGGCGAGCGGCGGGCTGGCGCCGGGGCCGGCGCCGGAGGGGCTGCCGTGGGACGTGCGCTGGCTGCCCGGCGGCGCGCGCCTGCTGCGGCCGGCCGCCCGCGCCGCCGCCGCGCGCGCCGCCAACCGCGTGGCGCTGCTGGCGCGCTTCCTCTTCCTGGCGCGCGTCGAGGAGGCCGCGTCCAAGGTGGAGCGCCCCCGCCCGCGCCCGCGCCCGCGCCCGCGCCCCCGCTCGCGCCCGCCGCCCCGCGCCGCCAAGACACGCCAGCCCATCACCGTCGCAGAGTACTCGGAGGCGGTCTCCGCAGGTGCGCTCTCCTCCTTTCTTTCCTTCCTTTTTCACTTTTCTTTCAACAGTGTGAGCTTTGTTGTTCTTTTTGTGCGCGCGTGTGTGTGTGCGTGCGTGCGTGCGTCTGCGCGCACGTGTGTGTGCGTGCGTGCGTGCGCGTATTGGAACTAAATTTTGAACGGACAGCCCCTGCTCTATACGTTACATTACTATAGGCCTTAAACTGTGTGCGGACGAACATTATAATGTTTGTTTGGCGTTTAATTAATAAAGAGAAATGCTTAGACCTGTGAGATAAATTTGCATAAAATATCAAATAGCCAGTTTAATTTTACATAAATTATGAGATTCTGCTCCTTTTTGACCACTCATGCTACAGAGTGGGGTACCCAGAATAACTAAACTACCAAAAATGTAACAGAAGGGTCAACTAGTGATGCTACAGCAGCCCATACTTCCTTGTATTATTAGTAATGATTCCTACATACAATATATACTTCCTACATACAAGGAAGGCTGTAGCATCACTAGTTGACCCTTCTGTCCCTAACATCTGGAGATCTGAAAATAATAATATTCATTATTTCCTTGTCTAAAATATATCCTTTAATATTGAAATGTATTATGTTTTTGTAGGAGAAATGCAGGATAATGTGACCAGTCACCCACTAGTTGTCCACTTCAAGCCTTTCCTTGAAAACTTAGATGCATTTACTGAAACCATACTAAGCAGTAAATATGTGTCAGTTAGTACTGAAGAATGGGCAACATTAGAAGCTGCTTTTCAGTGGCGCTTCCGCCTAGCAGAACAAGGATCTTTGCAGTTAATTGGAGAACCAGGCAGTCGGCAGTTGGACATTGTTGTAGCTAGACTCACTGTGCACACACACTGGTTACTTAAACAAATGCTATCACCTCTTCAAGAACTTGCTAAACAGGACCCACAATTGTGAGTTACCTCATTCTTTCTGGAAAATTATTCTTGTAACTTTAATATAATTATTGTTATGTTTTGGAAATGTGTGAATTAACTTTGTTTCTGATTTATTTATTTATTTTTAGGCAAAGAAGCAAATGCAGTAAGAAGTTAGCTTCGATTCTTGATTCAGTAAGCAGTGTCATTAAGTCCTGTCAAACACCATTGCATCAAATTGGCAAGAAATTGCGAAGACTTGCAGGTCAACCTCTGCCTTGTTCTTCCTCTGAACAAAGTGAACTTGCACAACGAATCCAAAGGTATTGATAAAAATCTTATTTGAATGAGGCAAGATATACATACTGACAACATAGTTATTGCAATGTGTTGATGAAATTTATTTTAAATTTGTTTTGTTGGCCACATTTCCTATTTTCAGAGTTGCTGATTTGTTACTAATATGGCCATCATCTGATCCTGGCCACATGAAACTGCAATCTGCTCGTGTGGCATTTCTGACCACAGATGCAGGCAAGGAGGCACGTAAATATTTAGTGTGTGCCATGGAAAACATTAGAAAGAGTGATCAACTGGAATTGGGTAAGATTTTTAAGTCAAAATAAATTTTTAAGCATAAAATAAATCCTGAGTATATGTTTGAAATGCTTAGATGCTTGTATTTATGTTTTAACTTTGCAGTGACAGAGTGTGTAGAACGAGTTGAACGTCTTTGTGATGAAGCCAGTCTAACTTTCCGGGATAGCTCTGGGACAGAACAAAAACCTAAAATCCACGAAGATAAAAATTTAATTTCCACTGAGGTGCAGCTATGGCCTGTACAAGAATACATTGCTCTTTGTTTAGGAATTTCATTCATGAAAGAACACTTAAATGTGAAATTTAGATCTCAGGATGAAAGTTTATCTCCAAACACAACAGCTAGTACAATCAGAATAGAAGGAAATCCTAATATTTCTACAACATTGTGTGCATTTTTGGAAGATTTGCCAAGCATTCCAGCAGAGATGTTGAATATAGTTCGGCAGTTGTCTAATCCAAGTGATAGTACAAATGTGCCAGTGTGTGAGCTCATTCGAATTAGTCTTCTTCATCATACTTTGTCTCCTTCTCGATCCTTGAGCTCCAACTGGCTTTCTTGGAATTCAGCCATAGACACATCTAATAATGAAACTGTTGAAGAATTTATGACAGATTTACAAGCATCACAGGTGAGGTTCTGTTGAAATTCGTAATATTTTATTGTTAAATTATTCTTGTACAGTTAGTTCAGAGAACAGGTTGTTGATGATTCATAACAAGTCATAACTAAAATTATTGTATTCCAGGGATCCCTGCCTATGCACTGCCCGTTACTGACTAATTTGGTAACCAACCTTGTTGTTGAAAGAGAAACAGAAAGAAATTCAGGAGAATCAAATTTAATAGCACATTCTCCTCTAGGAAGACAACATTTAATCACACTAAAGTTCAATACATTATTAAATTTGCTGTGGAGAAATATGGCAACCCTTTCATTACCCAACTTCTGCTACAAGTGCGTGGAATTTCTCAGTATAAGAGTATAATTGTTTGATATTAGTTTAATTTTTCTTAGTTTGGTTTTATTTTGTTCTAAAACCCTTTGTCTAAGTGTCTGTTTTCCTTTCAGATTGAATGACTCACACTGCGTATATTCAGTCTATTTAAAACTGAAGGAAACTTTGAATTGTATTTTATTAGATATGAGTAAAAAGAATAGTATAACATTTTCATCCGGAATGAACATTGCTGAAAAATTTGATAATTTTGTAAAATTAGAAGGAAAAAGCCTACCAGAGGTTCAAAAACTTTCTGAAGCCCTCCACACATTGGAGGTAGTAGGAGAAAAACTTCAGAAATTGTTAAAAAAGAAAGAATCTGAATCCGATGTAGAAATGTTGATAGCTGCTGGTGAAGCATGGATGTTAGTTGGATGCGTTCAAATAATTTTACTAACCAAATTTGGCCATTTTGATCCAGTGGAGAAAAGAACTTTACAGTACTTGTATGCAATGGAAGAGGTAATTAATTCTAAATGTTATAGATTTTAAAAATGAAATATGATTCATACATCATGATGTGAATCATTTTATTAGGTCTTGCAATGTTAACAATTTAGTACAAATTAAATTTCTTTCAGCTTAAAGATACATCACAGCTATTGTATGCTCGTGAACTACAAGCAAAATTGGCAGGTCTCAGCCTTTCAAATCAGATGCCAGATGACCTTCATCCCTTTATTGTAGCTTCTCATCAAAGACTTAAGCTTCTTTCTGACTACAAGAACGAATTGCATAAGAATTTGGCCTTTCGACCATCAGTTCAACCTTATTTCTGCCAACTTACCAAAGTAAGCGTTATTGATTATTGTGTTGCATTATTTACACAGATATAATCATATTTATTATTACTTAGGTTTAAGTAATAAAGATCACATTCAAGAAATAAATGAAGTTTTGAAAGCAGAATTGTTTCTTCTTTTAAAAATTAAAATTTTATGACTCCTAAAATTAAAATAATATATAATTGTGTATTTTTTAAACAATATTTAAACAAAAAATTTAGACGAGTACCATTTGCGAATCACTGATATTGATTAATTGTACATTGATTAATATTTTGTATTCAGGATGCAAGTCATTATTCCAGTAGCTTAGGTTCGGCAGAAATGATTCTGGGACTTCAGAAAAAATTGCAAAACATGTGCCAACAACTGCAAGAAAGTATCCAACATCCTGCATTAGCTCAAACACGTGTTCATGAATTGTCTGTTGCTACTGGTAACCTGCTGAATGAGGAGCGCATGTGGCGCAATTCACAACAAATGTTTTGCTCACGCCTTGAGAAAACTTATAAATTGCATTTTCCTGATTTAGTTATCCCACTCTTGTCTGCTGCACAACAGGTTTGTAACAGCTTTTTTCCATTTGTGATTGTGTGTTATATTAATGAAAGTTAAGGGTAGAGGGATAACCCCCCCCTTTTTTTTTCTTTCACTTTTGATAGTCTTTTCTTCACCTCCAAGCACCTTTTTCTCCTTGTTTGTACATAGATATGAAAAAAATATGTACTGGGAATTTCATAAAACAAAGTTAATGAATTCCATGATTTTTTTGATTTGTAGTTATGTCACGGCACAAGTCTTTTGGCATCTACCATCCAGAAATTACTTGTTCGTCTGAAATGTAAATTAGTAGAAGATATTGTCAAGTTGGTGCAGTTTCCAGTGGCAGTTCCCAAGCAAGGTGTTCCCTTAGGAACTGTGAGCCTATGCCTTGATCGTGTCTTTTGCCAGCAATTGCAACTACTCCTTTGTGAAGATGAGAATGATCAGCCTCTCAAACGAGAAACCTACCGGTATTGTTTAAAACACATTCTTTTATATTCTAATGTATTTCAGCATCTTCTCATTTTTAATAGGCAAAGAATGTTTAAAGGTTTGGATCCATAAGAATTTCAACTTAAAGTGAAACACTAGAAATATGAATCACATCAAATATATTTATATCATCTGATGTTTCTGAAATTTCAATTTCTTTATAAGACTTATCTCTCTACTTTTTTTTAGCCAGATTTAACTTTTTTCTTTTCTTTTTTTTCTTTTTCTTTTTTCAGGCTAATGAAATCGGGTCTTCAAGATATAAGAAATATTATTACTGCCGAGGGAAATGTGGATTCCACTACTTGGTCTTTGTTAGTAGAAATATTAACTCGAGTAGTAAAATTATGGGTGAGTGAGAGTGATGAAAGAAAACGGAAAGAAACTGAAAAACAACAGATTTTTATTCAGAAGTAAGTTGAAGGAACTTCGATTTTTGTATTCTTGGACAGTTTCTAGTTCATATAATATTTACAATTGTATGTATTTTTAAAATGTGCCATTTTTAAACTAATTTATGTTAATTTATGTCTAAACATTTTTTGAACTATTAATAATAGAGGGATGCTTGTTGTTTGTTTCCTCTCATTACAGAGGTACTACTCAGTGTGAAACACTCTCAGATGAGCAATTGGAGGCACTGGGCCTCCAAGAATTTTTCCCCACTACCATAGACGATGATTTTGGAGATTTAACTTTAAACACTGATTCTGCTCCAGTTCTTAAACCTGTTGTTTCTTCAGAATATTTAGTTTCATCTGAAGACATGACATTTGTCTCACGCTTACACTTCGAGTTAATGAAGATGTTTACTCACACTGAGTGGATTGCTCCACCCCCTAGTTGTGTTGTGAAACCTAATTTTGTATCACCACTGTTGCAAAGGTAAGTTTCTTTTATTCATATCTACAAATAGTTATGTTCCACTGTTTAAAAAATAAGTGTGTGTAGTAATAATGTAAAAATACAGATAGAAATATAATTTGCGTTGATATGAAATATATATTGTTTAGCATGTTGTCAGTGACTTTTTGCATTCATTTCAATGGTTATATTAAATAGCTTAATGCACAAGTGTAGCCAGTACTAGATTGGAGAGGGAAGGGTATTAATTTCAAATTTTATATTATTTAGGCCTACTATACTATTTAAAATAAATACTTTTTTATCTCATGTTTTAAATACAAATCAAACCTTGTCAAATATAATTTCATAGATATATTTGAAATGTGTTTCACGATTTGTATTTCCTACCCAATTTCTAAGGGAGAGGGAAGCAAATGGCTGTACCTGCTCTGTTTTGATTTATCCCTATGGCCTATTTCAAGTTGCTCAAGGATCCTACTCAATTTCCAAAATCTGAAATACATTTATCAGCATGTTTCCTATTAAAAATTTAAATGC
Organism: Gryllus longicercus; assembly: GCA_038098605.1. NCBI lineage: Eukaryota > Metazoa > Arthropoda > Insecta > Orthoptera > Gryllidae > Gryllus > Gryllus longicercus. The sequence continues at coordinate 3,741,252 of JAZDUA010000096.1, forward strand.
CCCATTACAAATACATTTTATAATCATCAAAACAAACATTTGAGCCATGTTGCTCACTTCAGTTGGGCAATTAAAGCTCTGGTTTTTTGAGTTTTTCTGCCTGTAAAGCTAAAAAGGTCTTCAGTCGGAGAAATCTTAAATAGAGTTAATGTGCTATTAACAAGACTTACATTACAGATTTCAGACATTTCATCAGCTTCTCCCACATGCTGCATCAGGACTTGATTCATCTGTAGATTGGAGTTTGGCACCGAGTTTAGCTCTTTTAACATCTCTAGCTCTGAGCGCTAGTAATGGAAATTACTTACCAAATGTATCTGAAGGGCCAGTACTACACGAGTTCAGTAAGAGTGCGTCAGTTATCCCTGAAAGACCGCCTGATTTCTACCATGATTCTAACATGGAAGAGGCACGTCAGTGTTTGCCTGTTGTCAGTGCCATTGAGAAGCGATCTAGGGAGTTGAAAAAAGAATGGCCTGATCATCCAACACTGAATCAGGTAATAAAATAGCATTCAATGATTCTTATTTAGGAAATTACCTTTTATTTATTATGTAAGTATAATACAAATATTTTATCAAATATATTTTTGTAATAAATGCAAAAAATTAATATAAGTACAAAAGTTGTGCAACTCATTATTTTTCAATGTGTTTTCTTTGGAACAGATTTTAGTGGTAATAGATCGAGTTACTTCCTTCCCTATTACTAGTCCACTCTCAAGATTTCTTACTGGTCTTGAATTCTTGTTAGAAAAACTTCAAGACTGGGAAGAAAATGCACATAGTAAGGTTAGCATGGCAAACCACATGCAACATCTTACCAATCAAATTATTTCATGGCGTAAACTTGAATTGCAGTGTTGGAAGGATTGCCTTAATACTGCTGCTTACAGGTATTTCAAATTTGAGAATCACACTTCTCAGAATGTGTGAGAAATTAAATTGTTGTTATGTTCTAATGTGGCAACTATTTCTTAAGAAAAAATTAGTAATAAATAATCTTTATGCTATTTACTTTAAACATGGATATATGTTGTGTATTTTTCTTTTTAGAATGGCCACTAGTGCCTCACATTGGTGGTTCCATATATTTTCTATTGTGGAGTCTTTTGATAAAAGTGGTATAACAGACACCTTGACCACAGAAAAGAATCTCATTAAATCACTTCAAAACTTCATGGAAAAATCTGTTCTGGGAGATTTCCATGCTCGACTTGATATATTATTTTCCTTCCATTGCCATGCAATTCACCTGTCAAACTCCAGTAGGCAAAGTGAGTATCATACAAACTAATGACATGCGTTCCAAAACACTTTGATGATTCTTTGAATAAGACATAATGGAATATATGCTCTTTCCACTAGGTAACCTTGTCAATATTCTGTGGAATGTTCATCAGTATTACAATCAGTTTTCAGAGCAAATCGCTCTGAAAATTCATGATCTACGAGCTCCGATTGAGAAAAAATTACGTGATTTTGTGAAAATAGCACGTTGGAATGATATTAATTATTGGGCAGTTAAGAAAGCTGTTGAGAAGACACGCCGCACACTGCTTAAATATGTCCGTGAATTTGAAGCTATTTTAAAGCAACCAGTGACATCTGTTATCACTAATCCTCATCCAGGTGGTGCCTCGCTGCTCTCAGAAGCTGCAGGCCAACTAGATCGGCGTCAGCGACGACAAAGCATGAAAAACAGAGAACTGCCTCCAGATTTTTATGTAACATCCAGAGTTTTGGGGGCAAGTATCTAAATAATTTAAAAATTAAATTGTCCCTCTCCCCTCCCTCCCACCCCTCATCAGGTTTTTCTATAAATACAGGTGATGTGGATGAGGATGTGAGTACTTGTATGTGAAATTAATGGTGCTTCTTTTTCATTTGTTTATGAAGTGTGTTGTTCATTCTAAAGTGTTTTTGTGTACTAATTTGTTAATACATATTCAAGTTTATTGTATTGTTGCAGCAATTAATTATCCCATGTGAGACAACCCAGAGGGCTACTCCTTTGCTTAATAGAGCAGTTACCCTTTTTTCCAAGACACGTGCCCTTATCAAAGAGGCTCTTCCAGAAATTTTATACCCGCAAATGATAAAAACTACTGATGAAATAATTGGTGAAATGATAAACACTGTAAATCATCTTAAGAGCTTGGAGGTAAGTGTTATGTTATGTCTTAAGAACGCTGATGCTACTTCTCTTGAAATCATAATTCTCACATTTTCTGAACTGTGAGAATTACATTATGTAATGTAATAACTTTCTAACATCAAGTAAGACAATTCAAAAGAACCAACAGGGTCGTTACGTGCTTCTCAGCCACAAACAGGAATACAGTCATTTAAAAGAATTGCTGAAACTTAATGTGTGATCTCCATTTAAATAGAGGAATAGAATAACACAAAATGTATTTACTGTATTAAGCTAATAATTAAGTTGGAAAGAACCCCAATAGGTTTACAACATTAAAATTTTGGAAAACATGTTCAAATAAAATACCTACTATTAATTCCAAAGAACAGAACTAATATGATCATGTTATCATTACATTTATGGGAAAAAAAATTAATTACAAAAAGTAGAAAAAGAGGGTCCTATGCTGTTTTTATAATCTTACTTGTTTGTGTTTGAGAAAAAATTTAAGAACAAATTAATAAATAAAAAATAAAGTTGTATAACTGAATTTATTTTTGGCAATTCTTTCCTTTTTTGTTAATTAGATTCCTAGTGACACGTCCAACCAACGGCGGAAGTCTCTTGCCAAAAGTCACCTTCAGCTGAAAAAGAAAGCCCTATCTGATGGATTTCGCACTTTGCAACAAATTGGAATCTCTTTTCGTAAAGGTGTGGCTGCTTGGAACGATGAAGAAATTGCTAATAGTTTGTTTGATTTTAATGTTCCACCTCTTGATTTGGTTGTTGGTGTCCAACATTCTACGTTTCAGTTGTGTGGTCTTGTGAAAGCTACTTCTAGAGGAAGGTAAAGTTCTTTTGTTTTATTATAGAAATAGTGTTTTAGTGTCCAGAATGTTTTATTTTTTAGTTTGTTCTTTACAAAGTTTGCTATGGCATTGAAATCCCAAAAGTGTTTGTGTCTCTTAACTTGCATAATGACATTACATAATTTGATAACTTTAGAGCATGGTAAATTTCTATTTTATTATTGTTAAGTAATTTTTAATTATATTTCAGTCGTCCTGATGGTGAACTAGCTACAGTGTGTGATGGAAGTGAGACCTATTTTTATCGGTCAATGGCTAGGTTGTCACTTTTGGATACTTTCCTTAAAAATCCTCATCCTGATATTGGACCAGCACTTATTGAAAGACTGAGAGGATTCAGTTCCCACTTAATGGTGAGTACACTAGATTTTTCCCCACCTAATTTTTTTGAATGCATGCATTGAACAAGTACACAAGAAGATTTTCAAATAGCAACTATTCAAGGAGACTTGCACAGTTTCTCTTGAGTACAAATAGCAGTACAAAATTTATTATAAAGTGAGAATCACTCCTGAGAAATTTCTCCTCATTGACTTAAAGATTGAAATTTTCTAGAATAACTTAGAACACACAGGAAGGTCAGGAAAATATGTTTCCAATAGTGTCCCCATATTGTTGAAGAAAGTCCGAAATTGTTTGCAATTGTGTTTATGTAATTATTTTTGGTTCAATTACATTTAATTTAAGTAACTTCATGACTTATTAGATACAATACTATAATTTTTTCTTGATTTTGCTCTTTAAAAGATAAAAATCGGTAATAGAGTAATGTTTCGAATGTTAGAAGAAACTATAAATATTCATATAAATGTTGGGAAAATGGGATGCAGAAAAAACTTCTTCCTCCACCTAACACTGTGAATAAAGGACTTCATTCAAACTACATTATGAGTTGTTGACTCATAATATAATAACTGACAATTGGTTTCAATGTTATTCATTCATTACATGCTGTTTAAATAATTTAGTGCTTACTCATACACCATTTAGCCTGGAGTCACAATTGACACAAAAGACTGTCTCAATAGACTTATCACACTGGTGGCTTTTATATAAATTTTAATGCCTGTGTTAATCATAACCAGTGGCACATCCAGGAGGGCAGGATTGTGGGGCTTCAGCCCCCTTCCCCCCCCTCTCCCAAGCTAATGATGCGTATTAAAAATTATATAGCTTTTACTCCTTTTCTATAGTAATGAAAATCGTTCAGAGAATCAATTGTTATTGTTATAAATATTAACTATAAGTCAACTAATAAAAGTAATTTTATTTTCAACATAAATGAAAAACTCTTCATGAAAACATTGAGTCAGCTGGACACTAGACCTGTACATACATGTGTGCACACACACACACACACACACGCAAACACTCACCACACGCATGTATGATGCCATCCACAAACATCACATGTGCACACATACCATTTTAACATGTATGGTTCCACTGACTCCTAGACTCAGCTTTCGCGAAAGATCTCAAGTTTGGTATCAATCAAAATATCATACATCATACAAAACGTAGCTGTTGAATACTTGTTAAATTTTATCTGTATTTGATGACTGTGAACTCCAAAATTATTTCATGTGCCTCATTGACTTCATTTAAAAGACTTATAACTTGTTTCTGTATATAAATCTCAAACTTCAGTTTTCACTTCATGTTCTTAATAAATGACAAGGTGTTTGTTTGTTGGAATTTTATTCTAATTTTTTTGTTTTGTTTTTTACAGATTTATGCAAAGATGCAGAAAGAAAAACTTATTGAATCATTCAATTTATTACGTTTTCTTCGTTTCTATATGTCTCAAGTTGCATCATTGAAGAAAACTGATACTTTCCTACCACGACAATCAGAGCTCCACCAATGTTGGGTTAGTATACTACTTAATAATATCCCTTTTGTAAGAGACTATTGAATAATCTGTTTGTGTTTGTGTCTCTATCTGTCTCTCTTTGTCTCTGACTGTCTCTTGTCTGTCTCTGTTTGTCTGTGTGTGTACTCCCTTTCTTCAAATGAGTTTCTTTATCAAATTGAAACTGTATCTTTGGCATTATAATATTATCAGAAGAGGTGGCTCAGGGCATCAATTGATGTCATTGCAGTGCCTCTGAGAGGTATTAGGTTCTAGTCCCAACAGTGGCAGGATTTTTGACACCAGCTAGATAACTAGGTCAAATTTAGTCGCTGTCTGGAGGACAATTCTAGTGGGCCAACTGCTCTGCTCAGTAGTTTCTCATAGTTTCTCCAATCAATACCAGGCAAATGCCGGAGCAGTACCCTAACAAACTGGCCACAGACCATGCATGATCTTTTATTCTTCTTCCTTCTCCTATCCTCACCCCTACCTTCCTCACACTTACATGCTCTACACTACCACACATTCAGGGAGGCCCATTCGGAGCTCAGAGCATGTCCCGGCAGGGACAGTGCCCCACTTTTGGGAGTTACCTGGTTTGTGAAAACCTTATTAGTCGACAGGCAGGTGCTGGATAACTCCATCCAGCAGGGGAAGATCACTGCCAAATCCTGCACATGCCTGCCAAAACATGCACTACACGTATGGCACTAATGACCATAGCAGATGACCCTATGTGCCTGGAATCTCTAATCAATCCATTATTGTAGTTGTTGTTTTTTCTTTTTTTCTTTTCTTTCTTTCTTTTTCTTTTCTGTGAAGAATAGAATGTAATAAAATTTTATCTGTGAAGAATGTGATGTGAACCTTGTACACAGATATCTTTTAATAAATATTTGTCATTTTCTGTGAATTGGTCTGTCAAAAAATGTATTGGACAAAAATCTTCCAACTTATCTATTAACCTTGTAATAGTCACTAATTTTTATGCATTTACATAAAATTATAAACAAATAAAAATTGATATTTCACATGCATTCTCCTACTTTATTTTTCAGAGAAACTTGAACAACTTGCTAGTCAACATAATTCTATGGGCTGAGCAGTTCCTGATACTGTTAAAAGCATGCCCACAGGAAACTGAATCTTCTTTCGTTATAGACCTTTCTGGTCAGTCATCAGTAGATAAAATAAGTAGTATGGTTCATGCAGACCCATGTTGGGAGACTCTGACTAAAAAATTAAAGATTATAATAGCCAGTGCTTCAAAATTCAAGCTTTCACTAAATAAATCTGGGATTGTCATACCTGAAAATGCTTTGGACAGAGATAGAAAGAAGAAAGAAATGGAATTATCTCAAGGCCCAAAGAATTTAGTCACACCTTCTCACTATGAATTAATCATTGAAGGCTATGGAAAAGTTTCTGATATCAATGAAGAACTAAAAACCATAAAATCTATGTTTGAAAATTCTGAAGATTGTGGTAATGTTTTTAATCCTATGATTGAATCTCTTAAAACACTTGAAACATTAATTCAAAAAGAAGTTAATGTTTTTAAAGAAATGCAAACACCTGATAGTTCATTAAAAGGATCAAAAAGATCAGGTATTGAAATTGAAAATAAAGAACTTGAAATATGTGTTAATATTCCTAATAACACAAAAAAAGTTTCTGAGCATATGGCAATGGAAGTTGAAGAGAACAGAGATTCAAATCAGTTAGGTAATGTTCAGATTTCCCTTTCAAATAAGCATTTAAATGAACATGACAAGAAAAAAGCTGTAAATGAATTCTGTGTTGAAGCTGAACATCTTTTGGAGTTCACTTTGATAGCAATTCAGAAAGTTTACAAAAAATACACAGGTAAAAAGGATGAAGAAAAATCAAAAGAAGAAAAGATCCAAGATCAGGGTGATGCAGATAATACAAAAGATGTTGATGTAAATAAAGCAGAAGATTTTATTAGTGCAATACAAGACAATCATTTAAAAGAAAAAATATTGGAAAATTTGTTTTCTGATTTATGTGATCTTCAAATTCCTCAGGTGAATAAAATGTTAAGCAAGCTTATTCACAGGTTAGTTGGAATAATGGATTTGCAAGACTGGGAAAAAGAAGCCACAGAATGTAAAAGGTAATAGTTCTTGAAGTGTTTTTTCTTTAATCTCCATTTATTGTTCCTTGACATGCATTGATCCAGAGGGTCTAACTGGAGAAGATGATAAAAACTGTCCCCATGCAAAATTAAGTAAAATGATTTGATCACTGATTCTGACTAAAAATAGAAAACAAAATATATTTAAACTCCAGCCCCACCCCCGTACTTCACTAAAATTTTATTTTTTTCATTTAAATATTTTAGGGTCTTTATGCACAAAATTCTTTAAAATAAATATTCTGTGTTTGTAAATATATTTCCCTCAATAATATCTTTTTGGAAAAAATTTTATTCCAAATTTAAATATAAAAAACAAAACATTTTTTCATAAATGTTTCCTATTTCTTTGGATTAATTTAGAAAAATACCCAAAGAAATACCTTGTTTTATTGTTAGGAATGGTTATTTGAAATATAGTATCAGAACCTACTTTTTACTGCTGGCAATCATCATTGTAATAGTCAAAGTACTGCATTACACCATGTACCTCACTGCTGGGTGATGGTGGTTTGTCAGCAAGAGGATTGTGTGACCCTGCAGTGTACAGGCTGTCTCTTGCAGTGAAGTTCCCAGTTTCACACCAAATTAAAGGAAAATTTGCAAATTGTAACTGTTTAAAACTATATTTTCTGTTTAATATAATTTAAATTTTTTAGAATGTAATTTCTAAAGCAGTTGATTAAAAAACAAAAAAATTACAAGTAGAAAATTTGGTTTTATTTAACTAACTAAATTTATTTTACGTAACTTTATATTTGTATTTAATGTTCTCCAATATGTACATGAACCATTTTTACCTTAAATAATGAAAAAATAGAAAATTTTTCAATTTCGAAGAAAGAAATCTCTCTCAACTTGTTCCACCACTGAAAATTCCCCAAAAAATTACATAGTATTGAAAACTAAATTTTCTACTTGTATTTTTTTTTTTTGTTTTTTAATCAACTGCTTTAGAAATTACATTGTAAAAAATTTAAATTATATTATACAGAAAATCTAGTTTTAAACAGAATTATCTTTATTTTGAACAATTATAACCATTAGGATAAATAAATTAAGATGCAGAAATTCTATTTATCTTTTTGTGGATGAGGTTAAGAAGTTATTGACGAGTTGAAGGGCTTTTACTTTGTTTTGCTTAGTCATGTAATTTTTACTTTCTTACTCGGTTAGACTTAGTTTATTTCAAGTAATCAAATAATTAGCAGTAGTTACTCTGCGTTTTGTCATTACCTAGTACAATGATATTAGCATAATTAATAATAAAATAGTGAATTATGTGTATGCAAAATTTTTGTTATTGTAAGAAAATATTTTTCAGGGCTCTTGTGTCTTGCATTCCTTGTATCGATCAGCTGTCTCTCCTGCATCAGTTCTTTGTAATACAGCAAGCAGCTTCATACAGAGTCACCTGTAAAATGATGTCTGTGATCTTGTCAATTTCTATAGATTTGGCTCAAAAGGTAAATTGCATCATAAGGCTTCCTTTTTAACACACATAACTGAGTTTTTAATGATGATGTTCACTGGTGTTACTGAAGCTGCCTTGAATTTTAGTTAGTCTTTTACAATACAATTTTTGAAACAAAATTAATGATTTCCAATAATTTTATCAGTGCTAATTACATTTTTGTGAACTCTTTTCATTTGCAGGGATTTTGTATACCTCCGGAATTGATGCCTCAAGAAGGAGAGGAAGCAGGAGATCCAAAAGGGGGACTGGGGCTTGGAGAAGGTGAAGGCGAGAAAGATGTGTCTGATAAGATTCAATCTGAAGATCAACTTGAAGATGCCAGAAAACCTGGAGAAGAAAAGGAGGATGAACAGAAGGATTGCAAGGTGAGTTAAATTGAGGAAAAGTGTTTATTAACAGTTTCTCTTGAATCTTCTTTTAGTTCAGTAATCATGAGAGTACCTGTTTTATTGTAAAATAATATTTTATTTGTAAACTTTAATGTGGAATAAAGTAAAGAACAAACAAAATAAAGCAGGTGTGAATGTGATTAATTTTTTCTTCTTCTTTTAATATGTTCTGTTTGTTGCAGGAAGAGGAAAAAGGTATTGATTCTTCACAAGATTTTGGTGGAAAAATTCAAGACTTAGAAAAAGATGAAGAGAAAGATGGGTCAGATGACTCAGAAGAGGAAGAGGAAGCTGACAAAGAGATGGGAGAAATAGGAGAAGAGGCAGACAAACTCGATCAGGAAGTTTGGGGTAGTGATTCTGAAAATGAAGATGAGGCAGAAGGAGAGGAAAAAGAAGATCAGCACGGACAAGGAGAAACAACTGGAAATCCTGAATTGTCAGCCAAGGACGATAAAAGAGAAGGAAATGATAGCGATGAAGATAACAGTGATGAGGGAGGTGATAAAAAAGAAAAACAAAAAGAAATTAATGAATTTGATGAGCCAGAAGTAGCTGAAGATCAAGTGGATCCATATCATGGTATTTAACAAATTTGATATTGAATTTTAATGGATTTGGATGGAAATGATTTGTTGTGGCTTTTTCTGGAATGTATGTGTTTGAATGTAAATGAAATTTTTTACAGGGAAACAACCAGAATTACCTGAACCTGAGCCTTTGGATCTACCAGACGATTTGCAGTTGGATGAAGAAGATGGGAAAGAGGAAGGAGAAGATGGAGAAAATCCTTTTGATATTGATGCAATGAAAGGTTAAATCATAAAAATAATTCTTCCTTTTTGAATTTTAACTCTTAATGAAAGTTTTTAATTTACTCTATTTATTTTATTTAGATCGTCAGATTCCTGAAGATCAAGAAACACAGGATGAAGAACCTGTTGGACCCGATGAAGAGACTAAAGAAGATCCAAAAGAAGATTCAAGTGATGACGATGAAGAAGAAACAGGAAATGAGGGTCAAGACAAAAATGATATTCAGGATTCAGAAAACAAAGATGAAGATGAAAGTGGAGAAGGCAATGAAGGGAAGGAAGATAATGAAAAGGAAGAAAAGTCGGAAGAAGAAGAAGAAGAAAAGAAAAAGGAGGAAAAGGCGCTTCCTTCTGATGACATGCCATCTGAATCTCCTGCACAAGCTGCTGATATGGAGGCAGAGTCCTGTCAAGAATCAAAGGATATGGTTAGTTCCTAGTTCCTCTTTATTACAACCTTTCATCAATGTAAAAGTTTCCTGTTTGTGTGAATTTTGTAGAATTAATGTAATAAACTTGGGTGGGGGGATGTATTGTAGGTGGCTGAGAACAAGAACGAACAGAAAGATGACGGTAAACAAGATTCCGAAGAACTTGGGGAAGAAGGAGGAGATGAACAACAAGGAGTGGGACAAGCTCAGGCAGAAGAACAGAAATCAGGTCACAGAGGTCATATGTCAGCTCCCAAAGACAAATTGCCAAGCAATGCTACCCCTCCAGAGGTAGAGGAAAGAAAGGATAAGCGTCAACGCCCTGGAGAGAGTGATAGTACCCGAACATTAGGTAAGTACCATTTCATTGAGTTTTACAGAAACCAAAATCATAATGTCAACGGAAGCAACAAACATCATCTTCCCACATTAGAGTAATATCTTGGAATATCTAAACATTCAAATGCTGAATTCTTGTTTAGTTATATTCATTATCTAAGTGTACTATTACATCTATTGTAGAAAAAAATTGCAAAATTTTGCTACTGCGAAATTTAGAAAATATACAAGTGAGCTGTTTTACAAAGGTACTTAGTACAATCTGCAAAGAAGTTTAATGAGAAAATTTTGAAAATGTCATGGTGACTTCATGTAAAGTACTCCCAGAATCAAAATATCCGTTTGAAATTCAAAGAGCTGCGACATTGAGATCAATGAGGAAATCAATTTTGATGAAAATCGTGCTTACAATTTAACCACTAGCATTGTTCACAGACAAACAAGTAAGTTACTATGTATAGAAACAGGAAATATCCATTTATTCAGTAAAAGGCACCCAAAAACTAGTTTTTCTGTTAAAAAAATCACCATTTTTTGTTACTGTATTACAATACTGTATCTGTTCTGTAAATAGTGTGTAAGAAAGTAATATTTGACATGATATTGCATAAAATTAAGTAGAATGTTTTTTGATTGTTTTTTTTTTCTTCTTTTAGGTGATGTATCTGAGCCAAATAAAAAACGTCTGAAAACAATTGATATTAAACCAGAAAATGAAGATGATGATGCAACAAAAGAAGGAGAAGAAGAAAAGAATGAGGAACAGGGAGCTGAAGAAGGAAGGAAAGGAGAAATGTACCAACATATCAAGGACTCAAAAGAATCTTATGATACCCAAACTCTTGATGCAGCTACCCAAGTAAATAATACATTCCTTTTAAAGTACTTTAATTTTCTTTGTCATTGGCCTTTTCTCTTGTTAACCTATTAGTGCCCAGCATTACCATCTGGTAATGAGAATTCTGGCAACTGCGCAGCGGCATTGTTCGAATTTCTGTCCAATAATTTGGGAATTTTATTTCTTCAATAGGCATAGACATCCAGAACAAAATATATAAGAAAGTTTTTTCATTCCTGAATGCCAGACATTGATTTAGCCATAATCGCTAAAGTACTCCTGGCCAGGGTGTACTCACGCCTTGAATCAATTCAAATCTTCATCAAACAATTGAATAGCCACAAAAAGTTGCAAAAACGTGTTCCAACAATTACTCACAAATGCAAGCACTGTGTGCACAAAATTAATTTGGGCACTAATGGGTTAAGATATTTTCAGCGTAATCAGTCTTTAGAGAAGATAACATTACATTTATAGTAAAAGCAATAATACATATTTTAGAGTTATGACACTTAGATTCTTATTGTGTTGTTTTGTAGGACCAAGCAGAGAAACAGCCTGTTCCCAATAAGGAAGAGGAATCCGCAGAAGAACCCTCACCTGAAGATGACTTGGGCCTTCAGGACGGTAAGAAGACCCATTTTAAATTGTATGAGTTTGTGGACTAAGGGTGAAAACAAATCAAAAAATTCAATGTGCTGTTACATTTCAAATACAGTTTAAGAATTGAACATGTACACTAGAATGATACTTTGTTGACTGACAATTCTAATTTGCTGACAGCAAGAAAAATGTTAGAAATATGATGAATGTCAAAATTCAGCAACATTATTGGATTTGCTAATGTGGTTTGTTTTTCAGATGATGTCATGGTTGATGAAGATATTAAGAAACAACACCCTGAACAATTACCTAGTGGGAAGAAAGATAAAAATAAGAATAATAAAACACAATCAGATGAACAAGAAGAGAATGTAGAAATGGCAGTGGATGTTGAAGGAGATGTTGTGCCAACTGAAGGACCAAGTAGAGGTGCTGAGACCACATTCCATACTCAGTATAATTTTGAAGCAGATGGGCCACCTCAATTAAGAGAGATTGATTTGCAGGAAATACGGCAAACATTGGAAAACCAATTGTTGTCCTGGACTCAGGTAATTTTATCAGGCAGATTTAATTTTCAATGCTTACATTTTTTTATGTATGTAAGTTAATATTGAAGGGCATCTGTATAATAAATAAAGAGGTGGATTCCAAAACATACCATGTCATTTTTTTAAAATTGTTTATTTTGTTGTCATTATTGATTATAAGTTATTAACGCATCTAATCAGGTAGAAATACTTTCCGAAAAGTATGTAATTGCAAAGTTAAGAAGCTAAAAAACTGATGTTTTCCAATTCATGCTTGGTCATTTATTCAATATAAAATATTTTTAAAAAACTCTTCTGGGGGGGGGGGGGGAAGGATTTTCTGAATTTGTGTTTTGGAATACGCCACTTCAAATCTGACCACATCAGATTGTAGTAAGTGGTAAATAGTTCCTTTTTTTATTGATATTCCCCAGAATAATTTGTTTCTTTTGCTGCCCATGATACCTATTGTATTTATTATTATGCCCCTTGTATGGGCAACCAAATATGGGTAAGTTTGGTTTTCTCTCACTTCTCCTCCTTCTCCTCCTCTTCCATCCAAGACAATTACCTTACAGAATGAACCCAGGTTTTTATTTTCCGTCAAATCACCCACTTTGGTCACAACTTGTATTCTACTTATGGAAACATCTTTGGATCATTTCTTAGTTGGTTAAAGATACTGAAAAGTAGGTAAATCTCTTTCGCCTTTTCAGCCTCCAGCAGATGCTGAAGCGGCACAAGCTTGGCAAGGGTTTGTATCGTTGACAGCTGGATTGTCTCGTGAGTTAAGTGAGCAATTGCGACTGGTTCTAGAACCCACACAAGCTGCAAGACTGAGAGGTGACTATCGCACAGGACGTCGTATTAACATGCGCAAGGTAGGTGACTTAAGACATTTTGTAACATTTGTAATGGATGTTATTGTTAGTTTGCTCCACGTGGTTACATTATATTCCAATTTGTCACTTATACAGAACTACTAGATTAAAAAATAATCTTTAACCTGTTTTAATTCTAATGGAAACAACCATAATTTTATCTAAACACAAATGTGTATTAACTATAATATTTTATTTCAGGTTATACCTTACATTGCAAGCCAGTTCAGAAAGGACAAAATCTGGTTAAGGCGTACAAAGCCTTCTAAACGAGAATACCAGATTGTTCTAGCAATTGATGATTCCTCAAGTATGGATGATAATCACACCAAAGAGGTAAATATACAATTTTGATATTAATTTTCTGTGCCAAATTTGAAATGTTTTCGCAACTAATTTTCAGTTGCAAAGAATTTTGTTTTTTATTCATTATAAAGAGGGCTTGTTGAGTGCAAAGACACAGTTGTTGAGAACATTAAATGGAGGTTTTTGGATAGGTTTGTCTCTTAAAATTTGTTTGATTGTTTATTTTTTTTGAAGTTAATTTATCATATGACAATTTCAATGAAAATATTCACAATGTTTTCTTGGCTAAAGGCTAAAAGTAATGGATTTTAATTATGAATCTTACTCATTTTCTGTTTACCTTTTCAGTTGGCCTTCGAATCACTTGCCCTAGTGAGTCAAGCTCTTTCGTTATTGGAGGCTGGTGAACTGGCAGTTGTTAGCTTTGGTGATAAACCCCAAATATTGCATCAGTTAGGTGATACTTTTACTGAACACAGTGGAGGAAGGTAAGCACCTTGCAAATAGACCATTATATATGTGTGTGTGTGTATGTAAATAAATTCTGAAACAACTTACATATTATTACATTGCACTCGACATATTTTTGAACTCCTGTAAGAACTGAACTTCTGTAAGAATCTAAAAGCTTGGAATTTGAACCACAAATTGAAAGTTAGTTAGTGTAGTTAAAATAAAAATATTTACAATTATTAATTAGCTGTGATTCGATCCCCATCAATTTTCTTTGAATTTTCATTGGAATATATATGTAATATGATTATTTGCACCATGATATCCACGCTACCCAATCATGAACAGCTGGTACAGCAAAAAGAAAATATTAATATATTTTGAATTTGGAATACATATCTCAGACATTATAACATATTTTACTTGTTTGAGTAGAGTTTAGGGTTTATAATTTTACTTTTGATATTTAATTTTCAGACTTTTGCAGCAGTTTTCATTTTCACAAAACCACACAAAATTTGCCCAGTTGATAGATTTTTGTACAATGCTTCTGCAAGAGAATCGTCAGCGTGTTTCTTCAGGATCAGAATGTGCACAACTTCTCATGATTGTATCTGATGGTCGAGGTGTATTTAGTGAAGGTGATGCTAAGGTTCGACTTGCAATTCGCCATGCTCGTCAAAATCGCATATTCATGGTATTTGTAGTACTTGATAATCCAGATTCCAAGGTAAGAAACATTTCATCTGTTATTAATCTTAAGTACTCAATCTGAGAGTGCTGCAGGGAGAATGAACACAAGAGAGAGAAAATTGCAAAACACAACTGAAAGTGTTGATTATCATATATTTGTGCTGTGAAAATTGAGAGCTATGCAATGATATTGGGAAATAATGAGATATGCATTGTGTAAGATATCCACATTGGTAGCATTCTGTACACAACAGTGTAGACCTTCTTGAAAGAAATAATGTGTGTTCCACCTTACTTGAGTTCATTCTACTTTCAGGCTCTTGCAACTTTTATACAATTGCAAAACGTTCTTGGTTTTATGAGTATCATCAAAAAAAGATTGTGTATATTAATTTTTATTTCCTTTAATGGGCAAGAAATTTCTTAAAAATGCCTTCTAATCCCCCTATTATTCAAATTCATAAGAATTATATTTTAAATTCCCATCATACATATCAGCTTTATCTGTTTCATTGTTTTTTTCTGCATGTTTCCATTATTACTTATTTTATTTAAAATTATTTCTTAATTTGTACATATTCTAGTTTTATAAGAATTTCCCTTTGGTAATGGTAAATTCAAATTAACAGTTTATGCATTTATTTTCAGCATTCCATTCTAGACATTAAGGCAACAGTTTTTCAAGGAGGAAAGCTTTTAGGCTTGAAGTCTTATCTTGATACTTTCCCGTTCCCATTTTATTTAATTCTGCGAGACATCAATTGTCTTCCTGCTGTTTTAAGTGATGCTTTACGACAATGGTTTGAACTAGTAACAAATACAGATATTCAGTAATTTTTGTACTTTGGACAATATTCTTTGTGTCATAAATATTATATCATTTCACTAATCATGTGTATATAATTAAGCATAACAATGTGTTAATCTCTTTATGTACCATTCTGTCTTTTGTTTAAAGTTTTATTATTGAAAGACGAATCCATGTAAAACAGATGACTTTGATTTTCCATTTAATTGTAACAATTGACTATCATGTATTTTGTAATGTTTTGAAGTTCCAATATCAATCATTGTTTTCTGTACTTGTAATTCTATAAATAATTGTAAGATTTGTTGGTAAAGATCTGAGAGATCTGTTACTTATGTGAATTTGTAAGTAGAAAAGGTTTTGCTGAAGTGATCAATCACGAAGTTCCTAAATTTGGATTTATATATTGTAAAAAGGGGTGAGTGTTCTTTAACCTGAGTGATTATGTTTGTTTTCATTTTATTTTTTACTTTAGAATTAACTTTTATTGAAGCAAAACAAATGTTTTTGTACTAATAAATCTGTAGAGTGTACTGCAAGTTTTCAACTTGTGTAGTATATTTTTTAAAATAAACTACTTTGAAATGATTTTGGATTTTTCCTTGAACTAGATGAGCCGGTAGCCAATGTCCTATTTCTGCAAAAATGATCCAGTTTGTTACCAGAAATCTGTACTTGCTGTGTACATCAAAAAAGCTTTTCCTTTGAGTTGCTTCCCCTCCTAATTACAGTGAGCATGTCTTGACCACAGGTATTGATTGGTACCCCTTCCCTGGGGGAAATTTCCATGTGGTGATAGGGCAGGTGAGTCTATGTTTAGCTGGTTGCTCTGGAGTTTGGGAAAGGGTGGGGAAAAAATCAATATCTTTCTCATGACCTCAGCAAACAAGCATGCACCCTAGGCATACCATTGAGTTTTAAAGGCAAGAATCTATATTGTTTGTTGTTATGCCTTGTATTTTGATTGTGGAAGAACATAGAACTAGTATAGTATATACTAGTTGCATTTTAGGTTTCTGAGTTAATGTGAAACTTAGATAACTACAACATTACTGATAGATTTCTTTAGTGAAGAAATTATTAATGGAATAGTATAGTTGTTTGTAAATGTTATACTTTCTGCTGTGAAATGCAATAAATGTTTCTTTCTAAGAATGAAATTGTATCAACAGTTAACAACAAAATCTGAAATCCCTGTATTAGAAAAGATGATTATAATTTGAAACTGTCTGCATTAGAGTCACTGTAATAAGCTGCAATGCAAGAGAGGTAAGTAAAAATAATCTTTATGTAGGTAGTTTTTTAATAATTGGATTTTATAATTGGATTATCTGTTCACAATTAATTATATTTACAAAGTTACAACATTGATTATTAATGTACCAAATTTACTTCAACAGTTTTACCATGGAGACGCATTCGCGGCGCATAGGTGGTTCACCTGGCTCAAATAAAGTGACAGTTCCCTTTTATGTACCACCACCATCAGTCAAAAAAACTAGTGCTGAAATTATTAATGAGGCTCGAGCATCTATCAGAAAAGGGGCAACTATGGGCATAAGTGTATCTCCAAGTGAAGTGGGAATGGGATTTTCTCCCAGTGTACGTCCTCTTGACACCAAACGCCCTTTTACTCCTCGTGAAAGACAGCGCACTTTGTTTGGATCCTCAAACAATTATAGTCGTAGACCGCCTTCCTCCTTCAGGTAAGATTGTTAGGGATTAATAAATAATTTCTTTGAATCTTGTCAAGTATAATTTTACATTCATAATCAAATAAAAATTTTAATTCATAAGCATTAATACTTACAACTACTGACAGAACTCCATCAAACTTATGATATCTATTCCAGTCTGGGTTACTTGCAATTTCAAGAACCTGACTTAGGAAGCACTACTCCTCCTAATTTGAGAAGACTCAATCCGTTACCATTTTCTCCATCTTCATCTCTGAATTCATCCCTAAACTCTTCACTGAGTAGCAGTGGATCTTCTGCTGACCAGTCTACTTGGCGTACATTAGTTTCTGGAGATGCACTTGACTTATCAGACAGTTTGCCATCAAACTTCAAAAGAAGAGAGCGTGCTGGATCATCCAATGTACAGGCTTCTAAATTTCTTCCATGTTTTGATGGAAGCCCACCAAAAGTGCGATTACCAGCTATTGGTAGTGGATCTCACCTAATAACTCGAAGAAGCCAATTCAGAGCAACTGCATCACTTGATAATCGTATGTAACACATTAATTCTTTCAGAGAGAAAAAATGAGAAGGGAGTATTAAGAGAGTAAACAATATTGAAAAATTCAAAGAATTTTGTGTAGTATTAGAATTTAAATGAGTGACATCTCATGAATAGTCTTTTAAAAACCAACCCATTTTATTTAAACATCAGTTTTAATTTATATGTATAAAAATTTAAGATAATATGCTTCTTTCCTTCCTTACATTTAAGATCTTTCCTTGAGAACATTCAAAATTTCATTTGTTTAAAATAGTTAATTACAACTTTCTTTTAGCGTTAAGACAATGTTTCTAATTTTAACATAGTAGTAAACATTGATTTCTTCTCATGAATATTCAAATGGTCTAAGTTAATCCACATTCTTGAAACTTAGTGAACAAGTATTGTATATGTAATTCAACATTCACCTATACTTTGCACTTATGCTTTCAGTGCCAGAAGAGGTGGAAGGGGAGGATCTTGAAAGCCCAGGTTCCAGCAATAGTGAAAATAGTACCAGAGAACCTCCACCAATTCGGAAAGCTTATAGCAGTCCTGTTCAACGTACTCGATCAAGAGATGTAGATCTGGAAAAAGATATATTTGGACCTTTAGAAACAAATGACTTGCATTCTCCCACATCAAACAAAAGATCACATGCATTTGAAAATGAAATTATTGAAAATTCCCGTAAAAAGGATAAAAAATTCAGCAATGATGAAATTGCAAAGAAGTGTAAAGATAATGCATGGGGTCTCAAACAAAATGATTCTGTTGGTGAAGTTCACAAATTGTTTGCTAATTCTCAAGAACCTTATAAATCTTCAAAACGAAAAGAAACATTAGAAATTCATGATATTACTAGTAGCAATACTGAGGAACATGCAGAAGTGTCATCTTTCAAATCTATAATTGAAAATTCTCCTTTAGATGGTTTGCAAAGTGAAAAGAATGCTGTTCCAACAAAAACAAAAGATAATATAAAGAAGGAAAATAATGAAGACAAAATGGATGAAGATATCTTAGAAATCCAACCTGAAATTTTCAAGCTAACAAAACCAAGCAAAGAAAATAACAATTTTAAGAATGAATTAAAGACGGAAGAAATAAGAACCAGTATCAATCATGAAAATGGTTTTGTAACTCCAAAAGCAGTAACTGAAAAACAGATTTCTGATAACAACAAGAAGCAAACTTCTGAAATTATTGAAAGTAGCAGAATGTTTGAGAACTTAGGAATGAATGACACATCATCTCTTCCTGTCTCTCCTGACACCCAGTACTTAGCAAGTGCCAAAGAGGCTCTTCTCTCTGACTTTGAAGAAACAAAGGGAATGAGAAGTAGTGGAGTTAGACAGACAGATGCCAAGAACGTTGAGGAATTCATTCCACAAAAACCATTTAAAAAATCTGAAAATCTGAAAATCTCAAAACCAGCCATTGAGATAAAAAAAACACCAAGTGAACAAACAACAGTTTCTGAAGATCCCATCTTAGGTGCTATTCAACAAGCAATGTTGGACAGATTCCCACCAAAAGAAACATCAGACAGACCATCTGAAATTTCTTCCCGGCCAAAAAGTGGAAGGGCAAAAAGTGCTAAGAAATCGGCTGAGCAATCTATTAGTGATAATGTTCGAAATGCTCTTGAAATGTTATCAAATTTGTCACAACAAGGTACAATTGTTTAAAACTTAACTAATTCAATATTAACATTGAATATTACTTCGGTTAGAAATAATACTGGTAGTAGCAGAATGTTTTGCAACTCAATGCATTTGTCTTTCCAGATGGCAACGATATTGAAGTTATTTTGGCTCTCTCAAAATTGTATAGAATTCTTGATTCAGAAAGTGCATTTGGCTTAAACATAAAAAATACAAAATTAAAATCACAAGTTCTTAAAGTAATATATAAATTTGTGGAGCGTTCAAATGAAACCCTTCTACTCCAGATTGCCCGCATTATTCTGGGAGTATGTTTTTAAATAAAATCTTTCTGATTACGAATCAGTTGTATTTTCAGTTATTTTATTTTCTAATTTTGTTTTAGTTTCGAGTGAATGGAAGCAACCTCTCAGGCGTGTGTAAACTTGTATTCAAAGTGTCTCGCTGTGACAAAAATGATAGGCTATTTCTAGAAGACAACATTCTTGGTAAGAAATAGAAATACTTTTATTATAGGTTCCTTCATTTTAAATTACCTTAATTTAAATTTTCTTAATTGGAATATTTTTCTCCAGAATTATTTGTGGAAGCTTTAGGATCTGCCAGTCCCCTAGAAGATGCTGAGGCGTGTGTTTATGGATATGGTGCTCTGAAATTTCTTACCATGAATAATTTAGTTCTCTCTGCTGTGCTGAGTTTTGGTATTTTGGAATTGATGGTACTACACATGAAACTAGTGAATGTAGCAGTAAGTAAATTTCAAATGTTTTTCTAATTCTTGTGTTCATGGAAAATATTCTTTTGTGGAATTTATTTTATTCTTTTTTCCATTCATAGCGTTCAGAAGGATCACGTATTCCAGAGCAAACTAGTCATGCTCTATTTCAACTGACAGGTGCATTACGCAATGTGGCTGGAGAAGAGGATATATTTCCACAATTTGTGTCCACTGGAGCAGTATCTGAGTTATGCCGTGCCATGGAACTTTTTTCTTCTGATCTTGATGTTATTAGCAATGTATCACGAACTTTAAGGTATGTTCTATATACATTAAAATATCATTTTTCTAATTTTTATATTGAAAGAATTACTTTCATCTTGGACATTGCATGTTTTAGTATAATCTCTACCCATGATGACTGCTGTAATGCCATCATAAGTTATGATAACTGCTTTCAACTCTTTGTCAAACTGCTTCAAAAGTACCCTGGTCGTCAAGATATAGTAGTGAGATTGGGATATGCTTTGGGCAATTTAATGGCCAAGAGTGAAATGGCTCGCATGAAGGTGCATATTTTTCATTTTTGCTGAATGTACTTAGATAATAGCTACTTATTTTCTTGTTTCTTCTACTTATTTTATGTTGAGTAACACAAACATTTTTCTCTCTTTTATATTTTGTTTTGAAGTTGTATGAAGAGGAAGGAGCCGTAAGTTCAATGTTGAACTTACTATCCATCTATTTAGAAAAAGATCAACAAATGCAAGATTTGGAAACCCACAATCATCTCATAAGTTCTGATGCGGGATCAAATGGTTCTATTGAAGATGTAATTGTGAAGGTAAGGCTAACAAAATCAATAATGACCTACTTTCTGAGGACATGACCATTTAGGTGTATCACTGTAAAGGAAACTAGCGGTGCTATAATAGTACATTCTTTCTCATAATATCAGTAACAGTTACGTAACTCTAGCTAGACCTGTGCGAACATTCGGCACTTTGTAGTTCATTGTTTTAAAAAGTGAAAATGGCTTCATACTAAATCCTAACTTCAAACAGCCATCCTCTGAGCGCCCATGTAGCATTTCCTGACGACCACTCGATTGGGAGCAAACAGTGTGGCTCGCTGCTTGTCAAGTCATACCCTGGGCCAAGAGGGCTAAATGAAATCCGGGGGGAGGAGGGGGCTGCTCACATTGCTGATGGAGGGAAAAGGAGGGGAGCCCAGTAGAGTGAATGCAGAGCAACATCCAGCAGATGCAGCAGACACCCACAAGCAGTTTGGTCCAACATCTTGCAATTGAGCAGCCTTGCATTAAAATATGACAGATCAGAGTTGTGCTGATATTTCAGCTATGTATGTTTTCTATGCATACTAATCTACAAGTGGATTACATGACTTTTTACATGTAGAACACATAAACAACGTAATTTATGTAAACTATGTACTAATATTTCACATCACATTGCAAAACTTTAAGCAGCAACAGGACATACTTTCTCATATTATTTCCAATTTTTGCCATTTTCAAAAATTCAGAGAATTATTTAAAAATTAAACCTGTTACATTTTTAAGCAAATAATTTCTCCATCAGGGTAAAAAAGTGGAGCAGATTTGTGAGAAAATAATTGTTTAAAAATTGCCTCTATTTCACACTAATTTCTAAATACTTTGCTAAGCACATCACTATGTGGAAGTAATTAACATTTATTTTACAAATGTTGGCTAACTTGTGCATGAGCCATTGTTGTTGTTATAATAATAATTATTATTATTGTTATTATTATTATTATTATTATTATTATTATTATTATTATTATTATTTTGCCAAGTAAAGAATAATTGAATGGTATTAATGTATTCATTTAGCTAGGCAATTAAAAGTTCCTTTTTAAGAAATATTGTTTACTACCATAATTCTCTGATTAAATTTTGCCTATTGCCAGCTTATTAAAGCATGATGAAAGTAATCAACGTGGACTTCTTGAAATTTGGTATTAATGGCCTGACAGTTTACATCTCTTTGATTTAATTCGCTCTGGTACATCTTTCCATCTGCTTTTCGATATGATTTTTATAAATTCTCCGTATATTCATTTAGATGCTGGAAAAGGTAAATCACTTATAAAAACTATCCTAATCTCAAACTAATCCCACTGCAATGACACTTTGAGGCAACCGACGCTTAACAGCCGAAGCTCCAGCCCAGGAGGCTGGCTGAAAAGTACATTTGGCGTCGCGTTGCAGTATTCGGCGATGTTTAATGTTTTAGGAACTGTCAAACATCATCTTGTGGCCTGCACCAAAACCCTTGGAGCTTCATGGGGTCAGCCCCCTCCTCCCCGCAATCCAATGATATTTAATAAAAATATATCTTTTACTAATTTTCTATAATTACTACTAAAGAAGTCATTCAATATGTCAATTTGACGTTTTAAACATATTCTCCTATATTATTTCGGTAGTATAAGTGACGTATTGGGGCTCTCTCACGCAACCGATCTTTGTAAATGAGGTCTCGAAAGAAAGAGAGCTTCAGCTAGACTTGACGAATAGCACTTTAACTTTAAAAATATGAAGGATTTGTTGAAAAAACGCATTTAATATTCATGTCGAATGCAAGCCGCAACTAGTTTATCCTGTCACGTCTGTTACGGTTCCCGCACAAAAAGCTCCCGACATATGTATAGTGTTGGTACATGTAAGGTTAGAATAAGAATAGGAAAAGGACGGAAAGATTACACACGGTCCATGGTCCGTTTGTTAGGGTAGGTACTGCGTAGTGGTACTTCAAGGTCACGAGCTGGAAGGTCATTGTCATCCAATTGGAGCTCTAATACCAGGAATTACGAGTAGGTTGTAACGAAGATCCCAATTGGAGGACAGTGTCACCCCTCCGTCTAGCTAGTGACCCGGAAGGGCCGCAATGTTTAAATAGGAATATATGTGACGCTGCGTCGAGGCTCTTCGAGACACGTATGGCGGATCCACCACAGCCGTTGGCTAGGAAAGTCTAAGTACCTCTCTTTCCTTTCCGAGGGTATTGCTGTCGCAGATGCGGGTAAGGGTGGAGAGTATAATCCGTTTCGTAGCAGAATGATGCTGCGAGAGGGGAGCTGGCCGAGTTCTGTTTCTATAACAAAATGGATGCGAGGGTGGATGGTGTTAAGGTGTGAAAAAAGGTTTGCAGAGACTTACAATCAGAGCCTTTGGGCCAAATGACAAAAATATCATTGACCTAGCGAAGCCAAAGCGTCGGTTCTTCAAAGACCCTCGTGAACAGATTCGCCACCACAGGAAGGAGCAGTGAGCCCATGGCAGTACCTTCAATCTGAGCGTAAGCTCTTATTTGTATTGGAAGGTGGTAGACAAGCAGACCTCAGCTGGTGTTTCCTGAAGTTATCCTCAAGGATATCTCCAGGACTGGCCCTAATGCAGCGAATGAGTTCAATGAAGTGTTTGTAATCAAGGTCGGTGAAAGGCAGGTCGTTGGTGGGAGGTTTCAGTTTGTTAGCAAGGAAGCGGGCTGTGTGCTGAGAAGGTGAGTTGATGGCGCTCACTTTAGGGCGGAGAGGCACGTCAGGTTTATGATTTTTAGGAAGATGCGGGGTGCGTGGGTGTTGGCGAGCTTAAGGCGTCTTTTGTCTTCCTCGTTTATGGATGACACTTCACCGACGATGCCCATCACTTTTTGGCGCACGTGAAGGGATATTCGGAGCTCTCTCTAACCACCGTAGCGTTTTCTTTATCAGCGGGAAGGAGGACTGTCATCGCACTGTTTTAGCTGTCTTAGAGCCAGTCTCACTTAACGGGAGATGTTAAAACGTGGGGGGTGGTCCGGGCTAAAATGGTGCTTGTGCCACGTGTTATGTCTTCGGCTATATCGTCGGGCAGACTACGTACATGTTTTCCACCGCAGCGATGACATCAGTGTGTATTCGTTTGGGGGCGCAAGTGAATTTCAGCCCTCGGGATGCAACATTCGCAGTGGCCGTGTCCAGGGTTTTACAACAGTATTGCGCAGGACACGCGCTTCACTGGACACGTTCACCCGCTGAAGATTCGTGAATTTGCGTATTGGTTAGTTTCTGACTACATCTCGGCACTGTTGAAGGACAAACTGTCAAGCGTGTCCCAATCTTCAGAAGACAAAGTGTAGCTGAGGTTCAGGTGCAGATTGTATAGTCCACGCTCGATTCTCGCAAGTTCAGATCTAGTTTATGGATGCGCCCCCACAGTACAGTAATCCCTCAACGTTCGCTGGTCGCAACTTGAACATTCGCGAGTGCGTCTTTTGGTCGTAGCACACTTTTTTTTGGTGAAAGCGAGCACATTTCATTTCCTTTATAAGCCTCATCGGAAAACGAACTCGGCAGATAAGGGAGATCTAAAGTATCACGTTCTGCAAACATGTCAAAATTAGAAAGTCATTTCACATTAATAGATTAACACAATTGTAAAATAATTCAATTCAGGTGAGTCAAATTGGAGGTAAGGGTTTTGGCCACTGAACAGAAAAGCCGTTCAGAATTTGTGCAACTCTCATTATAACGTCTGCGCTAAAGGGAGCTTTGGGAAATCATCAGCGCAGGAAACTTCGAGCGTAATAATAAGCTAATGGAAGCGAACCTGCGCCCTGGAGCAACTTCAGTATCAAAGCTGATAATGGCGTTCTAAAACCTCAACAAGCTCTGGTAAAAAGGGCATTCGAATGTGATCCGATCATGGAAATATCTTCGAAATTTAAGAGAGAAATGGAAGCTGCAACTCTTCCATATTCGGATATTAGAACGCCGAGGAGAGTGATGAAACAAAAAATAACCAAATCCTATATCCAATCACTTTCAACTTTGAAATAAGTTTTGATTATTGTTTTATTTATTCTCTTTGGGATGTTAATTGTGAATTCTGTAGTAGCGCTTACTCAGTACTATTGTAATTGTTCAGCAGATATTTTTTCTTTCTTTTCTAAATAGTTGTTCGATATCCAGGAGTCTAACCTACCTTTCTTCATTAAAAGATAGACTCAATGTTCGCGATGCTTTTTGGGAACTTACTTAGCGAATGCTGAGGGATGGCTGTAGTCGTTCTCTCGTGCGTCGTAGAATACGTTGGGCGGCCGGAGGCTTCATGTGCTGTGGGAGGGGAAATTTGGGTACGACGTGGGAGACGCGGCACCTTTGTAGAAAGGCGAGTTAGCTGAACCTCTCGGCACGTACAATCCTCAGATGGCTGGATCGTGTGGTGAACTTGAAAGACCGCTTCCCGGAGAGGTTTAAGATAAGATTGAGTAGGCCGGAGTTTGTATGATATAACTCCGATTTTAGCACAGTGGCACTTCCAGAGGTCACGAGCTGGAAGGAGAGGGGCGACATTGTCGTCCAATCGGGATACTAAACCCTTAAGTCGTAAAGAAGCCCCTGATTGAATGATGGTGTCCACCTCATAACCGTGATGTGCCACTCAATAGCAAGGCGTGTCAATATGTTGGCCGAAACGCCAGCTTCCGCGACGGCGGCTCGTCCCGGATAGCCTACATCAGAGGTGGCCAACTTTCAAGGCCTCATGGACCACAAATAAACGTTTAATATGGCCACATTTTCATTTCTCGGGCGGTGCACATCTGACTTCCGCTGTTGTTGATCTCGGCAATTTGCCTGGCTGCTCTGAAACGGAGGGGGGGTGGAACCATGCGTAACATCAGGCCGTACCGTGCATTGATTGGGATGATTTTGATTTCAACAAAGGGTACATCCAGGTAAGGCGGTAAAAAGTGCCCGCAAACTAAATCGAAATTCGCGATGCTCATATGAGAGAGAATACGAAACATAGATTCGCAAAAAATCAGCCTTCTAAGGCAACCTTGCTCCCTACACCCAGAACGAAAGTACAAGCACCGGGATGGGGCCGTGGGTATATAATGCTACCGGACCGAGAAAGGCATAAGCGCTAACTGAGCATGGTTTTCGGGAAGCGCGTAGGGGCTAATTACAAAGACTGGTCCCCGAGTGTGCTGTAGTTACCATGCGAGACCCTGCTAGGTGCCTGACCCGCCGATAGATGGTAGCCCTAAAGGGGAGATCAAAACGGTAACCCAACTCAAATAAAAGGGAAACTAGTATGAGAAAGTCTGCCATTTTGTAACACGAATAGATTTATTTTTATCCTGAATCTCTTGTAGATGTAAATGTAAATTCTGTGTATGGTAAGCTCCTCTTATCTCTCATTGTTGTATTTTTATAGTGATTCTTTAACTTATAATTTGGATTTTCTTTAATAGATTGTTCGAATCTTAGCCAATATGAGTATTAATCCTGTCGTGGGAAGCTATTTGTCTGGTATATCAACTGAAATGATGTTCAAGTTTGATGATGGCGAAAATGACTGTCCAAAATTGTATCAGTCTGAAAATTCAAACGATTCAGCGCAAGACCAGCAGTCTAATGAGGTAAATATTATTTTATTATTTGCATTTAATGCTCTGCTTTGTTTCATTTAAGAAGTCATTAACATTTTCTTGTTTTCTCAACAGTTCAGCAATAGATTTTTAGACATTCTATTAGCTGTATTACGTCGCAGAAGTTTGCGTAGCAGTGAGGAGTTAACACACAGTGCTTTGAGTAGCCTGAATAACCTTTCATATTATACTTCCTGTGGAGATGGTACATTTGGAGATAGACAACTGGAGATTGCAGAAGGTAGGTGCTCTTCTTCGTAATTTATGGTTTCGTCTGATAAAATATAAAACAAATTTTAATTAAGAAAGGTGAAGAATATTTTCATAATTTTATTCATGTGATTAAAGCATAGTATCTAACAAAATTATTTTTCATTTTAATCATTATTTAAAGGGTATTAACTTGAGAAAATACTGATTCGTGACAAAAATATTTAATTATTTTCGTATAAGTTTGTTGTCTCTCTTAGGGCCGGTTTCTTAAAACTTTCCATGTGTTCCTTTGCATTGGGATCAAAAAAATTATAGGTTCCTTAAGCCGTGCACCGTTGCTTAAAGCAAATGTATGGAATCTATAATTATAGATTCTATCTGTATCGAATGTTTATGCAACCGGCCCTTAGCCTCCGATACCACACGCATTTTCTATTTTCGTAATATCCTTCTTTTCTACATTTTTGTTTTCATTTGCATAAAAATGAAAATGTTATGACTTGTATGTATTTGCGAAGAATTGTTTCCTATATTATGTCAGTAGAATACATACCTTTTGCAGCTCTCACACGCCACCGATCTTTATAAATAAGGTATCTAAAGAAAGAATTTCACGTAGATGTGGCGAATTGCACTTTAGGATTTAAAAAAGTGAAGGATTTGTTTAAAAACGCATCTAAATATCCATGTAAAATGCCAGTAAAAATCTAAGACAGCTATGTCGTAAAATAACTTCTAAACAAAGCGTTCTAGGGCCTTAAAAACTAAACTTTGTAGGTCAAAGGCCTCAAAAAAACGTTCCACACACCGTAATCTACAGGATGAGATATTCGTGAACATTCTTTTAAATTTTTGCTGGTACATTTTCAACCCTTGGTGACGGCGGCCCTCTTCGTGACGTCACGGTTAGAAGGCTTGGATTCCTTACACTATTTACGCTTTCTGTGTACACCGTGGTTTCCTCAGACGGCGAGGTTTATTTTCATAATTATTATTTCAAAATTCTCACTGCAACAACTAAAAGTACTATTAATAGTTCCTTGACACCCATGAAGATTGTTTCTTGCGGGTGTAATGAAAACATTCATTTAACGTTTTGCTTAGGTCTACAAGTGCTGTGTACCTAATTGTGGAGGGATGTGGGTGTACAGTGAAGAGTGAAGAGGTTGTTAGGTTTGATTTGTGTTTTACCTGTACTAGTATTTTCGTTATCAGCAGTGATTCTGTGAAACTTTCAAGTCATCGTGTTCCGTTACGTAGCTTTCTCAAGAGTAAAAAGCTTTTTCTTTAATTGTTGAGACTATCACGAAGAGCAAAAAGCTAGCTGTCAAAGAATATAGAATAATTACTTCAAATGTTTTTAAGGAAGTGTTATAACTTGTTCCAAGAAAACTCTCGATAATACCGAATAAATCATTAATGAAAATTTCTTTTCAACATCAATTGCAGTGTTTTATTTTAATTTGATACTGTGTTTGTACATTGGAAGTTTCTTTAATTCATTTTTAAACAAATAAATGCATTTCGTTAATAACTTTCCCTCTTAGAATGGAAATAGAAGGATAGGGAAGAGTGTGGGGTTTAATATGTGAGAGTTCTCGCACAGGTATGCGGAGGTAGTAGGCGAAAAACTTGTGCTACGGCACAACACAAAGAACCAACGTTTTAAATTAACTAAAGTGTAGTAGCTTGAAATAAATTAACAATAAAACTCAAAACGCGCTAGCCTACAATACTACGTGAATTAATTAAAAAAAGCATCCAAAATTAAAATTATAGAAAGAACAGCGCAATCCATTCGACAACAGCCAACAATTACAATCCAAATGCACGATTTAAATTTTGGCGGTATCTGGAAGTTTGTACATCAATGCCCGGTGTAAACTCATATTGTAAATAATACACTGTTTGATATTAAACTTAAGGTCTTTGTTCACTAAGATATCCAACACGTAAACATCGTTGAAGGATGCCATGTACCGAAATGAAGTCTAAGTCTACTGAATTGTATCAAGCGGTAATAAATGGTATTTATTACTCATAGGTGAAAATATTAGTATTATTATTTTTTGTCTGCCCCTCCAAAAAACCCTCTGTTCGTCATAACAAATTCGGGGAAGTTAAATAATATTGCAAAGAGCAGGCTTGTACTTGCCCGGTCCTGTATTTCGCATGGAAAACTTGACTTGGCTTTCTCAAGAGTACAAACCTTTTCTAATATTTTTTATGACTAGCAAGGAAAGTGAAAACTGTCAAGGAAGATTGTATAAGTACTTCAAATGTTGTTTATAAGTGTGAATTGCTCGAAGCATATCTCTCTCTAATACCGAATGAGCCTTTGTTGCTTTTTTTTATTTTTTTTTATTTTTATTTTTTTTTAGTACGAAATTACATTTACACAATTTTTAACAAATAAGCACGTTTCATTGACAACTTTCCTTCTTAATGGAAAGGGTGGGGAAAAGGAAGACGTGTTAACATGCGAGAGTTCTCGCACGGGTACGCTAGCACAACTCATTTATTTATTGTGAAGAAACCTCAGCACAAAGGCCCCGGATCAAGCGGAGTGGACGGAACGGCTGCTCCGGAGGCACCGCAAATTCCAGGAAAACAATGGAATCTCGAAACAAGAACGGAGCTGGGAAAACGGAAAGGAAGGAAAATGAAGTAAAATGCCGTCTGATATCTCTCATTCTCGTAAGCGAGAAAAGCTACAAGAGACGAAACCCCACGAAAATCCCTTGCGTTGAGAACTCGCTCTAGAAAGAGGCCAGTAGCCAGTAACCCGAACAATGCAATATACCAGATACCAGTTGCAATATACCAGATCCATGACACTGTAACAAGGGAACTTGTTACAGTATCATGGATCTGGTATACTGCCTCTGTTATTTTTGTTACGAGCTGATACGATGTACAAAACTGGTTCCGATTTTTTTTAATTTAATGAAAGAACGGAGTGAAATAGTTTGATAAAGATAGCATAGGTCCAATTTTCACTATTAACTCTGAATTTTCGAAAATTGCAAGAATTTGAATTTTTTTCGGCGTCTTCCCTCAATTACAGTATTAAAGATAGAGATTTTTTTCTTCAAATGAAATTTGTTTTCCATAATTATTTCTTTCATTAACATCATGCTCACTTTTTTTTCACCTCATCCAGATCCATGATACTGTATCAAGGGATCTTGTTATAGTATACTGCAACTGTTCTTTTTGTTACGACCTGATACGATGTACAAAACTGGTTCCTATTTTTTTTAATTTAATGAAAGAACGGAGTGAAATACTTTTATAAAGATAGCATAGGTCCAATTTTCACTATGAACTCTGAATTTTCGAAAATTGCAAGAATTTGAATTTTTTCGGCGTCTTCCCTCAATTACAGTATTAAAGATAGAGATTTTTTCTTCAAATGAAATTTGTTTTCCATAATTACTTCTTTCATTAACATCATGCTCACTTTTTTTTAAATAGTAGTTTTCGCGGAATGTTGAGTAAAAAATGGGCAATATCAGAAACAATTTCTCAAAAACGGCTCCAATTTTTTAACTGTTGGTAGGATGACTGAAGAATTAGTCGGATATAAATCGTAGTGTACTATAATATTAATCACCTGTTCAAAATACACCATGCGTCTGAAACATTCGGTGAATGGATGCAAAACACAAATGAAACAAAACGGAATCAAAATACCTTTTTACACCTCCAAGTAACAAGACTTGGAGTCACAATACATTTTTAAAAACGGCGATAAAGCTTCTGGAATGAAGGTCCCATTGGTGATAATGTCACTCGTCGTGGGATGACTGACACATCCGCAAAGCATGTGCCTTTCAAGGCAGGGAACAAAGAAAAGTCGGCAGGCGGCGCATTAGACGGGTTGGGCGGATGTGCGATAAAAGTGGCAGGGCGTCGGGTCAAGAGCGGTTCGGCTCGCGGTAGGCGGGCGCGTGTTGTCATGCAGCAGACTCCACCTGGCACCGCTGTACGCCTGATCGTAGCGGCGTTGTCTGAATACGCAAGCAAGAGTTTCTGTCTTCTGGATTTCTGTGGACGTCTCTTTTGGGGGCGCGGCGAGCCGGCGAGCACAATTTCGTCGATTCGACTTCGGATCGTCGAGGTAGCACCAGCTCTCGACGCCTGCGACGATGGTTTAAACAAAGATTGGATTGTGGTCTGTCGAAGAGTGCGCCACAAACCAGGAACTGATCTTGAACTTGCCCAACTTTTGATGAATGATTATGCTAACATTCTTTGCTTAATTCCCACTTCTTGCAATATCCATCATTGACACTGGTGACGATTTTGCCTCATCTGTTGCGCACATCTACTCGATGTTGTCGGTCGTCACACTTGTTGAGGGGCACCCGAAAGTAGTTCTTCGTCCACGATGTCCTTTCTCTCTCTCCAGAAAACGTTCAACATCATAAACACATTTTTGCTCAATGTGTCTGTTCTGTACATCTGAAATGCACCATTACATGCGTTACTATACCTGTTTGTAACAAAACTTCATGTTTATCCGTTTTTCCATTGAGAATACGCACACAACCCTTTCGACTACCTGTATACCCCAGGAAATTAGACCAATAACTGGTTATGAAACGGGGAAAAAACAGAGATTTGAAACTTGGCATGATTGTTTGTTAGTACCTACTACACATTATACTAAAAATCCTGAAGCGTGGGCATTGAGCGTGAGGTGGAGAACCTGTTTAAAGTTGGCTTTTATGCGTTTTGTGCCAAGAAACCAAGTTCAAAACCCCAGCATTTTTTTCATTACATTTGTATAATTTGATTGGGCTAGTAGCATGCTAAATTGCATTGAGTTTGTGTGCTCCATGTTACTTGGAATGTCACCAGGGTCCATGCCCTGCTCATGTGCGTGGCTGCTGGTACCACTGAGTTGCTTATGAGATATCCTTTTTCTCACTGAACTTTTCAGCTGCACCTTATAATAAGGGAATGTACGTACATGTTATTATAGTAGCAACTATTTTTTTGATGGAGGCAATTACTGGTTCTGTACGAAACTTCCAATTTTTTTTACGCAACCAAAAAGTCTTGCCCATGACTCATGAGAATTATTTATTAAAAAAAATATTTAATTGACGTTCAACTGATTTATGAGAAGAAGAACTCACAGGAGTGTAGTCAAATATTTTGTTTTTGTTGACAGTGATGTCCCCTGTGCTTGATTCAGAAAATAAAGAGTGCTTGGTTGAAGTAATGAGAGTGTTTGGAAATCTGACTCGTTCACAAGAGACACGTAATTTCTTGTTAAGAAATGGAGGTGAGTGTTGTTATTGAGTCAAAATTTTGTTTTGGCTTGTACACTTTTAAAAATAATTTGTTATCTTCTTGGAAATAGATTTCTCCAAGTTAATGAAGATTTTAGATTCTGAAGACAGAGATTTGTTGAGTGCATCTGCAGGTATTCTTGTAAATATGATGGCTGACTGGGATAAACGTGTAGCACTAAAAGAAGACAGAGGTATAGAAAGGTAAAATCGTGAATTTTTTCAGTGCAATGTGCATATTTTTTCTTTTTGAAAGTTATTATTAAAAGATTTACACATTTTTTGAAGGCTACTTCACATATTAAAAACATACTGTGAAGGAGATTGGCAGTTGGCTACCTTAATTTGTCAAGCATTGTGGAATTATTGTATTGAATCAGCTAATCTGCATGCTGCTTTTGGTATTGAAGAAACCAATGATATCCTTGGTGTTTTGGCTGATTACTTGGGTATGTATTGAAGAAACCCATTTATTATTGCAGATAATGAATGGTAATAAATAAATAAGTCAGAGTATGTCTAGGATTTGAATTGTACAGAACGTAGAGACCTTTATGGCCATCTTCCACGCCTCACAGGATTATTACTCATAATCTGCTGCTATGTTTTCTTTAATCCATTGACATGAATAACAATCTTATTCTTGATTAATATTTGTGAAATTCCTTTTTTCTTTAATTATTTGTGTTCTCTACTTATGTACACCTTTTTACCCATAACTGTTTTTCGTTTCATTACCAATACCATGATTTTCAACTTCGAATGCCTTGTTGTTTTCCTGATAGCGTGAGATACTTCCTTTTGTTGTTTATTTTAAACTTGTTCTTCTACTACTCTGAATTAATGATAGAAGATATTTCCTTTGTTTTGTTGAATAATTAATCTACTGTTAACCTGGGTAAATATGATCACTGAGGTGAAAGCGCCTTAACAGTCTTGTTTTGAAAAGTTGCTGATTCAAATGCTTCGGGCAGGATGTTTTCTTGTGTATTGTCACATGGTGGTATTCTCCCAACCACTATGTATCACATTTAAATCCTCTTCCTTCCATTCCTGAGTGACCTGGGTGGGATAGGGTCTTAGGGATTGGAGCCCAAGTACATGATACATTCAAGCTGTGGTTTCGAATCTCATCTAAGACATTGTGTGTTGTGATTTAGTGTGAATTCATACACACTTGCATCACCCTTGAATCTCAAATTCTATCCTCCATTCCTTCCCCTTCCCCAGTATATTGTGAGAGTGGGGATAAGACATGTTCGCAACGCAATGTAATAGCTTTTGGACTGCAATGGCACATCTAGTTCAAGTGTGATTCCTTCCCTCTAATACAGGACTATGCATGATGCTATGTGGGTTAGCAAATAACATTGATGGGGGGACTGGTAGTTTTCACAGTGATTGCCCCTGGGGAACAAATCTCAGTCAGGACAGAGATCATCTGCAGTCACCAAAAGGTGCAAAAGACATAGAACACAAATATAAAAGTCATGTATTGTATTGGTGATTTCATTGTTTTGATTGTTAGGAGTAGAACTGCAAACAGAATTTTTTCTTTTCTTTTTTTTTTTTTTTTTTTCAGATGAAGAACGTCTCTTTGGAGTCAAAGAGGGAACAGAAGTGAATGAAGTGCTAGCAGCTTCTCCAGCTTACCAGCAATGGGAAGAATTTGCGGCAGTTGCTACGAATTTGCTGGAGAAGATTGACACCTTTTTGGATTCCTTGGAACCCCTTGAAGTGCTTCCATCTCCAATTGAAGAGCTCCCGGAACCCGTGGAAGCAGTGGAGATGGCACCAGAAGTAACACTGAATGGTCATGAGGAATAGTATCTACTTACCCAGATCAGTTCTCTTTGTTTATGTATCAGAGTAAGATACTATAGATCAGTGTCTATTGCTTATTAGCTCAGATATCCTGATTCAGTGATCAAAAACCTATGTATTGAATTCAACAGCTTCATAGAATAGTCAGTGTATGTAATTACTACATTCAATTTAAATAGGATATCTTTGTTACAAAGAAACAGAAAATGCTTGGTATTCTGTTTTGTGAATGAAACTCTCTCTTCTTAAGCTTTCTTTCTGAAAGTGTACAGTCACTCGGAATACAAATATTTTTGAAAAAAATTTAATATCCATAATAAAACAGAAATGATAATGTAATATCATATCTGTATCTGCATGATAGCAATATCATATTCTGATTCTCCCACAAATCTATTATGCTAATATATCCGTCCGCATATGTTTAATTTTATACTTATTTCTCTTTGTAATAGTCTCTGCTGACCACTTTATTACATTTTGTACAATTTACATTTATATTGGTCATTATATCAGGTTAACGGATCAATATTTGTTCATAGGCATATTCATATATAAATAAGAAATTGTTATAGATAATTCTTGTTGTTGTTGTTATTGTTGTCGTTACTTAGTTGATATTATGGCAGAATTGCCATTAAAAATGGGGCACTGAAAAGTTCATGCTATAACTCTGCTCTCACATTTAAAAAACAGCAAATATACTTTAATGTGATAATTTTTTAATGAATTAAAATTATCTCAATTATTATATGTGTTAATACAGTTTCAATGAACTAGTATTCTGGTGCCCTAGAAGGTATTAAATACATGAATTCATGTGCTACATGCTATTAGTGCCTTCCCTTTTATGTCAGTACAGTAAATGGATGAATGTGACACTAATCACAAGAGTACCTGTTCATTACACTTTCCATACTGAGTAATGTGTAGAAACCCATGAATCAATGGTGCCTTTGTTGTAATGATGGTGACTGTTATGTCTGCTCATAGAAAGCATATCAATTGAATCAGAGTCAAAAAATGTTCAGCCTTTAGATGAGTTTTCTTTAGAAATAATGCAGTTCAAAAGATCTTGCAAATTTATGTTCTATAAATACTGAAGTGACTGCAGACTCAGTGTGGGACCAACTCCCTCATGAGACTATGGTTTTGAGGAAAGTCTCTTCACTTACAACATATACTGAAAAATGAATGTATTGTTTTGTTTTTTTTATTTTAAGGGTATCATTTTGTATGTATTTGTAAACCACAATTAATAAGTGTCTTAATATTATTTCAATAACACAATAATCACCATCTTATTTATGGATTAGGTTATAGTTGTTTTTAAAAAAGTGAAGGGATATATTGTGAAAGTTAATAAATCCTTGACTGAAATATTAATAATAAATGTCTGTAATACCACATCCTTATCTGTACTTCGTTTAAAAATGTACAACTAATATGAAGTTGCTCATTTGGATTCGTAGGTATTTCCTCCATTTGTATTGGAAGGTCTTTTAATTTTATTTTCTCTGAATATGTAAGTTATTGTATTCCAGATATTTATTTTAATAGAACCAAGGAAAAATTTTTTTAATTTAGTTTTGTCAAAAAAAAGAAATGTTGTTGCATCAAGGGGAAATCAAGGGATTATAAGAAAAACAACAGTTTTCTTAAGCTTGTTGGAGTGCATTATTCAATATTGTTTCTTGTGATTAATCTTTTCCAAAAATAATGGAGATAGGCATAAATAATAGAGAAATTCAGTTTGGTAATAGTGATAATGTAACAGCTGTGAAGAATTGAAAGATAAATGAAGATTGCTGGAAAGATGCACCTTCCATTTATATTTTTTACTGTACAAAAATGGTATGGGAAATATTAGATTTCATTTGAAAAAAAAACTGTAATATTTCTCACAATTTAATAAATAAATGGATGCTTTTCCTTCCACATTAATATGTATTATTTGGAATATCCACGACTTTTATTTTTAACAATTGTAATTGTATTTAAATTCCTTCCAGAAATTTTAAATATTTTATTTTACAAACGCCGCCCTTCATTAAGTTTATATCTACAACTGCCTGCGATGTGAGCTCATCATGTATAGCTGAAGCTATCGGTGGGTATTCGTAATAATTTGCCCCTGAGTAGTAGGCAACCGACCATGCATTGGTGTTTGGCAGGCCACGTCCTGATGCTGTCAAGTCTACCCGCTGTATTTGTATAATTATGAGCATACATACGCAAGAGGAATTTCTAATTGATCAATTTAAATTCGTATGCATTATTTATAGTTAAAACCGTTAAAATTTTGAACTGATTGTTGTTTTTTGTTTCATCACTTATCTGAGTGAAAAAATAAGAAAATAATTTATATTATCAGAAAAAAATTGTATGATAACTTCCCAGCTGCAAATTCAAACGCAACAAATGTTAACTGTTTTAGAATGCTGGAACAGGCTCGAAAAAATATCAACGTTCATCTCAAGGCACAAATTGTTTGAATGTTTTCGACTGCTGGGTAGTAGTTAAAATATATTGTAACCTGCCGGGATAAACTGAATGCGAGATTGCAAGGCCAATAAAACAGATATGCTCTTATAACACATTTAATTAACAATGAAGGTTATTATGAGAATGAATATGAGCATGCACATGAATAATTGGTTACATAGAATTTACATTGAGTCTAAACAGGCTGGGTTCATTCCTGCCACACAAAATGACTTGCCGCCTCATTGAAACTACCCATTCATTGACAGTCTCGTCCTCGTTCTTAGCGGGGATAATGGCGGGCGGTGACCCCCAACTAATAACACGATTATGCCCTTACTGCTTTGTTTATTAGCGGCGCCGCCCTGCAACCGCTGGATGGCCGCAGCAGGTAGTCGTGGCGAGCGAGGGCGGCTGTCAGCTGATTCTCGCCGGCCGGCGGGCGGCGAGCGTCGGCTCCCCGGCGCTTCCAGCAGGCGGCGCCTCAGTCCTCCCGCTGATGGCCGGGTCCCCTGACACCCTCTTGCCGCGCAGTGGCGACGACTCGTCCTCGATGGCGACGGTGTCCCGGACACATTACCGGCGAAGGCAATGCGGCGTGCAAAGACTACCGTCGCCATCACGTAAGGGTGGCTAAGGCACTCACAAACATCGTGATAATTTATAGGCTCTCACAAGCGCAAGAAATAATGCCCTCCTCGAGGCACACTCGCCGTGATAATTTCCGAACTTCAAGTGAAATTGTCATCTGACGTAAATGTCCGATCTCGAAGCACTTTGGTTTGGAAACATTGAATTTCCATTATTTTCGATCCATCTCATCTCAGTCCTCAGTCTCCCTTGGCGTCCCTGCCCCTCGAATAACGAAAGCTCGGAACTCCCTCCAGCGCGCATCCCGGTTTCTGATTGCTCAGCGTCGACTTCGGGCGCTTTCCAACTAATGGCGTGCTAAAATGTTTACACTGAACATTTTCCGTTGGAGTTTCGGCGGCAACACTCGGACCCCGCGTGCTTGAAGGGCGTGTCCTTTCTTTCTTGCGGAGTGTGGCACAGAAGCACTCTCTTTCTCCCTCCAAAGTAACCCTGTGGAGAAGGGGGATTTATTTCTTTTAATTTATTGATTGGGCTGCTGTCTTGCGGCTTCAGCAGCTAGAGAAGGGGCTTTATCTTACAGTTAATTGTAATATTCCAGAACTAAAGTTAAATAATTTGCACTTTGGCATTTCTAACTTACACTCAGATGGGTTTTTATTAATTACTAAAAAATTTATCATTATACATGTGTGAGATTTTTTTCTCTCTCTCTACATTCACACATCATTCACACTTGTTTCATTATATTCATAACCATTCATTCGCACTTTCCTACTTTACACTGTTCGCCACGGCGCTGATTTGGCTCAAAGTGTCCGTGGCGCTCGGGCCCATTAGGAAACGGCAGGTGGGGCGCGGCGCCGCGTTCCCCGCGCGCCCCTCGGCCGATGGCGAGTCTTCCCCCTCGCGTTCGGCTGAACACGTCGAACGTTTCCGAACACGTCGACGTTTCTATGGTATCTATTGGGAGAAGCACTCTCCTCTGGGTTGTTTTCGGTTACTTGTGGAGCGCGCGGCGGCCTTTGCATCTCAATTTTGTTAAGATGAGCGGAGTTGGGTGCCACCCCCCATTCGTAAGTGGTCAGTGGCTGCATCACGGTGGCTTTTGAAATCTTTTTTTTTTTTGGGCGAAAGAAACGTTTCGACCGGTACGACACCCGACGCACTGGGCTCGATGGTTGACAAAACAAACGAGGCGGCTGTCCTTGGGTGACCTTTCCGAGGGCTGGTGTGCCGAACCTCCTTTGTTTCTTGTGAGGGCAGATGGCCCTGTATCGCACCGAGTTCCTTCCTCCTTCTCGCGGTCGTAAATCCGCCCACACTCGAACAAAAATATACGCCGCAGCGGTCGGCACCCTTCTGCTGTGCCACGAATCCCATATGCCACTAACGATTCAATTAGCCAGCCTTTGAGCTTCGCAAATCCACACGTCTTCGTTCTCAGAGTTGGTGTGTCGTTACTATATATATATATATATATATATATATATATATATATATATATATATATATATATTGTGGCGATATGGGATTATACAACCCCATAACACCACTGTTTCACCTGCACGAACACCCACGAACAGCGAGAAGAGCAGCCGGAAAACCAGAGTATCAAAACGCGCAGCCTGGTATCCGTTGCTCGTACTAGTCGCCACGAACTATCAAGCGACGTTCTACTGGGGAAGGGTTGAAGGAGGAGAAATCATCCCCCCCGCTACCGAGAATTTCCCCAGGCAACGCCAATAAATAGGCGAGCGCACAAGCGGAAGCTCTCTTTTTCCTATCAGCGTTCGCCGAAGAAGCAGCTCTCCTGGTAATCACCGCTCGGCAAGTAAGCAGATTTTCGTCAACGCTCGTCAGGTTAGATAATATTCGCCGTCGCAACGACTTTTTAGATAGGAGTTTCCGGCGTTGCAGAAAACGTCTAGTTAGTCGTCCGCGCAGTAGTGAGGAATAGTAAAGTATTCTCCTATTAATTAGTACGGGAAGTAAAAGGTTGCACGTTGTGAGGAAAGCTCTGAAAGTTCTTGATTAACAGAGTAAAAGTTAGGAACGAGCGAGGCACTTGCACCAGCATTCAGGGTAGTGCAAGGGACTATTTTCTACAACGTGGGCGTAATTGAAGGCGCTGGTAGCAGCCGAGGGAGGGGAAGAGGACGATTAGTGGAAACGGAAGAAGACGCGAATCGACCGGGTAGAAGACGCCGGGGAGAAGACGACTGAAAAAGACGCAAGAGGACAGCGCAGGCAACGCGAGGTTGGAATCGAGCAACGCGGTGCGGAACCCAGCACGCGACTTCAAGGTTGAAAAGTGGACAGTTTCGAGGTAACCTGTAGAACTACGAAATTAGGTCAAGTTCACGTCGGCAGGGAAAGACTAGATTCAGAAGTGTTAGAAAATTGAGGACACGGGTGGTAATAATTTGCAGCTTTGCAGTGGGAGATTTGGATGCGTAATTACTTGCCTTTAACCATTCTATTGGAGCAGTCATTATTCTGTTATTAGCAGATAAAATTGAGAGTAGTGCACTTGCCCACATATTATTCATTGTATGTTATATTCTTAAAGAAAGGCAAGAGATTGTAAATTAAGTTTGGGTGTTAATAATTTGCAGCTTTGCAGTGGGAGATTTGGATGCGTAATTGCTTGCCTTTAACCATTATATTGGATCAGTCATTGTTCTGTTATTAGCAGATAAAATTGAGAGTAGTGCGCTTGCCCACATATTATTCATTGTATGTTATATTTTAAAGAAAGGCAAGAGATTGTAAATTAAGTTTAATTTCACGTGCAATTGTAACTAGTGTAATTTAAATTTAGGCGTATGGAGTTTTCAAAGGGAATTCCCAGTACTGGTTAGAGAAATTGTTTCAGAAAATAGTTCTGAAGAAAATTAAGAGACTATTCATTAAATAGGCTGTAAAGATTTCTTTTGTGTTTATTTGAACATTTTTGAAAAGTGTGATTCTGTTTTTGATTTGTTTTTCTTTGTTATCAACTTACGCCACAGAATTTTGAGTGAATTATATGCTCGTTTATGTGTGATTTGTGTGTCTTTTATTGTGTCGAGGGTTCAGACCTTTCTCGTACCCGAAAGATCCTGCTTCCTGAGATTCTAAGCTCGCTTCACGAGCATAATATCTTAACGACCTGCTTACAGTGCATGCGGCTGTGTGTGGAGAAGGTACAAGTTGTGTGTAGTGATAGAAAAGCCTGTTAGAATATATATATATATATATATATATATATATATATATATATATATATATATATATATTATAACATTTATTTAACTATTGATTATAACATTTTAAGTTCCGGAACGCTCCCCAAATTAATTAATAATATAATAGAAATTGTTAAATATTTATAATTATTTCTGAGGTGCCGGGAAGTCGTTCCGTTGCGTTCCGCCAGAAATCAAACCCCATAGTCATACATACACACATGTATATGGATAAGATTTATCCACTTTTTCGTTATCGGGGTCCGGCAATAAGACATTTTCTGTCGAAAATTCGCCGGGTTTTCTCCCATCATTACAATGCTTTCTCTATACTGCATACACAGTAGCGAGAAAGTAAAAGAAATCGTTAAATTAAAGGAACATTAAAACAATATATTTATTTGTCCACGTACTAGAAAAAAAGTGAAGTGGAAATAGTACCTTTTCTTAGTTGAAATTACTATCAACTCTTTTGTATTTGTAGACTCGTGTACGGAGAGTATGTGCTCGTGTACCCCCCTTTATTTGCCATTTGAGATTAAAATATTGTTCTTTCAAAATATTATCTCTAGAAGAAACTCAAAAGCGCAAAGACGGCTGGAAATATTCACCGGTATAATGAGGTGCATTTTACAAAACTGATTTAGAATTCCGATATCTACGAAATGCAGTGTCAGGATTTCGGTGTTGGTGTACATAATTTATGAGTAAACTGTCAAAAGTTAATTCTTCTGCTGCTGCTTTCAGGGCGATGCCTGTTCCAGCCTCTCAGTCTATCTTCTTCTTGGGCGACCTGGATCTCTTCTTCCTCGGGGCCTATAATTCCTTGCTTCTCTTGGGAATCTTCCACAAGGTCTTTCATTCTAGGAATTCTTAACATTTCATTTTATTTTCTTCTATACGAGTGGTTAGTGAGAAGATATTGCGTTCACTTCGTACGTCAGTATTTCTTATTCTATTGAGTCTAGTGCAGCCTTTAACAGACCTCAGGAAGCTCATCTCAGCTGCCTGTGCTCTTGACATATCTTTCTTACGAGTAACCCATGATTCTGATCCACACAGAAGTGCGGATACTGCCAGTATTTTGTAGAATTTTATTTGAGTTTCCTTTCTTGTTTTATTTTTGAGATGTATTTCATACATCCATAAATTCTTTGAAATTTATTTTCTATATCTTCATCCCACTCATAAGAAATATTACAGCCTAAGTAATAAATGTTTTTACTTGTTCCAGAATGTGTCCATCTACGACGATCTTAGTTCTGACAGGGTATTTCCCATGGAAAGCAATAGTTTTAGTTTCGGGAAAGGATAATTTCATGTTATATTCATATCCGATTCTTTGGAGGGAATGTACCGATTCCTGCAAAATTTCTTCTGTCTCTTGTAGAATTATCTTATCATCTGCGAACAGCAAGGTGTTAATTGAGATAATATTTCAGAGTAGGATGCCTTGTGGAACATTAGATTGCCATTCGCGTATTATATCATCGAGATAAATATTAAATAATGTCGGTGATAGGCTGCACCTTGTCTTACGCCTTTATTTATAAAAATTTCCTGGGAATATTTTCCTCCAATGTCAATGATTGCTTTATTGTTTTCATTTACTTGTCGGATTGTCTGCATCAAGTGTATGGGATAACCTCTTTTATACATAATGTTCCATAATTTGTTTCTTAGCACTTTATCGAAAGCTTTGACATAGTCAACCAAGGCTAAGTGCGTCTGTAAATTAAATTCCATTCTTTTTTCGATATTTTATTTAATATTTAAAACATCGTCAGTGCAAGAGCGTCCTTTTCTGAAGCCACTTTGTTCTTCTAATAATAGAGCTTCTGAGATATGTTTTAATCTTTCATTTAGAATTTTTCTATATATTTTATAGCCTGTATTTAAAAGGCTAATTCCTCTGTAGCTGTCACAAGAACACCTTGCTCCTTTTTTAAACAATGGTATAACTAAATTTACACTCTTCAGGGATTTTCCTTTTTCTCCAACATTTATTAACAAATATCAGCGTTCTTTCCATGAGGTAACTTCCTCCATGTTTGAAAAGTTCTGTACTTATATTGCCAGGTCCTGCGGCTTTTCTGTTTGTTTTTTTTATTTTTTTATGAATTATGTAGCTCATGTTTGGATATTTCGTCTACTTCATAAATGTCATGGTTATTTAGATTTTGATCTATGTCATCGTTTACATCTGTTGTCCATAATTTCTGATACAACTCCTTCCAATCTTTCTCCGATATAACAGATATTTTTGCTATAACTTTCTCATTGGCATCTAAGTGTCTTAGAGCTTTAAACGCTAACGTTTGCCTTTCATGAATGTCATTCTCTATTCTACTGATAAACGATTCCAGGAGTCTTCATGAGCTTTTCTGGTAATTTTCTTAGCCACATTACGTTTTTGGTGGTAATGAGCTTGTGTTTCTTCAATACCATTCTGTATCTCGTGTACGCTAGTCTCTTTCTTCAATTGCTGTTTTAATTTCATAATCCCATATTTTAAGACCTCTACGTCTAATGTTTTTGCTTTTCTTCCCTAAGATTTCATAGGCTACTTTTAGGATACTATCTTTTATGATCTTCCATTCATCCTCTATATCATCGCACTCGGTTTTTTTAAAGTGCTTCTGTTAGCCTCTTTTCATATATTTCTTATACTGCTTTCTTCTAACAGATATGTCTTGAACACTTTCTAATTTGGAGCTCGTTTGTGAAATTTCTATTCTACCATTTTGCAAGTGTCTGCCTTTGTCACTACAAATAGTGATCTGAGTAAATATCAGCCCCTCAAAATACATGGGCATCTCTCATTCGCGGTGATAGTTTTTGGTTTACAATGACATAGTCTATGAGGGACCGAAATCCTCTAGCGCTCCAAGTATATTTATTAATTTATTATTATGTTCGTAATTTTGAGTACGTCTGTTGTTGCAAAGTCTCTTAATCTTTTCCCATTTTCATTCACACATGTTTCTCCAAATGTGCCTACAACATTTGGTATAGGATGGTTACCCACTCTCGCATTAAAGTCACTGCCGAGTATAACTTGATCTGTTTTGCATATTTTGTCAAGGGTTTGTTGAAGATCTTCATAGAAAATATCATTTTCCTATTTTCGTCCTTCTTCAGGTGCATATATGTCAATTACCATTAGATGAGATCTTTGATCTTCAAATCTCACTGATATGATTCTTTCACTGACACAAGTATACTCATTAATTTTTGTTCTCCATTTAGGATTTACAATAATACTAACATTCTCTCCACACTTTCTCTTTTCTCATCTTCTACACCACTGTGTAGCCAGTATATGATCCCCTATCTTTTGTTCCATTTAATTTTATTTTTGTTTCACATATTACAGCAATATTGATATACTTGTTCTTAAGATCTAATATTAATTCAGTTTCTTTTGTTGATAAGCCTCGAACATTCCAGGTAGCTAC
This sequence comes from Gryllus longicercus, assembly GCA_038098605.1. Lineage (NCBI taxonomy): Eukaryota > Metazoa > Arthropoda > Insecta > Orthoptera > Gryllidae > Gryllus > Gryllus longicercus. Next base: position 3,785,014 of record JAZDUA010000096.1, read on the forward strand.
ATTTAGTTGATGTACTAATCCAAATCGTTTAAACTTTTTCTTGCATTTTCCGTCAACTAATATATCCAGCTATCTATGTCTGAGAAGCTGAAAGTTAATTTTTATGTCTTCGGAATGGATAACTGGTCCGATCGCTGAGTGAGTTTAGTGTTGGGGCTGCGAACTTACGGCCTCTAAACAGGCCTCGTTTGAATTTAGAGTGACGTTCCCTTAGACAGATTTCCGGACTTAGGAATCTGTCTTCCTCACAGAAATGCTCTCTGTAGGACTGCTTCTTCTGTCAGTGGAACCGGTGGAGAGGTATCCTCTTCCGCCTTCGCTGCCCTTAAAGTCTTCACCGTAACCCTGGCAAGGGACCCTTACAAGGCGCTACCAACCGGGCCAGCTGGGCCTAGGCTTTTTTAAAGAGGTATCACTTCCCTCTTCGTCCTGGCTCGTGACAGGCAGAGCCTGGCTTCCCATCAGGTGCCCAGCCAGGTTGGCGGGGTGCAAAAGTTAATTTAAAACTGAATTATATTAAAAATAATATTAATTTAGATAGTATCAAATTTCATCAATTATTTTCCTCGAATTTAAGTACATTGAATTAAGTTAAATTACTGTTAAGATTGAAAATTTATTTAGATATTTCACAATTTTCGGGTTTGCTCCTCCCTCTATGCCACGGTTACACGAGAAAGTAAAAATTGATCGGGCTTTCGAGACTATGTTGAAAATGTAGTTTGAGATTCATACAAAGAATCCGTCAAAACTTAAAGATCCATTTGAAAGTCGCAGGTCCTCAAGTTAAGCCAGGTCGATAGGAGAATATTCATTTTAGGGGGGGGGGGGGGGGGGTGTTTCCGTCGTTTTACTTTTACTATTGTAATCGGTGTCAATGACCTTCAAAACGTATATTTTCGTCGAGCATTACATTACTCGATCTAGGGATCGATCCATGTAGGGAGATGACAAACCAGCACGATTCTAAAACAATTTTATTAATGAAATATTATTATATTCGTTTTCTTCCCGCCTTTTCGTAAGCTATGGTTGCGTAGGGTATTTCATTTGTTCTGTAAATATTGTACTACGCGCTGCCAACCAGTGTTATACGTGTACTGCCAACTTGAAATACGGACGTAGCCAGTTAACGGCAAGCACGGCCAAGGTTCCATCTCAAGCGGGGTGATTTAACCTTTAAGTAGTTGAAATGTTATGTTTTTGAAGAATTTTGTTCAATTTATTATTACTGTTTGACCCTACGGTGATGAATATGAACGCAAGTATCTTAACATCTCTTGTGCGGTCGGTGTCACAAAATACTAAATATTTTTTAGGCCGACGGTAGGTAGAAATATTAGAAAAGACTAATGTAATGTCATGTATATAATTCAAAAGATTGCACCTCGTAAGATAATTATCTATCATCTTACATTTTCAGGATTGTTAAGAGTTCGACCGGTCACAGGTTTAAAAGCTATGAAGGTGATGGTAAAACTACTGTCAGTATTCTTAATACTGATCCAAGTACAGGTTTAATGATAGACTCTTACAGTCAAGTATGTAAACCTAAAACAATTGTATCATTAATGGTTAAATGTAATGTATTTGTTTTCCTTTTAAATATGTTTGATTTTTGTGTAGATGGGATTCAGATTGAATAATGGAATGGTAGTAATAGGACCAATGGCTATTTTCCCCAAAACTGTGTTGAGCTGGAATATAGATAGTGTAACTAAAGTGAATGAAGAGTCTCTTTCCTTATTTTGTGCTTTAGAACCGAAAATTGGTAAGAATAATATAAATAAATTAAATATTTTATTTCCCAGTAATGTTACTCATTTGAAAAACGTTGCATATTTATATATTTCAGATATATTGATTCTCGGTGTAGGGGATAATCAAGAGTTTTCAACCTTCAATAGAAACATTTTGAAATATATGAATCAGAACAAAATCAGTGTAGAATTATTAACAACAGAACAAGCATGTACCACTTTTAATTTTCTGAATGCTGAAAGACGTTATGTTGCTGGAGCATTAATACCTCCTAATTCTTTAAGAGTTAATGAAGATGATATTGCTGCAACTAAAATCAGAGTGAAGAAAATTTATGAAGATAATGATTAGTTTTCTTGTGCTATATTGGCCCATGACATGAAGCTACAATGTTTCAAGTAGTCAAAATAATTAGCTGCAGAAAAATAAAAATGGATCTATCTCACTGTTATATTTATTAAACAAATTATAAAACTTACAATGCATTCTTTTATTTTTGCAACTGAAAATTCCTAAACAAAAAAATAGTGTAATTCATTGGGTAATTTCATAATATGTAAGAAATAAACATTTTTATGGATTTTCATTTTACTGCAAAATAAGTTGATATAATATATATTGTATTTTATTATCGAACCAATTGGAGTTTGAAAAATAATTAAATATGTTAAAATATGGTAATTGACTAACAGTTGTTTTTCCTTGTAAATAGTGTAATGCAATATCATTGAAATATAAATTCTGTAGCAAGACAATTTATTAATGAAAGGGGATGCATTACCATATCCTTTTTCTTTGACTATGTTGTAGTGATACTTTTTTTTATTTCATAACGAAATCAAAGAAGGCAACTAGAGAAATGCAAGTACATAAGTTATAATGTATATTTACATTATTGTAACAGTCATTGCTCTTAGAATACTCTGAAGAACTGTATTTCTCTAAAAGAAATATATTTTTATGAAAATAAAGCTTAATTTGTTAATATAACAAATTTCGTAATATTGATTATTTTTTCTCAAGTTCTTTAATAATTGTAAAAATGTGTTTGTAATGCAGGTAATTGATTTCATGAAGAGCAATTGGTAATGTAAGTAAAATATTCACTATAATCCCTACATTTTGTGATTTGGATGAATGGCAAGATCTCTTAGCTAAATGATTAATATTCAGTATCAAGCAAAATAAAGAAATATTGATAATAAAAATAACAGACATACGCCAGCTGGTGTATCTTTTATATTAAACTTCAAAAAAAAGTGCTCTAAGTATTATTTTATGTCTATACTAAGATATTCAATTATTGCTATGTTTAATTTTTAACATCTTAGCCCTTAATTTGGCTTTTGATGTGCAGTTTTCAAATATTATTTTAAAGATCATTCCACTCCAAGCAAAAATGTTGTTTTTGATTGAAAGACATTTTTATCATGGAAACTTCTTTTCTTCTCTTGCAGATATAAATCATAAGGGAGATGAGTTGAATGAAAAGAATCTTCATACTCATAGCTTTTTCTCTAGGCAAAGTTGCAAAATTTTAAAAAAGTGAAAAATATTTTTACTGATTTGATAATCTATGGGCTAGTGAACTATTTTACTTCTTTCCAGAAAAACTCTTTCCATCTGGTATTTTAGTCTGTTCATTAAATAGGACTATTATGTATTGCCATACCTAAAAAAGTAATGATTAGAAATGTTTGAATTTTGGAGAACAGGTATTCAAGAAAGCCTTTACAGCACCAGCATCATTCAGCTATCTTGAATGGACAGTTTATTAATACTTTTGTCAAAAAAAAAAAAGTATGTGAAGTCTATTCTGTGCATTTTTTTGAGCACCCAAATCCCTGCCCCAATTTTTTACTATAGTTGAATAATGAATAAAAGTATCAACAAGGCAATATCTGAAAACTAGAAATCTTCGCTCGCAAGTAATTATCATAAAACACTTATTTGCATGATAAACAATGGACAATTTTGTTTTCATTGTATTGCTAACAAAATAGCAACCTACATCCTTTGATTTTATGTGACTATTTACTATTAGAAAACTCAACAACATGTGCACATCGTCAAAAAACTGCATGTATGTCCAGAAACAAAATGAGAGTCATCTCAGCATTTGCCCAATGAATCGGGGAAAGTTTGTGATAAATCCAATCGAGATGGGGGAGATCAGTACATAAAAATTAATGGTTAAATGAATAAAGGTGATAAATGTTAAAATTTAAATTTATGACTAATTAGAATATAAAACTCACTAAATCTTTCATAAAGGTGAAATTAATCTGATGTATGAAAACCACAATAGGTTTTAACTATGTCATTATATATTACATGTTGGTTAATTAAATACTGCATTAAAGTTTTCCTGTAGGGTTTAGACCAGGAGTATGGTTGGAATTTTTTTAGTCATGTCAAGAATATCCCAACCCAATTTTAACCAATTCACAAATTTCAGTGCAACCTGGGTCAAGTATTTGTGAGGAGCTTTTAGTAAATCAGGATTTCCGTTATATACACATATAATAATTATTTCTATGCATTGAGTATGTCAGGCTAAATTTTACCAGAATATAAAACGAAATAGCAGAATCTGAACAAATGAAGTTCATGGAACAGTTGGAACTGTCCGATTAGTGATTGCAGCAGTAGAAAAATAAGATGTTGACTCATCAAATATGTTTATCAAAACAAGATGTATTTTTAGTGCATATACTATGTGGCAAGTGGGAGTCAGATATAAAAACAGTCTGGAAAATATTTTTTGTGATGTGCATTATTTCATTTGGTGCTAATATGAAAATAAAAAAGAGAAAATTTAAATGAAATATCCAAACTTTGCATAGATGTTCAAACAGAACACAATTCTATTTTGTTTTTTAATTGTTGCCACAGAGTTATAAGCAAATTGACCCATTGCAATTAAGCAAATTACATTAGCAGTTAGTATTAATCATCCATGTACACTGAATACGTGAAGGTGTTTACTTCAATTCACTTAATGCCTTCAAAGTTGTAATTTGTTTAACGTGGCTCCTCATCAGTTTCATACAATGAGTTGGGCTCTGAAATCAGAGGGATTAAAAAACTGCACAGGAAATTATCTTTGATTTGTGTTTGATCATTTATTATATACTCTAATAAAACACAGAATTTTGTTTATTGTAGAAATATTAAATCATTGTTATCTATCAAGTCACACAGTCAAACTATACATCTCGACAAGCTAAAAATTCATTCGAGGTAGTTTTAAGTCATAAAAAAGGATGCAAACTATGAATGAAAAATGAGGGGTAAACCTACAAAATGTAACAATTTTCATGCAGTACATAAAAAAATGCTAATAATCATTACACTATTTTTAACTTCTCATCTCAATTTTAACAGCCCTTTATTTCATCACAATTTCAAAAATCTATTTCATTTATAGTTTCATTGGCTAATATCTGATTTTTTTCCTACGGTTTATTTGCAATTTCTACACAAATATTACGCAAATCGTTTAGGAAATTTCAGTGGAAATGTGACCCAACAGTAGCATTCCTATTTATTTTACACAATTTTACTACATTATATTTAGCAGTCTAAAATTATAAAAAAGAGAGCTATGGTGTACATTCAAAAAGAATTATGAACGAAATGAGATGTAATACTTTACTTATTGCAGGGGCAGTTTAATAGATCGTTAATATTATCATACAGGTGAAATTGAAAACCAAACAATATACATTAACATGTACATTTCAAGAACATTAAAAATTACTTTCCTCATACTACTTTTTTATTTTAGTGATGTTTTGGCCCTTGGCTTTCTGTAAATTGTCTAAGACAAATGAGTTTCTGCAACAGCATTTCGTGTGATAGAAAATATCTGTAAGTAGTAATTGACTTAAAAATTAAATTCCACAGATCTGTAAAAGAATACTGTCATAAAAATTATAAACAACAGAAAAGTTGGATAGAATCAACACATTCAAAATGAAAAGACGAGATGGAGCTTAACATCATAATTCAAATAAAAAATACTTACAATGATTTATCGACTTTGAATAAAGTGTCACGTGGACAATAATTTATGTCAAGGTCGCTGAGTGAGGGTCAGCTGCATTAAATAACAATATCCATTGAGTGTATGAACTGTCACGAGATAAGGTATCTTAAACTCGGACGCGCTTTCGTTTAGTGAACTCAATACTCGGAATACGTCATGAACTATTCATTGACTATTCTACCACACGACAATGCAGCGGCAGCCCACGCCCCTGACACATCCTCCGCAGCGTTGCGCAGGTGTCGTGGCCTCCCCGTAGCATTTTACTGCAATCACCCACAGCAGTTCAGCTTTGGGTTCCCTAGCGTTCTGAGGTGTGTCGTCCGTCCGTCTCTGTCCGATTCTCCATCCTTTTAATCCTTCCAGAATATTTTTCTCCGACTACTCCCGCGTTAAATTGCAGTTGGCAGTCGAGCCCACATATTTGCTGGAGTGACGTCATTATCTTTAAAAGGAAACTGGGTGAAGCATTTGTCGAGAGCGCAGAGCACGGCGGAGCGCTAGTGCGATAGGTCCCGATAGATCGGGAGGAGGTGAATGTGAATCTGTGCTTTACGACAACGAAAATTGATTGAGAATTCAACTCGAAAGTATTTACTTAAGATCGTTTCCGGTGTTTTATTATAAAAAAGTGCCTAAAAGTGTGATTTTGAATAAAGTTACTTTTTTCACCAGGTAAGTTGGAAGTAATGAGACTTTCACTGTATATAAACTATTCAATAGTGATTTAATTAAATTTTATCGCGATGCTATTGTTTGAGTGTAATGTTTATTAATAACGACTGGTGTGACTATAGAAATTACATACATGTGTGTGTGTGGCGATCGTTGTAATTGCAATATTGGTGATTTTTTTTTTTTTTTTTTTTACCGGTGTAAACTTTTGAGAAATGAATAATATCTCGTGTCGAGTTCGAATAAACAATTCATTTAATCCTTTTTTGTGTAGGTAAAAATATCCCCTTTCAAGTGTTCAACTCGTAGCAAGAAGATAATGCTTATGTGGGACTGTCATCTCTTCATGACATAAGGTTAGTTGTTTGTAAATATATTGTTGTTCAGTAATGGTAAACAATTTACGAAGTCTGTCGCCAAAAGCACATTGTACAATGTTGTTGACGATATAATTTTCAAAGTTAGTAATTTTATGTTATGTCAAATATCCTTGCTTTCTTTTTGCTGTCTAATTTTACAAGCCTTGTGAACTGCTCCTTAATATTTCCAAGTCCTTATTTAATTTATTTTATAATGACAGAGACCTCATGAGTTTATGATCACTAACACATGAGTGAATGTCAACATTGAATAATGAATGCCTACATATTATTTCATTAGAATCCTTAACTCTTAGTTTTCAATTGTATAGATACCTACTTTCTGTAATTATCAAAGTCAATTCAGATTATTTAGTTTAAATATAATTTAACATCATTACCATCTCTATTAGAAAGTTCTGTAAGATTGATTAAACTGTGTTTTGAAGTGATAATATGATGAAAACATAGAACTGAACACTTTTTTTAATTATGTATATGGAATTGGTGTCAATGTTTAAAGATTTCAGATGATTTGGTATGGAATTCATAGTTCATCTTCTTGGTACAAATAATCTTCGAAAGCCACAGGAAAAAAATCGATAAAGTCGAAATTTATGTAGGTTATGTGATCTCTTGTTCTTCTGCTTAGTTTTCTTTTTTATTACTAAAAATTTTAAAAAATGCACTTCTTTCCTATAATTCAACTGTTTTAGTAAAGAATTTGCAGTTTAATTTAATAATTATTTCTTAGTAATTAGTTATGTAGAAGAATGGGAATGATTGTAAGTTACAATTCAATCTCTGAATTTTATGAAAAGAGTGTTCTTAAAACTAGTCCTGGGTAATTATGGTATTCTTTGCCATCTCATGCATTCAAGTGCAATGTTTCTTGCAGTACAAACTGACTACAAATTCAGTTTCTCTAGAAAATAGCATGAAGTTTTATATTCCTTTGATGCTTTAGGAAGGCTTAATAATGTGAGTAGGATTTGTGTTGATATATTAATATAAATTTTGTGTACACATTTTTGTAGTATTTTTGTACCTTTGTATTGCTTTTTCTTGAAATAGAGGTGATACCCTTTATTTTTCTTTCTTAAAATATAAATTTATCTTCTGTCATGAACTATGTTCTAGAAAGTTGAATGAATCCAAAAATTAGATTATTTTGTATAATTCATTTGAAACACAATCATTAGCTAGATTTTTATTGAAATATTCCCTTTATTTGATGTAAAAATATCTACAAGATTCTTGTATTATTGCTTAACACGTTTTCCTCTTTGAAGATTGGCACATTAGAAGGGACTGAACGATTGTTCCAAGTTTGTATATCTTTTAGTCTGCTGATAGTTTCAGTATTATCTTGAAGTAGCAATTTGTTTAGTACTTCTGGGCAACATTTGATGATTAGCATTTGTGTAATGTAAAGAAGAAATAATTTATCTCCCTTAAATCTATACCGTTTACTCATTTGCCTTACAATTTGTCACTTGTAAAATGCATATATATATATATATATATATATTATATATATATATACTATATATATATATAATATATAATAAATTATATTATATATATATTTTGCATGAAAAACTTCTTTTTACTTCTATTCTTTCTGTTTTCTAATAGATGAAATGCATCTAATCTTAAAAAATATTTGTATTCTATATCATTTTAGAATTATAATTTAAAATTCTATAATACAAGAACGCTATGAGGTTTAGAAAAATAATATTCAGTAATTATGTTATCTTTTCCGGATCAAAGTAACTCTAATTAAAACCTGTTTCAATTGGCTTAGCTTCTTTAATAATCACTGTTCTTGTTTTATTTTTGATTTTCTTGTTGCTCAAACTCGACTTGCACTTGGAGGAAGTATTCAGTTTATCTCAACATGAAGCATGCATTAGCACAGTTTATCTAACATGAAGCAATTTTTATGAATTAAAATATTTTGTTTTTTTTCATGTACATATTTCTGTAGTTATGATTCATTTAGTTCTTTTCTTGATAAGGAAGAAAAAATATAATAGTGAATAAATGTAATTTAAATATTTATCATAATTGTTTCATATATTAAATATGTTTCTTTGTGTTCATGACGTGCATTCTTCCTGAAGTATGTGAGAAGGACGATCCAATATAAGTTTCAACGACTCCTTTAACTACTTTTATTAGCCAGCTGTTAAACTGTTTACTTCAAACTAAATGACTGAAAGGGACATGTGTTACCAGCGATTATCGATTAAATGACGAAGCAGCGAGGGGCGTGTGTCCACGCCGGTGAGCCAGACCTCAAAGGGCTTTGATTTTTCCACATCTATTTGTTTGTCCATTTGAGTACTGAAACATTTTGCTGCAACGGTAGTGCCCTTTGCTCACGGGTAGTTTTGGAAGGGTACATGAGGACCCATGTATAGCATAGTATATTACTCTCTTTAGTTGTAACCGGATCAATCTATGTCTTATCGTCCAAACGTCGTCTAAAGCGCCTAATTCATTTCGTGGGATGAACGTAATTTTCAGTTACATGTCCATATGATTATCTTAATACAGTGATTGACAGAACTTGTTGCAATTTGTCCTTGCATTTCGCTTCCACTCGTTGCATCTGTGCTTCCTTACGAGTGCGTTCCGTAAGTGTCCTTCCGTGGCCCGTGTTTGCTGTTCACCCTGAAACCTATAGTTTCCGTACGTCACCGCGAATGGGACATGTCCATCCGATCGTGCGCTCATGTCCCCGATTGAAAGTCCTTGCCATTATCCCGCGCTCTCCCGGAAGCGCCAATCCGATTGTCACGACGCTCATCCTTCGCATTCGGGTGAAAAGTCCGACCTAAGTGTGGCCGTACGCAGTATGGGCTGAAAGCGTTTTACTTTTTCGCAAACTACTTACGTGGTGTAGAGGAAGTTAATAGATGTTGCGACAGAAGGCGGCGATTTTTCGGCAGACAAATCAGTGCTGTAGGTATCCGATACCAAAAAGTGAAGAATTTGTTATTTTAATTGTAGTAAATTACTTCTTCTAACACGTGTTATCAGAATCCACGTTTTGTGGATCCAGGATACCGAAAAATTGATTTACGGAAAAACGTTTGACTCCGTCCGTCTGTAAACAACATTAGCAACTAAACCGCATAAGCAGGATTTTCATCAAAATAGGTATTTCCTGTTCGATTTGGCTGATATCGTGGCCTTTTGAATTTGAAACATATTTTGGTCTTAGGTGATATTTTATATGAAGCCCCAACATCATTTCAAAATTTTCTTAAAAAATGGTTCCAAATTTTTTCTTATTTTTTTCTGAGAGAGTGAAGTACACTTGTTAAAAATGGTACAGGTTCGATTTTCGTTAAAACATCTAAATTTTCCAAAGTTTACATTTTTTCGGAGTCTTCAACTACAATATTGAAGTTGAAATCTTTTTTCTTAATGAAATATATTTTTCAAAATTAATCTTTAATTAATGGCAGGTACATTTTTTTCAAAATATGAGTAGCTTTCACGTAATTTTGGTGAAATAAAGTTTTAAAAACAAAAGTTTCTCAAAAATCTGCTCCATTTTTCTCCTTTAAAGCAGTGATTCTCAATGGGGCGACGTAGACCCTCTGGAGGGCCGAGGAAATTGTGGGGGGGGGGGGGGTCAATACTGATCAATAATTTTTATATATATATATATATATATATATATATATATATATATTATCGTTTTGAATTTATAAATTCAAAGGGATCCCGATTATAATGCTGAGGAGCCAGTTCATTTTCGTCTTATTGACCCCCTAATCGACCCCTTGATCATTATTGACCCCCCCCCTCAATATTTCCAATATATATACACACACATTATTATACCTAGAAAACGCAAGAAATTGTAACATTATTAAGAAATTATTACATTCGCAACGATACTGTAACGCGCAAGTAAGTACTCTCCGCAGTCGCGAATATGCCGCGGGGAAATGTATTCACCGGTTCTTAAAAGACACTCAACAATTGTTAACCATTGAATTTCAATGAAGATTAGAAACTCAGCTTTCCGAAAGCGCAGGCGTCTGGGATTATTGATTAATTGAGATATTTACCAGAATATTGGGGTACGAAATTATCTTAAGGCAAGTATTCTTTAAGGCAATTCTTTGAGTCGTGAGTTTGGAAGCTGTACTGTATATTAAAGAGAAAACGTACTGAGGCTATGAAGCAAACAATTCGTTTTTTAAGGGGTCGATGAATGAAAGTGGTTGGGAATACCTGCTTTAGAGGAAAAACCTAATGCACATGACATGAAAGTGCTAAAAGTACGTACACATTACTTTAATTTAACCTGTTAATTTAGAAAAAAATACACGAATGTACTGCATGTTTTTGTATAATATTAGGTAATCATTACAAATAATGTGAGAAAGTACGTGCTATTGTAGCACACTTTGTAAGTCATTTCGGATGTGAAGGGGTGCTGGTTTGCCTTTGGTGGAAGTGTTATCCAAGCTCCCGTAGTCTACCAGCTTTCGCGTTCCTTGCGAGTCTGTCCGATCACGCCCATGACAAAAATGCTTGGCGTTAAATTCACAAATCAAAACAATTGTTTCGCTCATTGTACGAGTTAGTGCATTTTTATGCAAGTTATTTTATTAAAACGATTTTTTCATTTGTTCTTAGTTCTCGGAAAACCAAGAAAAGAGAACCAAACAGTCGTACTACTCTCCTTTATATGCTACCTTGGAATTTTCGAAAAAAGAAATAAATAAATTAAAGAAAGAAATCAGACCTCAGTTTGGGAGATGTAGTTCTGCCCCAAGTCACAAGGGCATCAACTGTTCTTGTAAGTTTCGTTTTAGATTTATCAGCAAAGAAGCAATATGTAATCAAAGCAATAAGTCATTACATTTAACAATGAAGAAATGTCATTAACTCATCACATCAACCATTCGACAGTTTCAAGTGATATAGTGACTAGATTTGTACAGAAGAGTGTCTATATGTCTTCATGTAAATTTGAAGATTTATCGATGAAATATCATGTAAAGCCCCAAGTTTTTTTTTTTTTTTTTTTTTTTTAGGCACCACCTTTAAAATTAATTTCTCTTCCGTGTCGTATTGGCTTTTTAATATTTAATGTTTCCCCCCAAGAAGTTGAAAACTCTCCCCGGGAGATCAGTAGTGACCGCCGGAAGTTGGTGAGATTGTTCGGACGGATGGACGGACGTGTGCGCGCGTGGCGTCGGCCCAGCCCCTCGAGTGGCCCGCAGGTGACAGGTGATCTGCTGCTGTCGGCCACCGCGCGTGGAGGCACGGACTTCCTCTCCCTCCGCCCCCTTCCCCGCTCAATACGCCCTCGCCGTGCCCTTCCTTCTCGGGCGATCGGCGCGACCCTGTTGGAGCGCCCCCGCGCGATCGCGTCATAATAAAAGCCTGCATATATCCCGGCAACAGTCCGGCGCAGGAGCAGGAGGCGAAGAGGGACTGACCTATAAAGCGCCACCGGGCGGAGAGAGAGGGAGAGGGAGTAGGCGCGCGAGTGCGGCGGCAGGGAGAGGGAGACGGGAGGGTGGCCGGGAGGGCGCGTGGCCCGAAATAAGCCGAGTGGACGGAGGCGGGCAGCGGCGCCGCCAGTGGAGCCCGCCCGCGGCGTAGAGCGAAGAGCACGGGGCTCGAGGCCCGAGGGAGCGCGAGGCCGCGCCGCGCCGCGCCGCGCCTCGCCCTCCGCCCGCCGCCAACGCCACCGCCGCCTCCGTCCCCGCGGCAGCCGCTCCGCCGCCGCCGCCGCCGCCGCCCGAGGGAGTCGCGATGCGACCGCGGACGGCGCGCCACGTGCCCGCTCTGCGCCCCGTGCGAGGACTCGCCGCCGCCGCCGCCTCCGCCCCCGTCGCAACCGCGGACGTCAGCGCAGTCGGAAGACGCGTCTCGGGGTGTGTTGTGATGTGAAGTGGGGCGAGAGCCCAAAAGCATTCGCTGCCTGGAAGTGGTCTCCGGCTGTGCTTTCTTCGATATCGGTGCGTTTTTTCCCCATTTTTTTTTATTTGTATATTTTGTTGCTTTTCCTTATTGTTTCGGGGAGCTTTGTGGGAGGAAAGGGGAGTGTGGATTTCCGGTGTTTGCCTTTTCGATTTTGTTCTGGGTTTCGGTGTTATTTTTACTTTGTTCGTTTATTCTTAGGAGCCTTTTTAACTTGTGGCGACTTCCAAGTGGTCGGTCGTGCCTGGAGCTGACTCTTGGGGCTTTGTGCTGCTTGTCGATGGAATCTTCTCCTGCCTGTTGCCCTCTGATTCGCTTTCTGTCGGTATTTGTGACCTTTCGGACATTCTGTTGTGTGTATACTTCCGATTTCAGATCTTCACTATTTTTTTGGATTGGATTCTATCGTAAGAAAACAATCGTGTCGTACCAGTTCAGATGATATTGAAAACAAATAGTTTCTGGTTGCGCGACCTTCAGGTTAAATTTGCTTCGGTGTCTTTACAATAGACGATCGTGAAAAGTACACAATCGATGACGTCATTTCCCCCGGAAGCTCACTACGCGAAGAGTTCTGTGAGAAAGCCACACGTACGTAGTCTTCGTCGGCTCATCGCCGAAAAAACTCAAGTGAGGAAGCATTTGCCTTGCACGTCATCCTATTTCGGTCCCCTGTAAATTAACTAAAAATATTTTAATTTCTATTAGTGTATTCCTGTGAATATCGGTTTCAAATAGTGACAATTAGTATGTTCATGAAAACAAAACACCAAAAAGAGAAAATTGATCGTGCCACCAAAATGTCTTGTTCTGAAATGTTTTTAAATGTTAAATACTATTTTGAAAAAATGTGGAAGAAAATGGTTTCGCCAGAATTGGGTACTGTTGATAAAATCGGGTAATGAGCGATTAGTGACCATAGAATTTCAAATGAATTAAAAGTAGTAATTATTGGAAATTCGTATTTATAATGTATATCTACTTAGAACTCTCCGATGCAATAGGAGCTCTAGGGAAGAGAGACAAGTCAATTTTGGACAATAACGAGTTTGTTGTAATTAAAATCTTTGAAAATATGTATATTGGTGTAGGTCGTAAAATTAAAAATCGTTAAATTTTTGTTGGAAGTTATGATATAAGTTTTTTACGTGATTTTGCCCAGAGAAAGGAGGTATAAGTGATTTAAACTTTTTTTTTTGTTTTTTTTTTTTTTGTTTTGTTGTACGAGTTGTATCACATTTTCCTGGGGTTCCTCAGTTCAGTCTAAGAATTCGACTAATAGGCAAGGACGTATTAGTAGGTTTCAAATTCTAATTAGCTGCATCGTGAATTAGACGCAAATATTTAGAAATTAATAGACTTTTTAATTGTTTCATAGAGGCTCTTTTCTATTCTTTTATAGTTAACCAAATTGAGACCTACTTCCTTTTTGTTCCAAATTGGTATTAAATGTATTGGTCAAAAACATTTGGATATACTTCTTTGGAAATCTTCTCCACTTTAATGAAGTAAGTTTTGTGTTTGAGAACAAGAGTTACTGGAGCGATTTCAATTTTCTGAGCTCTCCTCGGTCGTTCCAAGATTTCTCTCGTAATCTTCTTTCCCTTGTTATTGCCCAGACGGGTTAAAGCATGCGGTTGTGTTATTGTCTGTATAAGCAGTGAAGATTTGAATAGCCATTAGTATCTGGAGATGGGATGCCATTGATTTTGTCCTAAGGAGTGAAATTAGTTGATTAATGTTCCGAGTAAAGCAATAATTTGTATAAGAAATTCTGTTAATTAATTTCTTCTGATCTTTCATCTTGAGAGGTAGAATTTTCGTACGTTGGATAGTCAAATTAAAAAAAAACAACTTCCTTTCACCATTTTAATGTTCAGAGCATTTGTCTTCTTGTAGACTTACTGGTTAAATGGAACGGGTTGCAAACTAGGAGCCCAGGGTTCAAATTTCGATTGAGGTGACTATTGAGACAACTAATTCAATAAAAATGCTGATTTGTGATCATTTATTCTCTTCATTTTTATTGTTAATGAAGTGTTTTCAAATTGTGGTATTAATTTAATTCCCATTTTTATTTCATAAATGTGACTCGGCTCGTTTTTCCGCTTTAATTTCTCCTAAAACAGATTTTGACATTAAATGTTTAAAATGTCATGTCATTTGGCGCAACACTTATCTCGTTTAATGATTTATTAACTGGCGAATAAAACTTAATTTATTGGTATCTTGTGAAATATTTGATATAGAGTACTGCACAACTTTATTACTCGCAGTTTAAGTTGTTACAGTTAGTTACTGACAGTTTTAATAATTTTGAAAAAAGGAGTCTGCGATCGAAAAAGTTCGAAGAAAACGGTCTAGAGAATGAACGTGAGAAATGCTCATCGTCCAGAATAAATATCTCTTGCTTTCCTTTTCGCCTATTCCTCACAGACGACGTCCAAGCAGTTGCTTTCTGAAAATAGATTTTTGACGTTTACACGCGTCTACCGTGGTGCTGTAACTGAAGCTATATCTCCTGCTCCGATTGGATATGTTCCACCTGCAGCATTAGATTGCCTACCAACGTCAAACCTGTTGTTAATTTAATTGCCGTGTGGAGGCACACGTGATGGGCGTTGCCTTGGGGACCATGTCGTAAACAATTTCCAATCGCATTCGGTCTTGCGCGCGGGTTTGTATTGGCGCGGGACCCGACTTGGCTGGGAGCGAAGCCCTGCCCCAACGCGCCGGGTGGCGGCGCCCCGCCACTCCGCCCCCTCCTTGCTCGTCGCTCGCCGGGCCGCCCGCTGGCCTGCTTCTTCAGCCGGCGACTCGCCGTAAATTAGTGTCGAATTAGAGCGCAAGGTTGTTGAGAGGATCATATCCACGTCTTGTTAATCCGTGTTCGATGGATTCGAAAACTGAACTAGAGGTATTGTCGAAATGAAATGCGAGATGAAGTCGAGAAATATACCAGAATGAAGATATTAGTAGTAATATTGAAGTTGCTGTACTTAATGCACCTCATTTAGAAGAGTTGGCATGGAACTGAAACGGATAATAAACATAATTTTTTTTTCTCAACATTCCTTTTGGTTACTTTAAGGTTGTCCCTTTTGGTTGCTCATTTTTTCAGTGCAGTGCTTTTAAGAAATCGTATAATGCATGCGTACGGAATAAACAATTTACTAGTACACCCAAGCCCGTGAATAATTACTTCATTTTTGCTTTAGTTGGAGAACAGGATTGCCGACACAAATTCCAATCCTGGCTTTGTGATGATTGCCCTCTTCTTGAGAAAAAGAAATCGCTATATGCGGCGCCCCCTTCCATTCCCACCCCGCCCGCCCCGGCCCGTCCCACACAGCGCCGCGCTCGCCGCCTTTCTTTCTGTGCCCTATTTTTAACCATCGCGTTTCTTCCCGGACATTCGCAGTCGTAAACATGGAACTAATGTTGGTGGCCGCCGCCTGCGATCAAGGTGCCCAGGGGGTTGACGGCGCAGTTAAACGACGGGCGGGCGCGCGACGCCGCTGGAAATGAAAAGTGGAGAGGGAAGGGTGGGGGAGCAGGCAGATCCGATCGTTTTGTCCGGAGGAGCTCATAAAACAAGGGGCAATGGCTATCCGCAATTTTGCTTTCTTTCTTTTTTCGTTGTAGATGGTATATAGAAAGTTTTCGTGGTGCGTCGTAATGCGGAAATTCTGCTTATAATAAGCAAACCAAATGTTACAAGCTCGCGTGGAAAATTTAAATCGTGCCGAAGGGGTGGTTTAATTTCCTACAGTTGTCATTATTGGTTTTTGTAAGAGGTATTTGGTAAAACTGAATGATGACTGGATCGAATAATTGCCATAGTTCTGTAAAACTGTAAATTAAAATCATTCCTAGGGAGCCCAAGTGAACACCAGTCACTACGCCAAACACGAGTTAGAAAATCCCGTTGAATGGCTCCTATGAATATCCGGTTCAAATCCTAGACAGTCGAGATTCTCATTCTTAAACATCGAGAAGCACGTGTGAGTTTGGTTGATTCTGATTTTACGTAAGACCCATCACGATAATAGTTGCGTTCTAAAGGAATTTAAAGGAACCGGAAATGCAGGATCCGACATCCCTTCCGGTCTGTGACCGAGGTGAACTCGAGTGAAACAGTATGCCGTTGTTTTTTTTTTATCTTACTCCATCGTGACTAGCAATTTGTGCACGCGCGACCGGCATTGTGTAGTTATGCAAGGCATTTTATTTTCAGATTATTCCACCGTTTACAGAGATGTCAGATTTGTTAGCGACATGCGACGTTCATGACACAACGTGCTCGGGATCGTTCAATTCCACCCGCACGTGCCCGCGTCTGTTTCGCGTTGACCTTGGGGGCGGCTTACGTAAGGAGAAGCGCCCATCCGCCCTCTCCCCCTCCCCCCCCCCCCTGCCGGCACTCGCGCGCCCTTCGCTTTTTTCCTGCCGCGGGCGTGGGCGGAGCTCCCAAGGTTACCGCTGTCGTCTTACGCGCGGAGGTGTAACTCTGTCACGAAGGGGTGCAGGTGAACTTGCCTCGGTGATAAATAAGAGAGTTCTTTGCTGTCGTCAAATTGCGATAAGTTTTTGTTCGTATTTTTAAATTAAGTAATTATCAATAGCATCTCTCTCCAGGTCTCGTAAAAAAAACAAAAACGGATGAATGAAGTCTGGTTTGAAACTTTTTCTCACGTGGAATGTAATTATCGACCTTGAAGCGCATTTCAAATATGAATGTGTGTGTGACCGTGCCGCCCTGATAATTTCGAGAGGGGCCCCGTAGTCTTTCGTAATAAGCCATTTTATTTATACAAATATGTTCAATATCTGATTTCCTCCTTTTTTATCCCATTAACTGCCGTAGTCCCCAATCGGGACTACAACAACTTTATTAGCACTAAAAGTTGAAAAAACATGCTTCCTGAGAGCTGCAACAATGATTGTACACGGACGAACGCGTCGAGAATGGGTGAGAGCACGGAATTAATTTGTCAGTTTGTGGGTTAACCTGACCATTCGGGGCATAGTACTTAGGGAAGAGATTTTTCAAGCCATCCTGTAACCCCCAAAAATGGTTCAACAAAATCAACTGTATGTATTAATTTTATTATTAAAGTTATTACTTAATTCTGCTTGTGTGTTCTGTTTATTTTACTAGTAAATTTTGTAATATGTTAACAATACAGTTTATTGAAAAGGGGACTCAAAAATGAAGTTGGGTGGTCCCTCTTGTTTAGACTGCGTGCGCCTATTGCGTTGTAAAATAGTGTAACTTCCAACCAAAATTTCACAGATTTCTAAAAAAGAATTTTATTTGGTACAAATATGTTGATGAAACTTTTCGATGTTTTCTTTTGTACAAAAAAAAATAATCAAAGCGATTTTAACATACATGTACTCATTGCAATCTTCTAACGTCTAACCCATTGCGAAGCATTCTCAAATGGAGGGTTCCCATGATGTATTCGGCGATTCCTGCTGGCCACACTTCTGATTCATTGTGGTTCCGACTCATTCCCATTGTCTCTGTGGATGCGCTCTCCAGGTACACTCGTGTGTCTGCATTTCTTACGGCATATTCAACACTGAAAATGTTGGAGCCTGCGAATGATGGACTTCAACATTTTGTTGCAGAATGATTCGGTTGCTTGAACTACCGAAATTTTATAAAATAAGGTGTCCATAAAATGCGTTTAAAACTTAACTCGAGATAAGAACAGGAAGGGAACCGAATAGTGACTTCGGAAAACAAGTGCCAGTATCTTTTATTAAAAAAGGTTTTTTTAGCAGCACTTTTTGTGTATTTGTCTCTCTTGAAATGCTTTTAAAACAAGTGAATTTTAACTGCGCTGAATTTTAAGCAAATTTTGAAAGTTATAATATTATAATTTTCAATTGTGACAACCTCAAGTCTCCGCTATTTCAAAATACTATAGAAAACTTTTCTAAGACCGTAGAATTGTATTCCTTTAATAAGAAAAAATTCAACACTAATAGCCAGCTGCATGGAAGAGAGTTTACATTTTCATTTGAATATTTCGCTCCAATTTTTATCGGAATCTCCGGATGACAGTGCTACCTTACGCTGCCGCACGAGGTCACATGCGGCCCCGGAGCCCCGTGTTGTGCAGGTCTGGGCCAAAGGGAGGCGCCCCGTGAAATACGGCCCTTGCCGGCAGCCGCAGCTGCGTCGATCGCGCTGGCGGTGGGAGAGGCGGAGCGCGCGCGAGCGGCCGGAAGGATGTTTTTCCCACGTGATCTCGTGCACGCGACCCGAGCAGGAGCGGACAGGGATGTCCACACTGGAGCCGCTTCTCACGATACTTGTGCCTTCCTTCGGGGCTCATCGTCTTTGCCCACAGCGTATTGCGTAGCGTGTGGCGTTTGGAAAAGGGGCTGAATGTAACCACTTTCAGAAAACGTGCTTATACAGGTTCTAATAATTGACTTCTTCCTGGCTCAAAAGAGATTCTCGGATCTCGGGAGCTGCGTAGGGAGTTTGGTTGTTGTACAGGATTAATACAAAATTCTCGGGGCTTTGAGCATCGGTGACGAAGCCCAAAGGTCGATAAACATAATTCACAGAAGTGGGTGGAGTAGGGGAACGTGGGGCAATGTGAAACCGTTAAGCTTGTAGCAACAATAAGGTGCACATTTTGTTTTTAAAATATTGATACATACTTAAACAAATATTAGATATCTTCCGCTATAACATATAGAAAGTATGTGTTGATTTCAGTAAAACAGGTTCTTTTTTTTTTTTAATTTTCTGGGAGTGTGCATTTTTTTCCACATTGTTGCACCCATGGGGCGGAGTGGAACAAAGCTAATTAGATAATAATGCTTACAACTTAAACAAATATTGTTAAATAATTTAAATCAGAATTTTAAAGTCATACAATGATGTACTGAAGATTTATTTTATCTCTGCGTTCATAGCTCTTTTTTTTCCGTTTTCCGTTTTTTGAAGTGGGTCCCTGTAAAACTGTAAGATATTTCGCAAATAAGGTGATGTTCTGATGGCAGTTTCTACGGTTCTACAGGTGGACTTGAAATTGATCCCAATTTTTGCACAGGAATAATTTCTTTAGGAGAAAATATAACGGTCTGAGATTCTGCCTCCACCACGCCAATACTCTTCTCGATACAATACTTGTTCTAGAACTGGAAGGCTCCAAATCTCTGGATTTTAAATCAAATTCCTCCTTGCCCCACCTTCCCCTACCAGTAAATTCGCCACCACTTAAACCACATATTAAACAGATATTAGTTATGCTTTTTTTTTACTAAAACGATACTATGTAATTTTTGAATTAGTTTTTCATATATGTTAAGTGAGACTGCAAATATATTATTTCAACGCTTCAGTTTACCACCAGCGTTGCCCTATTATTGTAAAAATCGTATAATTTTGTAGGCCTGTCATTGTTGATTGGAATTATCCTATAACATTGTACGATTAAAATCGATCCAATAAATATATCTACACAAGTTTAAGTGCTAAGTAAATTCTATCTGCTTCATAACTGTTTCTATACAATTAGAGACTACACCGAGCATCAGAAAGGAAAGTTATATTGATCTTAACTAAGACATTTAATTTATTAGTTACCGTTTGGAGTGCATAATTCTAAGAGACTAAATATTACTGTAACAGATATTGTACCGCAACGAATGACCCCCATCTCAATCACGTTTTTTCCCCTAATTCTTTGACTTAATGCTGATATTGCTCCCTTGTCTTACTTGTGGGCATACACGTAACTTCACTATTTGTACACGTTTTCTACAGTTTAATGGAGAGTATACTTATTCAAATTATCGTTGTCGGTGTTCTAGCGACAGAAATTCGATTCCTTCACGAAGGAAACGATGATGGATAATAGGCCAAATCTGAAGCTGATTGTCATTTGCAAATAGCCTGTATCTCACAGGAGTGAATATTTTATCAATTCTTGGGACAAAAAAAACTCGTTTACACCTGTATTCACGATTTGACTTGTATGTGGGTTGGGTAAGGGTACCAGAATTTAAGAAAACCTACATAAAATACACTTCTCCTCCTAATGCATTTCACGCAGTAACTGTTTTTGACGTAATTAGTTCGGAATTTATTTATAGGTTATTTTAGTATTTAGTAATGTGTTAATGAGTAATATCCTTTAATTCTTCTTTTAGACCTTGTTTTTTGTTGATGAGTCATCTTTGTTGTTCGATTTCAGTCTTCCGTGCCGATGCTTTCAGAGTATGAAGCAATGGCAAGTACTGGGTTTCGCAACTGTATTCTCTGCCTCTCTGCAGCTGTGTGACCTCCAGGTTGATCCTGCGAGTGTCTTCACAATGGACGGTCATCAGAGGCACATAATCAGTGACGTCACATCCTGCGGTGCGGTTTAATGGGACCAATTTTGCGAGAAACAGGCACACAGTTGCTCTTTCCGTCGGCACGTTGCTCTAGTTCTACCTCTGCCAAACTCTCACTCCCACTCGAGCACGTCCTCTGCCAAGAGTGTGGCGTCGTTTGATTCAGACGTACGAAGATATTTTAGCGTACATGGATCAATCTGGCAATACATTTAATTTCAGTGGATTATAATGTTTGAGAATATTAAACTTGAGATATAGCAGTTGATATGCAGAAAAATTGCAATTATACACGTAATTTTCATAAACATATTTTCTGTAATTTCTTGGAATTATTTTAGTGTGGGTAATTTCTGTCGATTTATAGTATTGGGTACATCTGTGTCTCGTAGGGCGCATTAGGGTGTGTTCTGTAATCGAAATCCAGTGAGTTGGGCGGTGCTGATTGTGACATCCAGTGCTCTTGGGATGTGTGCCATCCCGTGGTTTGTGTCGAAACCGCGAAGAGTGATCGGCGATAAATCCACCTCCAGCGGGCGCTGTTTGGAAAACGCTGTGTGTGTGTGTGTGTGTGTGTGTGTGTGTGTGTGTGCGTGTGTGTGTGCGTGTGTGCGTGTGTGTGTGCAGCGATTGACTAATCGGTCAATACCCTCGGGTGCGCTGCTGGTTGCAACTATTGCGTTTCTCAACACTCACGATCGTATTTCTCACTTGAAACCCATCGTGAATCATAATTGAATTCTCTAGTGGTCTTTCGCGTAGGCAATGAACTGTGAATTTTATTGTAGGCTTGTCATCCGATACCCTTCATTCACAAGTCCTTCAAAACTGCTTTTGTAATAAGCGAGCGATGTTGTCTTAAATTTGAATATATCAGGTTTATAAGATTGTAGTATAAATAGTATGTGTTTTGAATTGTTACTTGAATGCGATTCAATTTGTTTGTATGCAGTTATTAGGCCCAGCTCGTTTTTTCAGAAATTTTCCGGCGATTTTTCTCCTCCCGATCTTACTATTATTGTAAATGTTTTCAAATTCTCCCTATGATGTGCTGATTGGCAGTAAAATTTGTATTCCAAATAAAATTGTGTGAAAATTGACGTTTATGTAATATATACATATATATATATATATATATATATATATATATATATATATATATATATATATATATATATATATATATAGTATATATAATGTGTGTGATGGAAGCAGCGGCCATGATAATGATTTACGGACGTAAGTACATTTGGAATACAGTTGATAATAGAAGAAAACACTTGCTACATTGCGCTTTCGGTGTGCACACGCGGATACGCAGTAGGTGGTCTGCTATCAATTCTTGAGATGCGTCATTCCGGCGTCGTGTATTTTTCATCTGGCCTGTGCACGGGCAGCAGGCTGAGACGGCCCGCAAAGGAGGCTATCGTGCGGAGGTTTAACGATCGGAAAGAGCGATGATTCT
Organism: Gryllus longicercus; assembly: GCA_038098605.1. NCBI lineage: Eukaryota > Metazoa > Arthropoda > Insecta > Orthoptera > Gryllidae > Gryllus > Gryllus longicercus. The sequence continues at coordinate 3,807,656 of JAZDUA010000096.1, forward strand.
CGCTGCCCACCTTGACTCATGCGTTTTCCCGGTAGCCGTGCGGGCGCTCCCTGCAGCGGCGGGGCGGGGCGGAGCGGACCGGAGCGGGGGCGGGGGCGGGGGCGGGGCGCAGACACGCGGCCCCGGGGGTGGCCGGCGCGCCGGAGGGGCGTCGCCCCGCCGCGGCTCACCCTGTGCGATCCCCCCGGAAGCGCCGGGCGGGCTTCTCTGGACGCGTTACATCACCGGCCGGCGCGGCGGGCGGGCGGGCGGCCGCACGTGGCCCGCGCTGTGCGCTGTGCGCTGGCCGGGGCTTAATTGTTCCCACCTCACGTTGCGCAACCGGAAGGCTGCGCGGGCGGCGCTATCGAGGCACTGCTCGTTGCCGATGGATTTAGGTTTTTCTGTTTGCCTGTGGTAAAGTTGAAGCATGCTTTCAGTGCAAAGGTTGTTATTTTTGTCCAGTCATGTCGAGGTCCAATTTGTCGAGGTCTTCATTTGCTTGGTTGCGTAGGCTTCCGCGGCCGGAGTTTGTGTTGTCTAGGCTATCCGGGACGAGCCGCATCACTGACATGGTGGCTGACGTTTCGGCCAGCGTATTGTGGCCTTCTTACAGCAGTACGCTCTAAAGACGGCCACAATACGCTGGCCGAAACGTAAGCCACCAGTGACGCTGCTCGCCCCGGATAGCCTAGACAACTTCATTTGTTTTGTTGTACAATTTTATTCGAAAATGCGCTGATATAATTCAGAATGACTTGTGTAAAGACAAAAAAAAAAAATCAGGTTACAACCGTTTCATTATTGCGTGTTCATGGTGAAAGCAACGCGTGAAATTTCATAATTTGGATAAGGCCTGTTGTATTATAATACCGGCATTTCAATTGTCTTACTTTATGGATATTTGTCGCAAATTTACGTATTGAGTGAAATTCATGCTGCAATATTTATGAGCATTATTTTACAGCAACCTCCATTATCGGGTATGAAATAAGAATTTATTAGTAAATTAATAAACATTTTTATTCTGGTAATATATCCTTAGTGAGAAATTGAAAAAAATTGTGTTCGTTTTTTACCTTCGTATCTAATATTTTATTATATTCTTGTTTTGAAAATTTTAATTTTCCTCGAAGAAGATGTGTATATTTTTGTGCAGACATATGTGACGCCACGTAGTATGATATGCATGTTAGTCTTTTGGCAAAATTTATAACTCGCATCCCGAGATCATGTCATCAGTGATGAAGCGCAGTCGTATTGCCATCGTAATTCACACAGCTATCACCGTAGGAGTACTCCAGTTCTGCCCGAATCTCACATCAGTCAACGCTTCATTTGCAGCAAAATAAGTTAAAGGAGGTCTGAATATGCACTTTTTACGAACTAAAGATATCTTCTACTCACTCGTGTCATGTAATATCTTATTAGTTCTATGAGAATATTATAAGTCATTCATTTTTATGAAATCAGTTAATCGAATCGAAAATATTATGTTTGTAAGTTTTCTTTAAATCGAAGAAGAAATGGGCGTTTCTTATTTTAGCTTCTCCAGAAATAAAGCACTGATATTAAATAAAAAGAATTTGGTTGTGCGAGGTGGAGTCGAGGCTAACTTGCGTGCATCGGAGGGTGCTCGGTAGTGAGATGCGAGAAATGCGGAGGCCAGCAGTAAAACAGCATTGTCCCTTCAATGAATAAGCTATCGACGTTCGGCTGGGCACACGGTTGGACAAGCGGCGATGGACGTGTGGGCTGCAAACCGAATGAGCACACTTCATGCAACCATGCCAATAGAACGTTCTGACGACAGCTGTTATACCTGCGCCACCAACGAGAGATACATGCCGTGGGTAATAGCTCTCGTTTCAAGTATTCTTACATATTCTCTATCCCGATGCGCCCGGGTCTGTCAGTGCGTCAGGCCTTGTTGTCGGGTAGAATCAGTCTTCGCCCCGCCCCCTTCCACGTGTTAACCTCTCTGCAGGACCATTCTCCTACCACCATATATCTTTATCGTTCCCTTCCACGTTCTATTTTGCTATTATTTTGCGCGCGGCGATGGTGTAAATGTTAGCGTATCAGACTGTTATACCCAAGTTAGCGGGTTCAAACCCGATCGAAGCCGGGGATTTTTAAGGGCGACAAAATCCTTCGGTTATCCTTCCTTCAGAGGAAAAGTAAAGCCTGCTGTCCCATGTTAGTAGATTCACTTGCATGTAAAAGATCCTCAAGCCTAAATGACGCCTCTGAGCTAAATTCAAATCGCCTGTTTCTCGCCCAAGAAATATCTCCTGTCTCTGCTAGTTGGTGAAATTTGCGTGGTCAGACGGAAGAGCAGGCCTCATGGCCTGAGTTTCGCCACGTAAAATAAGGCATTAATTCAATTCAATTATATTGCATGACTGTTCGATCTCAGGGACATTTAATATCAATTCCCTGTCTGGCCATTACTTCGTCCTGCGTCGTACCTTTCCTCCGGCCGCCGTAGCCTTCCCGCCGCAATGCCGCAAATTGGCCGCCGCGTCTCGCCCCGCGTGTCCCTCGGCGCCGCCCCTCTCCGCGCCGGTGGTTTTCGCAGCGCCCCTTGAAGCCCGGGGCCGCGGAGAGCACGCGGCAGCGCGCCGCCGACCGCGTGCTCCGCTATCGATCATATGTTAATTGGGTGGCGCGGGGCGTATTTTTACCTGCGGCGCTCTCGGCTTCCGCCGCCGCCTCCGCCCAGGACGGCGCGGCGCGGCGCTGCGCTTTCCCCCGTTGCGGCGCCCCGACCCTCCTCCCCCCCTGCTCGCCGGGGGCGTTGGCGGCGGCGCACCCGCGCCGCTGCCGCCCCAAGGCGCGCCGCCGTCGCCCGCGGCCGATCGAAGCCCGCGCCCCCTCCGCCCCCCTCCTCCGCCCGCTCTCTCCCGCGGCGCCGCGCCGCTCCGGAGCGGATGGGTCGGGAGAGCAGCGGCGGCGGCGAAGGTGGGATTTTATTGCGAAGGCGGAGGGAGCCCGGGTCATTCGAGGAGGCTCCGGGACCTCGGGATAGGGTGGATGTAATTTTACGAGCGAAATCAGCCAAAGCGGCGGGGAAGCGCCGTGGAATCGCCTCTCGAGCGGTCGCTGGGCGCAGTCGGAGGGAAAGAAGCGGTGGCGATGACGTTAGGAAATTGCGAGTTGCAACACGAATATCGTTGGTGGATCTTGAGGTATGTTCCCGTATTTGAGAAAAAGAAAAGGGCGTCTACTGTGTTAGGTTTCATTTCTCCTTGCAGTTCGGCGTCTTAGAGTTGGTTCCTAAATGAATTTCGCGAAGGTAAGGTGTAGTAGTACCAAGAGAAGATATGGGAGGCGATATTTAGACCATTGATGTGTTGTCACGCCTGCGCTTCAAGGATGCAGTTAGATAGAAGGATTACATATACGCAGTTTGATTTGTCTCGCAGATTGAACATTCTTATGTTGATTATATTATTTCCGTTCTCGAGAATGCGGTGGATAGTTAATTAAGACGAGATACGAATTTATGTGACTTGTCATTGTAGTGGTACTTCTTCCCGTGGAGATAAGACGCAAAAATGACGTATTTTCACACCAGTAAATATTAGCACTGAATAGTCATGAATTCCCCTCCCCCTCTCCCGTGGTTTTCGTAATCGTGATGGTGGCGCGTCGAAGATGCCGTGTATTTGCTAAGTTAAAAGAACTCTTAAACACCGCTATTTCTTTTTCTGTAGTAAATTTGCAATGAAAATAGATGTGTCATGTGCACACCTAAAAGTGCTTTCAAAAGACATTTTTGTGCAATCCACAATCTTCTAAATTGCATGCTCGAGAAGTAACCGATTAAACTGTATTTAACAAATCTGCCACGAACACCCTCATTTCATAGGCCATCAACATTTATTTATTGAACACACAAACTCGCGTTGTGAAATGGCCCATTGTTAAACATATAGTTTCGACAGTGTTGAACATTTACGCACTTGATCGCGAGTGCCTTGGCTCTGCTAGGTTGCGACCGGGAGGTGCGGGTCGGGAGGCCGCCGGAGGCGACGACAGCTCTTAACCGCTCCCACCTCGCCCGTGCGGGCGTCATGGCAACGCCAAGAAACGTGACGGTCGCGGCGCGGGTTCAAGGCCGCCAGGGAAAAATACCCCTTATGTCGTCGGGCGTGGGAGGCGCCGTCTGGCTTCTGTGAGGCGTGAGATGGGCGAGGATTTCGGTGGATATCGCCCGGCGGCTCGCTTCCACGACGAGCGAGCTTTGAACGAGAGTTTATGAAACAGAGCGTGTAGGAAATGAGCAAGTGGGACGAACCATCAATTAAAAATTGTAAACATATCACAGATTTTGGTGTATCTTTTTAGATAATGAGATTCTCAACAGTTGCATATCGGTAGTCCTTATCTTCCATTCAGAACTTCATAATGTTACTGAATACGTCAGTATTGACGTACCAGTTACGATAGAAAGGCTGCAATAAAATCAATTTGTTTATTTTATTCAATTTCGTGTAATAAAATGTAATTTAGTTTCTTATCACAAGGTGTCTAAAAAGTATTTTTTGCATGGCGATTTAAAGTAGTATCCTTGCGTGTTAAAATGAACAATATGATTATTAGTGTTTAAATTTCAGAAATCGTTGATTAGCTTTATCGTTTCTGTGAAACGTAAGAACCGTAGTCATGTAAAACAAATGAAAACATTATTTGTTGTAGTTTTGTTCACTTATTTTTTATTAACGACAACAACCAACCATTCACAAGAACTAAAATTTTTTTCGTATGTTTTTGAAGATTGACATCCAATCTTGCTCTTTCTTCAGCTTCAAATTGTATTTCATTGGATAAGTTTATATCCATAGTTCCATTTGCACAGCAAGTAGTCTTTAAAGCCCCGAGTTTATTCACCTCGTGTAAGCAACTACGGAGTATAACGGCCGACTCTGCTGCTATGAAAATATTGGAAGAAATTTTTATATTAATGATTTCAACGTGAACATTAAATAAAGCATTGTAATATTCATGGAATCGAAGTGATTTGAATCGCCCAGTGGTTAATCGACTGGGCTAACGCTTAATCGATGTGTTTTTCAGTCTCGCAATTACCATCTCACTTACATTCCCCGTATAAACAAAAAACTATCATTTCTTTTAGCACTATATCCCTGACGAAAACAATTCATAGATATGATTTGAAATTGATTCACGTGTTTAATTCGCCGCCTGATGAATATTATTTATGCAACCTGGAGTACATTATTCTATCACGTAATGAGTAACTCAATTGGAAGAACTGTGAAATCTTTACCGAGGAATCTTCAAAATTTACTAATAAAACAATAAAACTTGGCGGTCCGGATGTTCTCCACAGTATTGTGCCTCTTTGAATTTTTTAGCGTACTACGTAAAGATGTGAGATTGGAATTCTTCAGAAAACTTTCTGGTTCGTTTAACATTTTTTATTTCTTTTGCAACAATTTAATTTTGTATACAGCATATCCATTTCACAAGATGGATTACAGAGGGGAAACATTTTCTTTAAGCATTAGTTGTGTCTCGTGGAGGAAAAGGCTTTCTCGATTACCATATATTAAATTATTTTCACCCCTCACCGAACATTTCATCCTGGAAAACATTTGAAGCAATGAAATTAATGCTTCGCCTGTGCCTGACAGTTTTTATTTTGGTGAAATGCAACGCTTGCCATAAGAGATCTTGCCTTAAAGCAGCCGAGATTAACTCGGTCAATACATCAAAATTTTATTTTCACATCTCTTGTTGCCGTTTGTGCTTCAGGGTGACCTTCAACAGTTCTATTTTTTGCTTTTCTCGGGATGGTTTCCAGCACGCATTGCATGAGAACACTAGAAAAATGCAAGGAGTTAGTCTTGTCAAAATACCTTATCCCAAATCTCGTGACTGTAATCAACGATTAGCGTTCATATTTCCGACTCGCAGTGATTGGGTTCTGACTATATTGTGGTATGCTAATCATGAATAACGATAGTTTTTACACATGTACGTTATATATTAATAATCAATTCCAACTAATAATGTTGTAATTGGATAGATTATTCTTTAATGTTTCGAATATTTAAAGCATGAAAACATTAATCTCACGAAAACCTCAGTAATGCTTTGTTTCTGCAGTAAAGGAAGTTAAAGCAATCGCTACAATGTAAACAGTTCGACAAATTAATATTGTAAAGCTCGGGAGTTCGTCAGGGTTGCTTCTGAAGGTGACAAGATTTTTATTTTAAGCACTGTTTAATAATTCGCTTGAAGGGAGTAAACTAGGTATAAGGCAAATAAATAAGAACTTATTTATTTTGTATTTTAATAGTGTAGAACGTAGGAAGAACATATTCATTAAAGCAGTTATGAATGGCACGAACCAAAGTTTTGAAGTTTGTTCAAATTCACACATTTAAGGATTCCTTATCTTTAGTTAATTTTATGGAGCTTTTGCACGGCCAAGCATTCAGATTTCAATATCGATATTCTGCGCGTCAGCAGATGCTCCTAAATGATGTGAAACTCAAATTGCGCTTGAGCAGGAGATCGATATTGGTGTCATTGCTATAACGCTTTGTCGCGGAATCCTCGTTTGTCAGTTGAAACACGTTATTGTTAACGGCAGGATTCTTTCTGGTCGTTCAAGATTCGTTATATCCTCTATGTTTACAAACATTGAGTAGTTCTATTTGGAACGCCTCTTCCTCGGCGTCGTCGTCGTCTGATTCATTACTTTCTTTATCGTTTATACACCCGTGACTAATAATAAAATGAGGCCACCTTCCTTATCAACGCATGACATGTTTGCGGACATTGCGCCTCGATAATTTTGCATAGGGCTGTAGGTCCAGATTGATGAATCACGTAAAAGATGACTGGCATCAGTGTTGAAATCGGACTCGGAAAAGGAACTTCTCCAAGGTCAGGTTCGGTCGATGTGGACTGAATGTTTCTCGATCAAATACTGTTAAGAGCCTCGCGCATTAGTAATTTCCTTCTGATCTTCTTTCCTCTTGATTGGACGTATGTTAATAAATATAAGATCCCGGAATATCAATAAGATGGCATTACTCACTTCCATTCTCATATAATGTTAATGCTACCGACGAACGTATGTCCTCGTGACTCAAATGTTTTTGGCTTCTGTAGCGCATATTTTGTACTTCATTTGTATATCAATAATCACTTACTGTTATACTGTATTTAAAACAAAAATGGAATTAACAATCTCCGCACTCTCGGTATCGGTGCAAAAACAAAACAATGTTATGAATTTTAGAAAACGAGTGAATTTCGGTGCTTGTTATGGCCTTTATTTCACTAAAATTCGATAAGTATGTTAACGGGCTTTGTAATAAGGAATTATTACCTTCAAAACGAACAAAAAATACGTCCGTCAAAATAGGATGTTTTTGTGGGCTACATTTAATTTAAAACATGGAATGTCTTATTTTCAGTCAATTTTTAATCCGAGAGATTCATCTCCTTTTTAGTCATTTTTTGAATTCAATCTCGTTTGTTATATACTTTGTAACGATCACTGGCAGCACTAATCATTATTATTTTATTTAGGGGAGTGTTTCTCACTGCACTGCCATTTTTCCTGTTAGATAGCCATGGCGTCTGAAATGGCTTGTGGTTCTCGGCCCGTTGAATAAGAAATGTCGCTCCGTTCATCTTCGGCGACGAAACCAGGGTGGTCGCCTGCCTGTTGCAGCTGCTTTTGCGCCTGGGAATGGGAAAAGGCTGGATAACATTTCTCGCTCTTCGGCTCCTATCCGTTTGATTGTGAACGCGTTAATAATTGCGTCTTCGGCAGAAATAGTAGAGATGTTTTGCTACATGGACTGTGTATTTTGTTGGAGTTGGCAACCAGAAACTTATATTAAGAAGCCGAAAGAGTAATGATTCTTTCCATTTTGTTCGATGAAAAAGGAGAAACACGAAGAGTCTATATCACCAGATTGGTCAAGGAACGTCTAATACTTTATTTAATGAAGTATGTGAAATGTAATTGTTTTCCTGCATGAGAAATGACAAGAAGTACTTTTCTCTCAGTGTTGCTTGTAATAGTAGCTGCATGTGATAGCTGACCCATTGTACATCGTCGTTCGATTTCACTGACTTACGATTTTGATTTCTTAAAATCTTCGATCGTCCTTTCTAATTTCTGGAACGCGTGAATTGATTATGCACAATATAGGGACGCGTAATGTGGGAACTTGTCTGTGTTATGAAAACATCGAAAGAAAAAAACAACTTAACATTCATGTTAAGGATATTAAAACAGGAATTGCGAGAAATTAATCATTGGCATAATTTTAATTAATTTATATATGTCCAACATTTAATTAATGTAATGCATATTTTCGACATGTCGTGAACACCCAAAGGTTTTACCGACTTCTTCCTAAAGACGCAGTACATTCCGCGATCCTTGAGCGCGCCAGCCACTCGCTACTGCGCAGCCACCGTGCGATTGAGTGCGAAGCTATCTCCCCCAAGGCCGTTTCCCGTCGAGGAGCGGAAGTACATTTTTATCGCTGGATGTAGAACACGTCCTGCCTATCTCGTCCCCGTCGACGGCGCGACACCGCCCGTTCCGACCCGACTAATTCGTCCTCGGGCGACAGCGCCGTTTCGTGTCTTCAAAGGACATCTAGCGCGCCAGAGGACACGCCGCGCCTTCCGAGGCCGCCGCCGCCGCCGCCGCCGAGGAAGCGACCCGGGTGGGGAGCGCGGACCCGACGCACTGCTCCCGTGCTGCTGAGAGTCCTATCATTCGTGTCAAGGTGAGCCTTCGGCTGCCCACAAGTCGCCGCTCGTCCGCCCCGTTTGCTTGCTTGCCTGCCTGCCTGCCAGGCGCCCGCGCGGCACAGTTCCGCCGTGTTTCGCGTCCCCACCCCCCGTGTAGTACGCACCCGGTCAGCGCTCGAGTTCCGGGTGTCGGCGTGCGGGCTGCTCGCGATGCGGGTTGCGCCGTGTCGTCGCAGCGATGCAGTTCACCGCTTACCAGCCTTCTCTCTGTCTTTTGGCGTGTGGTGGTTTGGAGCCGAACGCACGTGGCGGTTGAAGGATGGCGTCTGTGTTCTTTATTAGTTGGTTTCACGCCCGGGAAAGTGATGCGATTCCGGGGTAAGTTGTGTTTTGAGCAGGTGTTGCTTTACGGAGACAGGTGTGAAATATACTCATTTGGCCTGTAATCAATTTTGTGCCGGAGATTATTCTGATGCCTGCTGTGTAATGTTTTACGTTCAGCTGCCAAGTTATTTCATGTGTATTTAAATGCAATGATTGAGACAGAGAAGAATGAAAGTCAGTGATTTTCCTTATTCTGTGTTGAGAGACAAGATTGAGAGGGATTGTAAATTGACAATGTAACTAGTTACGGAAGTAATGATATATGCGACACGAGAATAAGCTCTTTGTGAGCGCAATTCAAAACTCGTCAAACGAACATTAAACATAGTCATTTTTTTTCTGAACGATGTGAAACATGGCTTCGTTACAGTATAATGTACACTTTGCATGAATTTCAGAAACGTTAATTTCATACGATTCTGTTTTAGATCAATAGTTCTTTGATAAATTCTTCCAAACGTTTCCAGTATCTCACATTCACTTTTCTATGGCTCACTCGTGATTCCTGAAGGGTTTGAGAACGATGAGAGAGATAAGGTGGTATTTCATTAAGATGTGCTCGATATGAAGAGGCACTTTGATTGATCTAAGTTAAGAAATCTTTTCTGGAATGGGGTCTGAATGATGTCTCGTTTAATCGCAGGCATGTTGACGCGTGAGTGTATTAATAGTAACAATACTTTTTGCAAGTTATATCACTTTCCTATTTTTAAATACCTCTGCGATAGATGTAAATACGAAAATGATTGGTAATATAGCAATCAAAACTGTCGGGAAAACAGACTGACACTGGTTGTGCAATTGATCACGAGATCAAAACGTGGTGGTACAGCTTTGGTAGGTATTAGTACAAGTATCGAAATCTGAAGAATTGGAGGCAAATGCGCATGAATTGGATCTCCGCCATGACCGCGTCAAAGAAAGGGGTACATGCTTCATTAAAATGCTCCCATCGGCGACTGCGGGGGAGACGCGAACGGTCGCAGTCATTTTCCCTTCGGGAGTCCTCTTCATCCCATGCAAATATTTGCGGAAAGAGTGTACACGTTTAATGCACGTGACGCATTCATTAATGGCATTGGCTCTCCATTTGCGGCCCATCCCGCAAGCGAGCGCGCGGGCGGACGCTCTCCTCCCTCGCCGCCCGCCTCATCGGCTGCCTGGCAGTCCGCGTGTGTGGTGTGGTGTGTGTGGTGTGTGGTGTGTATGTGTGTGGTGTGTATGTGTGTGGTGTGTATGTGTGTGGTGTGTATGTGTGTGGTGTGTATGTGTGTGTGTGTGTGTGGTGTGTGTGTGGTGTGTGTGTGGTGTGTGTGGTGTGTGTGTGTGGTGTGTGTGTGTGGTGAGTGTGTGGTGTGTGTGTGCGTGCGCGCGCGCCCGCCTCATATCCGCGGTGACGTCTGAATGGGGCCCGCGCGCGAGCGTGGGCGGTTGTTGAGACGAGTGGGGGGGGAGGGAAAGCGGTGGCGTCACGACCGGCGGCGGCGGCGGCGGGGACGTCGAGGGCGGCGGGCGGCGCCGCGAGCCAGTCGCGCGAGTCATCGAGCCGCGCCGCTCCGTCGCCCGTCGCCTCGCGGAGCGCCACTGGCCACGCACGCGCCGCGGAATCCGCCGCCGGCCTTGAGGAATCCTCCGGCTACTCCGCGCTCGCTCCTCGGCCCTTTGCGTGCGCGCTCGCCCAGCGCACGCGGCCTCGCCTTTGCCTTCGCCTTCGAAAGTGCGCGCGCGCAGTGTGCCCGTCTCCGGTAGTGTTGTGTGGTAGTGCAGGTGCTGGATACTTCCTCATTCCAGAATGCTTCTGTGGGATAACGTGATGACTGATTACAGGTGAGTGTCGCGTGGGATGAAATGTGGGTTCTGGAAACGTTCTTATTACACACGTACCTAAACAAACTTGTATGATTATGCAAATGCCGAGTCCGCAGATGTGATTATACAATCGTCTTATTTGTAAGTTTTAATATATAAGTCATATGGAATATTTTACTAGACTATGGTAAAAGTGTTATGAATAAAATAGCAAGCATCAACTACATGCGTTCCGATTAGTATGTATGAATAATTGTATCGTATTAAATGAGTGTTCCTAGTATTGTGGAATTATCATCAGTCTCCTTTTTGATTCTAAATTATATTGGGGAAATCTGAAACGCCATATCATCTTTGTGCCTTGGAATTCTGTAGTTTTGACATGAGAGCTCCTTTAGAAAGTTTTTGGCTAATTCTTGCTGGATACTTTCTCATGAAAATCGACACTGATGGAAGACACTAGTGTTGGAAGTCAGTTTCTGTTTAAATGGCTATAAATTAACATACATTGTATCAGGTTCTTTTCGGAATATGAGTGCAACCGCGACCGAAATATTTCAGTGATTCATGTGCATTATTCATATTCTCGTTAGTGATGGCCGGTTTAAACCACAGTTTTAATTACACTCCAGCGTCATTTGCTGTTACCAGGTCCGGCACATTGTACGTGACATCTAAATGAACTCGAACATGCTTCTGGGGTAGAGATGATTTCAGCGCCTCGGGCCGCTGTCCAAAGAACACGTTCATGAGGTTCCGCATAGCGACGGGCGCGAAGCCGTTTCCAAGAAGCACACGCCGCGACGGGCAGAGAAAATATCGCCTCCCGTGCTGTTTTGCGCCCAATGTGTGTCTGTATTTGGAGATCCGTGCCCGTGTGCTGGAGTGCGAGCGAGCGCGCGCGCCCGGCGGGTGACGGTGGGATGACGAATCCCCGAGTGGCGCGTTTGCGTCATCGCGCCGGCCGAGCGCGAGCGCGAGCGGAGGACGCGCGCTGAGCGAAGGTCGGAAGGCGGCGGACGGCGGGAGGCTGGACCGATGAATAGCGTGGGTCCCAGGATATAAATTCGTAGACCCTCCCTCTTCTTCTCCATCTCCCTCTTCTTCTCAATCTCCCTCTTCTTCCCCATCTCCCTCCTCTTCTTCCCCATCTCCCTCCTCTTCTTCCCCACCTCCCTCCTCTTCTACCCCACCTCCCTCCTCTTCTTCCCCACCTCCCTCCTCTTCTTCCCCACCTCCCTCCTCTTCTTCCCCACCTCCCTCCTCTTCTTCCCCACCTCCCTCCTCTTCTTCCCCACCTCCCTCCTCTTCTTCCCCATCTCCCTCCTCTTCTTCCCCACCTCCCTCCTCTTCTTCCCCACCTCCCTCTTCTTCTCCTTCACACTATTCATTTTCTTCATTTTCCTCTCCCTCTTTTCCATCTTCTTATCACACATCCTCTTCCTAAGATATTACAGCTTGATACATCCGCGTAAATTCAGTCCCGGTGGTGTCCTTCCTAATGACTGCATTAGATGGAGAATCAGGCCCGTGGGCGGTCCTAAATATCGAAGGAAGGAAGGAAGGTAGGAAGGAAAGATCGCGCGCGACCCCTGGCTCGTTGTTGACGACATAGCTTAGACCTCTGTGGTAAATTGTAGGAAACGGCTGTTTCGACCGATCAGAGCAGCCAGCCCAAAGAAATGTTCTGCCGAGGTTCTTCGCTGGCACACAAACCCAGGACCTCAATGACGACCAAGTTGGTTGCGGACTCGCTACCTCAGACGCTTACGCAGTTGGTGCAAGCAAACAAGTTGCTCAATTTCCAAACAGTTTGAACAATTGCTTGGGGTGGGGGGACAAATTCCGAAGAATCAAGTCTTCATGCAATGACATTACATTTGAGGTCTGAGAATAATAAATGATCAATACTATAAATTCATCCAAACAATAAAAACGATAAATAGAAATCAAAATACCGTGATGTAGATAATACGAATTTCTTGATACGATTACTAAAAGACGTTTGGTATTGAAAATCTGATCGCAAATGCTGTCTGTGCTTATTGTATTGTACTTATATTATTGCTTAACCAAGTCTGCTTCCTACCATAGCTAATAGTTATTGATAATGGGAAAGATAAGGACGATTGAATCGGAGGGTCAATAACTGAGGAATTTGTTTTCAAGGAATAGAATGCTAGGAATTTAACCTTGGTCTTCACGGAGAGCAGGGGAAGTATTCTATGCATTAAAATGCATGTTGTCTTCGTGTCGTAAACTAACGCACACGGGGAGGGGAAGGAATCGTGGTATAAAGGCTAGCGCGTACGCCTTCAAATGGGGGTGTCCGGGTTCGATTCCAGGCCAACGTGAACTTTATGGTGGACAAAGTGAGCTCTCGCTAGAGGTTCTAAAGCCGTTTACGTTGCGTCTCGTCCCACCATTCTTCCATCATTCACATTAGTCTCTCTTTCATCTATCCATTAGATCATCACTCAAGAACCTCTATGACCTCAGTAGTTCAGGGCCCTAAAACCACATAAACACATTGTTCTTAGATGTTTGCTTTAGATATAAATAAATGGGTAATATTGACACTATTGAACTAATACAGATTAGACAAGTAATTGTAATTAATAGAATTATCAGCAAAATACATTATTCTAATGTTTTTTATGCACAAAGTTGATTTTTCAATCGATAGTCGGTCATGCGTTTTTATCTAAGGAAATGAACCAAGGGAACTCACCGCTTATTTTTCAAAGATAAAATGATTTTCGTCAGAATTCTTTTTTACTTCTAAAGGGAAACTCAAAAAACTAGAATCCTGGGTATGCAATTAATTCCAGTTTCTGGATATGGAATGTATGCCTCCTCCTTCTGGATATGTAAAGAATTAAAATCTAGGATTTGCCACTTGACAGCAAAGGGATGGTTGGGATGATCTGAGCATCCACAGTGTTTAATTGAATTTAATTGGTACTAACACACCATCCGTTCGGCGCTAGAAAAGCAGAAATCGTGACCGGAAGACGTCAACTCTAACGCTCACGAGGCGGCGCTTCAAAATGCGGAATCGGGGCTTCGAGTGAATGTCGATCATGTGACGCGAATGAAAAAGCCGTTTGCTGGAAAAAGTTGGAGACTTCCTCATTGGATCTTTTTGTCAGTTGTACTCGCGGAAGCCCGTGTTGTATCCGTGAAACAGTCCTTGGGACTTTTCCTCGTCTATTTTGTGGGAGCCAGCATTGGACACCGTTCTTGAACGCACAAGGCAGCATTGCATAACAGTTACGCAGGTGCTGTGCGGGATAACTGTGTGCCTAAGGAGGGCACGTTTAACAATGGGAGGTTGACAAAAAGGTTGACAGGAATAATTGAATAATGATGGGGGAAACGTGGCTTTTGATGGCATTCTTTGTTAATTTCTTAGTTCTAACGTTTTACGTTTGAACGACACTTATGTCAATGAATTTCGCCATTCTGTTTTAGTGTCGTTTCTTTCAGGGAACTAAATGCACCTGTTCGTTTCTTTATGTGTACTTCCATGAATACATGCATTAGGATTCACGTACACATATTTGCACAAAACTCAGTTGTGAGTTTTCTCATACTTAAGTCATGATTTCGAAACGAATGGTGGAGAAAAGAGCAGAAGTGGCGACCTGAATTTTGTCACTTAGTGAGCAGGTGGTTACTATACAAATAAGAGTAATTGGTGTAATTTGCCTAAAACGCTATGATCCTGAATTCAGCCCCCTACTTAACACGAGCTTTGCTGAGTCATGAACAATAAGACTGCGTCTCGCTAAGCACATCGCAAAAGCAGAATATTGAAACGAGGCTGCTTGAGATATGTAGGAAAGTGGAGCGACTGCAGAGTCGTTCACATGCAGTTTCCCAGATGTATGCACTTGGAGACGAGACGTGCGCTTCGTAACTGTGCTTGCGTCAACGGACAAATACGCGCATCCTCTGACGCCTGCGAGATGCGTGATGTAACTCTCGCGTACGCTCTTCAGAGCCTTTGGACTTCGAAGTTGATTCATTGTAGGACAGTAGGCCATACAGGAGTAAGGGACTTGAAAAGTAATGGAATGGGATTTTGATAGATCTGCAGTATTTTCAGTCACACATCTTGGAAAATAAGTTTACTTACATATTCTTCTAATGAAGTTCTATATTAGACTGTTCCAGTTCTTTTTCCACTTCCTTCGAGCATGTACATTTTCATACCTTAACTCTGATATATTTCAACACCAGGTTCCTTTTCTTGAATGGCATTCGTACTTAGGGGTTCAGTGGGATGGAAGCGAGACAATAGTAAGATTAAAGAGCAAACAGGAATGTCTGTGACGTGAAGGAATTCGAAAGCGCCAATCCTTTTCCGTGCCGCCGGCGTTACAACCTTGATATCTACGCTGTAGGATGTGTTCCATTCAATGGGCTGGAAAGTAGTATATTCAAAAAAGGAATTTCTTTTTATGTGCTGCGAGGATTGTGGTATGCCTTGTACCACTGGTGCCATATCCATAATGGGACGTTGACATCCAAGTAAAGTTTTTTAATCAGGCCTTATCCACTTCCCTGAGCAATTATGCAGGGATGGATAGCAATGTAGGGGATTATGTAGAATACGTGGTTACCATGCCTACAACCAGGAGGTGAAAATTACCTTACGTTTCTGAGTTTTCGAACTCTCAACCCTTGCGATGTTCGTTTGCCGCCTGAGCGATTCCGGTCGGGATTCTGACTTGCACAAGACGTCAAATTGTTAGATGTTCAGTCCAGAACTGGAAAAGAGACTTCACGAGACCTACTTACGCGCGTCGTCTCTTTTGTCGAGGCGAATTTTCCCCGACGGCGCGTGGGCGCGCGCATGTGCGACTCTCGTGTTGGCGGGCGGGCGGGCGGGCGAGACTCGGGCAGCAGCCGGGAGAGACGAGGAGCGACCACACGCGCCGCGCAGGAATTCGCAGGGAAAGGAAAGGGAGAAAACCGTGACCCGACTGCCCGACCTGGAATGCGCGCTGCCGCGGCAACATCGACTCTGCGCCGTCTCCACCTCCATCGACTCTGCCGCCGTCGCCCTCCCCCCACACACACACCATCATCTCCGCCTCCGCCGCCTCCACCACCACCACCACCACCACCACCATCGCCTCTGCCATCACCAACACCATCGTCTCCATCTCGGCTATCACCAACACCATCGTCTCCATCTCGGCTATCACCAACACCATCGTCTCCATCTCGGCTATCACCAACACCATCGTCTCCGTCACCATCACCAACACCATCGTCTCCATCTCGGCCACCACCAACACCGCCTCTGCCGGCACCACCATCGTTGCCTCTCCCGCTGCCCAACGAGAATCCTCCCTCGGCGTGAGGGCGTGCCGCGCGCCCCGCAGCGGTGTGGTTTATGCATAGAAAGTTTACGCTTGTTCGCTACTTCGCGTAGGATACACGTCAGGTGTCGGAGGGGGCATGAACGTAGTAATGCGTCTTGGGCGGTGATGGGCGGTGCGTATTTGCCTTTCCCCGGCGTCTCGAATTTCACATTCATCCACGGCGTGGCATCTAGCCTGTGTGGGCTCTCGGCTCTCGCTCTCCCTCTCTCTCTCGGTAATGTGTGTGCCAATAGTAAGAGCGGCCTTCGCATTCATTCAACGTCATTAGTGTCTTTAGCAAAAGGTATGGTAATTGTGAGTTAGGCAAGTCTGTTGAATGGTGAAGGAGGTGTAAGGTCGGAGAGGGTGCGATACCAGCCGAGCACGAAGAAGTAATGGCACATTGGAAATCGCTGCTGGTGTGTCCCTTTCATGGACGTGCAATGAGCAGCGAGATCAGTATCTTACTGCAATTCCTTTCCTGCAAGATTTATTACACCCATCCCATTTGTAAATATTGTATGAAAATTCTGCCTCCTGATCGAAGAAATTTAGGCTAATCAAACGGAGTTGCTTGGGAACGTTACTGTACGGAAAAGGCCAGCAGGAATGCAGACGACGCCCCCTAAACTCATGCTCGTGGGTGAGGACCGCCCTATTTATTGGATTAAATGCGGTCTGGCAGGGGAGGTGCGCCCTCCACGTCCCTTCTGTTGAGCGGGAGGCCGAAACCCTAATTCCCCCCGCGAAACAGCCCGCGAGGACCCTGACATTCAAGGTTAGCGGACGAGTCGGCATGCGAAGGTCGCGTCATTGAGAGGCGAGGCGGGCGGTGGCGGGAGCGGCGCCTGCCGCCCCGGGGTACGAAGTAGTAGAGTAGTAGTAGTGGCGGCGGCAGCAGGTTGTTCGCCCCCGCTCGGCCGAGCTTGTCGCGGGCGGCGGCTGCAGCAGCAGCAGCCCGTGGCCCTGGCCGAGTGGCGGCGGGCGAGCGCCGGCAAGTGACCCAGTTAGGTGGGAGCGGCGGGCGGGCGGGCGGCGACCTTGCTTGACGCCGCCGTGCCTACCGTCCGCCGGTGGCGATGGGGGCGGCGACGGCGGCCTCGTTGGACGCCGGCGCGCGACATCCGATACGCCTAAAATAAGTGCGCGCGCCGCCCGCGCCCGGCCGAGCGACACGCGTGCGCTCGCCCACCGCCGCTAGGAGGTGTGCACGACTGCCGCTGCCGCTGCCACTACTGCGCTGCGCAGCGCACGGCCCGGGATAGAAAGCGCTGGCGCGCCGGGAGGTCGTCGCGTAGGGGCCGCTGCTCCAAGGATCTGGACAAAAACGACTGCGTTCCGCCGGTTTCTCGCTGTCTCGGCAGTAGGAAGTGAATTCTTTCTCGTCCTTACGTCAACGTTTTGGGTTTGATTTGGTAAGGAGTATGAACTGTGGCGCCACGGATTTTTAGGCGACCAGTATTTGCATGCTTTGTAGCAGAAAAACGAAAAATGAATGGACATATTTTGTCGATTTATAGTGTCCGTAAGAGAATGAAAGTTTTACTTAAGATGAATTACTGCTTATAATCTTTTCTATACTAATGGGCAATTGCATACATCCCCCGTACGCCTGGGACCGGCTTATCCGTCCAGTCTCGTCGTCCTGCCCAGTGCAGGCCTCTTCCTCGCCCCGCCCCCTCCCCTCCCACCACCGCCGGTGCTAAATGCGAGCGGTCGTGGGCGGCGCGGCGCGGCGGCTTGTTTACGACCGGGACACGCGGACATATTTTTAAGAAGACGCTCCCTCTCGGCCGCGATTTATGGCGCGTACCTGGCTGGCGAACGGCGATTTAAGGTCTTTTTGCTCGTTCAATCGAGCGTTTAACGACGCGGCGAGGTTTGCGGGCGCTGCGCCACGCTGCGGAACTTTAATGATCGGGGCGGGCGCCCTCCGAGGAAGGAAGCGCCCGCCGTCGCGCGAGCGGGGCGAACTCGGAGGGGGCTCCGCTCGGCTCGGGGCGGGGCGGCGGGGCGGGGCGGGGCAGGGGCAATCTTGTCTCTGCTGGGCGTCGTAATGCACTGGACGTCGATGTTTTAGACGTCGGATACATTCGTAACAACAGGGGTTGATTTTGGAAATGTTGATTCCAAGCGAGTTCTGTAAAAAAAAGTTCGAATATTTGAATGTTAGATAATTGGAAGCTGCGATGCTATTATATACCAAATGCTGAGATCGAGCAGTCGTTTTAGTAAAGAAGTGTCGGGGAAAATAATGTCACGCATTATAGTCATATCCGACTTTATTTTTTTTAGATCGCTTTTTAACATCTTGGTCATATAGAGACCACTGTCATTGTTTTAACTGTAGGAATAACACGAACGGACGCTAGATGGTAACAAACTCGCACAAACATCCGTGCCCGAGGCGGGACTCGAACCCACGGCCCTTCGAGCCGAGGCAGCTACGGTTCTACAGCCTTAGCGACCTCGGCTAATCCAGGCGGGCTAAAAAAAATTCTGTAGATTGTTGATAATGTCAGTTCAGATCAGTCTTCAAGAATTCAAGTGTTGTGAAATTGGCAGAAAATGTTGCCTCGCCTTTGTTTTGAAAGCAGTTTTCTAGTTTTCCGATTCGCTTATCGAAAAGGTAAATTACAAATCGTGTTTTGCCGCTTGACCAGTTGAGCCTATCGCACACTGGGTCGGTGCGATGCGTTACGACACGGAAAAACCGTACGAAGGCGATTTTTTTAAAGTTTATTGCGTTT
Organism: Gryllus longicercus; assembly: GCA_038098605.1. Lineage (NCBI taxonomy): Eukaryota > Metazoa > Arthropoda > Insecta > Orthoptera > Gryllidae > Gryllus > Gryllus longicercus. The sequence continues at coordinate 3,826,713 of JAZDUA010000096.1, forward strand.
CTGGTAAGAGTGGGCGCAATAGGCCGTCATGGTCGGTAAGGGACGAACCGCCTCCACAGCTGTTCGCGAAACGTCCGAAGGAAATTTCTTTGGACCCTCCGATCGGCCGTTCCATCCGATGACGTCACGTGCTAGTCCACGCACGTGCAGCAGGCCAGGGCGGCCGTTTCAGTTGAGAGGTTATGTGAAGCGTGCGGAGCGAACAAGTACGAGTCTAATTTCATAATGTTGATCCAGAATTATTCCATGTCATATAAATTATATAAGTTTTACTTAATGTCGATATTGCCCTATACTCGGAAGTATAATTTAGCTGGTCACCTAAACTACCTGTATCAAGGGGCTACAATTGCCAAAATTTAACATTCTAGATACTTATGAGAAGTGCAGTCTTAGAGAAACTGAGCACTGTGAATAAATTCTACCATATTTTGGAATCATACATAGGTTTATTAATCTTTGTAAATTATTTTTGGGTCTTTTTTGCGAAAATTATTGCTTCTTGTATGTGTAAACTAATTTCTTAAGTTTGCAAATAAATTAATGCAATTATTTTTCTGCCCCTAAGTTAATTATGATTTACACATGATCCCAATATTTAACAATTGCTTTTTTCACCTTGAATGTAATTTTCTAAATTTTGTACAGTGGATTAATATTTTACCCATGGTCCCAGTAAACCCAAGACCGTCCCCTCACATAATAATCATTAAGTACCATTATCTTAATTATTCAAGTAAGATTTTTCACACATAGTATGGTTTTCTTGGCAGAAACTAACTGCTAATATTTCCTTAGTTATTTGCTCTCTAAAACGCATCCTCTCTTTGCAGTTTTTCATTTAAAGTATTCAATATAGCCTAAAATTTTTAATGAGACATCGTAAAGTACCGAAGTAGCTTTTCATATTCAGACCGATATCTAATTCGTGAAATTCCGTTGTCGTGCTATATACAAGTATATTATGAACCCAGATCTGGGCTTTCTTTTACTCCTTGTCTCATTTTCTTCTTCCGTTATTAAAAATGAACGTAAAGCAATTGTTTCTTTACTTAGTATCGTGAAGCCATGACGCACAACGCAAGGCACGGAGCAAGGAGCCAGACTGACTCCGAAACTGATGTATCTGGTTTATCCCGTCCGTACCGTACCGTACCGGCCCGGCGAGCCTATTGCAAGCAATCCTCAAAAACCTGGCGTCCTTTCTCTCCGTGCCGTACACGTTTAGCACGTCTTGTTTTATGTAGGACCAGTCAGCAAAATTCTTTTTATGGCAGATTTTGTCACCTTGTAAACGATTTCATGACATTGCAGAGGACTGGCCTTTCTTGGCATGTATCTTCTTGAAGATGATGCAACAACGTAGTATTTGATTTGTAACATCCCTGTTGACGTTATTGTCTTGATAGCTTTGGAGAGGTGAAAGATAAAGTATTCTAGAACGATGCTATCAGAACAACCTTATCTTGTCCTTGAGTTAGGAAAGTATCTGCATAATGTGGTAGAAGTGGTGTAACGACCTCGAAAGTTGCTTTATTTACCTTGACAGAAGTAAATCGGCGAAATCCGGTGCGCTCTTTTGCAAATGAATGTGTTATGAAATAGAAATTTACTAAAGTAATAGGGAACAAAAATAGATAACGAGAATCTGTTTACGTATCTGCTTTCACGACCTGCTAATAATAAATTGTAAGAGAACGTGCTTTGTTATTCACAAAGCCGCGCACATGCCCTAGACTCGCACGCGATGTGTGAACCAAAGCGCGCTACAGCTTGTAACTTGTAGGTAACGCTGCAAGGGGAGTTCTCTCCGTACGCAAGTCCCTCCCTTCGAGGTTTCCAGACGAAGCGGCGTTTACTTTGTGGGTTGTCCTCAGAAGCATCCGCCGCGTAAGTGTACTAGTGGTGCGCAATCCGGGAAGTCGCCAATTCGAGACCGGAAACTGCGCTTTTCCTGCCTGCCGCACGTTTCGCAATGCCGGAGAAGAGGCCGTTTTCCTTTCCATGTGTGGCGGGCACTCATCGCCTATTAATTTCCAAGGACGCGCTAAGTGCCCGAGCCGCCGGCGCGTCGGGGGCTAAACGAACTGCAAACGAAGCGAGAGGCATCTGTGGCGTGCGCCAGGCGGACGTGCGTGGGGACGGCGAGGACTTGGAATAAGCGGCGGAACATAGAAAGTAAAGGCTTCGGATCCGTTACTAGTTGATGTTAAGTGCCTCCTCTCCCCCCTCGCCTTTGCTAGATTTTACTGCCGAGAGCTGATCTCGGTTGGTCTGCGGTTTGAGCAGCGTCCTGTACGCCGTGCCGAAGGCTGCAGGTTCAAGTCCTTACTGTGGGAATTGATAATTTTCTCTAGGGCTGCGGGGGGTTAATTAATGAGTAAAATGATTACAGTCTTAGCTTTCGTTGCACAGGCAGAATAAATCCAGCAATGGTATTGCGAATGTTTTTTCCCCGATTTTCTTTTTGATTTCCTTGATTTGAAGTTGGTGGAAAATGTAAATTATGCACCTAGAAATGGAATAATTGGGTCCCTGGAAGGGACAAATAAATTACCCGAGAACATAAACTCTAGGGGAACAATCTCTGGCATCCTTCCTACCCCCTCCAACCCCGTCAGTTCGCAGCGCTGTGAGTCGAGCGAGTGTTTTCAGCGTGAGACTGAGGTTTAGTGATATCTCATTACAGCGCTTATCACAAATGATCATCCTGCTATCCTTAATCATTCATCTATCGTCATTTACGTCACTAGCACGCAATTATCCTTCATATTATCGCAGAAGAATGCATATCAGGTATGAGCACCTCTCCAGGAAAAAGGAAGGGGCTAAAGGCGTAAGCCCCTATCTCGCCTTCGCCCAGAATTCGCCCTCACAGAATTCTTTGGCAATTGGTAATAAAAAGTGGACCTTCTAGGCCTTTTGTAGCCTTCACTGCGAAGAGGCCCTTAGCCAGAACAAGGTCATAATCCCAATTAATTAATGCTGGAGTTTGTTCGAATTGAACTTGCTTCTGTTTTAAGTGATTCGGGTCACGCGATCTGCCACGAGTAATGATAACCGTCATTTGCGATACATTTCTTTGAAAGCTGGTAAAGTTGAGGTAAGTTTTCGCAATAGAATGTGTGAATATACGACAATGTGCCGCCGAATTTGCTTCGTCTTCAAGTAGCACTTGGGGGGGGGGAATTGATAATTCGAAGTTTAGTAGTGTGTCGGGGAAAGCCGCATCGAGCTGTTCTTAATATTTCTTACCAACAATTGATGATTCGGGTAAATAATATAGGAAAAGGTTATTGCGATTCGTTGTCTGTTGAAAAGTCTGTTGGAAAATAAAGTATATGTTGGTTGTTAGAACGTACTAAAGTTAGGTTTCCGCTAGAACTTTCGATTGTTTCACTTCGCCATCATAAATCATTTTACTATTATTTTCGTTCCATTATTCATTTTTGCTGTATACTGCTTTTTCTTAATTATTGCTGTACTTATACATTGATTCATGAGATTCTTACAATCCTCTGTCAGTAAATAAATAGTTTCTGGCGTATCGTCATTTCACAAACTAATGGCTTTCCACTGTTATTCAATTGGTATTGCAAAAATTCAATTTCCCTGCGGGGGTTCAGTTCTCGGTTTCAATCGCGACGCCTGACTGTTGCGTCAGCGTAGCGCTCATGTGAGCTCCGAGAACGGCGCGTGGGTGTACTCGTGCGCATGCACGTGCCCGAGCTCACGTGAATGGAAGCACGCTTGGGAGCTGTGCACGTGTGGCGGGCGGCGCGTGCGGTGCGGTGCGGTGCGGTGCAGGCTCCGACCAAGCAGCAGCCGCCGCTGCTCGTGGGCGGAGGGTTTGCGGTTGTGGCAGTGGCGGCGGCAAGCGGAAGGGGGGGGGAGGGGTACGGCAGCGAGACCGCCGCAGCGCGGCGCGGCACTTGCCTCCGCAGCCACCAGGGCGCGCCACGCCGCGGCCCACGCTCCTGTCTCGCCTAGCCCAGCCCAGGCCGGTTCGGCCGGGCCGGGCCGAGCCGGGCGCACGGGGGGGCGTGGCACTCGCCAGCTGCCCGTTGTACTCTTGACCCCCGACATTCACCAGTGCATGGCGCGCCTGTCGATGCGGGAAACGCGAGTAATTAGCCAACCGCGTTAATGCTCTCCTCCGCCCACGCAATTCGTAATGTGTGTGCGTAGGGGTGTGCGAAATGTGTGCATGTTGTGCACGTGCTATGGAGATAAAACGTGTACTTGCGCGGGTGGCCGAATAACGTATCACGTGGGAAGTTGGCCAAAATACACACTACATGGTATAATTATAGTTACTAATGAACAGGAAAACTCCACGGACAATACATCACCCAGATTATACTTTACCTTATTTGCAGGAAGTTCTGAAATATTTTAAGCGATCCGCGAAATACAGGGCAATTTTTATTCAGGGAAAAGATCATTTTTACGGTTTACAAAACTTATTCAACAATTTGTGATAGAAATAGCTCCGTAGTTCTCTCGGTATTGAAGTCGACATCTTTCACGGGAATGGGAATATTCCATCTCTTTTGTATTTCTCCGGATTCACCTTGAAGCTTAAAACTTCATTGTTCCATTGATCGACAGTGAGAATTAATATTTCCTGAGAAGAAGGTAGAGAAAAAGAAAGGATGTAACCATTTATAAGAATTTCACCAAGGCCGACAATATTCTTTGAGTTTATGACGATCATTTGAATACATTAATATTGAGAAAGAGAAGTTCAGCTCCCTTCTGAAGAAAAAGAAAGAGAGTCGAGGGATAATTATCTTCAAGCGTCGTTTCTAGAGAAGACAATATATATGTGCATGTAATTATAATGCAATGCAATGAAAATTTGTTGGCAATGTTTACTAGATAATTTTCAAATTTCATGTCTCGTGGAAATTACCGTAATGTGTTTATCATTATCAATATTTTCGACAGTAGATCTGTACCTGTTCGAGACGAGAGCAGTAAACCACTGATATTTGGCAGCTGAAACTGCAAAAAGCAATCGAAAAAGAGTTCCCGAGTCGTTTTTATACAATACGTCCGGTTTCGAATGTAAATCCTGTCTGTGCCAGCATCTTACTTAGTCGACGCGATTTAGTGGCGCGGAGTCACTTAAAGCATATTTTTCGATTTGAGAACATAATCCAATCGACTTACGTTACTTCTCCATAATTCACATAATTTCACCTTTTTTCTCAGTTTTTATTGCATATATCAGGATGAAAAAAATGTAAATTAAAATAAGTTGTTTAATTTAAAGATTATTCGTATGTTTGTTCTTTAAGCTTTAAAAATTGTTTATCTTCATGTTCTCAAAACTAGTGAATGGAGAAAAATAATGCTTTCAGAAGGATATAACTTCGTAATTTTGACGGAAAATGTTAACCGCCTTCTTGAACAAATTTTGAAGTAACTCCAAAACGGTTGTTTGGAGTATATTGTATTTAAAACTTTTCTCCAATGTTAATTTCGTAATTTCGTATTCCTAAATTTTTGTAATGTCAGTGTTGTTATGAGGGAGTGTAATGTCGCTGGGTAGACTTCCGTTGATTGTATTTGTCGCAGCTCCCGGAGGAACACTGCGTCTTTCCTCATTTATTTCACGGTCCGCTCTTTATTACTTTTCTGCTGCGGTCGTTTAAAATCTGATGATTCGATCTGCAGCCGCTACGACACGTTCTAATTGCCTGCCATCGTATGTGCACCAATTTATTCTACAACCGTGTCCTTGACCGAATGCCAGTTGTTTCCTTTCCGAGATATGAAAGAGAGGATTATGGATGATACTTTACTTGCTGGCACATGTCTCGCAATGTTTAATGTATCATTTGAGTAACCGAGATCTTATTTCAAGAGTGTTGCCAACAACGCAGTTTGCAACAGCAGCAAATGTACGTAAACGCGTTTCCAACATTCTTATTTATAATTGCAAATATGTGGTTTGTTAGGAATGTTTCTCCGGGATTAAGTACGATGTACAAAACATAAGCAAACTGAGCTACTGAGAAAAGATCTTATCCATTAGAGATTTTCAAATTAATTTTGAATACGAGGTATCACAGCCTGAGGAGAATGGGCCATTGACTTACTTAGAAATGCTCATATTATCGGAGTTAATACTAAGAAAATGGTAATAATTGTGTATTTTCTAATCAATATATTGAAGTATTCCTTTCATATTTTCTCTTTTACTGTTATATTGATATTGCAGATACGCTGGTACAGTCAGTATTAGAGCATACTGATATAATTTCCAGGTACATTGAACACATTCATTGTTTGTAATGATAGAGGAATAGTTTAGCGAATCCTGTTAAAATTTCACAGTAATAATATATACGCTTTTCTTTAAGTTTCTGCGCTCAAGGAGGTTTTGAAAGTCAAAAACTAAATTTTGAAAAAAATGAAATTATATCGGCAGTGTAAAACGATACTAACAGGTTAAGTGGTGTTGCTGGGGGTAAATAATGGAAGGGATTCCTTGCCAGGGGGAGCTCTAGCTCCTCCATGGTGGTCGGGATGTCGGTCGCGTCGTGGCCTGTGCGAGATGCACTCGGTGGGAGCGAGCGGATGCACTGCGCGTGTGACGCGTCTGTGCGGGGGAGATCCCGGGAGCTGCGGTCGCCGTGGCCCAGTGCGGTGCGGTGGGCGCCTCCCGCCTGCCGTCAGCAGCGAGCCACGACCGCGCTTCCTTCCGTTCGAGAAGGAAGCCACAGCCACAGCCTCCCCGCCACGTGGCCGTCGCCCTGCCGCCCCCGCCTTCCACGCCGCGTCACGGTGATGGCTCGCGACTCACAGGCAAACGGGGGGGGGGGGATGGATATTCGAACGATGTCGGCTCTCGTGGGACGAAGGTTCAAAAGATAAATGCGACGTTTGTGTTGATGTAAAAGGTCGTAGAGGGACTAATAATTGTTGCAGTGGTTTTGTAGGGCGGAGTCAAAGTGTCGCGAACCACTGCGCGGGAGGTGCCACCTGGATGGCAGCGGGGCGCTGCGGGCTCGACTGCAGCTAGCGAACCGGCGAGGGCCCGGGGATGGCCTGCGCGGGTGGGCGCGCAAAGCGGGCTGGGAGATTAACGTGCACATCGCTTGGTAGCCCTGCGCGAGAGAGATGAATGTGATTCTGAAATCGTTGAGGCGTAGTTATATCAAGAAGTACTGAGCTTTATAGCGCGTGTGTGATTTTATTTGTAAATAAAATTGTAGTCTCTCTGTGATTTCAAAATAACTGACTTTTTTTTATAAACTCGTGTACTTATTTAGATGATATAAAAACCAAATCAATTGTTTTTACGATTTTTGTCTGTGTGTTTGATTGTCCGGAGCAATCTCTAGAACGGCTGAACCGATTTCGATGTGGTTTAATAGGTCGAGTGCAGCTCACTTCTCATAAATTATATATCGGCGTATTAGCATGAAATTCGATGGCTTGCAGATAAGAGATTTATAAAATCAGTAGCTGCGTTCGAAAAAGTCACGCATCCAAACAGCTGCATCCTTTAAATTGATTATTTTTGTGGTACAGTTACAATACAAGGCACGTTGCAGGATACATTCAACATTTATTCGCTCGAATGATTTCGTGAAATCTGTGCTTTACTTGGACTTTGGTGCATTCCCTCCCGATTTTCATGCTTAGTTCAGCTTTGCGAGACTTGGCGTGTATCGCCAGGATTCGCAAGGACGTGCGTGAGCAGTTCGCTCCAAAGGAATTTTGCATCTTCGACCTCCGCAGCAACTTCGCCTGTCCTAGCGTGTCCCTCCGTTTCTCTTTTCCGGCAGCCATCTGTTAAATGGCTTCGTTCGCGTCCGATTCTAATTAGAGCGAGATGGCGCGTCGCATCTCATAGTTAACCTTGTTTCATCATTCCTTTCGTAGAAATCTGGACGCAAAGCGCCAGACCTCGAAACGTCTGGGACGGGCGTGCGCTGGCGAATGTGGGCCAGGCAATAGAGCGTGTCGCAAAAGTGAAAATTGGCGCTGGTCGCGCTGGAACAGTCTCCAGGCACTCGCGGCGTTCGGCCTCTCGTAACGAAGCACGTCCTGGGGCACGGTATTAATACAAAAGAGATGATTGATTGAAATGAGGTTATCTTTTTGATGGGAAAAGCTAACTCGTGAGATAGTTCAGATATCTCCCAGCTAAAAATAAGTCAAATTTCTCTATGCAAAATAAATGTTTATTTTGGGGTAGGAATTGTTACAAAAATGTCTGTAATACGAGCATAAGGGCAACATATTTTGATGATTAGATTTTATTTAATTCATTTCGTTATGGAACTATATTGTTAATGTTTTGGCGTTACAGTTATTACTGCTGTTGAATTTTGAATTACGTCCTTACAGTGTCAAATCCTTACGAAACGTTTGAGATTTCTCCACCGTTGTCCACCAAGTATTAAGATAACGCCAATTACTTTTCGTTTAACTTATTCCTTTGAACTTAAAACTGATTTCCTCATAACGCTAACCCAAAGAATTCGTTTTATCAGCATTGCGAAAGCCATCAACGTGGGCATTTTTCTGGTTAACACAATGACAGGCTTGATGCATAGGCAAGACGAAGTAAGACTCGTATAACTCGTTGAAACTATACATTTATTATAGGGTGTACGAATAAACATTCGATGTCCGGGCGAGAAAAGAACACCTACGCGATATCGAGATCAAATATGACATCTGGAACTTCATACAGTTGTTTAGGTGTGAAAATTTGTGTGGGTCTCTTTGAATCAGTTTAGCTGCTAAACTCGATTGAATGTCTTCATTGAAAAAACAAAATCAACAGGAACACACAAGATACGTAGGAATGTTTTTATCTCCAGTATTCATAAGTGAGAGATCTTGTAACTGCATCTCCTCTACCGTTTGGACGTAATAGAACGAACGTTTCCACGAGGTGTAAGCGTGTCGGATGCTCCTGGACCTTTCTTAATTCGTCGGGTGGTGCGAACCAGCGCGGGGCGGTGGGCGGTCGGCGGCGCCGAGCCTGCCTTGCCCTGCCTGCCCTGCTCCTGCGGCGCGGCGCCTGCGCGCGGCGACCCGCGCGCTCGATGCCCGCAGAGCGCCCGCCCCCGCCCGACCCCGCCCGACCCCGCCCGACCCCGACGCCTCCTCCTCATCCTCCGCCCGCTCCTCCTCTTTCCCCTCCTCTCCGCCTCCTCCTCTCCGCCTCCTCCTCTTCCCCCTCCTCTCCGCCTCCTCCTCCTCTTTCCCCTCCTCTCCGCCTCCTCCTCCTCCTCCTCTTTCCCCTCCTCTCCGCCTCCTCCTCCTCACCCCCCTCACCCCACCTCATCTCCTCTCCTCTCCGTCCCACCTTCACATCCGCCCCGCCTTTTCCTTCTCGTCCTCGCCACCTCCGCTACGCCTTCTTCTTCAACCCGCCTCCTTGTCTTCTCCGCCTCGTTCCCCGCCTCGCCACTTCCACCAGCTCCTCGTCTCCCTCTTGTGCCCCTTTCATCCTTCTCCGCCACTTCGCCGACGCCACCTTTTCAGCACTGCTTCGCCTCCTTCCTATGCCACCTCATCTGCCCTGTCTCTCCGCTTCGTACTTGCCCGCCCGCCTCTCCCCTCTCCATCGCGGCGTACCGCAATTCTCCGTCCTCATCCTCCCGCCCTCGTTTCGCTCTGCTCTTGACGTTTCCCTCTCTCTGTCCCTCGCCATCCCGTCTCGCTCTGTTCCGCTCCGCGCCCTCGCGTCCTATCCCAACTCTGCGTCCGCTTCGCTCGGCCGAGCTGAGGCCGGCGTCAGCGCTGTGTATCGCATCCCGTTCTGTGGTGTTCCCGCTTTTTGTGAACGTGCAGTTTCTCTCACTCGTGGACTTGCGCATTTCCATTTATTCCGCCCTGCCACATTCTCGTTTGGCGCCATGGACTACCTGGTGTTCGGGCGAACCGCGGGAGTAGGTCGTTGTGTCGCCGCTGTATTTCGCCTTTTTATGCAACCACCTTGCAACAGTTCTATTGTCGTAAGTCGCAATGGCTTTGTGCAGACGTGCGTTCACGAATGGCATGGAATCTTCTCGTCCGTTGACACTGACCGCTTGTGCTTTATGGAGACCGCCTTCCTTCATCTGTCTTGCCGAACTCGGGTTAGCTGCATTCGTTCTCGTTTGTTCTCCGCATTTCCGCACTCCACTGCAACTCTGCGCCGCCTCGACCCCTGAACTAGTGGAGGTCTTGAATCTTTCTGAAAAGAAAAGGAAAAAAATAATAATAATAAAACGTAACGAATGCCGGTCAGATGGCCGAGATCGCTAAGGCAGTAGTGCCGGAGTGGTTTCGGACCAGAAGATCGCGGGTTCGAGTCCCGCCTCGGGCATGGATGTATTTGTGTATGTCTGTATGTGTTGTCCTTTCACCCCCATTATCATCATATCATTTCATCTTCCATACCCCCAGGGCTAACAATAAAAATAAATGGGGGGATAAAAATCGGATCCAGCTAAAAATGTTGGTCCCCCCCCAAAAATTGTCGCAAGCACCTGCCACCGTGATAATAAATAAAAACTGAGCCACGGTAAATGCAGGATGCTTGCATGCGTGGTCCTAGTCGGCCGATTAACGAAAGAAAAAAAAGGGAAAAACAAACAAACAAAAAAAAAAACAAAAAAACAACAAAAAAACCGTAACGAATGAGGCGGGGATGTTTTGTCATCGTCAATGCCAGTGCGTTTGAGGAAGATTGGTTCTGAATTGTTTTCTTAGGAGCTGCCCCGGGGCGACCGCATCCCGCTTAGCTAAGCCGCAGGCCCGGGCGAGCCCACGGGCTGCCGCAAAGGGAAGGCCGGGGCGCCACGAGGCCGACAGGCCGCGCCGCGTGCTGTGAGCGGAAGGCACTCGTTATTTATTGAGTGTTGGACGCAGAGGAGCCGGGCCGTTACAAATTTCCGGAGGTCACCTCTGGACTGAGGTTGGGCGCCCTGGCTGCCGGATGCGCCACCGGAGATTGCTCCCCCGCGGCCTGGGAGAATCTCGTGGGAGAGCATGACCGTCTCTGCATTCTTCCCGTGGCGGTTTGGGCATCCCTCTGTGTGGGCCGTTTGCTGGACGGATCAATGCTCGGCTTCTCCAGTGGGGCGATTGACGGTCTGGGATCAAAAACATATCAAAAGTGCCATGTAATGCTCGTACCCTCTTGAACATAATGCTTAATGCTGTGTTATATACTTTCTTGGGGAAAGGATGTAGACTTCTTTGCCACTTGGAGTAGTAGGGCATTTCTTCTTCATCAGTTTAAGTTACTACTTACAGATGTAATTGTATTTCAATTGGAAAGACCAGGTTCGTTTTGTAAAATGGAAAGTTTTATCTCCCAGTTTCGTATCTAATGTTTCATCAATTTTAAGAACACTAAAAGAATATTTACATTTATCGTAACCTAATGACAGTTTTGTGTATTCAAGTCGAATCATTCCGTTATCACGTTCTGTTCAGTACCGTTTCTGGAGCTGTGGACCTCATTGACAACATCGCCTCTTTTGCTGGACGCAGTCTTCGTGTAACTATTGGTTAAGCAACTCTGAAATTTCCTTATTATTCAGAATTTTAGTTTGTTTACTAATAGATTGCACGTTCTGAGTTCGAAATATTCGAATATAACTTGCGAAAATTCCAATTAAATCCAATTTAACGTTGATTTAATTCAGAATTTCAAGACCATGTGTATCGTAGAGTTTACTAAGGATTATCCAACGTCCAATTAAACCGAGTCCACGATAAGGTCCAAAGATCAGGTCCGATTAAAAGACGAAGCGTTTGAGGGACGTTCCGTAGGAATGGAGACGCGTGGGTCGTGGATCGACGTTTTGGGGCGCAAAAGCAGAGCGGAGCAGCGCAGCCTGTGGCCCGTTTCGAAACCGGAGGCGAACAGTTGCGAGGTTAAGCGGGACGCGCGCAAGGGCGCGGAGTGGGCGGGCCGGGACGCGTCGTCGCCCGCCCCGTGGATTAATTGGGCGCGGCGCGGCGCGTGCGCTCTCGCCCGACGCCCGTCGCCCTGCGGCCGCTCGCAAGAAAGCGAGAGAGGCGAAGCGCGGCGACGTGCCAGCCGACCGACGCCCGCCGTTGCTGCCTCTGGGCCCGCCGCGCTCGCCCACTGCCAGTCTTCGTGACCTCTCTACAGGCGTCGACGTGGTCTGAACCAGCCCTACGCCTTCGCTGTCGCTACCGCCACCGCCGATGTCCAAGCCCACTGCCACCGGTGTTGTGCTCGCCAGCGACGTCGCCTCAGCCTGAACCCTCTCCTGCCTCCATCGCTCTCTAATGCCTCGCCTGCTGCAGTCTTCTTAACCGTCCTGTCTCTCCCTTCACCGCGAGATCTGGAACGGTCATTACCACCGCTGGTGCTGCCATTACCGCTATCACTACCATGTGTAATATGCCCTCTACGCTCGTACCGGCTTAGATGGCTCAATTGATGTCTCTGCTGCGCCTTTGACCAGGAGGTCCTAGGGTTGGAGTCCCGACGGTATCAGCATTTTCGACACTAGCTGCAAACCTAGGTCGAATGCAGCCGCTCTCTGGAGGAGAATTGTTGCGGCCGACTGCTCTGTGGATTCTCCGATCGACCAAAGGCGTATGCCGGAGCAGTACCCTAACACATAGGCCACGGACCGAGCGCCAACTTTCATTCCTCTTACGTGTCCCAGTCTCATCCCCTTGTTCCTACACGCAGTACACTGGCACACATGCCGGAAGACCAGTCGGGGATTTAGAGCTTGTCCCGGGTGGAGCGATGTTCTGGGGGGAGATACCTGGTTGGGTGAAATTCGCCATCCAGCCGGGGAAGACCACCGCCACCTTCAGAAATTAAAACATGCACTACATTTACGGGTTTAAAGATCTTAGTCGCGTGCGACTAACGACTTGAGCGCGCCCGGGATCACCAATCAATCATTGAAATAATCGTTGAATCAACCATTGAATCAATCGTTGAATCAACCATTGAATCAATCATTGAATCAATCATTGAATCAATCATTCAATCAATCATTCAATCAATCATTCAATCAATCAATCAATCTACCCTCGCCTTCGCAGTCCTCCGTCGCTATTGCGGCCTCCCCTTCAGCAACGCACGTCCCACGCGTCGCAACGCATTCGCTTAGGACGCGTGGCCGCTGGCGTCTGGAGCCGGGCGGCAGGGCGCCGATTAGTTCGTGGCCTCCCGCGCTCCTTTATTATTCTCGTTCGCGGCTCCGGCTTTTGGCTCGTGCAGCGCGCTGATTTTGATCTTAAGTCGATCCCTCGCGTTGAAGCGGACTATTCCTTTCGCTTTGAGCTCAGGGAAGGAAGGTTTCTTCCTAGAGAAAGGAAGAGAGAGGTATTTGAATGGAAAAGTCTGAGAATAAAGGATTAGGCCTGTTTTACGTTGTCGTAACGTGTTAATTTATATTTCTTGTGTGGTGTCAACTGATATAGCGAATAAATGAAACTATCTAACAGAATGAATTTGCACAAAAAAGTTGACTTTGAATTACTCAATACGAGTGCTTCTTGTTATGAATCTTGACCTCTAAAACATCGGGAGAAAATTAATTCGCAGTTTGTTAATGTATTGATATAGAAGTAGTTACACAAATACAGCATCAACACACACACAAAACTATGAATGCCCATTCTGAGTGACATGTATCAAACAAGATTTATTTTGTGTCACTGAAATAGTTTTGTTAGAGAATAATCAATTTGTACACAATCAAAGCAATTATGTGCTAATATGTTTGCATACTATGTATTCGTGTTATTGTGACTGGTACTTTGGAAGTTTTGCGTTTTTGGATAACTTTGGAGATGTCATTAGCCAATTATGTACTCATGGTCTGTACTGTTTCTTTATCAGGAAGATGATATCGCGGTTACAAACTCTCCCGTCACGCCGTTTGACAGTTCGGAGTAAATAGTGTCAGCTTCCTACGCAATTTCGGGGGGAGGTCGAATCAGGACCCTGCAGGAGAGCCTGATGTGCATTCGAATATTTATAAAGTTACTGCCTCATTTTCTAAGGCGGAATCTTTAAGAGAAAAGGCCTGGCATTTTTCTAGTTTTTAGGCGGTAATATTATGTTTATTTTAACGCATTAAATGCTATAAAGTATTAAAGAGATTTAAAATATTCAGTTGATAAAAATACTTTTCGTTTTCCCAAGACAAATCGTCAGTCATATATTCTTATTTCATTGCGAATATTATTATTTTACTAGAATGTTTTACTTGGGTCATGACATAAACATATTCATCTTTAAGTCCATCTAGCACTGAGACCACAAAAACAACTTCCGATATGAAATATTACTGAACATAAGTTTAATGGGCTAACATTTATAACATAAGTTCAATGGGCAAACAAGTATATCAGGATGCAAATGATATCTGCATCCTGGGGGTGGAAAAATACTCCCAGTAATCTGTTCTCCAAGAAATCAGCAGTTTCCTTCTTAAGTTTTGGGCAATATTGGACATAATTGTAAGTATTGACTCGGCGAATCCAGAATGTAAGATTTGGGCAAGGGCATAACCAAAAAGAAATACGAAGTAGTTTTGAAACTTTCATGTATTGGCACAAGGTTTGTTCATGTTTTATTCCAGTAGGATATTTCTCAGATCCTCAGATGCTACCGAGCATATGCTTATTTTCAGGAATAGGGTATTATATTTTTTCCTGCTTGGATTACTAGAAACGACTGTCAATATTGTTTAGAATGTCTTCTAATGAATAGAAATTTCCTGCGTAGTTACAATGCATCATGGGGTTGCGTTTGTGAAGCTTTTTTGCCAATTAAGTGAATATTTTCTTCAACCTGTCAAGAGGCAACGTAACGCACCACATCTCTAGTCTATGATTATGTTTTCGTGTAGGGGATTGGAGGAGTGATTGTTGGCGTCCCATGGCACCTAGGGCACGGGGGAAGAGGTGGTGGCAGTGTGCCCATCCCCTCCGAATCGACAGTACAGCGGCCAGTGATTGTTTTTTCTTTAATGTATTGGGAAAGACGACCTGTTGTAAACAGCGTATCTTTCATTTGCTGTCGCCAGGTGCTGTGACTCACGAAGCACCTGGGAATTGGGGTCGACGCCTTGCCAAACGCGTTGTCGGAAGTGAAATTCTGGGAAGGGCAGCGAACCTTCGGGTATGTCGACGAACACGACGCTTTTAACTTGATGCCGGAGTTTTATGGGGGTTGGGATTTTGTTGCTCTGAAACACGAACGTGGTGATCCTGGGATACTTATTGAACTAACTTGTGTACGTAATTTCAAGTGTATCACTTTATTTCACCCAACTGACTCTCGATATTCTAATAAACAGACTGCCCAAGGAATCATGTGTTATTTTTTATCAACCGCCAATGATGAAATACATCATGGAAATGTTTTAGTTCTATGTATTCTAAGGTTTGTACGTGTATAGTGAGGAGTAATTCATTGCACTTTTTGGCGATACCTCATTTGCTCACCTGCGTTAATCCATTTTTGTTCTGTTCAGTTCAATTTTTAATTTTTACCTCTATTCTTGGTCCGACGCGTAGTTGATGTGTGATTTAATACCTGAAAGAGCGCAGTTGATAAGAGCCCATGGCCAACGACGCCGTTTGCTCGTGTGCGCAGGCGGCACGCGAACGCAGTGATGCCGTACTACAGCGGGTCGGTGGCGGCCGTGCCGTCCGGCCCCGTGGCCTACAAGGTGCCGACGAGCACGTCGCGCTACACCTCTTCCTACCGCTCGGGCGGCTCCCTGGAGCGCTCCTACTACAGCGGCTCCAGCAGCAGCGGCAGCAGCTACCTCAGCCGCTCCACCGGCTCCTCCTCGTCGTCCTACACGTCGGAGTACCGCAGCAAATTCACTTCCCCTGCCAGGTACGTACCGCGCGCGACGACGCGCAGTTCTTGCAGAAGGGGGACGAGGGGGTCGTTGCTGGTAGGCGAAAAATCAACTGAATCTCAATAAAAATATGTCAAATTGTATGATTTCGGAATAAGTAATTTATGGTCCATTAACTAATAATACCTACAACTAACCTACCATTTGATCTAAGAATTAAGGTCAATAGAATTGACTGAGATGAAGTAAACTAATATTGAAAAAATGGTTTTTATTTCACTTGCCTGTTGATGAGCGTGTTAGCGAAGAGTGGATCTCTACGCTTTTAGTTGTTCTTTTATGAACGGCATTACGGAATGAAATTCCCGGACTTGATTTGAAGACGTGTTATTAGCTTATAAACACGACTGAAAATATAATTGTAGCTCAAGTACCTTATCCAGGTGGTCTTGGAAATTCTTGTGACAGGGCAACGTGTTTCTCTTGTTGCTAGTTACTCGAGCCTTTCTGCTCAGTCACTCGTTTTTGTGATCTCGGTCCGTATGGCTAAATCTGCAATTTTAGTGCAGGAGACAGCCCATTTTATTCGCGATGGCTTAGAAGTTGAATACGGGACTATTCCCGCCAAGAGAAGGAGGTCAGTATCTGTCCGTTCTTCGTAAGCGAAACGGGCCCTTCTTCCCCCGCGAGGCACTGGCGGCGCGAGGGGCGGGCGGGCAGGAAACAACTCACGCACAGCGCGCGCCGGGCGTCTCCTGCCCGCCTGGCCCGCGGAGCGTTGGGGCTCGACGCGCCGACACTCGACAGCAGCCTAGCGGGGGAAGCAGTGGCCTAATTCCAAAGAACCCCGCGACAAGTATGGCGGCGGTTGTGGAGGGCCTGTTGACGTTTCCATAGCTCCGCGTCGTCGTGAAACAGACGTCTCGCGAAGAAAACAACGCTGCTTGCGAAATCAACGGTTGTATTTATGTAGCTTAATTCGTGGCAATTGGTATGTTTCTTTAGTTTAAATTGACCAAATGTGACAATTATTCATTTTATTTATGTGC
The DNA here is from genome assembly GCA_038098605.1 of Gryllus longicercus. NCBI lineage: Eukaryota > Metazoa > Arthropoda > Insecta > Orthoptera > Gryllidae > Gryllus > Gryllus longicercus. The sequence continues at coordinate 3,843,601 of JAZDUA010000096.1, forward strand.
TTTTCATAAAATTCACGAAATATATTTTTCTTTTTTCAGCTGTGGAAACATTGACGGCCCGTAAACTAGTGGTATCATTGTGGAATAATTCTATAGGATTGTATTGTATCGTAATGAGATGTCATGAAATGTTCAAGGCGAAATTATGTTTTTCTTGTTCACATGATTGAAGACTATTCACAGTAGTTTTAAGTTCGTGAATTTGTTGGATCTGGTGTTGGTGTTGGATTTGTTGGACAATATGGAATTTTCAGTAAAAATATGGCAAACATGTTCGAAAGAAATGGCAATTAAATGTTCATTGTTTTTACTGTATTTATACTTTCGTTATTATATTGTCTTGCGAGTAGAAAGCTGATTGAGTAGTTTCTTCTCCCCCTAAAGCACTCGAAGCGTCTTCAAGAAGGTTTGTTGAAGGTTCCATACTTTTGACGTATCGGGGGCGTTTAGGAGAACGGTGCAGAACTCCAGATGAGCTTAAAATAATAATCTCACTAAATTTCTCGTCCGTATTTTTCTGTATAACCGATTCCCGTATAAGATTTGGTTGAATTAACATATTTTTAGGCTTAACATGATTCGACATTTAGGCAGAACATGATTCGACACGATCACTACTAAACAGTGATTCCGACGTCGCGTCATCCGTTCAATATTGTATAATCTTGAGTCAAATGGTGAAATCCAGAAGTTTGTTCACTGATAGACGTAGTGATATTTGTACAAAATAGTAATATTTTCATTTCATTCTTTGTAACTTGACGAAATAAATTAAGCGAAATTTGAGGAATTCAGTCTATGCACACGATCTACATTTCAAGCCTACTTTGTAAATTATTATTACGAATAATAGTTACCCAAACTTGTGTTGCTAGTACTTTTCGTAATCAAACTGTGGATGCTAACATGAACTTCTATTAACAAAAATGTATAGATTTCATTTGTTGAGCAGTTGACGTTCATTTGTTAAACATCTCGGAGAGTTGATAATTTGCTGTTCATTGCATTTTACTCTCTTCAAACGACAGCCTTCGTATTTCACGTATAAGTATATCTTTCTTTATATGGATGTACCTACAGAGTAGCCTATCAGATAGTTTAGTTCGAATTGATGTTTAATTTCGAATTGAACTGTTATGAACTTACTGGGACTGTTGTCTCCTGTCTAGAATGATAGCCAAGTTTGAAATTGTAAATTAACAGTATCTTTTTAACAGAACAGTGAAAGTTTTAAATTAATTTTTAATAAAATTTCAATGTGATGGAATTGACGGTGCATTTATTTAGAGCTTTTAATTGTTCGGGCAGCATCCTGTTCCGAGCCCCCGCCGGCCGGCAGGTGCGCGTCTCCCAACGCATAGCAGCGCCGCGCCGCGCACGAACGTTCATTCGCCTGTCGCGCAGAGCGGCCGGCAGGCAGGCAGGCCGGCCGGCCAGCCGGCGCCACGCTTTCGCTCATTAGCCTAGGTGCAGCGGCCTGAAAGTCGGAACGCCCCGCCTCCCTCCCTCCCTCCCTCCACGGCGCTCGCTCGCTGGTTCGTTTTCCCCTTGGGAGAGCGGCTGCCTGCCTTTGACTCCATTGACGCGCGCAGGAAGCGCCCGTTTCACGCAGCGGTCGCTCCGCTCCGCGCCGCCGCTCCTCCTGCCACGCCCACTCCCTCGCCCACGCCCACTCCCTCGCCCACGCCCACTCCCTCGCCCACGCCCACTCCCTCGCCCACTCCCTCGCCCACGCCCACTCCCTCGCCCACGCCCACTCCCTCGCCCACTCCCTCGCCCACGCCCACTCCCTCGCCCACGCCCACGCCCACTCCCACGCCCACTCCCTCGCCCACGCCCACTCCCTCGCCCACGCCCACTCCCTCGCCCACGCCCACTCCCTCGCCCACGCCCACTCCCTCGCCCACGCCCACTCCCTCGCCTACGCCCACGCCCACGTCCACTCACACGCCCACTCCCTCACCCACGCCCACTCCCTCACCCACGCCCACTCCCTCGCCCACGCCCACTCCCTCGCCCACACCCACTCCCTCGCCTACGCCCACTCCCTCGCCCACGCCCACTCCCTCACCCACGCACACTCCCTCGCCCACGCCCACTCCCTCGCCCACGCCCACTCCCTCCCCCACGCCCACTCCCTCGCCCACGCCCACTCCCTCGCCCACGCCCACTCCCTCGCCTACGCCCACTCCCACGTCCACTCCCTCGCCCTCGCCCACGCCCACTCTCTCGCCCTCGCTCACTCCCACGCTTGCGCCCACCGCCACTCCCGCCTCAAGCAGCGCCTCCGCTAGTGAACCGAGGGAAAGAACAAACGGAACAGTGTTACGGAAACTGGAGTTAGGAAAGAAACGGGTCGCCCAGTTCGCAGTTGCAATACTTCTATGTTCCAAACCCACGGGGCGTCTCTTGGCTATTTTGTCAAACAATAAATCAACAAGTATAGAGACATTTCAAAAGTGTAAAAAAGAATTACTCTTTTAGAAATTTCAATGAAATGCGGTGCTGCGATTACAGCTGAACGGAGATTTTCTGACGGACTCTTCTAACAAATCGTGATAATTTATAAGGTTAAAAAATTGTATAGTTCAGTTGATTCTGGCAGTTTTTCTTACTTCAGGAAATTTGTATGTTTGAGTGTGTTTTGGTAAGGATCACACTCTACGAATTTTTTCTAGACCACTACGTCTGTAATTGAAATGGATTCAAAGTTGTAAACGAAATCCAGGAAGAACTTACTATTTTAAGAACTGATATGAACTCTCGTCCTTCCGATGTTAAGGCTTGGCCATTGAGATGAGTTCGATGGTAGCACACACTGATTATGAAGCTAATTGATTGATACCTTTAATTACATCACGTCTTGATATCTTGTTTCTTAAGTAAAACATCTTTCGATAGGACATTGTTTTCTGCTGAGTGAACTGCCGCGGCGTCCAAACAAATCGAAGGCTTGTTTACTATGACATTCCTCTCACTTATAGAAATGGATGTAAAAACAATTACTTCCATGGTAAGACACCTTTTTTCAAAAATAAGTTTCTTTTCCGTTTCCGTATCTTTTCTGTGGACCTCTCCCCCCACCCACACACCCACACACACACACACACACACACACACACGCGCGCGCACACACACAACTTCTTTATTTTTCTTTATTTCCTCCGATATCACTTCTTCTATCCCCTCTGTCATCTCTCGCGTGTGTGCAGTCGCTGCAGATTACGAATAGACGGGCTGGGGCGAGAAAGTGTGAGATTTTTTTCCCGGCTCACAACGCGTACTAGCATGCGGGATCAGCGTAGCGAATCGCTCGTGTTTGAGGTCGCTTTACCCTCGCTGACGTGTGAATATCATTAAGGAGTAACTTAGTAGGAAGTGAAAGAGCCTGCCACGCGCTATTTATACTAGGTGTGTTTTGGAAAGCACTTGGCTCTTCGCCTTTATTCAAGGCAATGGTTTCGCAGTCTGTAATTCCGCTGAAAGAACCAAAAATGCTATGAGCAAATTTGATTTTTCTCCTCTGAGAATGCGGAAAGACGAGGACAATGTCCTAGCTTTGTTTTTGGTTGTTAATGTATTAAGTTAACATTAAGACTTACATGTTTTCTTTTTAGACAGGGGAAGATGAGAGTACATCTTCTTTCGTGTTTTAATGAAGAGGTATTTCTTTTTGTCCTGTGCGAAGTGCGGCAGAATGCTTTTCCATCACTTGTTTCTGTTGAAGTTATGGAGCATCGTCAGTACATTGTTTGCTTATTGCTTAAGAACAGCGTAAAGACCCATCCTAAAGGTCTCCTTAAACTACAGAAGAGACGCGTATTTTCGCTTCCCTATTGTTAGTAGTAGAAAGACACTGCCCTAAGTTGTCGGCACAAGTTGTACTCATCCTTTGGCAGCTTTTGCGTGTTCAAGAAGGACTACTGTCGTAACAGTTGGGACTCCGATTGAAGTGGATAGGTTTCGATTCCCAGCATTATCCAGTTCGTGCTCGAACCGTAGGAATTACACCGCTTTCCTTTAATTGGTTGTGCGTGATTTAGAGGCATCACTTACCATTAGTTGTGTTGAAAAGGACTTATTTGCATTCAAATCCTTTCAATTTCGGCCCCTTTAATGAAAGAGCAAGGCGAGAGTTAGAGGACTCGTGATTTGTATTGCCCATTTCTTGTGAGCACCACCGTGTCACAGCCATTCAGTTTAAACGATAAAACATTATTTGTGAAGAGTTGGTTTTTCTGAAGAAATCTAACGCCATACAAATACAACTATGTATTATACGTATTGGAATCGATGGAAAACCATTGCTTATCAAAGAAATTCTGTATTTATATACTGTACTGCTTTACATGAACTACATGACACGTGTGTAAGAACTTTTTTTTAAAAATCTTGTTTTTCATGCGCCACCCTATTTGGTCTTGATTCATGTCTTCAATTTAAGTTTTGTTGAACTGCTTTGTGAAAGAAAGCTAGTTAAAAAAAACTAACACGTAACCGCAACAATTCTCAGGGCATCGGAATCTGCAGTCGGTGGGTGTGTGCAGAAAACGATCGGCATTGCGGTCGCCGGCGATAAGAGTCTATACTCTGGGTTGTGAATTCCTGCTATATTGGGCTCGCCGGTTATAAGCGGTTTAGGTCTCCGCGTGACCCTCAGACACGCAAACGAAAATAGCAGTATAGATTTATGCAAATGGAGCGCCTTCAAGCCGCGCGTTCTCCCGAACTTAAACGCTCGTCGCTACAGGTACCCGGACTAGAGGCGGGCGAGGGAAATCGAATCTTTCAAGTATCCCCCTCCTCTTCCGCTCCCCGCCACTACGTTTTATCGTCGCAATGCGGCATGTCGCCGTTAACCGAGACGGCATTGACCTGCCACTCGCCCTCCCGAGCGTCGATAAAGGGGATGGACGGTTTGATTTATTTATTTGGTTGTACAATGCGGCAGTACTCAGCGGCGGCAGCAGCAGCCGCTTATTGCAGGGCGGGAAGGGGTCGGACGGCCGGGCCTCGCGAGAAGGCGGAGAGCGTTTGGGGCGGGGCGGAACGGAGGGGGAGGAGGCGGCAGGCGGGGCTGCGAAGCGGTGCCAGGAAGGCGGGCACCGCCGACCGAGTCGTTCCTCACCCCCCTTCAACCCCTCGCCACTCACCAGTGCTCGCACGAAATCCGACGGAAGGTCCAAAGTATCACAGCTCGTATCGGCCCATCTGGAAGATATCTGGTACTTGAACAACTTTCGAACCTCGACTAAACCCATTAGAAGCATTAAAGATGCTGGATGTGTTTCGGCAACTATTTGCATACATGTGGTCTGACCCCGTACCTGTCGCTCGTATATTTCGACGTGACTTCAGTGCAAAGACGACCTCATACCGTTACTCGACTCTATGCTAGAGATTTCCTTCTCCCCCTCACCAACTTACGTTGCCTTCCCACATGCCTGTGCCTTTCCAAATGACCGCCTGCCTCCTATTCTCAATGTGTTTCCGCCGATGTTGCTTCTACCGGTGTTAATCTTCTACACCGCTCCTGCGATGCCGAACTCGTCCTACTCCGCCTCCGTTGTCGCCTTCATCCTGTTCGCGAAACGTTCCGCCTGCTTCCCCGTCCACTCCCGCCTGACGAAACGGTCGATGGCGCCAGGCACGGCGCCGGCGGCGCCGGGGGAGGAGGGAGTAGGGAGGGCGGGCGGGGCGGCGGCGAGGCAGGAAGCCGGTCCCGCGCAGTCGGCGCCGCGTTGAGAGGATATTACGCGTGTGTGAGCCGCGCCGGCGCGCCGTGGGAAATAGAGCGCCGCGGCGCGCCACGCCCCGCCACGCCCCCGCCACACAACGCCTCCCCACGCCGTCACAACGTGCCGCCGCCGCCCCCGCCGCCAAGGTGAAGGTCGGATCCCGGACTCTCTCCCGTCGACGCAGGTTGCCGTTTTCTCCCCCACAGAAACGCCGACGCGCCTCTGTGGCGAATAGGTGTGCCTCTCACGAGAACAACTAATGCTGCAAAAGAAATGGGATCGGCATGAAAAGATGAACCCGAATTAATTGGCGTGATGGCAAGCTGCTTAGAAAGGGGAGAAAGCGTGAAGGACGCACGAATGAGGAGAGGGGGTAGACGGCTTACTGGAGTTGTTAAGGTGTAAAAATTGCTAAAGATCGCGTTTGGGATGGGCTCCTGCCGACGAGCTGTCTCACGGGAAGGCAGGGAAGGTGCTAAGAAACAAAGACTAGTAAATATTGTTGCTGATGTGGGTGATGTGAACGCGCGATTACATTTGTATTTTAACATGCGAGTAATGCATGTTAAAATACAAATGTTACTCGCAGCGAAAACGCCTCCCCGGCCTGCGTGATGCGACTCCATAAATGAATGTCATGCATCACATTTTTAGATTAGAACGTGTTGAATGTAAAAGATTCAATCTTACACGTCCTGTGCACACATTTCGTTTGTACGTTCATTTATTCAATTAAATTACATTTAGACTGAATTAATTCCTTGAGAACTCGACGTCCAGGGTTTATTAAATATTTGGAATGCGATTGAACGTCTTTAGGAGGCCCTAGAATAAACATTAGAAACTACTACAGTATGTAGAGCGGTGGAAAATAATTGTCTTTGCCAATGAAGTGTAATGGCAAGTTCCACGTGTGTAACGAAGTTACTCATGTGATATTTTCCCCTGATTCGTTTTCACCTGCTTACGCTCAGAAGACACTTTCTGAGGCTGCCAGGCAGATTTCATGTAGCTGCCCAACATCTGTGCAAAAGTGTCGCCAAACAATCAAGGGCGGGCCACACATGTATAAATCCTTATGCCTCTGTTTTTATAAGCATTTACATCTCAACTGCCCAAATATTCAGTCTCCTACTTAGTTTATTGGTAAAAAGTTATCGTTTTTGACCTATATCCTTTGAAATTTTGTGACATTTATTCTTAGATATCGTGTATATTTTTCATTAATATTTTGTATTCGAACTACATGTTTTGAAAAGTCAGTCCCTTAATAAACTTCGACATTATTTCCTCCGAACAATTTGTATTCAACATTCTGCGAATAGTGATTTTTATTGAATGATCGTACTCGCTCATGCCGGATATTATATTGCAGTCTACCACTTAAAACGCAAATTCGTGATAAGCTGTGGAAAAAATTGGTATTGTCAGTCACACAATCTTTCTGAATAATACGTCGGTGTACTACTTCATTAACCAGTGTATTTCGCAACAGGATGTGTTCGCGGCAGTTCGCTTTGAACTGAATGAGGCGAGGGCGTAGCGGCGGTGCCTGCCAGCAGTTGTTCTTTCTCTTGTCGCCGTCCATCGCGTCGGGCGCCACATAAAAAGGCCTTGTATGAGCCCCCAGCGGAGGGAAGAGCACAGACTGCCCGATTTACTGTCCATTGTAATAATAAAGAGGGGAGTGGCTTCGGAGCCACGCAGCAACCGAGAGCCGCCAAATGACGCAATCCCTCCTCGCAAATGAAAGTCTCGTTAGCTCCGACGCTCCTCCGCGGCCGAACGAACGCTCGTTGTCCCCAACTTTCGAAGTTTTGAAAAGAGACCTAGAATTTCCTCACGTGAGGAAATAGCTTTTTGCGACGAAATAGGAATAAATAATTAAGCCTAAATATCGCTTCTGAGTAAAATTTAAATCGCCTGTTCGTCGCGAAATACCTCCTTTCTCGGCTAGTTAGTGAAAGGAGCGTAGCGAAATTTGCGTGGTCAGACGGAAGAGCGGGCCTGATGGCCCGTGTCTCGCCACGTAAAATAAGGCACTATTTCAATAATTCAATTCAAATAATATAGATCAATATATAAAGTTAAAGTACTGTCGGTATCTGCATTAAAACATTAATTGATAAATTCGTAACTTCTCTTCACTCCTAAATTTGGCATGATGGTCATTTGAAGGGCATTAATGACTAATGATTTGTTATTGCTTCTATGATGAAGTCTTAAGCAATAGGAAAAACTGTCGATGATATGATTGTTATTTCTCTTTCCGCAGGAGTGATGATATTTGTTAAGTATGTAATGATATTATGGAAATGGAAATTTGCTGGCTAGTTGCTTGGAAATATTTGCAGGCTCGTTGTATCCACTGGAACCGAAAAAAGGAAGTGCGAGATTTACGAGTAATCATGAAAATATTGACGCAAAGAGGATTACTCATGAACTCTGTAACATTATAACTAATATTTTACAATTGAGTTTTGGGACCATCCTGCTGTGAATACTTAGTCGGCGAATAAGATTTCCGATACTTGGTATTTTTCGGAGAAAAAGGAGTTATGTCACCTTATACTTTTTTGTTGCCATGCCTTCACTAGTCATGTTACTCTAGCGTATTGTGTTGTGGGAAATGACAAAGCGAACGAGTGAGCTTTAATTCTCCAGCTATCATTGCTATGTAGCGTATGCCAGTGTAGCTGGAAAACGTGAATTCTAAGATCGCGGCGGTGCTGTCCGCAGGACGTCGTCATCGGTGCCCAGCTACTCGCGCTCCAGCTCGCTCTCAGATGACACGAGCAGCCGCTTCAGCGCGTCGCGCGAGCGGGCGGCCGAGCCGCGGCGCTTCACGGCGTCCACCCTCACGGCGGCCGACATCATCAGCAAGTACTCGCCCGCCAACTACCTGAGCGGCAGCGGCGGGGGCGCGGGCGGGGGCGCGAGCGCGGACGTCGGGCGGCCGCCGCTCGGCGCGCGCGCCTCCGCCGCCCACGCCTCCGCCTCGCCCGCCGGCGACGACAAGGACGCGGGCGTGACGACGCGGAGCGGGACGCTGCGCGGGCGCGCGGCCACGGTGGCGGCGTCGCCGGCGGGCGTGGGCCGCGTCGCCGCGCCGTCGCTGGAGCGCCGCAGCCGCCTGCCCAAAGAGGTAAACGGGCGCGCGGCGGGCGCCGCCGGCAGCGGTAACAACAACGCGTCCGACTCGGAGTCGTCCTCGGTGTCGTCCTCGTCGTCGTCGCCGTCGCGCGCCGACGACGACGACAATGGGAACGGCGCCGCGCCCGCGCGCGTCTCCGAGATACGGCGGCGCTTCGACGCGGCGTCGTCGGCGTCGGCGATCGGCGACAGCGGCGGCCACCTCGCCGGCGGCCTCGCGCCGGACGTGCCGCGCCTGCACCATGGAGCGGCGGCCCCCGTGGGCGGCGCCTCGTCCCGACGCTCGGCCCTCGCGGCAGCCGCCGCTCCGTCCCCGACCCCGGCGCGCAAGGCGTACGCGCTCGCAGCCCCCGCCGCCCCGCCCCCCGCGCCCGCCCCGGCGCCCGCCCCAGCGCCCGCCGCCGCCGCGTCCTCGGACGACGACGACGACAGCGAAGAGGAGGAAGACGAGGACGCCAAGTCGGCGAGCGAGGAGTCGTCCGAAGAGGAAGCGGCGGGCAGCGAGGGCGGCGACGCGGCGCGCGCCATGACGCAGCCGCCCCCGCGCCGGCGCCCGCCCGAGCGCGCCGCCCCCGCCGAGGCGGGCGCCGGGTCGCCGGGCGAGCGCCGCGCCGCGGCCTACGGCGCCCGCGCGTCCGTCGCCGCCGCCGCCGCCGCCTCCGCCGCGCCCGTCGCCTCCACCACCGGCGCCTACTCGCGCACGCACCGCTCGTCCGCCAGCGACTCGGTGAGTACCCCGTCCCGCCCTCCCGGCGGGCGGACGCCGGGCGCGGCGAGCGCCCCACGCGACGCCGTGCGTGTGAATCGCTCCCTCCGCGCCGCGCTGCCACGAGACGCGACGTTGCTAGGAGGGGAGGCAGCCCCTCGGGAGAACGGGTTGGTGCGCGGCTTGCCAGCTTTCTGCTCGTAGTTGTCGGCGAGAGAAGCGGTCTCGCTCAGTTTCACGGGGCGCGAGAAAGGCGGTTCTGAATGCGCAAGGCGCCCTTAGCGAGGTGAGGCGAAGGGGGCGTGGTTGGATCCGGGGTGATAGCCAACAATACTCTAGCTATGATGTTGGAGGTCGTAACTGGGTATTTGTTCTTGAGCTCTAGGTTCACCGGTGAGTTTATGGTTGGCACAGGTGCGGTTTAGAGAACTGCATTTGCCACTTCTGAACATTTCGCGGGCGATTCCCTTTAATGTGTTCGATTACCTTTATTAATGCAATTGATATGAGCTCGTTCTACGTTATGACTGGTAATGTTCAAACTTGTTTCGCACGTTGGTTAACTGGAATCGTTTGACAATTATTGATGTTTGATGCAGTATAATCGTTAGACCGAATCGTCATTATAGCCCTAAGATATAACTATCGACATAATTAAGAACATTAAATTTTCTCACCTATTTCAAATTTAATTAGAAAATCGTTACTAGTAACAATCGAAAACTCGGACCGAAGTCTCGTTGACGACTCTTTCCCGCTTCTTGAAAATAATTTTCAATGATCTAATCGAGTGTCCACTTCGAATGTACTTCTAGCAGGATTTTTCAGTGTTGGTAGAAAGGAACACTAAGTCCGTCAAAACTTTTATTTTAGTTGATAGTAGTTAACGCTGTGTATACATTATACTTCGTGTGCATATATTATTGTAGTTTCGTATAATACAAGTTCTATAGGTGTAGGTAAATTCATTTAATGACATACTTCAGTTGTCCAACCGAAAGAAGGGCGTGTAATCAGTACTATACACAATGTTAAGTACGATTGTGCGCAGTATCTTGATAAGAGCAAAACGTGTGACTTGTAATTTGTAAAGATAATCTCCATATGCATTAATGCCAATTGCCTTCATTGTTTCATATTGTGCGTCTGGAGTCGGAAAGTTGAAAGTTGTCACCGCAGGAATCAAGGCAGTGTTAAGAATTCGTTATTGTGGCGTGTAAATTCAGCGGTATTATGTTTTTGTCGTTTGTATAGGAAGGCTAGTAAATGAGAGTATATACTCATCAAATGAAAATCTCATTGAATTCCGTGCATCATTTCTGTTTTTAATTGGCTTTTCGTCCATACAATTTACAAGTGTTCATTAAGAATTTATTTTCCTTCATGTTTCGGGTTTGTCGCAATGTGGTCGACTCTGGTTTGTTACTTTCTGTTTAAAGTTGATTATTTGGTCGGAGAAAATATGAAACTTAACGTAAGCGTAAAAAATGTTACCATTTTGTGATAAAAAGCTGTAAGTGTTGAATGCAACCCGCGAAACGCCTGTGCTTGAAGGTGCTGCATTCCCTGCACCAACTCCATTTACGTAGTTTTGGAACCGTACTCACACTCATACGAAATTGATTTCAAAGAATGCCATTTTAAGAATTGTAGTTAATCGCGAAAAATTCTTTTCAAAAGTGAGTATTTTGAAAATAAGTAAAACTGTCCGCTTACCTCGCAGGGAACAAAATTCAATGTTAACCAACCCTTCAAAACTAATGGGAAATGGATGGGTAATGGGAATTATGTATCCATTACTATTTTTTTTTTCGAGACGAGTATTTTAACAGGATCTCAATGAATGTATTTCAGGCTTTTTTGTTAATTATATGTAAATCGATCCGTAGTTCGGGCGATAGAGACTGAAAATAAGAACCGCGTACTTCTGTCTGCCTTCATAACGATTGTGTTTATTGAGATTCCCATTTCAAATGGATCTCATTTTACAGTCCTGTTTTTATTCATAAGTACATCCAAATCTAAGCTCTTAGTAAGACATAACCCGTAAATAGAAGAGTTCTGTAACTCCTGAGTATCAACGCTCGTCGATAGTCGATCTTCAAAGTGTTAGGACTAGATGCTTAGTTGCGCGCCGTGTACCTTAAAAATCATTAAAATAACTTGTGACATCTGGGAGTTAGCTGTCATACTTCTTTCTTTCCTTTTTAATTTATGTAAATGTTTTCCACGTGACGTTAAATGTACTGGAATCTCGTTATTATTATATATCTCGAATCTAGTTATTATTGGATTGTATTCGGGTTGTACAAAAAACGTCAAATTTAGTTTGCTCATATTTATCTCGTGTGCTTCCGTGTTTTGGGGAAAGTATTCGTCCCATCGAGAAGCGTCCTTTTATTTGCGGTTCTTCCGTGCAGTTGCGGACCACTCAACGTGCCAAAGAGGTAAAGTAACCATAAATACATTGACACACCTTTCCGAAGTATTAATATTCACTGATTTGTTTACACTATTGCTGCGATGTACTTATTGCGTGGGTGAATCATTATGCGACACTATAAAACGATTGGCATATTTCGAAAGGCGATCGTACAGGTAGTATTCTTTCGATCCGAGTTCTCACCATTAAACTCCGCATCATTGCTTGTCGACTGAGAGCCAAATGAGTCGGAGAATTAGGAGTATGTAGTACATGCTTGATAAGAGTTTCATTTTTGTATCAAATAAAATAGTACTTTTTTTTCTACTTTGACAAATCTCTGCCCAACAATATGATTGTCTTCTGATTTCGATTGCTATAAATGCACTGAAAAACATCGGGGTAATGTTGATGTGAGGGATGCTGGGAGGGCGGAGGAATGTGTTTGAGAGGGTTGTGCCTCCGCGCGCAGCCATGTTAACGCGCCTTCGGAAGAGCCGCCCCTTGCGTGGCGCTTGGCGAGGGAGGCAGGCAGGCAGGCGCGTGTGGGAAGGGGAGGCGTGAAGCAGCCCGTGCGGGGGGCTATGTCCAGGGCCAGTGGGCGGGGTGGCGCCCCAGCGACCTGCCCGCGCCCCCCGCCCGGACGTCGAACCTGCAGCCGCACGACGCGGCGGGGACGACGGCGGCGGCGCACTCCACCCGCCGCTCCTCCACCCTCTCCACCGACTACAGCTACTACCCCTACCGCCAGCACGGCTCGGGCTCGGGCGCGGGCGCCAGCGCGGGCGCGGCCTTGGGCGTGGCCCTGAACGCCGTGGCCGGGCCCAGTCGGGTGGGTGCCGCCCCGGGGGCACGCCCTCGTAGGAGCTCGCCATTGGAGCTTGACCACCAGATACCTTGTGCATTTGTGAAGCGTAGTTTTCATTCTACGTAGATGCCTGTATTAAAATGCTGTCGATAATTTGCTGTAATGCTTTGCGCTGCTATCAAAATGATTTCCCGATGAGAGACGACTAAGTAATATGGGAGATGGGAATACATATGGGCGAAGTAAGCGAACGCGAATATTTGTCTACCACATCTCAGTAATAAATGATAAATATCAAATGGTGACATAAAGCAACGTAAGATGTGATATAAAGATACAGCTCTACATTCCATGTAACATTGAAGTTAGTGAAGTACTGCAAGAAGCACTGGACGTCTTCTAAAAAAATTGGTAACAATTAGACCAATTTTTGTTCTAATGAATTTCATTGCTGAATGTTACATTTCAAATTAATTCGGTTTGCGATATAAATAGGAAACAAAGGACCGCGAATCAAGTCTTTCATGATACCCATTACTTATATTGTATTTGAAAGACAGAGCAGCGAACAAACGTCATTTGGCATTTTTTTTTTCAAGGAAAATAAATGGTTATTAACGGAGAAAACTTGTTCAACTCGACTGGAGTACTCGTAATTCATAAAGAAGTTTCATTTAATTGTCATGATGTCAGTATAGTATTGAAGACGGTCTTTGTTTTCATTCACAAGTTACGTTTTATGTCATTCGTTCGTTCGTACGTACGTTTTCCTGCCATGTATTAATGAACGGCGTTGTCCGTTTCGGGTTCTTTTAGTTTCTACCGCGACGTTTTTTGTCCTTTACGTCACAAAAATAAAACCTGGAAAAAATTCAACTTTTCTTTTTCTCCACAATGGAGGCGAAGTGGCCGTCCCTTCACAAATATCAGGCCGCGTTGTTACGCACCCACGCGCCTTTGGCGGCGGCGCGGAGGGGGAAAAAAAAGGAAATCGGCGCGTTGTGCGTAGTACTAGCACTACTACGCGCCTTTGGAGCGCCGGCGCGCGGCATGAATGGGCGCCGCCGCGTCGAGTTGTAGAGCGCGCGCGCGGGCGGGCGCGGGCGCGGCCCGGATTCCAGGCGCTTTCCCCCGGCGCGTTGCGACACCGTTCCCATGGAGGTAACTCCCGGTCGACGGAGCCGCCGCCGCCGCCGCCGCCGCTGTGTTCCTCATTCCTTGCGGCTCCCGCCGGTGCTTGGGCGCGGGGCGCCGCGGCCTGCGCACGAGGGCCCTCCGCGCGGCAGGAGATGGTCTCGTAGCTCCTCTTCTCAAGTGGTCGGAGTAATTAGCGGTGCTTTCGTTACACGCACTCAAAGTGTCCCAACTAATTGCGAAGGACGCGATTTGACGGTGAATAAGTTGTTCCGTTCGGAGTAAATAAACGGGCTGAAAGCGGGACGAAAGCGGCTGAAACTGAAACATTGGGTGATGTAAAACCAGTTATTTGAATGGGTGAAAACCTGAACTGTGTAAGAGGCATTTTATAAATTCTGATAAAAACGTGTTTATTTTAGGCTATATTTCAGTGGCAATGTATTTTTGTGGTTTTAATGAACAATTGAAATGCCAGCACCACGGCTTTGCAATAATATTGACTTAAATCAGCAGAATACTCTGAATTTATAAAATATCACTTAAACCTTTCTGGTTTGAACCCATTCATTTAATGTGAATTAATTTTCCTTTACCAAAGCCCGGATGTATTTGACTTCAAGAAGTTGACTTCATGTAGTCAGTCAACACCGTTTTAGAATAAGAAGTTTTTGTTACCGAAGATTTTGAAATGCGAGATGCATATTTATTAACCGGGATAGTAAGCAAATAGTTTCAAATCAAATTGAAGAATGGCAAAAATTCAAATAAAGAACTGTACATCTTCGTTCTTTCACTCCAATTAAAGAAAATCCATGTTGCCAGGTGAACGCAAGCATTTCCCCTAAATAGCTCTGCAAAAATCAATTCGACTCAAAAACAACAAAATTAAAAATAAACGTTTTTTTTTAATGAAGTGATTCAAATAGTATATAAAAAATGTTCAATAAATATAATTTCCTTTTCCAAACAACCAAGTCTTTCACATATTGAAAAAAGTTCACGAACACTTACATTTCGCAGTACATAAAAGCGTTTTCGCTAATATATCGTTAGACAATTTAAGATTTCGATGAATATCAAAAAGACATGTTAATTTGTACATAAACTTAGAATTTACGATTAAGTGCGAGCATTAAGGTGTACTACTGCGAGAGGAATACATTTAAAATTAAAAATAACATTTTCGCTAAGTATTACCAATTTTCGGCGTTTCGTGATCCACCAAAAGTCGTGTCCTCAGTAATGGAAAATGAATGCAAGGCAGATACAATTAGAGACTATCCAGGTATAAATAAAATATTGTCAACTATGCCCTGACTTTATTTTAAAGATGTATTAGATTCATTAACTTTAAATGCAGAGGGTAGATTAAATATATTGTAGCCTGCGTTATTTATTTATTTACTTTGTTAATATTTTTATGAACTCATATTTCAGCTTATTTTAGGTCAGTTTTCATTTTTTTCAGATAACGATAATCAATTAGAAGATGTAAGAAATGTTAGATGGTCTGGTGAACGATTATTGATTTGGTGAAGTAATTTGATGTCAGCCAACCAACTTTACTGCTTATAATAGAGTAGTACTTTTAGAGCGAGGTTATGAAAATTTGATGTTTACACGTAAGTACGTCTGTTAATGAGAGCTACCTGTTTACAGGAATCCTGAGTTGAAAAATTATTTGCTTGGTAGAACTACGCTTGCGAAAATGCGCTTTCTAGAATCCCGTTATTTGTAGATTTGAATTATTTTGCTAGTGATTGTAAATTACCTAGTTGGTTGCCGATATATATTTAATTCGTTTGCTTCAAATGAACAACCAATATTGTTAACAAATCTGAAGTAGTATTCTCTTTGTTAATTGTGAAGTTTAGCTGTCGAGGACTTCTATACTTGACTGTTCCTTTACATATGTACACTACTTGAATTGTCATTTAATTGATTTAAATTGTACGTTATTTCCGAAGACTGTAGATAAATATTGTTGTGTTCGAAGTATAGAAGTAATGTAATTCCAAAACTGGAAGAAAGTAGATGAAGTGATGTGTTGGCGTATTGGAAAGTGGGAGTGAAGCGCGTTCTCTTTTTATCATTCTCAGACTTTCTCAATTTCATATTCGTGTTGAACAACTGAGAATGCGATCTCTCTCCCGAGCTCTTACTGTGCCAATCAATTGGCGGAGGTTTTCTAATGATGTTGCATGATAAAAAAAATCTACTTCGTCTTATCTTCACAGAGGAACTGTGCAAAGGCCTCGGGGAAGACGCGAGGTAAAACGTGAGTCGCAACGGGAACGTCGAATATGCAGAGAAGCATCACCGAAGGTCGCGTGAGATCCGCACGACAAGGGTGTCCTTGCCGTGCTTCCCAGCGCCCGAAAATAAATACAGTGCCTTGAAATGGGGGAGCGCCATGAGCAATGTCGTGGGCGGGGAGACGGCGGTACTACGTGCCGGGATTCGTGCGCCCAAGTGCACAGCGAGACGTAGATTTGGTTCCCGGGCGTTTTCTGGCTCAGTTGCTGCGACGTTTCCGAATTGAAAAGTCGGTGGTATTTAGTGGTGTAAATGTAGATGGGTTGCACGTTAACGTAGTAAAACAACGAGAGACTGATGAAAGATAAACTGAAGATAATCTGTAATATAATTGGAAATATTTACTCCAAGCTTTTTTTGTGAAGAAAAACATTTTCATACTGAGAAAACGAATTTGATAAATATGTGAATTCTCACAGTGATGTTGGGCGTGGGAGAATCGTTTAGAATATTACGAGAAGAAAGAAGTACCTTACAAACGCATATTATATGATACGAATTTACCTTTGTGAACTTGGGTATTTTTAGACTGCATTATGTTAATGTAATGCGAAATTAGCGTTTGATGATGGTAATTTAAAACGAAGTTGCAATTCTGACTAGAATACCCAGAATAGAAGGCCAACCTACATTCAGTAGGTTGACCATTGACCTGTTGTGTATTGACGTGGAAAACCGATAGCATGTCGCCATATTATCTCGTTCTGTATTTATTACGTGACACTTCTCATCCGGGAGGACGAAGGCAATCGTAAATATAACGGACACTAGAGATGACTCTAGAAGAAGAAGATATTGCAATGTAAGATTTAGAAAATGGGAAAAGGCCGTGGCTCTGCTTTTAAACCTGGCCTGGAAACTGCGTCTCGGCGACCCCGGCCGGCACCTGAGTCGTGGATCTCGAGAGCCGTTTTTCTTCCCCGCCCTGCGTGTGCGGAGTCGCCTTGGCGCGGTCCCACGTGCGGAGGAGTCAGCCGGATCCGTGGGAAGAAGACGAAAGTTACAAACGATCTTGTATTTCATCTTCTGGTTATTATGTATTGATTCTTACTAAAGATGCGATTCAAAAATATTTTCCGAAGTTGCAAACAATTGCAGGTCGTGCTTTCTTGAGGGAAAGGGCATTAACGCTTTTGGGCAACTTTGTAGCATTAAACAACCGTAGCACATTCATTGGCGTGTAAAGTTTACTAGTATTTGTTTGCCCTTCTATTCTATTCCCAGTTTGATTGTAGTTTAAAAAAATACTCTTGCTGTAACACCTACAAACTGACCAAAATTTTGTGTACGCAGGAGACGAGAAGATAGACGATTCCTTCTCGCATCACGTGCGACTACCTCGGTATTTATTATTGTGTTAAAATTTGTCCGATTAGGGACTATTTGCGGAAATAATAATTCTATGCCCTCTAATGATTAAAGATGATTTGCATGTTTTTCTCTAAACGAGTATTAAGTTAATGAGTTATATTTATATTAGAGGTTTAACGGAATTTTGTCTTAACATTTAAATTTCATACTTTTAACGTAATATTTCCCTAATCAGCTATAACGTTTTTACGTTGGCGCCTACTTTGATGTGCCGAGGAAGTCGTCGAAACGAGTTCTACATCGCCGATGTAAGCTCAGAGTGATGTCATTTTCACCCCCAACGTTCAGTATGCGGGTGCTCTTGGCATTACGGTCACATGCTTCCTAATAGATTTCTTAAATAAACGACTTTGCTATTTGTTTGTCAGTCGTTTGGATATCCCTTCCGATCCTACACATGTTGGCTACGACCCATCGATTCACAGTGAGAAATGCACTGGATAATTCTCTTTTCATTGCTCAAAATGAATTATAAAAAATGTTTAAAACATGAAAAAATATTGATGTAATTTTTAAGCTATGAAAAATGATTGATATCTTCGAAACCACATTCACTTAAAAGTTGTTAGATGTCCCTTGACCGTTGGCTTTCTCCTTTATTCATGGTTGATATGGACGCGCAAATTAACGAGTTCAAAATCGAAACACGTATTGGAATGTACATGTCGTTCATACGATAATGAACCAATAAAACACAAAAAGTTACTTCCTGATCGCTCTAGATTGTATGTATAATAAATATTTCTATTTACCATGATGTAACGGTTAGAAAATTTTGAAAATTTGATGTGTAATATTTAATTTTGTGGACGTCATAAATGTTTTTTTTGTTTGTTGTGTAACGTATTTTGCGAGGGTCACCGGTACAAAAGCGGATATTCCTCATCGAAACTCGAAACGTATAATTAAGAGAATCAGAATGATACACCAGTTCATTATTGATGGGTGTCAGGTTGTGTACCTTCCGAAACGCAAAATAATCTCCGCATACATAAAAAGAAGGCTTTGTAAAGCAATTGGCCTCGCTCTGTTAAAAAGAGCCGCGGTGCGCCCACGGCGGGCGCTGTATCCAGCCTGCTAATAAGCAGCTGCGTGCGCAAGCGACGTGCGCCAGCGCAAGGGGCGATCTGTTGCCAAGGCGGCTGGCGGCGACGCGACGCGACGAACGGAGAGGGAGCGGGACGGGACGAGGTTAGCGTCTCTGTCAACGCGCGACAGGTCTTGCTGCTCGCCTTTACGTCAGCGGGCGCGGGACGGGGCGGGGCGGGGCGGCGAACGACGCGCAAAGTGCTCTTGCGAAACCGAAAATGGCACGAATTATCTCCGCGTGCGCGCGCGTGCGACCTTCCCTGGAGGTGCCGCCGTCCGAAGGCGCGCGCGTGCGGCGTCGCTGTCCTCGAGGAGGAGGAGGAGGAGGAGGGAGGCTGGGCAGACGGCGCGTCGCCGGTGCGTCGCCGGTTGGTGCCCCGTCGGTCGTTGTGCGGCCTTCGCCACTGGGTTCTCGGCCGATAAGGCGTTGGGCTTTGGGGGGTTTAGAGTGCGCGTCAGTAGGGGATGTTGTATTGCTGGTTTGAGGTTAAAAGGAAAGGACGATTGATAGTTTGCTGCTAGGCGTGTGTGAACGGCAGGAACAGCAAGCTGCCCTTAAACGAAAGTGACGAAAATTCAGTTTTGGAAGATGATTGTACCTAATAATGAATAGTAATAGCATTCGTGTAGAAACGTGTTGATAACCCTTCGGCTTCTGACATCTGTTCATAATTAAACGTTAATTAACTTTGGGCCATAAATTATAACTGCTCGGGTTACTGAAATACAGAACAGGCGAAAGGTTGTTTCCTCTTGTTTTCCGGTGGGTAATAAAATGATTGTTTGCATAGAGAAGCATTATCAGCATTTGTATATTGCGGAAATCAGTGAAGTAAATTAATATTAATTTCATGTTTTATAAAATTTCATGTTCTTGCGAAGTCCGGTAAAAAAAGTATGTTTAAAGTTTATGGTATATGTGTGGCGGCCAAGTAAGCACCCTACAGAGTCAAGAAACACGGAGTGTCCTTGTTCATGCAAAAGCGTCGCGTCTCGGTAAGGCAAGAGAGTTTATTACGAAACGTTTACCCTAACGGGCGCGGCGCGAGTTGCCGGGCTGTCGAGGGGCTGCCGAGAGGGCCGTAATGGGAGCGGCTGCGGCGGCGCTCTCGTGTTTTCCGCCCGTCAGTACTCGCCGGTCCCGCCCCCCGCCCCCGCCGCCGGCACGCGGGCGGGCGCCGGAGCAGCAAGTTCACGGGCGGCCGCACCGCACGCCGCCGCCGCCGCCGCCGCCGCCGCCGCCGCCGCCGCAGTTCCCTTACTTCCGACTTAATAATTCAGTGCGGGGGCGGGGAGGGGGCAGCGCCCCCGCACGCACGGTTCCGGCACCGGCTCCGACTCCGGCTTCCCCTGCGCGCGGCTGGCCGAGCCTCTCGAGGCCCTGCACACTCCGCCAGGGTTTCTTTCGGGCGCACGGTGCCTCAGTGCTAACTAGGCGCTTCTCTTCCTCTGGCGATGGGCTCACGAGGTGCCCTTGTCCGAACGAATGCACTCTCGAGTCACATGCCCGGGGCGACTGGTAGGTACCACGGTGGGTGGGCCATGAGTCTCTGGAGTTGGAGGGTCCTCTATAGTCACGTAGACGGACGGTGCGAAGGCGTTAAACGGGAGTACATACATTTCTGATTATTTTCTGTTTAGTGCTTACAGTGTTTATTCTATGTTTAATGATGTTTGACACGTTCGAACATATCGAAAAAAACATACTTATTTTGCTAATGCTATTGCAGTTTTGAACCCGTATGTTATTTACATGATCTACGCACTCATTTTCATAGAGCCTATGTAGACAGTACAGTGTAGAACGTAGGCACTGGATGGTACTCGGGTGACATGGTACAACATATACTGTCGCGACGCTTGACTCTTCCATTTGATAGACATAATTTTATGTAGGGGACCCTCTTGTTCCTACGTCTCTCTTCCGTATAGTTTAGTTTAGTATTGGGAATAGATCTGTTGTCAATATTTGCGAAGACATGCGGTTCAAGGACGGTTTAACATTGAATTTCTTAATGGACAATGTCAATAATCTAATTAAAGCGTCTTTTGACGTTTGCATTAATAATGTTTGCATTAGCCCTTGAGATATAGAAAAGAAATGAAGTATTCTTCTTTCAAGGAGAAAGCGTGTGCACTTTTTGACCTCGACTTCCGCCACACATGTGACTACGCTTGCCAAGTGTATGAGTGTTTAAAAATAATAACGCGTCTGGTTGTGCGGGATGGAGTTGTATTTTGAAGAATTATGTCCGAAAGTCCACCTCCGTTAGTTTCGCCGACAGCCCCGAGCCGGAGAGAGTTGTAAAGCAAGAGGGGTGAATTTCGAAGTGCGCCGCAAAAGGACCTTGTGGAGGAGCGGACACGTTAGCTTTTACGTGGCAATGAGTAGGTGAACTCCGATTTGAGTTGGTGGATGTAGCATCAAACGCCCGCAGCTGCCGCCGCCTCGCATTTGCGGAGGTTGGCGTGCGCGGGGCGCCTGCTGCTCGTTGTATCGTCCGCGGCGTCGCAACAGCGAAAATAGTTCCGCCGCCGCGCAGGTCGCCGAGGTCTTTTAAGCTGATCCCGAGTGCTTCCGGCGCAGCGGCGATGTTATCTCCATTTAATTAACGCGGCCGCTGCGGGCGCGGCACCGCCCTGCTCGGCGCCGCCCCCTCCCCTCCCACTCTCTTCCTCATCCTCCTCCTCTCCCCCCCCCCCTCGCTTTGGGCACGCTTTCATCACGGCGCTGCCTGCCCACTCGCTCTCCGCTCTTGCGGATTCTCTGTGGCCATTCGAGTTTCAATACCCCTTCTATCCTGTTTCCAACCGCTTCACCTTCGATCGCATTTAATAGCCACGTCTCATTCTCTCCTCACCTACTTCTCTCCCGCGCCCTGTCTCTCTTTATCTCACTCCACCCCGTTTTCACTGTGGAGCCACGCAGGTCCACAGGACTACGCCCTGCTTTGGCATCGCGTCTTCTCCGCTGCTAGTTTCTCTCTCTCTCTCTCTCTTCCATCCTGTTTCCACTCTTTTTCAGCTTTACCTCTCTCCAAACTTTTTTCCATCCCGTTTCAAACCAGTTTCTCCTCTCCTAGTTCTGCGCCGCTTCCACCCCGCTTTACCCCCTTTCCACTGCGCCTCGACTTTGCTCCACGAGGTTCCGCCCTCCTTTCACACCGCTTCCCCACCGCTCGTACTCTGTACTCGCCCATACCCCGTCCCCGCCCCGATTTGCCCTGTACTTGTCTGCGGTTGTTTCAGTGCTAATGCCACTTTCTTTTCACCCTTTCATGTCGCCGCTTCGCTGCTCCTGTGTCGCGTGGCTCGTGCAACCCCGTTCGTAAGCCGCTGCCAACTCAGTTTCCTTGGATGTCCCCGATTCCTTCTCCCTTAAGCGCCGCCCGCTCCCGCCTGCACGGCGAGGAGCCTCGCACAGTTTTCGAGTGGCGCTGGGAGGGGAAATTTCCATCCGTTCCGGATAATGCAGGCGAGGTTGTTGATAGCAAAACGGAATGTTAAGGCTGGCTTGGGGTTTTGGTGGAGACATCGCCACAGATCTTCAGTGTCTTAATGAAATCTTGAATGAACCCGTAGGTAAAGGAAGGCTGCTGTGGAGCATATGATTATCATTTCTGATATCGCATTTAATATCTCGATATATGATTATGTCTAAACTGTTGCCATTTTTATGACGCCACGTACTATAGCGCTGTCCGGTGTTATAAATACTACCAGTTATTCTATTTAATGTATTTATTCTGTAGAACATTAATTTTAAAATTTAAAAAAACAGGCTACATTTTTATATGTGAATATGTTGCCACTAATTGGTCACTAAGTCCAAATTAAGTATTTGCAGAATTCGTTTTTACCCTCTAATCTTTTTTTTTTCTTGGTGGATTTCAAACAAAACAGAGCTTCCACTCTCCACTAGAGTTGCCTTCATACAGAAATTTTGAATATAAGAGCAAATTTCCCTCTCATTTATATATTCACACTTTATGAACCGATTCTCGTATGAAGGGAATATTCACCACGTAGTGCAGTGTTTATTCCCAGTATGTCATAACAGCGTTTCTAAGACACGCGCCTCTTAAAACTATGATGCTTCAGCGAAAATTAATGGCTGTATACATATTTGTAATTTCGTTCAAAACACTCGTGTTAATTAAGAGAAGTGGATGCACTGGAGTTCGGCGCTCAGCCTAGTGTCGTGCGCAGGCCACTTACACACACTAGCCCGATGGTTAAGAAGGGGCTCGCTCGGTAGGCTAATGGGCATCAACAAATTTACAATGGGCGGGGATCTCGGTTCGGTGAAGAGCACGCAACGCACAAAGCTCTAGAACATCTATAAGATCTTCTCTAGAGCCGTTGCAATACTCCATTCATTCGATCATAAATGCATTTGGAGAGTGTTGCCCACTTGGGGGTACGAGTATATACCAGAATGAATCTATTTGATCATTGGGCCTGCAACTTCATACTACAAATAGCAGAGCGTCATTTCCAGGAGTATTTTGAAGAAAGAAATCTGTTTACTTGTTCTTTCACCATCCTCCGCCAGATCCTAAGTACGGTGATAAGCCACAAACTTTCTTGCTAGTCAATCTTGTTTTACTTCTTTTCTATTATTTTTTATATATATTTCTATTGCATAGTAATCAACTCACGTTTTGAGTTGCCTGTTAAATAAAGTAATGAAAATTAGTTGTTTAGCTGTTGTACATTTCATAGACTAATTGGCCCACTACTACTTCATACTTGACATTTACCTGTTGTCCGCAGCTAATTATTGCCGGCCCTATCGTAATTTCGCTCCGGAAGAAACGCACCTGTTGGCCCTTTTTACCTACGGTTTGGCTCGTGTTCGTTCTTTTGTTCCATGCGAACGCCCGAGGAACGAACGGAGGAACTTCTTCCTCAGCTTCCCCGTCCGTTCTCCGGGCTACCGCAGCAGAGCCCTCCCCGGGCGACGTGGCGTGCGGGCGAGCGGCCTTGCGGAAGCGCGTGGGCGGGAGACGGGTCGGCGTTCGCCACTGCCCCCCCCCCCCTCCGCCCCTCACCCGCCGGCCACCGCCGCGCCGTTCCGCTCTGAACCGCCGCGACGCGGCGTAGACGAGAACGCACGCACGCACGCACGCGGGCACGCGGCCTCGCTCACTCTCCGAGGCAGACGACGCCCCGCCACCGCGGCACCTGCTCGGGCGCACGGCCGTGCGTATCGATCAGCGCACGGCAGGGCGCCGGAGGCACGGGGTTGGCGCCCCGTCGCGGCGCAATCGGACTCGGCCCACCGCAACGCCCGACGCTGCGGCCGGCGCCGGCTGACGTGCAGCTCGTTTGCGTTTGGCTCCAGCTGCGAATATTGTCATCGGAGCGCTGGTTGGTTTGCAGCAGGGGTGTGGCCCCCGTTGCGTGGTTGGGTGTACCCATTGATCGCAGAGACGAGACGGTCACTGCAACGGAACAGCACGAGAATACACGCTAATGTTCGTGGCGAGATCGTTGCACGCGATCGCTGATGGATGTCTTTGAACCTGTTCACGTTGTACTTTTCTTTTTTTTGAGCCGATGTATTGATTTATTTTATTCACACCATTCCTTTCGTACAAATGCAAAGGCACCTCCGTTCGTTCGTGGTTTAGGAAACCAAGGGAGATGGTCCTTTGGTATTTGTAAATATTTTTTGTACGTACAGAATGAAATACTGTATCAAGTTTTTTTTTTTTCGTAATAAAGCGGCTTTAATAGTTTTTGGATGGATTACGCGAAGAGAAAATTGGGAAGTTCTCTGCAAACGCCAGAGATTATTTAAGCGAGATATAGTTTCGACCCTTTTCATTAGCGAGTGCCTCGCCCCCTTGGCCCGCTGAGGGAATTGGGATCGGTGACGGCCTCCACGCGTGCCGGGTGCACGTGCACGTGCGATGTGACCAGTGCGCGAGAGCGTCGCCCTGCGGGGGCGTTGCCGCCGGCCGTCAGGTCTGCCTCGCAGCTGCGCCGACTGCGAGTGGCGGCCAAAAGGCGCTCCGCCGCAGCAGGGGAGGATGTGCTAAGGGCCCCTTCCCACGTGAAGCGGGTGGCGCGCCACGCAGCAGCGGGCCGCGTAGCAGAGCATTGGTTTGAATGGAGGCCTTCCCACGTGCAGCGGGTGGCGGCTGCTGCGGCAGCAGACGCCGAACTCCGGCCACCAGAAGCGCAGGAGTGGCCGCGCGCCACCGCTAGCAGAACACAGCTTTAAATGGGAGCGTTCCCACTGCGCCACGGCCGCACCGTTCTACCTGCTCCGGTCCCTTTGTTCGTCGTCGCCGGAGGGTCGGCGAAACCTACCCCTCCAGACCCCACCCCCTTCCACGGCGGGCGGCGGTGCGGCCGTGGCTCCGGCGGTGGCTCCGGCGGTGGCTGCGTCGGAAGAGCTATGCTCCTTGAACGAAGCGCGCGGCGGCCGCGCCGTGTGAAGCGGGCCTAATAGTGCGAACAGCTACCCGCTCCCGAAAGGAATGTCAGTGTTATTGGTGAAGTTTCCTTAAGGAGAGAACTATATTTATGCGGTCTAAGTTACTGTAGAAACGAGATGTTAATGAAAAATTTGTTGGAATAAAACTCAACCTTTCACATAATAATCCATGTGTGCCTTGCGATGGCATTTGTACTTCTTATGATATGAAATCTATTTGGTTCGACTATTCTATGTAGTGCAGTGTTCCACGCATTTTGATTTAATTAGGAAGGAATACAGAGTTATTGAGAAATACTTTCGGGTATTGGCAACACAAATCTAATACAAAGGAACCATTTTCTCCGAAATGCAAGTTCCTCGAGATCTCATAATGTCCTTCTAATTACTAGTTTAACGAACAACCCGGTAACTCATCTCACGACTAAAAATTGTCCGCCGGCTGTCCAGCAATCCTGCCCGTAGGCGGCGAGGCACCCTCGAGATCGCCTTTCGCGTCTCGACTGACTTTCAGCCCGGCTTCTTTTTATCGGCGCGTTAGCGTGAGGGGCGCGATGAGTGATTCAGCGTGCGAGTTTTATGCCCGCGCAATTCGCTGCGGCTGGCTGCCTTCCAAGGCGGCCCCGCCCCGCTCCGCCTGGGCCTGCCCAGCCCCGCCACCCTCGGCGCCCGCCTCCGGACCCTGGGGACGCGGCGGCCGCGCGGGCGAGATCAGGTCTTGCCGCACAGTCCTCCCGCCCCCCGCCCGCCCGCCGCGGTGCTGTGGGTGGCGCGTTCGTTTTCGGTTTGTCACGTGCTGCGTGCGTGCGTGCGTGCGGGCAGTGGCAGTGGCGGGGGTGCGGGAGGAGCAGGAGTGTGGTCCATCACTTGCTGCGGAGATTGGGTTGTGGAGAGATTATACGACTCCCTTCTGCGAGAATCGCTACCGAATAGTGACGTAAATGGTTTGAGACGTAGTGTGACTGCCTTAATCAAAAACTTACAGATGAGCGTTCACTTCTTTATTGCAGCTGTACACTCGCAGTTCATCTGTTGAGTCTATTTTGGCTATATAGCAGTTTTAAGTGAATAATTTGAAAAAAATAGGTATTTAATGATCCGCTTCTTTTATGAGAAAAAGCGACGTAAAACGTATGCTGACTCCTACGTATTAGAAATGTCATTTATAAGACTCTCGCATTTCGTATCGCGAAAAATGCCGTTTTAAACTCTAACCATTTGATATCTCCTTATCTTAGGATATGCAAATATTTTTGATTGGTAAGAGTTTTTATCACGTTTTCGAGGATGACGTACCTTCTGTTGAACGTGTAGTCGGGTGCTCCTTGGACCCGACGCGCTCGTCGCCTCCCCTTCCCCTTCCCCGCCCCCGCCCCCGGCCCTGGTCGCGCGCTCTTAGACGCTTGCGTGGCACGCGCGCCCCGAGGTCGCATTCTCCTCGTCCTCCTCCTCGAGAACAAAGTTGTGTCGTCTGAGCCACCCCTCCCGGCAATTTGGGGCGGCCGCGTGTGGGAACTTGTGACGGCGTTCTCTTGAATGCGCTCCCCTCGTGGCGCGATTAAAACTCTCGATTGGAATTGAATGAACGGAGGATCCCACTCAGGTGCTTGGGTAAACCTCCTCTCTTGGAAATTTCTGACAAAGACACAGAACAGATTTTGGAAGGCACGAGCGATCGACTACTATACTGTGACAACCTTCAGATTAATGTGTTGAGCGAGCTTGACGATGCAATCCAAGCCTCTTAAATGAGTGTTCAAGAGTATTGTGGGAGGATGACTGTCCGATAAGACGAGGATATCTCGAATTTATCTGTTGTCCAAAGATCCACAGCAAGCATGGAACATTCCGTGAAGCATTTATACTTTGATGGGACTTTGGAAAGGATCTGAAGAACGTAGTTTCTGGAATCGTACCAGTCTGGTAGTCTTGCACAGTCTTAACAGTCTGAATAGTACTGTTAGTAATTCTTCGGAATGGTCTCATTAAAATGTCCTGCCTCGTGAAGTACCGCCACGCTTCGAACACGATTAGAGTGTAATAATGTATGTAAGGAATATTGATCCACGTTTCTTCTAGAAAAAAGTTTGAGCATGGCTTCAAGAAAACACTTCCCTTCAGTTCGTGATCGGTTGCGTCTTCCCGCCTTCGCATTCGCCTGTCTCGTGTTCCATTGAGAGAACGAGACTCGGGTCTTGAGCTCGTCGTTTCTGTGATCAAAACACGAGATCTGTACCACCACCTTTGAAGTACGGGAATTCTGGACTCGTGTGACACGTATTGATACGACGAGTTAGTGAATACAGCAACTTTCCTTAAGCTGTTGAGAATAAAGACTTACAATGCCAATATCCTATTTTATTACTTCCTGGTGAGAGCTTTTCATTTATTTTGACGAGATATAATCAATAATACATTACCCCCTGTGCACGCCACTAGTATTAATTGTATCGTTGTTGCGATGCAGTTGTATCAATTAGAATTAAATTTCTCCTGACTAGATAACTAAGAGGACGTATGGAAAGTTTCGATTCCTTGAACGTTGGCTCAAAATGTTTGTAATGCCTTGAAGCCGAAGCGGCGTCCAGTCTCTGAGAAGTGTCCGTTGGGTGCGCTCCACAGCACCCGGCGCGCGCCGTCGACGCCGTCCCGAGGCGCGAGCGCGCGCGCGTCTCGGGGGCGGTGGGCGACCGCCGGGACGTCGGGGGCTACGCGTTCCTCCTGCCCGCGCCCGCGCCCGCGCCCGCGCGCACCAACGCCCAACGGCGGGACGGCGAGAGGCGGCGCGGCCGCAGCACCCAACGGGCCTGCGCGCCGCCTCCGTGGGACGGGGGCTCCCAGCTGCGCCTCCCGCCGCGCGCCTCGTCCCGCGGCCCGTCACGTGGCCCGTCCCGCGGCCCATCCCGCGACCAGTCTCGCGGCCCGTCCCGCGGCCCGTCCCGTGGCCCGTCCCGCGGCCCGTCCCGCGGCCCATCCCGCGACCCGTCTCGCGGCCCATCCCGCAACCCATCCCGCAACCCGTCTCGCGGCCCGCCCCGTGCCTCGACCCGTGCCTCGTCCCGCAGCCCGCCCCGCGCCCCGCTCCGGGCCCCGCTCAGCTTCCCGCCGTCCACCTTCCCGCGCGGCCGTCGCCGACAGGCACGCCCTCGCCCCCCCCCCCCCCCTCGTCCTTACCCCTGCTCCCGCTCGCGCTCCCGGCCGGGCGTGTAAATCGGCTTCCTTCATACTCGCTCGATTGTGAATTGGCGTTGGAGGTTGTTCAGTTTCCTGAAACAATTGCTTATCGTGCTTATCGTTGAATCATAGTTCGTGATGACGATTGTCATGTGGTATGTACAGGTTGACACCAAATTAGCAAGAACGAGCACATTTATTGAGGGATAGGTTTTACTCTCAGCTGATATTCATTCATATTATTTACTGTTCATGCAGCCCAACATTACTTTGATCCATAAAGAATACCTCCCGAATTTAGGTAACTTTAAAATCTATTCCTTCTATTTTTTTTCTCTTTTTTATACGTAAAAATAATTAAAATTTTTTGAAAAAATCTGTATAAAGAAACTGTTGAAAACGTAGACGCAGTACTGAGACGAACGAAGTCACAGATCTGAACAGATTTGAACCTTCATCCCAAAAAGGAAAAATGATAAAACATCACTCAGTTGCGCACACAAAACATTCATTCGTGTGTAGTATAGACATTTTGCGATAGGATCGTGAAATTATTAGAAAAATGTATACGTATCATCAAAATATTTAGGCGATTGCCACAAAAATACCATTAATGACACAACAAAAAATAATCTCTATGCAAAATTATAAAATTCAACTGAAATCAATTCAAAAACAATTATTATATTTCCGTCCAAGATTTCAGTTCTGTTTGTGAGAGGTTACAAGTGAGCGAGTATGAATGCTAATTTGCACACCTCTGGGCGTTACAGCATTTGTTACACGAAGCTTTCAGTAACCGTAATTGCAACTGAGAGCATACGTATCGCCTCCACCATTACATAGGCATGTAATTAAAGAACCCATTGACTGGAGGATGTGGACTGTTCTATTCATGCTGGTGCTGTGTGATTAAATTGTTTCATTCAAAAGAATGTCGCATTGCGAATGATGAAGTAACTAACAGGGTTTGAATAGTCTGAATACGAAAATATTTCTGTATTGTTTTATCTTTTTCGAAAACGTTCAGCCTTTTTCAGAAAAACAGATGGTCTTGTGCGTAAAAACATTTTCTCCATTGTGCTTTTACAGTTACCTTCTCGCGCCTGCTTGAAGTGTTATATTTGTTTTTATTTATAAATTAATGTTAAAATTTACTTCTGAATGACGAAAAACATGTTATCATAGCTTGCTCGTTTGTAATTAAACTAGAAAGAAAATATTGACAATAGAAATATAATTTTTGTGCATATGTTACCGATCTCCATTAATGAATTGCGCATGTCGCGGTGTGCGGGGAGTGTGGTATGTGTAAATTATAATGACGTATTGAGGACGTTCTGGCGATCTCATTCATCCATTTTCCATGATTCATCACCTCGGATTAGAGTTACGTATTTAAAGGACAGGAACCAATTGTATAGTGGCGGATTTGAGTTTTGTTTCATACGTTTCATACAATGTTGTTCAAGACTTTTTCTTCAACTGTGTGTGCAACGTCCAACGTTTTTTTGGCCTGATTTTTTTGCATACATTGATCTTAGAATGTGCGGATGGCATCATCTCCTTTGTATGCAACGTGTTTCGCGCGGCTTTGCATTTTACGGTCGTTTCGACCTTGGGAAATCCTCGGATGCACATAAGCGGGCTGCCGCAGCGTCGGGCGACCGCCACGAGACGCGGTCCCCACGCAAAGCGCGGCGCCGGCGGCCCTCCCAGAACGTGCGCAAAAGTTAGCGGCGACCTCTCGTCTCGACACCGAAACGCTCTCTTTCTCGCGACCTTGGTTGAGCCGCAGGCCCCGCGGCCGACGGCGCAAGCCGCGTCCATCCGAAGGGATTCCGATATGATGAAGGCGTCCCCAGTCTGTCCCGCTCCGACTCAGGAAGTTGCACGTACTAATTTTTTGGCACGCGCCGCTGCGGCCGCGGCGTCGGCGGCGCGGTGAGTCCGGCGCACGTAAATATAGCGACGATCGTGGCGCGCTATTCCGAGCGGCGGCCCCGCGGCGCGGCGGCCCGCGACTCGCGTCCCAGCTGGCGCCGGCCCCACGCCGCCACCGCCACCCCTACCCCTACCCCTACCCCTACCCCTTATGCCCGCCCCGCCCCGCCCCGCCCCACCCCACGGAGCGAGTGCGACGCGTGACGTCACGGCAGCGCAGTTTTCGCAGGGTGGTCGCGACTTCTTCGCCCGCGCGCGTGAGTTTGCTGGCGCGGCCGATGTTTTTGCACCGGGGCGTAGAGAGATCGCGCGCGCGCGCTCGCCGTCGACCGTCGCTCGGTGCGTGCCGACTTTTATCGACTCCTCGGGCGACACGCCGCACCGGGCCGTAGTCGGCACGTCTGTGGCGTGCGCGCGCGCGAGAGAGAGAGAGAGACCCGTGCGCCGCGTGCATTGCGGTGCGCAGGCCGGCGGTGCCGGAGGAGTGCGGCCGGAGCGCGTCGCGAGCGAGCCACGTGCGCCGGGTCGCTTCGCCGCGAGCACGCGCTCGGAGGGGCGGGGGCGGGCGATGAGACGCTGTTGTTGTCCGCCGGCGCGGACGTCCGTGGTGTGTTATCCGCTGCAGCACGTGCGATCGGTGCGGGGAACGCGCCCGCCCGCGCCAGTGCCGGCCCGCGCGCGCTGCCGGCCGGTGCGCGCCCCGTGAGCGCCCCCGACGCAATTGTCGCGCTGCCGTCGCTCGCGTGGACTCTGTTGGGCGGGGTGGGCGCGGCGGTATGGGGCCTGCTGCTGGCAGCGTCGCTCTACTCGCTGTTGCTGGGCGCCCTGCAGCCCTGGACGGGCGGCGCCGCTTCGGGCCCCTCCGCCTCGCAGCCCCCCCACCACCATCACTCCACGTGTCGGTACGGAGCCGTAGCCGCTGTCGCTGCGGCCGCGGCCCGGACCACCGTCACCATCAAGCTCACCACCCAGGTAGTCAACGGAGAGGGCAGCGCGGGAGAAGGCGATTCCGCTCGCGGGGCCCCTGCCAACTTGACGTCTCGTCCTTTCCGTCCGCCGGCGTTCTTGGCCGCCGTGTGCCTTGGTCTCCTGTGCCGTGGTGGCACGTGGTTTTGTCACCTTTGGCCAATGTGTACAAGGACGTTGTCGTGTACGCAAAGCAAATCTTGCAATCGATTCATAGCAAGGGCAGGCCGTCGTTGAGTCTTTGGGAAAGGTTGATGTTAAATTGATTAATGTTATATTATTAGAACTATCGTTAAATTATTAGATAATTGTTCAATTTTGGGGGGAACTGCAATTTTGACAGATTTGCAATCGCTTAATACTACTATAAAAATGGAAATCTTCATTTGTTGTATTTCCTGAAACGATTTCACTTAGAAAATTGCATTAAAGTCGTGAAGTGCTGTTTACTGTTTCCGCTATTGTATTTCTGAATCTCCCAGATTCGTCAAAAACTGAATGATGAAATGAGATTTGTTAAACAAACATGCGATTAGATTTGCCCACCTTATGAGATTAAAGTGCATCATTTCTTGCGGCACTTTCCCGCATTGGAGATTTTTTTCGAGGTCGATAAAACTTATTATTCGATGTGTAAATCGATCCCTTATCACATCTTCGTCAGACATGTCGATCGATAGGAAATATATGATAGTGAAACCACATGACATTAGAATGCTTCGATCGCCGTGCAACGAAGGCTTGTGGCACGCGCTGCGAGCACTCCGCCGAAATCCTTTGACGGAGCGGCGTTTCACCAAGTGCCCGTTGGTTTATTTTGCTCTGGCTCTGGTTGGACAATTCGAAGTGTGTTTGGACAGCATGCTGAAGTTGTGGACTCTTGCGACAAACTTTTGCACACTCTATTCTCTCGTAAGACATCCTTTGTTTTTATTCACGCGCACGACGTCGATCAGCGGTTCCCACGAGGGCGGGTTTGCTCCAGTAATGATTCTGCCCCTTTTCTGTTTACTTAAAAAAAAAAGTCACTGCCCTTCATTTTGCGTGGAGATCTTAAATTTAATGTTATAATTTGGATATATTAAATTTCATTGAAGTAATGCCATAACTCGCTGTGCACATAGTGTGTTGTTTGCGTATTAAATTGTTTGCTTTGCTTCTTTCCCTTAGCCCCTCATGATCGTTTGACAATTGGGTATAGTTTTCTGAAAAGCTAGTGTTTAATAGTATTGCTTTACTGCACCAAAAAGACATGTGCTGTTGCTGTTAAAATATTTTTGAACATTTTTCAAGGTAAAAAGTACTTGATCAATTGTCATCTTTCATTGAGGGCTGTATTCAATTAATTTCATTATTAACGAGTCAGAGGATTGATATAACATTACTTATTTGTATTTTTTTTTTGTCCTATTTCATAATTTAAAAAATATTTTTTTAAAAAATATTTATGGCACATGTCTATATGTGCTACTGTACTACTCTAGTTCTCTACATAAAGCAATTTTTATGGAAGAAATTTTCTCTTTAAATGAGGGAATTTTGTAACTAAGCTTCTTTGTGGCATTAACCAGCATTTGCACAATTAAATACCTTGTGCTGTGTTATTTTTTATTTTTTTTGCAGCTGATCTGAAGCTGAAGTATTGTTGTGTATTTTAAAAGTAGTTTTTTGTTTAAGTATATTTACTGTGTGTAAAATTTGCTTTCAAGTTGTTGTTTTTAATTTAATTTTTTTATTTGCTTTTTGGCGAAGCACAAGCCTTTGACAACAGCACTTCATTTCATAACATAAGACATAATTTTCTTTATAAAACCATTTCTAATACAGTATTTGTTACTTCAGCTGTCTTTAGACAGTACACGTTTTCAATTTAACACAATTAACCTTGACTCATGGTTCTAACACACAAAAATTACATGAAAAAAATTGTATGTACATCAATTAAAATAGTTGTAAGATAATTTCTTCATAATTTACTTTATTACACAGAATTTTTAAAGTATAGCTGATGGTCATGTAAGTACAAACCTACTACTCAATTCATATGAAAGAAAATTTGCACCCAGAAAGGGAATGACTAAAGAGCAAAATTGCATAAAATATTGACGATTAATTGCAGAATTGAGTCTTTGAGAAATTGTGTAATATAAAATTAAATTTTGTATAGGTACTGTCTTTTTAAGCTTTTTGATTTGCTTGATATGTGCAATAAGCATTTACTCATTCCTATGTGTAAAAAATTTATCTTAAATTTTAGATACCATTTTTTTTAGAATTAAAAGTGCAGAGTAATCATGATAATGAATTCATTCTGTTGTTAAACACTTATATTAATATGAAAAATATTTATTTTTATTACATGTCAAAGCAAAATAAACATGAGAGATAATGAAGTCTAGTAAGTAACTTACATGTTATAATTTGTTGAAGATCCAATGCTTCTGTTATATCAACAAAGCAGTAATTGTGTAATATTAATTGCTACAACCTTGAGAAAAATTTGGATGTTCTTTGGATTTTTGCTGCATAATAACAAAATGAAATTGAAATGAACTTCACTATTATTTTTTATTTTTGTTTTATTTGAATGGTTAAATGTATAATTGATTAATAATTATTGTTCCTTAAAAGTCTTTATTTAAGTATCTGATTATTATATCCTAAATTGTCTGTTACTTGTGCTAATTGTTAAAAGGGTGGTCAACAGTCAGACAAGGGGATATTAAGAAATTGGACAGTTCTGGATTGCCAGAAAGAGCCATGTATGTGTTGAGGAATATTGTCTCTTCTTTGGTGATATTAGTTTTGTCTTGCATTTTTCTGGGTAAACCAGTTGGTTTTATAGACATACTGGTATCTGAATTGGTTATATTAGTGAGAGTGATTAATAGCTGCATAATTGTAGGGATGAAATATATCTTGAAATTTCATTGTTAAAGACTAGGGAATTACCAGGGACTTGCATTAAAAAAAAACTGTTACCCACCCTTACAATGTTTTAGTTGACCTAGTTTTTGGAGAATAGTTTTACTGTTCTTAATTCTAGGAAACCAGTCATTACACTGAAATTCTTTCTTGTTGAAACTGTTACAGTGAATGTATGGTGACATTTTTATTTTGCAATAAAATATTTCATATTCAAAATAAAAATGCAATTTTATTCAAAATATTTGTAAAAAGGTGATTATTTAATTATAAAAAGACTCTAATAAATAGTATTTATAGCTTTCTTATTAAAGATTTCAAAATCAGTACTATGCATTTACTCTTGTATTTATTAATGATGCATTCTATTCTGTTTCAGATATAATGTTTGATTTTCTTTTTCAGTTTGTTCCTTTTATTGTTGCAATGAGCAATTACATATTATATGTTAAGCTT
This sequence comes from Gryllus longicercus, assembly GCA_038098605.1. Lineage (NCBI taxonomy): Eukaryota > Metazoa > Arthropoda > Insecta > Orthoptera > Gryllidae > Gryllus > Gryllus longicercus. Next base: position 3,878,254 of record JAZDUA010000096.1, read on the forward strand.
TGCTATATTAATAGGTTTGGTTTTAATGTATGATGTGCGACTGCATTTCAGTTTAATGTTTTACTGCATGATGAATGCAGCACATTATTCCAAATTTTTTAGTTTATCAATATTAAGTACAAAAATGATTATTACACAATTGTGCTGGTTAATGCCACTGGGATGTTTTTGGAAAGAATATAATTTTTTAATGATACTGAATCTGACAATTTTTTTACCTGTTTCTTTTTCTATTCATTTTTATAATCATATCTTCATCTATTCGTTTCAAAAAATTTATAATATTAAGAATTTTTTTAATACAATTAATTTCATTTTGTGACAGAAGACTGCCGTTTTAATATATTTGTTTTTGTTGGTGTTTTTTAGGACAGCAGTATTTTGAGTTCTTCACCTCATCTTGCAAGAGCAGGCTCACGATGCACAGGGAGTGAACGTGGTGGTTTATCAGGGCTCAGAAATATTGGCAACACTGTAAGTACATTTTCTTTCCAATATAAAAGCTATCCAATATATTTATTAATTCATGTATACATTTTTCTGTTCTTAAATGTACAATTATTACTATTAATGTTAAATATAATTAACAAACTGTTACGAATAGGGAGAGAATTTTTATGCCCTAAAAATCTTGAAATCAACTTTTTAAAATATGCATTTATGACCTAAAAATTTTGAAATATGTACTTTAACATGGAATTAAAACTAACAATATTTTATTTCCTGTATAAACCATTGTTGGTAAAATTCAGAAGAAGCATGCTTGGAATGAAAACAGATATTTTTGTGGAACATAACATAACATTGCTTACTTCTCAAGAGAAATAATTCAGTTAAACCTTAGTTAAGTACATTGTATATTTTCTTTCAAATTTTTCTGCCTGGTTTAAAAAATACATCAAGAAACATCCTACATTTTTTATCATTTATAAAAAATAAGGAAAAAACACAAATTTTGACAAGCTCTTTCTAATCTATGCATGCTCACAAATAAATAGATTCTATGAAAATATGAAATTGTTAGGGATAAGTGTCTATTTTAAACAAATTTGCAAAATACCATTACACAAATACATATAATTACACAAATACGTATAATTACACAAATACGTATAATTACACAAATACGTATAATTACACAAATACGTATAATTACACAAATACGTATAATTACACAAATACGTATAATTACACAAATACGTATAATTACACAAATACGTATAATTACACAAATACGTATAATTACACAAATACGTATAATTACACAAATACGTATAATTACACAAATACGTATAATTACACAAATACGTATAATTACACAAATACGTATAATTACACAAATACGTATAATTACACAAATACGTATAATTACACAAATACGTATAATTACACAAATACGTATAATTACACAAATACGTATAATTACACAAATACGTATAATTACACAAATACGTATAATTACACAAATACGTATAATTACACAAATACGTATAATTACACAAATACGTATAATTACACAAATACGTATAATTACACAAATACGTATAATTACACAAATACGTATAATTACACAAATACGTATAATTACACAAATACGTATAATTACACAAATGCCTGTAATTACACAAATATGCACCAGCAGGAATATTGGCCAAGTATGCATAAATATCCACTAACGTATTAATCTTCATAGCATCCAATTGTAACCCGATGTCAGGAAATTCCTCTTAGCTATGCCCTGAAGCAACAGACAAAAATATGCCAAATCATAGAAATATGCTCCCTAGTTAAGAAGGAAAAAATTGGCTGAAAATATTGTATAAAATTCCTATGATATAAAAATATACTAAAACTGTCAGAACATATAAAAAAATTGAAAAAGATTTACATACTTGGGTAAATAATGTATCTTTGAATTGTCTTTATGTATATTAGTTCACAACAAATAGAATAATCTTAACAAAAGCAAAAATAACCAAAGATGTTCCTATAGAAAACCTACTTGGAGTTCTTTAGCCATGCCTGTTATTCATCAGTTAAAGGATATTGTTTCATCTTAATCTGGTAGAAAAGTCGGTATTTAAATCTCAATGTTTAGATGATATTTTAACATTGGTGGGTACTTTTTTTACTGTTGGTGGGTGGTGGTTTCTTTTTTTATTCATCTTCCTCTTAGAATAAATATTTATGTTAATTATGTGTATTTCATGTTGCAGTGTTTCATGAATTCAGTAATCCAGTGCCTAAGTAATACAAAACCCCTTTTGGAGTATTTACTTGGAGATGCTTACTTATCGGATATCAATTCAACAGTCTCCAATATGAAAGGTGCACTTATTAAAGGTTAGTTGAAATCACATAATGTTATATTGTAATGCTTTGAAGTAATGTATCTTTTGCCTGAGCTATATGTGGTCGTTTAATTTAATACGGAAGTGAAGCTACGATTTTATAGATTCTCCAAGAAATAGTGATTTGTTTAAAGAAATTTGCCATGACTTTGAGATGTGTGAAATTTTCTTCACACAGCATTTTCAAGTGTTATCCAAGAATTGTGGCGTGAAAATGACGGTATGGTTGTGAATACAACATCGCTGAAGTCCCAGATCCAGAGGTTTGCTCCTCGCTTTATGGGTTACAGTCAGCAAGATGCCCAAGAGTTCTTGCGTTACTTGCTCGAAGGCTTGCATGAAGACGTTAATCGTGTTACCAGCAAGCCTAAACCTATCCTCACGGAAATAGATGATTCTCTAAGGTAACAGCTTGATTTTTATGAAGGAACTAGATTAGTTTGTTAGTTTTAGTAATGTATTTAATGACATTGATGTGTATGCATAGTGAGAATTGTGTGATTGCTTTCCAAGTCGTAATTGAAATTTTTTTTGTGCAGTGTATATGTCACTCTCTTTTCACTGAACATCAAAATAGTCCACAAATGTTGCATGAAAGTATTTGAGTATTCATTCAATAACCTTATTCTTCTGGGTTTATAATATTACTTGTTATACTATATATAATACTATATGTTGCTCTATCATGTACTATCTCAATAGTAACTTCAGTTTGTTTTTTAAGGAAAGTAATGTCAAAATATGTTTGTTAAAATTCAATTTTGTATCATTTTGCTACAGTCTTCATAATAATACAGGGCCTTCTGCTTAAAAGTGTTACATTCTTTTGTCTGCAATTTTGTGTTAATTCTTTAATGTTTTGTCTGAAAATTTGCCTCCGGTGATTTAAGTCACATTTCAAGGTTGGACTGTAGTATTTCCCTCAGCTGTTTTATATTGAACAGGGGTAATCAAACAATGAAAAGAGAGAGTGTGGCTGGGTTTCATTGTAAATGGCAGAATGTTAATTATTTAGTATGAGAAAGAGAAAAATATCAATACCCAAACAAAAATAAAAAGTGCTTAGTTCTTCCTCTCTTCAAGGAGATAAGTCTGTACACACAAACTGCTTTTTTTCTTTGATTTTCTTCATGAACTCTCTAAATCTGACAATAAAAGTTGAATTCACTGAGTAAAATCACAGCATGTGCATTTTCAGTTTACATTTTTTTAAAATTTTATTAGTTAAGTTAATTTTAATTAAATTAATAAGAATTAAATTATGTCTTTGGATAAAAACAAAATCAAAGCAGACATTCAGCATAGTTAATGACAATGATAAATTTGATGTTAGAAGTATTTTCACCTCTCTTGTAAACTCAGGTTAATGTGTTCAATTATCTACATTTAATTATTTTTCTGTTACTTGTATCAAAAATGCATAGTTGGTATTTTATTATTTCCATACATACTGGTACCTGGAAACTACATTTTGAGGGAAATAACTTATCACTAGTTAAATACTTTAAATAAATAAGTCTTTTCATGAAAAAATATCAAAATGTTTTCATGTGAAATAATTGTGTTTATTATATGTATTGGATTATCTTAATTATTAAAATACAGTAGAACCCTGGTAATCTGAACTAATTGGGGATGTGGTCTGTTCTTATTCAGAAATGTTCGTATTACCCGAAAAATGTACCGTATATATACAAATACATCTATAAGATTACCAGACAAAGCACCGTAGCCCAGCGATTTCATCACATCACATCACATCGCTACATCAAGCAGATTCAGTTCCTTACTACTAAAGATTATTACTGATTCTGCAAGTTCTTCTAAGTGAAAATTACTGCTACATAAACATGCGATACACACCAAAGTAACTAGTACAATGAACGTTTCACTTCAAAATGTGTTTCAATCAATTAGTCTTTCAGTTCTACTGTAATTATACAATCCTTTGTTTACACTACAAATAAGCATTTTATTTCCTTTCTCTCCATCCTGAGTTTTGTTTGGATTACCCGAAATTTCAGATTAGCAAGGTTCTTCTGAAGATTACTATACATGTATTCATTGTTTAATTCCAGAAACATTGTTTTCAACCTGTCATATAGAAATGTATTTATAATGCAAACCATCTGCATAATTAAATTAGAAGATTGTTGGGTTTGGAGAGAGACATTATTACTGCATACATTGCACTTTACCAAGCTTGAAAATTCTCACTCGTACATCAATGTTTTTCACAATTAACTTCACTTCCAACACTTGTGTAGACTCAGCTGATTCATTACAACATTCAGAGTATGGAATTTATTTGTTCTGTAGTTTGAGGTGACAACACTGTAAATGCCAAAGCTTCTGTTTTGCTTTTACTTAGGTTATAGCAATGGCTTAGCATGTGACCAAACTGTCAGCCATCTTTTTGTTTTTGTAGGAGATCATAACTTCAACGCTTCTACTGTTCTCATTCTGTACATCAAGTGTTAAATTGAAGTCTTTTTACTTTGTGATTAGGACCATTTGTACCTACATTTTTCCTCTCTTCTCCTAACAATACAATTTCAGAAAAAAAATCTATAATAAAAATTGATTTTTTGACATTTAATGTTTTTGCAAGTTCTTAATATTTCAACCCTGATTGTAATTGGCATGTGATTTTGTGATGAACTTCTTATATTTAGTTAACTTCATTGGTAAGCAAAGAACATTTTTTTTGTGCAGTGACCAGCAGAAGGCAGCTGAGGCGTGGAAAAGATATTTGCGAATGGATGACAGCAAGGTAGTTGATATATTTGTTGGTCAGCTCAAGTCAACTCTTCGCTGCACTGTGTGTGGTCACTGTTCAGTGACGTTCGACCCTTTTTGGGATTTGTCTCTTCCCATACCAACTCGAACTGGTCAGGTGCGGCTACAACAGTGCCTAGATAGCTTCACTCGGGAAGAAGTACTAGATGGTGATGAGAAACCAGTGAGTTTATTTTTCTTTTTGAAATTTTATTTTGTTAGGTTAGTAAATTGTATATAAAATACAGTATATGCAAAGAGAACCCAACATTTTCGATCCTTTTAAGCCTGATTGAAAGATTGTGCTTGAAGGAAATTTGGAAGTTCACTATTCTGAATCAGTTGAGTATCTGCAACTGACTGCCATAGACTTTGTTGAAATCTGTAAGAGAACTGCAAAATACTTTAGGATGAAAGTATGATAAAGATATCCATTTATGAAACTCAATTTTTCAGTCCAATGAATTTAAAAGTATTGCTAAAATAAGACACACAAAGTTAATAACAATATTTTTATGAAATAAAATGTAAATATATACATTTTTTATTTGGATATGATTTTATAATTTATTTGGAAAATGAAGATAACTGTTTTGAATTTAATTAAATTTGTAATAAGTGTTCAAGATTTTTGTGCTCTGTTCTCTTCATTCCCTGAAAAGTAATTTAATAAAAAATATATTTGGGATTTCAATGACAAAGAATTTTACTTTATGTAATGAGTGAAAAATGAGCTTCTACAGAACATGCATCATCTTTTAGACATCAAATTTTTTTTATCAATGCAAGAAAATAAATGAACAGAGTGGACAATTATCTCAGAATTTTTCATATGTGCTATCTTCTCTTGGTAATCCAAACAAACTGTGAACTCTGATTTGTAGTATTCATTGTATTGGTTCTGACTGAAAAGGATCATAAAATGCATAAGTGAAGCCTACCTTTATGAAGTCTTATATTTCTTCCGAGACATCTAAACAGTGAATTTTACAACTACTTGAAAAAGTTGCTTTTGCCTTAAAATATAAGTGCAAAAAATATTTATTTTTGAAAGAGACAAGAATTATTTTATGAGTTACTCGTAAAATATATAGAAGAGTGACAAAGAAGTGTCCAGAGATTTTTCAGTCTTTACATTTTTTCACCTCCTTACTGAAGTATTAAGTTTTCTTTTTTCTATTGCTTGTCTTTCTTAATTTTTATTCTGAATTTGAATGTTTGTTTCTTATGATTTCTTGTTGTTTCAGACATGTGCTAAATGCCAGACACGGCGCAAATGTACAAAGAGCTTTACTATACAGAAGTTTCCGAAAATCCTTGTTCTTCGTATCCTTTTAACACTTTGTGGTTCCATTTTTTATGATAACATTTGAGAGTGTGTTATTAATAGTTTTATTAATAGAATATTAGTTTGATTTTACATGAATAGTTTAATAAATGGATTATTTAATAATTATATGCTTAAGACCACTTCTCCTAGCAAACATTATAGTTGTTTGATCTTAAATATGATATTGTTTTGCTTCAGAATATTCACTATAATACAAATCCTATAAAAGAGATGGTTAAGATTTTTGTCGGTGGATCTGGAGTGCTGCTAGAGACAGACACATCATACCATAACAGATAACTTCACTATTCACTGCTTTACAGGAACATAACACGGCTTTACACTTCTGATTCGAGATGGCACACACTGAACACACAATTCATGCAACTGGCATGCTTGCCAAAGAATGCAAAGCCACGGAAGTAGCAGATACTGCCAACCTATGAGACTGAAGTTCTATTTATTCCTAACAGAGATTTACTGTTCAAGTAATAAAAAAGATTTTATTGACCAAAATCATGTCCAATGAAATTCAAGTTTTAATGAATGGAACAGTAGCAATAATGTTGGTAATAGTGGAACTTTGTCCGTTAGTTAGATAAGAGAAATTGTACTTTTAAATGTATAATTGAAAGTTACATTTATTGACATTTAATATAAATTGAAATAGTTTTTAAGAAAGAATGTACAGAAATGTCTAATTATTAAGATCCTGGGTATATCCTTGACATTTGTTTAGATTTGAAACGGTTTTCTCCCACAGAACGTTTTAGGGGTAAACTGAGTGGCACCGTAGATTTTCCTCACACAGGACTTGACATGAGTGCATATGCAGCAAGTCGAGGGCAAGGATGCATGTACAACTTGTATGCAATATCAAACCACTCGGGAACTACTTATTCTGGCCACTATACAGCCTACTGTCGTCATCCTTATACAGGGGAGTGGCATGAGTACAATGATTCTAGGTAAGTATTAATATAAAATTATGTCAAGCCATGTTTAAAACATTAATAACACTAGCTGGACCTATGCAAACATTCTACACTTAGTACGTTATGGTTTTAAAAGTAAAGATTGCCACTTTAATGTTACCCAAATTTAAACAGCGAAGCCCAGAGCCGTTAGTTGCATCATGTACACATTACAAGAGTTATAATTCTAACAATTAATGTTAATTAACTAACATAAAACTTAGACTCGTGTGATTACATTTCGCAGCATATCAAATAGTCAATTTCATTGCACCAAAATGTTGAGATTCTGCTGGTTCCTAACCCCATATGCTGCAACTTGAGGGTAGCCATGCGAGTTAAACCTTCAAAAATGTATAAAAGGTCGCACAAAGTCTAATTTGGCTTCTAATGGCCTAAGAAATATAACTGGTTAAACCAACGTGGCCCAAAAATCTGGTTTTAAGAACCTAGGGCGCACTGTTTCAGAGTTGTACACTTGCTGACTTTTTGAACATTTCTATTTCATGATGTTTTCATTGGTATAGTAGTGAAATTAGAAGGGAGGTGAATGTTTGTCTAGTAGTGTATCACTGGTGATACTGATTAAAGCAGTGTCTAAAAATGTAGGCAACCTGCAACACAATTGTAATTTACCCTAAATTAGAGATAGTTTAGAAATTAGAAGCAATAAAATAGCCTAGGACTTCCAGGACAATATGGAATAATTCTGACTTCATCTGATGACAAACTGAAGTATTTTCAGTGATTATAGGGAATTAATATACTAGATCTGCCACCATACACATTATCTTTCTATCTTACATGGATTTGGATAACCAAGTGTAAATAATGGCGATTTTTCAATTTGTTTAATTTTGAAAGTGTAGAAGTGGGAAAACTTGTTCATTGGGAATAGAAGGGTCCTAGACAAATTGATCTAAAGGATAAGAAAACATAGTTTTCTGAAAAGTAAGAGTATTTTATATATTTGATAATTTTAATAAATCTGTGAAAAAGTAATCATAATGGTCAAGTTATGCTTGTGTAAATTGCACATGTTAAATTCATATCATGAAGCCATCAGCTTGGCACTAAGAATAGTGCCGAGCTAATGGCTTACTTCTGGAACCAAAGTGGTGACTGGGCAAATTGTGAAGATGACACTTGCCTTTGACTATGTAATGCTCTCTGTTTCATTTCATTTGCATTGTCTTGACTTTGCCATCAAAAGTTTTGTTCCTTATGTACATTACCATGTGGCAGTGGCAGCTGCTCCTTGTGGCCTCAAGGGCAGCACCCTCAACAGAAACATCAACCTTGCAAAACGATGTAGGAAATATTATGATGATAAATCATCTCGTTCAATTTGTGCTTACCATCAGCACCATTTTTGAGCATGAATTTAGTTTTATGTGCCAGCTTAAGCAAAAGATTCTGGTTTTTGGAATGTCAGCAGGTTTATGTGGATATTCTTTCATAAAGCAGTAAGCCTCTGACTCTTTGCATTGTCAGTATAATAATTCATGGATAATTTCAAAACAAATGTGATTTCAAAATTTCTTCTTGCTCTAAGGAATGGAAACAGAAGTCCCATCTTGTGGGTTCAAAGGCAATTTTGTTTCACCTGCATGTATTTTGAACAATTGTATTATATACTAATTACTACCTTTATTGATCATTAATAAAAGCAGAAAAAAATCTGTGAAAAAGTTAAGATTATGGTTAAGTTACTCATGTACACTTAGCAACTCATGTTAAATTCAGATCACAATGAAAATAGTTTAATAATTTTCAAATAAATTTCTTATGTTCTTAAATTTGATTTGTTCATATGAATTCTCGGCTATCCGGGTGACGCTGCATTGCTGCCTGGGAGGCCGACATTTCGCCTGACATGTCGGCCCGTCAGCCAACGACGCGGTGTCTCCCAGATAGCCGAAAATTTATGGATTCGAGCCGCCGAAGCTTACATGTACATTTGTTCATATAATGTGTAGTATGATTTTTACCTGATTTCTCTCTCTCTCTCTTTGCAGAGTATCCAGTATTTCTCCACGATCAATTGTATCCAGTGAAGCTTACGTGTTGTTTTATGAACTTTCTGGACATAGTTCACATTTATAATATTGGTTCGCTTCTCTGATGAATTTCCTTCAGCCGGCACTTTGCCTGCCCTTTCAGAATAAGAATTACTCCTAACAAAAAACCAGACTGAATCAGCAGATTAGTGACACATATTTTTAAAGTACTTACTGACAGTGAATACAGGAAATGCCTAGAAAACCAGGGATCATCTTGGCTGGAAAGTTTGATACCTTAAATGTTCTACAAATTTTTCATCATTTTTTCCTCACTATTTTTCTGTGTGATGTAGAAAGTGGTATAACACTTTCTCCCTGCAAAGAACTATTTTGTCCTGGTTTGAGGTATAATTTTTTTTGTGAAATTGTGATTATTTATTTTATAAATTATACCCAAAATGATGTGTGTTGCTTGTGGTTTGTTTGAGAAAGTAATATATTTTATTTCAGTTCCCTAGATAATATCCGTTTGTTTTGTATAGTGCACTCCGGTGCATTGTTTTAACCAAAGCTGCTGACATACTAATGCTCATTTATTTATGTCAGGACAGTTGTGAAATGTGTATAAAAGAACAAGTGGAAAGAACTGTGATGATGTATAGAGTACAGTTATTATTGATGAATTTGATAATGACAGTATCCATATGTATGTAACATTCTGTGTATATATACTACACAACATCACATTAGCCATTCATTGGAAAAGTTGTGTTATTCCTATAGCAGAAAATGTTAGCAGAAAAATGTTGAATGTGGATATTTGTTGTAACTGTTACATTATTTTTATGTAAATTTACCACCCTTGCCCATGTGCTTTGTTTCATTCATAGAACGTTTTGCAAAAATATTTTTGGAAAATCAAAAACATGTTTTTCAGTCAATACTTTGTTTAAAATATTGTTACATTTTTCATATACTGAGGTGACAATTGAATTTTTGTATGTTATATTTTTTGTTTTGTTTTATATAGCCCATGAAGGCAAATGTTTGATGTGCTTTTAGTGACAAATTTGGTAATTGTAGCCTTTCTGAGGGTCTGAATTAATTGTTCACTTGTTCCTAAAACTTTTAAATCCAAATAATCTTTACTATCAAATACATTGAATCATGTACACCATTTTTAAATGAATTTCTTTGTCTGTAGGCATTATATAAATGTTTTAGTATTTGAGATATTATTTGTGCCTTATTTGGTAATTATCAGTAAAGGAATTTGTATTTTGGAAATAATGATTATACAATGAAAAAGAAAGAAGGAAAACAATTATTTATAATGCAAGAGATGTGAAAAAGCAGAAAACTTGTCTAATTACTGCATATTATTAGAAATGTGATCAGTTCAAAATACTCATAAATTATCATAAGATTAAACCATTGATTTAAAGAAAGTTTAGAAATGCAACACTTGTGTTAAAAAGGTTATGCAATTTGACTATCTATTTTCAAAGATGTAAAATTGTTTTTTCTATGCTAGCGTCATCTAGTAAAAACAAATGCAAAAGTTTGTAAGACTTTGGTTTCGATCCTCGGGAAGACTGCAAATATGTTTCATTGGCAAGGAATTATTTCCTGGTAGAGAACAAATGATGAAGTGTAATTCTGTGGAGTTGTATGATTGTGCAAGATCAACATAAAGAGATGAAGAGCTAGTGTCTGAGGTAATCTTTAAAAATTCAGTCTCTTCATAAAAATGTCTGGTATAACTTTGTTATAATTGATGGTTGTGACTTTTGGGGATTGGTGTGGATTTTGATAAGAAGAGAGTGATGCTCTGTAGAAATGAAAGTTTTCTCTTAAGAACGGTAATCTTTTACAACAATGAATATTTTAGAATCTTAAGAAAGTTTTTTTTTTTTTATGTAATATAATTTTGTTGTAAATGAGCACCATTGTATACATCCCATTATAGGAAATAGTTCTATTAAGTTAGCATTACATTACTGTGGAGTCATTACTATTACTTTATAGAAATAAAACATTTTGTATTATATTGTGTGTAGAGGATCTATATTATTGAGATTGTTGTAGCTGGATGATCAATGATTATTTAAAATGTTTTTGAAAAATAATATTGCTGAATGTTTTACTATACAATTTGGTACCAAAAACTATATTTAAGATTTGTAAGTTATAACTTACGTAGTTTAGAATTAGTTGCGTGGCTTTCCAAAAGCACAAATGTATAAAGAATGTTCTAGTAAATGCAGTGTTAGCTTTAGATATTACCTTCTGCATGATTTTTTTTGTTATTAAAAAGAAGTTAAAAGGAATTTCGAAAATCCAGACAGTTCTTTACTTTAAGAATAATAAATTGTAATTAATGTTTTGGGAAAATGCCAAGGGATGTTGAATGGCTGCTATACAAAATGTAAAAGTTGCTATTATGAAAGTCAACCCATCACTACAGTGTTCTTCCCGTCCAAGAGATTCAAGTGAGAATAACAGGTTCCTTCCCTTCTTATTTGCAGTACAGTTAGGTTCACATCTTACATTATTTATAATGAAGATAACATTTCACTGTGCATGTTATAATATTAGTATTCGCTTTGCGAAGATGCCTAAAATCAAAATGTTTAAATATTAAGTGATGGGAACTTGTATGAAACTAATAGTTATTTTTCTACATAGCATTATTCTTGAATGTGTATATGAGTAGATATTAAAATCCTTTAAAAATTACTGTTTTGTTTTTATGAAAATCCTTACAACCTACTTAGAGGGACTTACATGTGAACACCTGATCCTATTTTTAACAAAATCATTATTCCTCTGTAATGTTGAAGCTCACCATTTTGTCATTTTATTACTTGCTTCATGCTATACATTTTTATTTAATAGAAGTTACAGTACTTTATTTTGAATTTGATTGTTGAACATCATTATCTGTCAAGTAATTTCATGTCAATTTGTTGACTTGAAGGAAACTATTTCTTTCTGAATTTTCATGATGTCTTACTGAATTTGGTTTTATTGATTATTGATATCATTTGCATCTTTCCTTCATGTTTATTTTCACATAAGAATTGTTTTTTCTCAGGTCTTCTGAACAATAAATGATAATTTTAAGTGAAGCATTTTCATGAAATTTAAGACTCAAAAGCCTTTTTTTTCAAAATTTGTTTCCCCTCCCCTCAGAGTTTTGAAACCAAATTATAGATAGCAACATTGGTGAAAGCAGTAACTTTCCTAACTAAACCCATTCAGCAGTGTAATAGACATTTCAGATAATTAGTTTTTCAAAAGGAGAAGGACTTCATTATATTTAATGATTGTAATTCCTTCATTATTGAAGGTCAATGAATTTTCATTTTTTTTTTTGATTGTTAAAGTCTAAAATATTAACGTATTGCAGAAATATTTGGTAAATGAACATCTGAAACTAGTGTTTTTTCTGAATTAGTGTTTTTGATATTTTATGTTAACATGCAAAAATGTAACAAACAGCATCACAAAATTGATATTTTTTATTAGTTACTACTGTGGAATCTAGGAAATGTTTTACCACTAGATTTTATTCTTCGTAGAATGCTGGCTGTGGAATTTGGTTTTAACTGGTGAGTTATATTAGTGGAAGTAGTTTAGGGTTTTGGTAATGTGCAAATGTGTATATATTCTTGTATGTTTCTCAATTGGGTACTTAAGTAGAATTTAGGGGAAAATGATAAAAAATTAGGTTATGCTTGTGGAATAAAATAAATGTTTTTAAATTTCAAATATTACAGTTCAACAACCTAATAGGCTGTTTCTTGATTATAAAATTCCATTGTGAGAATTTTATGAATGAATGCATAACTTTTATTTAGTGTATTTATTAGCATTTTCATAATTCTGTGGATCAAGTATTTCTTAGCAATTGCTTCCATGTGTAGGTGTATTTGATTTGTATATTACAAATGACATGAAATATTTTTTGTAATTTAATGTAGAATTAGGAATGTTGTTTTTGTAGAGGACTATGACCTTGAATTGAGCTTGAGGAAAGGTTGGCATGGCAACATATTGATTATTTTCTGTTGGGCCACACAGTAGTTAGGCATGTAGTTGCATGTGGAATTTGCACTGAGAATGTTTAAAAATATAATTAATGTTTGGTTTACAGTAGTTATAACATTATTTCTCCCTTTGAAAGAGAGTGTAATATTGGAAGGAGAATTGTATTCCAAAGAGGTATATTCCTTATTTTCCTGTTTTGTGCTGTTTTAAGTGAATATTAATTACTCAATATCAACATTGTTTCTTCATTTTTTAAGAACTGGGCATTTATAGCAAGATTCTGTTTCCTGCCCAATATTGGGAAATTAGCATACACAATAGAATATGATGAAAAGGTATGAAAAATAATATTTTTAAAAATTTATATTTTTGAACACAAGTTAACTGTTTACCCAAATCTATTACGTTAATAAAATAACCTTTGACCTATTAAAAATTTTGTTCACAGAAATATGCAACCCAGTATTTACTATTATATTATGACACTCCTGAGCAGTGGGCTTCTGCATACAAACCTGGGCTGGTATGTCAACATTTAAAAACACTATTAATTTATTTAACATTAAAAAAACAAGACTGAACTCAATTGTCAAATATAAAATTGAATTGAACTTGTTTTGCTCTCTAAATAATAAGTGCTTTTAACTGAATGTTTTATATTTACTCAAATATTCTTGAAAAGTTAATATTTTATCTAGAACAATTAGTTGTGATCAAAATTAATAACTGCAAAAATTAGTAGAAAATGGATTTTTTTATTTTATAGGGTTATTGATTATTAAAGATAGTTTTGAATAGTCACAATAATGAATGTATTTCCCTGTATATAGATATTTTTCCTATTTCTATGATTGTTTTATGGTTTGTCTGCTCTTTATATGAAACCTGAATTAGCAGATCAGAAAGAAAAGCTTCGCTTAATTATATACAAGTTATTCTATACATATAATTCACTTGTGTCTCATTTTCCAGCATTGAAGTATATTTTAAAATTATAACAATAATTTAACAAGTAATAATTTAATAATTAAAATTATAACAATATAAATTAAAACAACTTTAATTCACTTTACTACTTTCTTTTTTCATTTATTTATTTTGTCCACCCCAGGGATGTAAACAAAAAGAAGATTTTTCTAACATAACAAATCGTATTGCATTGCACCCTAATAATACAATTACATGTAGAATTATCAAGAAATATGGCAAAAGAGATACAGTTTCATGCTCAGATCAAACAACCTTTTTGTTAGCCAGACGACGTTGGTGGTATATCGCAGCAAGCCATTGTAATTCCTCAGTGGTAAGTCAATTTCTTAGGAATTGAATTCCAAATAATTTGCAAACAAAGTACATAAATTCTGTGTTTGCAGGGCATATATTTGAAGTTTAAGTTACGTATGACGAATGGAAATGAGGGTGATTTTTGGCATGAGCACTTCTCAGCAGATGAATTATGTAAAGTTTTCTTATTCTGTTAAACATTTCTCTGATAATAAAACAAAAAGTTATTGATATAGAATAGAAAGTAACATGTATTTTACATTTACAGATATTCTCCCGATTCTAATGAGTTTCTTTGTTGCTTATGTGTTTCTCTTAGTAGCAGTTGGTTTCTGTACAGGTATGATTTCTTTCTTTCAAAATTTGCAATAAATAATACATTACAAAAAAATTGCAGATTTAATGTAAATTAGAATAAAATATCCTTTTAAAACTATTTCATTAATTTAAACACACATGATTATTGTTTCAGTTGAACTCAAATCTCGAAAAATGTATCACGCAACTTACAAACTGTTTGTAGCTTCAGTTGTATTGCAAGAGACAGGAATCTCTATTCAAACAATTGTATATATCAAACATGCACTTAATGGAAGAGGAATATCAAAAATACGAACTTTAGGTTTGTTAATGTCAAGTCCTTTATAGAAACAAGAATGAATCTATCCTGAAGAGTATATTGAAAAATATTAAAAACTTTACAATAAAATTTTTGTTAAAGATATTTTTAAAATATAAATCATAATGGACCCAACTTTTATAAATAACATTGTTACAAAATACAATAGCACTCAAAAGACCTATTTTCTTTATAAGTAAACCAACCAACTGATAGATAAAATAGAGATTCTAATGTATTAGAGCTAGAGATGTGAAATTTGCAATATTCCAATGTAAGCACTCAAAATCCATCCTAAGAAGATGTGAAATGGGTTTTTGACAATCATTGACTGTGAGGTATTATAGAATGCAGTATTGTTGTACCACTGAGGTGGTGAGGTAGGGCAGGCAGAACAGAACATATCAGAAGGGGACAGAGCAAAGAGGGATGGGAGGAGAAAGTGGCAGGCTAGGAGAGCATGACTGGGTGCTAGGTAGGTGTGCAAAGTGGGGCAGGGAGGGATATAAATAAGTTAATTTCAATTTTAAACTAAAGATAGAATTCATTCCTTTTCTTGTAGATGATTTCTAATAGATAATAGATGATTTAAAAAAACAACCTAAGTAATGCAGGGTTACTTCATATAGTTGTCACATAAAGCAATTCTATATTGAACTTATACATTTTAAACTTAAGTTAATATTAATAGTCAGAGTGCAAATTAGTCATTTTCACCAGGGTAACCCAGTAGGGAACCAATTGATAAGAGGATAAAAAATCATCTGTACTAACTCAGTATAATCTCTTCGGACAGTTTTATTTTTTATTTTCCTTGATTCGGAGTTCTTGATTTGAACATTATAAAGTACGGAAATCATAAATAAGGCTCCTAGATTTCCACTACCCTTTGGTCAATTTGATCCTATTCATGTATGTAGTTTGTATTTGATCATATTCATGTATGTAGTTTTAATAAACAATAAATTATTTCTAAAAAACTTATCTTAAATATGTATTGATATAATTTGGGAAGGGTTAGTGATAAGTGATTAGGGATAAGAATGAAATAAATCAAAGATATAAAATTCTTAGGGAGACAAGTTCAAGAGATTTCAAAGATGACAAAACTATTTTATATTTATTTAAAAAGAAATTGTCACCTAGCTTTTAACTACATGCTAACATGATTCATTAGTGCTTTAATGATTATGGTCATTGTCTCAGAATTATACAAACTTTGTTATAATTAATGAGTGTTATCTTAATAGTTTGTGTCATATTTATTCTTACTCCTTCACTTATGAGCATAGGTATTTGGAAAGTACAAATTAGTGATTTAAAATCATATATTTGTTTACTTTAATTTTCTGTAGGTCGACTGTTGGAGGCCATAAGTGAAACAATATTTTTGTTACTTTTGCTTCTTTTGGCAAAAGGTTTTACTGTTACAAGAGGTCGACTGAGACTTGCCTCTACGGTGAAACTTACAGTTTTCATGTGCCTTTATACAGTATCCTACTTAGTTATATTTATATACGAGAGACTGGTAAGTATTAAATTTATTTATGTGAGTATTCTTCTGGGTGAGGGTTGCTCTTACCACCATTGTGTTTAGTTCTTTGATCCAGGTAAAGTTTTGTATCTTTACGAAAGTCCTCCGGGATATGGATTAATAATTCTAAGAATACTAGCCTGGTGGATATTTGTGTATTCTATAGTATTCACCTTGAAGCATTATCCAGAAAAGGCTGTTTTTTATTATCCTTTCAATATATTAGGTACTTTATGGTAAGTTTACTTTTTAGTTAACAGTTTTGTAATTTATGAAAGTACATTGTAAATACTATGTTCTATAAATGAGATGTTTTAAAGTAAATTTATTAAAAAATTTTCCTTTAAATTAATAAGAAGTTTGAAAGTTAAACATGAATTTAGAAATTGTTTAAAAATGAAATTATATTTATAAACAAGTATAAAAGATAAATAATAATAATAATAATAATTATTATTATTATTATTATTATTATTATTATTATTATTATTATTATTGTTATTATCATTATTATATTATTAGTAATAATAGTAGTAGTAGCAGTAGTATTGAAATAATGGGTACAAATTGTTACATCATTTCAATCCCATTTATTGTAATTGAGAAAGCAATAGTAATCTCCTCCCCATGATTTTGTTTTAGGTTTGTATCTGGTCCAACATTCATTTTAATCACTAATAGCTTTATTGATAAGTGGGTTCGTGAGAGTGTTGTTTGTGGTGTCCTTCATTTTATTACATTGTGTGGACACCTGCAGTTTCTGGTGAGTACAAATATAATCAAAATGAGAGAAGTGAATGAGAAACATTATTGTCAAATAAGGTTCAGTCATTACAATTTTATTTTTAGTTTCTTACTTTACCAACAACTGCCAACAAAGTCTTCCCATATCAAGTGCGAACATCACAGGTGGCAGCAATGCAAGATGCAGATCCAGATGGGACATTGCCTTTTTCTCATCATGTGTATGCACCTTCTGCCCCCTTACCTCCCACTCTTATCCCTGCTCCTGATAGACCTGAACTTGGCCCTCAGCCGTTACAAGCTGACTGGACAACTAACGTCCCTGTGGAACTCTTTTGCATAAGTCGCACAGTGGTGAGTTGAAATGACATAGTTTTCTATATTGTATTCTTTGAAAATACAATTTTTGGTTCTCTGAAATTCAACATTTTTCAGTCTGTGTTGTAATTTTTCCTCTTATTCATTATTTTGTATTTTTGCTTAAGGATTTCTTTTATTTATTTATTTATTATTATTTTTTTTGTGTGTGTAATAACTTGTTTAACGTAATTTAATTCAATATGTTTTTAAATTAGTGAGAAAGCTCAATAATTTGAAAATTAAATAAATATGGCTTGTGGAAACCATTGTTTTATTAGGATTCTAGGACAGAAACAATCATACCATTGAAACCTCTTGGATCCAATACTGTTGGTATTGGAAATCACATAAGAACATCGTCACTTTCTTCTGAAGAAAATGAAAGTGTAACTGGAAGAACTAGATCAAATGGTACCATGAATTCTCAGCCTTTGTAATGGTTGCTTGAGGAAAAGATATGGTTAATATCACACCCTCCATCTGTGAATGCCATCCATGAAGGTCCCAATACTACTTGTACAACAGGTTGAAGTGACATTGGCCATGAGGATTAAGAAAAAATGTTTTCTAATCAAGATTTGATGTCCAGATGTTTATAAGCTACCTTTTGAATCTTCTTACAGAATTTAAGTATTACATATAAGTTTAAATATTTCATTTCATAAATATATTCTATAATTTTCACTTCCTAAAATTTGTTTCAAAATATTTTAGTTAAGTTTATTTTTGAAATTCATTTTGTATCTTTCTTTATTTTAAAGATAAATACATAAGAAGTGTATTTTATATCATGACATTAAAACAGTGTACAATAAGTGAGTATACAGATGGCATGCACAGCTATATTTTGAGGTTAAAGACTTTGATTTTTCAGCAGTTTTGCATGAACAAATTATGTTATGAACAAACGTGTGTGAACTAGGAGTATGTATTCTTGTGCTGTAACTGGCATCAACTTCTTGCACATTGTGACACGTATATGTGTGTAGTTCACAGGTGTTTAAAGTGTTGTACTTCTTTTCTTTTTTATTCATGAATAACATTTATTGATAAAATGGATTTCTAAGAAATTTAAAAATTCAATGAAATTGTTTAACATTTTTTTTTTAGAGTGAAGTTGCTTTTTGTTTAAATTATTGTAAATCGTATTTGATATTATTTAAAATGAAAGCATTTTGTTGTTTTTAATCTGTGTCCATTAAACATAGGGACCATTTCTAGAAACAAAGGAATTGAATGTTTTCTATCGTAAAACATACATAGTAAATAAATGACATTTTGTAGAATGAAAATTGTTTTCTTTTAAGAACATTGTATTTATTTTTTACATTTGTAATGAGAATAAATATTGTTGCTAACTACAAACTTTCAGTAACACATAAATACGACAAACTCTAAACAAACATAGCAACAAATGCTCCAAACTAGAAGAAAGAGTCATCATATTTTTCAGACCTCTGTTCTTCTGAAGGTTTTAACTATATTTGCTTGCCTTAATAATGCAAAAAATTATTATTATTAACAACAACAACAACAAAAGAAAATGAAGAGAAAAATATTTATCAAACACTTATATAAATTTAAAAAATATATATTTATTTACTTTATATTCAGAATGTAAACAAAATTTAACATCTAATGGGGATTCAGGGAACACTTGAAATATTTGGGAAGGACCTCTTCAGTTTTTGTGCATTCTAGGAGTTACTGAATAATGAGAACTGGTGTTAGAAAAAATTCACATGTCAATTCATGATACAAAGTGAGGAATTGACTTTTGGAGGATTTTTTTTTCTCTAAAATGAAATGTAAGATGATGAAAAGAAGAGGTAACTTGACTAATCTGGCAAGAGAAATTCTTAGCAAAAATTTCCTTGACATAAGTATTTTTCTAATTCTTGCACAGTAATTTGTGTTTATTATAAAACAAGTTGGATTATTTTCAAAATGTGGTATAAAAATAATTGTTTGTAGTGTTCATATGTGAGATAAATGATTTTGAGATGCATCTTCTCTCAAAGCACATAGTAGTGCCTTATTTTGTAAAGCGAGCAAAGATCTTTGCCAAAGTGTTGTGTGAAGAGTTAATGGACATTTTATAGAAAGTGTGTTCCATTTCTTACAATATATGTACCTTTTGGTGAGTCAATATACTGCTAGTTCTCACAATCTTGAATTTTATTTTATAACCTCATTTTTTCTAATGAAATTTTTTTCTGAGAGCTTGCTTAGGGTTGTCATAAGGATAACAAAGAAATTCAGGACATCAAAATACATTTCAGAGAAAATTGTTTATTTTTATACAACTAAACACTATATCATGTAAGTCGTATAATAGAGGGAAATAGTATATCTAGTAAACAACTAAATAGTAGATCAAGATAAATTGCATTGTACTCATTCAAGAATATGAGAATGATCTAACTCCTTTTGTAGGACGAATTTCCCTGACTTTGAAGGTTATCCAAGTCCATTTCCTTATTCTTCCATGACAAAATTTGTTAAGTATTTCAAGGTATTTAAATAAAATATTAAATAATCCATGACTTTGGTTGATATTAAATCATTGTTGATGACAACCATTTTTCCTTTGCATTCCAGATTCCCTTGTGAGAGAACATTCTAGGTAGAGAAACATTGTGAGAGAAACAGATGCACTTCAGTTCAAAATACACAGTACCTTTCTGTATCTATTTTTCAGCTCTCAGATTGTATGTGAAAAGACAAAAATAACAATATTTGCTTAACAACGGAATTATCAACTTGTATTCTCTTATGTAGTGCATAGTTCTATGATGTAGTTCATAAGTAGTCCCAAAACACAGTTGTTAATGATGTTGTTTTTGTAGGACTGTGTAGAATTATAACAGAATAAAAAACATTAGGACATTTGGCAGAAACAAAGAAAAATCTGGTGGAACAATGAGACTCATGCCAATATTCAGGTCATGTCCTGCTTTTTCAGAACATGAAACCTAAGATTGCTGAAAAATATAGATAACAAGAAAAATATTGTAATTAAATCTTTTATAGCAAGTTAAAATACCCAAAGACCCAAAGATTAATTTATGGCATGATTTCAGAGGTCATTGTTTTGAGATATTTACACCATCTTTTATTATTTATAGTAATATTCATTCTAGGACAATATATAAACTCACAAACCTATTTTTTTTTATTTAATTTTCTTAAAGTGTTAAAATATACTTTCAAAATATTTATTTTTTTACCTTGAAGTCAAATTTCTCTCATGACAACTGACAATGAATATTTATCTCCTGTAGTCATTCTAAAACAAGTGAAAGAGGCAGATAAGTTGAATCTCATCAATGGTTCGCTTGCGGCTATGTTTTAAATGTTTCTCATGACTAGGGGCAGATTTTAATGAAATGTAATTTTTTTCCTTTCACTTTAGAACAATGACATTTAGTATAGAAATTCATTTTTTCTTATGATGAAATAAATTGATTTTTGGCAATGTTTTAGGTCATCGAATTCCGCCCCTTTCTCATTACCCTGGGTTATTTGAAATATTAGATAATAAAACAAAGTTTGTTAATAATAAAGTATTAAATAGAATTTTACACTGGCCCTTGATACATTATTAATATTGTAGAATGCAAACTTTTGTAACCAGCCAAAATAGATATGGTTTAAAATTTTAATTGTGTATTGCTACCAGCTGTGTGTATTCATCTTGTAAAAGAAAAGATAGTTCATGGAGAATGAAACACATATGAGGTAATTTGAAATTTAATACTATGATTTTTGACTTAATGTTAGAATTTGTACACTATTTCCTCAATTTGTATTCAATGCTGATTACAGAACATGGAATTCTTTGAAAGTTTTCATTTCCTCTCAGCTAAAGGAAAATTTGAATATTTAAAATAATACAAAAAGGTTAGTGAGTAAACAAAATTATTCTCAATTAATGTTATTTAAATTTAATTTGTTCATTAAGATATTAATGTTTTATAATTGCAGATATATTCTATGCAGAAACAACTTCTTTATTAAGATACATTTGATCAGTGGGCATCTGCTTACTTTCCTGGTTTGGTAAGTGAACATTATCATAGATAATACCATGAGTGTTTAGAAAATGTTGATAAATTCCTGACTCACGAAGCTAGGAAGGGATTTATTTGATACTATTCAAAGCACAAGTGGCATTTTATAGGGCTTTTCCATGAATGAAATTTCATCAAAAACTGTTCCAAAATGCACAAATTATTGAAAATAACTGAAAATATGATGAAATCAAAGAGCTTATGTTGTAGGTAGCATACACGGTTTATTGCACATCGACACAGCGTTCAGTCTCCTAAGATAGATGAGTCGGAGCTTATGATTGGCTGTTAGGGAGGGGCTGTAAGAAAAATCGGATATAAAAAGTTATAAATATCTTGAGCCACCACACTGCCACACTGCCATAATTGGAGCATTTTGTATGTGTAGTTAAATGCTTTTGCTTTTAATTTCACTAGTGGAATAGTCAGTACAAACAATGGCAATTAGTCCCAAACAACTAACAATATTAATAAATGTAGTTGAAGTGATGAGCAAGAAAATATGATAATGATGATTTTCCATTATAAAAGATTTAAAAACTCCAAATCTTTTATAGCTCCACTGTAAAGCTGTCAAAATCTTGATAGTTTGATTGCGCATAATTTATCATATTTGTCTTTTTTGATTTTCCAGTCACGTGAACAACTTGAATATCTTGCTAAGATGTCAAGAAAGCAGATAGTAAATCTGACTGATCAAGTACCTTCTTCTGGTTGTGAAACTATACAAACTTTAGTCTTAAAATATGGATGACCAAATGTTAATATGCATCTAAATTTATAACATAATTTATCAATTAATAAAATGAATATTTAACTAAATTTTTTCCAGGCTTTGAGTTTGGTATAACACATCCATATATTTGCATTTCTCTGACAAAATCAAAACTGTTTCATAGTTTTTGGAATTTTTTGCGACTTCCTGAATTCTAAACAAACCATAAATACCTCTAATAAGGCCAGAGGCTGGACAGTTTTCATTTAATTTTTGAGTACATTGGAAATTAGGAATATAGATTGACAGTGTTATAATATATTACTCTGAAAGTGTCTGTAAAACATGAAATTAAAACAAAAATATTGGATGTTCTTCAAAATGCGGGGGGATCATGTTGCCCATTCTACTCAGAGACATCCATGTAATTTAGCAATACCAAGATATAGGGTTGAAAAAATATTTCTTCTGAAAGTGGAGAATATGAGGCATTCAAAACATAATTTTCCACATAGAAAGTGAATATCACTGGATTTTTTTTTTTTTAGTGTTCTTCCAAGTATCAAGAATGTTTTCATTCGTTGTTCTGTCGAAAAAAAATGAATGAAGATTGTTACTAATGATTTTAATCATGTGCGCCCATTCCTCGTGTACATAGGTTTGCATAAATATTGAAACTGATCATAATCAATTTATAGTATTGTAACCAGGAAATTACCATGTGATGGGGACAAAGAAGTCAGCAGGAGAGGGTTAATTGGAGACAAAGAAATTCCGGGAAGGCTATCTTGTCATCCTAGAGTAGCAGCAGGTCCTTGGGTTAGGCAAGGTAGGCACTGCCTACCCTCATGAATATGTACTAGTTTAATACATTTCATAATAATAATAATTAATAAAAAATGACTTTTACAATTTTAATATGGTGTAAGTATTATTCATCTGGAAATGTATAATGGAAATTTAATTATCGTGGCACGAGCTATGTCAAGCGTTTTCTAACAGCCTATTGAAAGCATTCCATTTCAAGCTTTTTGTAACGTGCCCCTGCTCGCACCCCTCAGGGTAGGCACTCCTGAGCGCTGCCTCGCTCTTTACTATCTTTAAGGAAAATATTTCATTAAGGGAAAAATCTCCATCTTCAATATTTTAGTCGTTGGAAGACCAACAAAATTTTTTAATTAATTTTTAAGTTTTTAAATTAAGCATTGAATGTAGAAATTGTGTAAAAATAAAATAATATTTAGGATAGAAAAATAATTTAAAAAATATTATTTAAATAATGAGTACAAACTGTTAATCATAGAAATTATATTTAATTTAATTGAGGCAACATTATAAACCCCCCCCCCTTTTTTTTTTACTATTGTAGGTTTGTATCTGGTCCAACATTTATTATAATCGCTAACAGCTTTATAAAAAAATTGGTTCGTGAGAGTGTTGTTTGTGGTAAACTTCATTTTATTACATTGTGTGGACACCTGCAGTTTCTGGTGAGTACAAATGTAATAAAAACTAGAGAAGTGAATGAAAAACATTATTGTCAAATAAGGTTCAGTCACTACAATTTTATTTTTAGTTTCTTACTTTGCCAACAATAATCAACAAAGTCTTCCCGAACATCACAGGGGGCAGCAATGCAAGATGAAGATCCAGATGGGACATTGCCTTTTTCTCATCATGTGTATGCACCTTCTGCCCCCTTACCTCCCATCCTTGTCACTGCTCCTGATAGACCTGAACATGACCCTCAGTCATTACAAGGTGACAGGACAACTAACGTCCCTCTGGAACTCTTTTGCTTAAGTCACACAGTGGTGAGTTGAAATGACATAGTTTTCTATATTGTAAGTGCAGTTCCCTTACTTCTTTGAAAATAAAATTTTTGGTTTTCTGAATTTGAAAATTAATTTCTTACGGCTAATGAAAACCACTATTTCTTTAGGTTCCTAAGACAGAAACCATCATGTCATGGAAACCGCCATGATGTGAGACAAGTTATTTGAGATTCATATTCTCTCAAAATACAGTCAAAATAATAGTGCTGTATTTTGGCGCTTGGATCCAATACCAATATTGGAAAGATCATCATCAACAATGGATCCAATACCAATATCCTAGAAGATCATCATCAGCATTCTTGAAGAAATCGAGTGTACCTGGAATGACTAGATCAAATGGTGCCATGAAATCTCTTTGTAATGGTCACATGAGCAAGAGATAAAGAGATAAGGTTAATATTTTCATTTTGGTCATCTGAGAATATCATCCATGATAGTGTCAATACTACTTGTACAACAGATTGAAGGGGCAGAGACCATGAGAATTAACAAAAATGAACATTTCCTTCTCAAGATTTGATGACCGCATGTTTATCAGTTACCTTTTAAAACAAGCTTCTTACAAAATCAAAATATTACATATGTATTTTAGTACTTCATTTTATTAATATATTGTGTAATTTTCACTTCACAAATTTTGTTAAAAAAAGTGTGTTCACATTTTATTTTTGAAATTCATTTCACCCTTTTTTATTTCAAATCGAAATGTATAAGAAATGCTTTTTATAACTATGACATTGAAACAGTGTACAATGTGTGAATAAACAAAGCCTGTACAACTATATTTTGAGATTGAGGGCTAATTTTTTTGCAGCACTTATGTGTGAACAAAATATTACGTGAATGAGTATGTGTATGCACTAGGATAATGTTCTTACGTGTATTATATATATGCAAATTACATGAACTTCTTGCACATTGTGACACATATGTATAGAGTTCACAGGCATTTAAAGCGTTACACTTCTTCCTTACTTTTCTGTTTTCATTCATAAAGAACATGTAATAATATGTTTCATTGAAATCCTTAAAATGGATTTAAATGAAATGTGAAAATTCCATAAAAGTTCTTAACATTTTTTATTAAGTGAAATTGTTTTCTGAATAGTTTATTGTAAATCTTGTTTGAGGGAAACATTTTATTATTTTTAATGTGTCCATAAACCATCTCCAGAAATTATGGAATTGAATGTTTTCTATTATAAAACTTACAAAAATATCATTTGGTAGAATTGAAAATTGTTTTTTTCTAAGAACATTGTAATCTATATTTTTTACATTTGTAACAAAAATAAATATTGTTGCTAAATGCAAACTTTGAGTAACATATAACAATAGAAACTTAAAACAAACACAGCAATGAATGCTGTGTTTGTAGAGGAGAGTTCTAATCTCCTCCAAACTAGAGGAGAGTTCTAATCTCTGTGTTTTTAAAAAGTTTCAACTGTAGGGCTTACCACAGTAATGCAAAAAATTAACAAAAGCAAACAAAGAAAACAAACAGCAAAGTATTTATTAGATACCTATCTCATGATATTCTAAAAACAAATATCTTTAAATATTTATTTCTTGATGAAATTTTTATTGTTTTTTTTGTTTATCAGAATGTAAAAAATATTTAACCTAACTTGGGAATTTGGAGAATCTGCAAAATATTTAGAGAGGACCTTCATATTTTTACTGAATAATGATGTTAGAAAAAAATCTCCTGTCAAATCTTATTACAAAGTGAGGAATTGGCTTGTGCAAGAATGTTATTACTCAGCAAGGAAATGTAAGATATTGAAATAAAGTGGTAACATGACTGATCTAGCAAAAGAAATTCTTAGCAAAAAATTTCCTTAATGAATGTATTTTTTCTTATTCTTTCACTGTATTTTGTGATTATTATGTGAAAGTTGGACTATTTTTTGGTCTAAAATTGGTCTCATTTGTGCTCCTTCAATTCTTTCAATACCCTTGTTTCACTGCTGTAGAGTACTACTACTTATCATTATCATCAACATCATAATCATAATCATCATCATCATCATCATCATCATAAACTGCAGATTGCTGGGCCTATTTTCTGTTCCTATTTCCCAGTATATCAGGAGGCTTACACTTCCAAGTGTTTCTGTTCTAGACATTTATTTTGTGGTCTTCCCCCCTCTCTTCACCCTGCTGGTTTGTACTTCAACACAACTTTTGGTAATCTTTCTTGTTTCATTCTTTTAATGTGAGAGAGCCATTTTCTCTGTTCATTATTTATTTCTTCTGCTATATTTTTGACCTTCAGCCAGTTTCTGATGTCTTAACTACTTTGCCTATCCTGTGTTCTAGTACTTATAATAAGTTATTTTTCGAAGACAATATATAAACTCTTGACTCTTATTTTAAATGTACTAAAACAGACTTTCATTATATGATTTTTAACATTGTGTGCCTTTTTCCTTTTGCCTGACTATACAAGTTCTGAATTTGCATATTGCATGACTACAGGTTACAAACTTCTGTCATGGCAACCGATATTGATTACTTCTCTCCAAAGGTCATTCTAACTCAGAACCACAAGTGAAAGCATGTAAAGAAGTTGATTCGCATGAATGGTTAGTTTGCAGCAGAGTTTTAAATATTTCTCATGACCTTTGATTATTTGAAATACTAGAAATAAAACAAAGTTTATTTACAATAAGTTATTGAATAGAATTTCAATCTGTTTTTTGATATATTATTAATATGGAAGAATGCAAACTTTTGTAACAAGCAAAAATAGATATGGTTTGAAATGTTAATTGTTGGGAGTTTATTGCTAACAGCTGTGCGTATTCATCCTGTGAAAGCAAAGATAGTTGATGGAGAATTAAACACTTATGAGGTAATTTGAAATTTATAGCTATGATTTTTGACTTAATGTTTGTTACAATTTCTACACTATTTCCTCAATTTGTATTCAATTGCTGATTACAGAATTGGGCATTCATTGAAAGGTTTTGTTTCCTCTCAGCTGAAGGAAAATTTGAATATTTAATAGAGTATGAAAAGGTTAGTGAGTAAACAAAATTATATTCAATTAATGGTATTAAAATTTAATTTGTTCATTAAGATTTTTTTTAATTGCAGACATATTCTGTGCAAAAACTACTTCTTTATTATGATACATTTGACCAGTGGGCATCTGCTTACTTTCCTGGATTGGTAAGTGAACATTATCTGTATAATCAATGTCAAGTAGTCCCAAACAACTAACAATATTAATAAATGTAATTGAAGTGATGAGCAAGAAAATATGATAATGATGAGTTTCCATTATAAATTATTTAAAAACTCCAAATCTTTTATAGCTCCAATGTAAAGCTGTCAAAATCTTGATTAGTTTGATTTGCATAATTTATCATATTTGTCTTTTCTGATTTTCCAGTCATGTGAACAACGTGAATCCCTTGCTAAGATGTCAAGAAAGCAGATAGTAAATCTGACTGATCAAGTACCTTCTTCCGGTTGTGAAACTATACGAACTAAAGGGCAACGTTATCTTGTACGCTGTCATGAATCTCGTCGCTTCAATTCAGCTCGACAACGATGGTGGTTCATAGCTGTTTCTAACTGCAACAGTTCGAAGGTATAACAACTAAGGAAATGGGAAAATGTTCTTGTGCAACTGTTAATGAATATGCAAAATAGAAAATTTAATCCTAGAATTGAGAAAATGTATAAAGAATGGAAATACTCATTTTATAATTAAGTAATGGCATACTCATAAAATTATATAAAATTTATTAATGTTGATTTAATTGTAGTGAATTTTATTTTATGACTGAATTAATTATTTTTAAAACAGTATGTTTGTGTGTTTTCAAAGGAAGCCAATACAAAAACCAAATATTTAGTTTGATGCAGATGATCTCATGTGTAACATATAACTGAATCTATCACATAAGATATCAATTAATAAAATGGATATTTATCAATGCTTTTTGCAGGGTCTGAGCCTGAAATATCGATTTTGGATGACTAATGGACCAACAGGAGATTTCTGGCATGAGCATTTTTCTGCTGATGAATTCTGTGAGCTAACATTTTTCTTTTTTTTAATGCTACATTATTTGATTCAAAATGTTTCATTAAACTTTTCTTTTCCTGTAATTCATAAGGGAAAATTATTGACAGATCTTTGTCATCCAAGAAAGAAAACAGCACACAATAAAGATATAATGCATTACACATACGCATAAAGTTATAACATATGCAATAATACTTTTTTGTTTCAGATATTTTACCTATATTGATAACATTTTGCATTCTTTACATCATAATCATCTTGGCTGCCATAGCTTGTGCTGGTAAGTTTTATGTATATTAATGTGTACAAATCTTAAGTGCCTATCCATAACACTTTAGATCTTTTAACCAGAGAAAGCACCCAATTTCCTCAATGCTTTTTTATTTCTGGGTTAATTATTCTTTCTGAACAAATATATTCATTTCCTTTGCAAATAATAAACAATTCATATGTTTCTGGAGTGTTTATATGCTCCTGGAATGTAAATTTTTGCCTAGAAAGTATATTTTCAAACTAACATTTGAATGCTTATTGCAGTTCAGCTATTTGCAATATCTGAGTAGTTTATAGCTTAAAATTACCTAAAGTTGCTAAAATTGTTTGAAGTGTTGATGTGTCCTCCCCAGACACCATGTATGTATGAATATATAATGAGAATTCAGCTGGTACTGCAGTATGAGAATAGAAGAAATAACTCAGTCAAGTACTTGCATTTTTCATCAACACCAAATGTGTTTTTCGATTTTTCCTTGAGGTCCTGCATATCTAACAAAACTACTGATACATCTTACATGGCCTAGTTTTATCTCAATTTCAGCTTACATGGGAAATTAGTAACACAGATTAGTAAGGTTTCATGAATTGATACTAATAGCTAAAGAGATGAAATGCGGAAAAAAAATATCTCAAAATTGATTGATGTCTGATGCAAAACTAATACAAACTTCCTCTGCATATATGCATTTCATTTTTATTAAAATGATATAAATAAGTGTTTATCATCACAATATCATCAGTAGTGGATCCAGTGGGGGGGGGGAAGGTGGCCTCTTCCCCACCCTCCAAAGGTCTTGAGTTTTGGTTTATTACCTTCCTTTATTTGGAAAAATTGATAATATGTCTATATTTATTTGTTTAGTAGTATTATTTATTTATTTATTTGTTAGAATTATGTAATTATTTAAAAATAATTTGGCATGTTGCCGACTCCTGATTTCCAGTAGAAATGGTGGGTTTTGACGTGATCTAACCATTTTTTTATGTTCTCCCCTATCTCTTTTCCCCATTGGTTTATAATCAGAATCTGCCCTCACAAATCATTCTTTCTTAAATCTGAAGATGAAAGAAAACCATTTTTACTGATCTTTCTTTATTTCTTCAATTTTATTCTTTGTTTAAAGACTGATTCTAATATCTTTACTTTTTTTACCGATCCCTCAATGTGACTTCTGCAAGATGGTGTAAAACTCACCTGTTTGGTCTCCAGTCTTTGCTGATCTGTTCTATTCATTGTGTTAACTGATCCAAACTTGAACATTGGTTTTAAAATTATATTATGTGTTCTTCATTGAGTTTCTTGGAAAACACATTTATCACATTATTGAGTTCTTTTTATTAGTCATTTAGGCAGGGTTAAAAAGGGATTGTCAGTCAACAGTTTGACATTGAAATGACCACCACAATAATGTTCACTCTTGGAAATGTATAAATGTCCTCTTCATTAATTCAGTGGGCCAGAAGGTGTATTCAACCTCTCCAGAGATCTATTGGCAAATGAGCAATTTATTGCATGATGTGCTGCACTTTTATTTCCTAACTGATTATTTAAAATTAAAAGATTTTTATTGCGATGCATTTTAAAATTGAAAGCTGATGTGAAATAGTGAATTTCACTACGATTTCCTTAAAAGCACATCCTTGAAAGCAACAATTGACGTTTTTCTTTAAAAATTACCATACTATTTCTTGATTGAACAACACTTTTTGATTTTACTGCCATGCTTATATCCTTTGAGGGAATAGTGAAGACCTTATAAATAGTTATGACATACATTTTTGTCAGTAAATACTTCCTAGATAATAATAAGAGGGTAAGAGGGTAAGAGGTGAAATGCTAAGAAAGTGATGTTTTTAAAACGTTTGTAATTTTTTTTCCCAGTGGAATTAAAGCATCGTCATTTATTACACAGCACCTACAAACTTTTCATGATATCAGCATTATTACAAGAATGCGGTATTATTCTCCAGTGTTCTGCATATATTAAGTATGGTTTAGATGGTATTGGTTCAATTCAAGCCCTAACAATGGGTGAGTATGCAGCGTACTTTCAAAGTGAAACTTTTGTGTATTATCGTCACCATTATATTGAACTGCAGGCTAACAGGCTTTTCCTGTTTGTATGGTAGATCCAATGGTTTATACCACCCAGGTGTTTCTGTTCACTTCATTTCTACTTTCCCGTATACGTATGTGTATATGGAGTATTATAATGTTGATATATAATAATTTTGTAATATGACAATAATGTAGTTAAAGGAAGGATATGATGCTGCAAAATTGATTTTGAGATTTCAACAAAAATAAATGTTTTGGTGTCCCCTGTTACCGTAAAAGTGTTTTTTTCTTCAAAACTTCTGACTGTCGGTCCATCTGTCTGTCTATCTGTGAACACCACTAGTACCTAAACTATACGTACGATATTTTCCAAAATGGATATTCCCCAGTCCATCTAGCACGACTCAAGGCGCTATGATTTTGAAAAACTTTCTTCAAAATTTTTGGGAAATTCACAAGAAGCCTCCAGTCATTTTAAAAATTTTCTCAAAAATGGCTCCAAATTTTTTTAAAAAATTTCTTGTGAAAATAGAGTAAACTACATTTATAAAGGTGGCATAGTTCTGATTGTCAGGGTTCACTCTAAATTTTCAAAAATTTGAATTTTAAAAAATTTTAAACTTTTGAAATTTTTTGTGCACGTTCCTACATCTACAAAATTTGAAATATATATTTTTTCTTCAAATAAAATTTGTTCTCTATTGTTATTTCTTTCATTAAATTCATGTACATTTTTTGAAAATTTTAGTAGTTTTCATGCAATATTGTGAGCAATATGTGCAATTTTAAAAAATTACAAAAACAATATTTTCTTTAAAACTGTTCCAAATTTTATTCTTTAAATTTTAAGTAGGAATAGTGCTAAATGTACTCTATAAGTTGACATAAACATGATATTGCTCTATTCTTTTGTTTTTTCAAAAATTAAAAAAATTAATTTTTTACTTCTCTCACATTGTTAATATTTATATTAGTGGCAAATTGTTTACATTATTGTATTTATGAGTGCATGTGCACTAAATAATGTTGTATAAATTTTCTCGAAAACTCAACTGTTTTCTGTGTCAACTAGCTCAAAATTCCGCATTTTCAGAAATGATTAAACACTATTTTCTCACAAACGGCTTAAATTAACTGATTCTTCACACTTTTGGTATAGATATTGCTAATTGCATTGTTTAAGATGACATTAATTTTGCTGTATTCTTTTGTTTTTTCAATAATCACACAAATGTAATTTTTTAAAAATATATCTCACACCATTAATATGCACATTCCAATGATTTATAAACACTATTGCATTTGCGAGTAAAAGTACTTCAAATGACTTGTGATGAAGTTGTTTGAAAACTCAAAACTTTTCTGTGAAAAAGAGCTTCAAATTTCACATTTAAGTAACTATTAAATGCCATTTTCTTAAAAGAGGCTCCAAATTTTTCAGTGCAAATTGCCACTTAGGGCAAGGTTTTACTCTACTTTA
This sequence comes from Gryllus longicercus, assembly GCA_038098605.1. Lineage (NCBI taxonomy): Eukaryota > Metazoa > Arthropoda > Insecta > Orthoptera > Gryllidae > Gryllus > Gryllus longicercus. The sequence continues at coordinate 3,910,767 of JAZDUA010000096.1, forward strand.
AAATTCTTAAAGTAATAGTTCGATTCTACTGTAAGGAACCTGAAAAATTCAAAAAAGTGTACTTTGTACGGCGATGGAAACTGGCAAGAGGATGGGGGAAGACCAAAAAGACCAAACCAAAGAAATTAGAAAAGTAACAAGTCTGAGAAAGTGTGTGCTGTTCTGTAGCACTACTAGTTTGCTCTATTCTTTTGGTTTTTCAAAAATTACACCAATGTAATCTCCCTCACATCATTAATATTTAAATTATTGGTAATTTGTCTATTTTATTGCATTTATGAGTACATGTGCTTCAAATGATATCTTATTTCGTATGTTTTCTGTGAAAATGAGCTCAAAATTTCACATTTTCAGAATCACTCAAAGGCTATTTTCTCGAAAACGGCGTCAAATTTTTCCTATATATTTTTTTGAACAGATGAATTAAGTGGACTAAACAACATGGCATCAATGCCACTATGTTGTATTTTTAGTTTCTTTAAAAAAATACACCAATGTAATGTTTTTAAAATATCACTTACAATATTAATATTTATACAACCAGCAATTTGTATACGTGATTGTATTTGTGAGTTCAATTACTTTCAATAATTTCTTATGATGTTTCTCAAAAACGCAAAAGTTTTGGGTGAAAATAAGCTTTAAAATGGGCAATTTCAGAAATGCTCTAACAACATTTACTCAAAAACAGCATAATATTTTTCAATGAAAATTTCCATATGGGATGAGATTTTATTCTTGTATAATATCCTTTAAGTTGTGTTTCAGTTCTACCATTAGGGGGCTAAACAATTGAAAAAAATGTAGTTTGAGAAACAATAGATGGCAGCTAGGTGGGGCAAAGTCTAAAATCTAACCCAGGCCAAAGAAATGAGAAAACTAACAAGTACAAGCACCACTAGTTACTTCCTCACATATTACCTATGTAATATAAAGTTATGCTGCAACAAAAAACTGCCATTTTTTAGCAGAACAAGTCATGATGGAGATTCCTGATATCAATAGAGGGGATAAATCTTGAACCTTTATATAGTAAGTCTTTTAGTCTATCATGTTGTGTATTCAGAATCCTGGTTTTGAAAATCCTTGATACAGAAAAATTTGTTTACAGTAAACATCTGTCCATGTGTCTGAAAACAACACTAACAGCTGAACTGTATGCGAAGTTTTCATTAAAATTGATATTTCCCAACTGTTCAGGCTGATGTCGTGGCCTTTCAAATTTGAGAGAATGTTATAATTTTGGGGGGTACTTTACATGAAGCATAGAGGATATTTTCAATTTTTTTTTCAAAAATAGTTTCAAATGTTTTGATAAAACTTAGTTCTCTTATAGCATAAAGGATGCTTACAAAATTGGCACAGGTGTCAGTTAGGTTTTAACATTCCAATTAATTTTTTCTGTTGACTATAGGGCGGCTATCTGAATCAGCAAGTGAAGCAGTTTTCTTATTACTGCTATTATTGCTCGCCAAAGGATTTACAGTCACAAGAGGCAGATTGCGTCTCGCTTCTGGTGTCAAACTGACTCTCTTCATGTGCCTCTATTGCATCACCTACTGTGCCATCTTTGTGTATGAACGCCTGGTGTGTCTTTACATTTAATTCATTGTGTAATAAATGTATGCCCATCTTAGAATAATGTAGTTTATTTGCACAAAGTTTTCGTCTTTCTATGTTTGTTTTCTTTTTTTTCTCATCTCCTAAAGGTCACAGCAAGTATCTTACTTGCCTGAATATTTTCTTCTGTTTTGTAGGGTTAGTCCCATGGAATTGTAGCATTTTTTTTCACAGTTATGTTCTTACAGTGATGAAAACATTTTGACATGTTTCAACTGTAACATGGGAGATAAAGTATTATTTTGAACTAGAGATTTGGGGAGATTTTTGCACGTATTATTAAGAAACACAAAATAGCATACCTAATGGTAATGGATAACTAAAATTTAAATTTGTTTATTATTTTTTCTCTATATAGTTTAGAGCATCTTGGCGATATAGGTCTTTAATGTAATTCTAAGAAAGAAAATGTTACTTCATTGTTCCTTAGGAAAAACAATGAAATGTAATTGCATTTTTTTGAATAATTATTTTATATAAAATGAATGGTGGCAATATATGTGAAAAATGATAACATTATTACTGTAGTTTGTGTTTCTCTGCCCACTGTTATTTATGAAATTTGTATTTTAAAATTAACTCCAATACATAACTTCTAGCCAACCACAAAAACAAGCATGTTATTCATGAATATGTTCACAATCACTTATTTAACATTTTCTAAGCTATGATTGGTTTTGCTAATACATATTTGAACATGAAATAAATGAGTGTTTTAATTTTTGTTTCTCTTGTGCAGTTTTTTGATCCAGGTCAAGTATTATATCTTTATGAGTCTCCAGCAGGATACGCATTAATTGTATTGCGGGGCTCTGCATGGGCAATGTTCATATATGCTGTAATATTTACTCTTCAACATTACCCAGAGAAATCAAATTTCTACTACCCTTTCAACTTGTTGGGTACATTGTGGTAAGGATATCATCATATTTTTAAAGTAATACTTTTAAATTGTATTTATTACAAAAGTTTTATTTAGCATGAGAAGACCAGAAATTTATCATCTGTACAAAAGATATATGTATTTTTTTATATTCATTACATTTATCAGTGGTGAAAAATTATTTTCAAATCCATACCACGATTGTATTCAAAACACATAGTCATGAGATTTATTGTAAAAAGGTAAATTTATGTATTTATGACCTAGGTTTGTTGCTGGGCCAGCACTAATCATGGTTGCTACTGTTTTTGTGGATCATTGGGTGCGAGAAAGTATAGTATGTGGAGCATTGCATACAATAGCTCTTCTTGGCCATGCTCTTTTCTTAGTAAGTCTCATAAACTTACTCTAATGGAAAATTTGAAATTGTAAATTGTATCTCTGGAAATTGTAGACTACAATTTTATTTTCTTATAAATTCTTGAGATAACTTACCCTTTTTGATCTCATGCAATACATTGGTTGAACATTTACTACAAAATTAAATTTATTTGAATGCAATTGTAAAGACATAATACAATCCTACATAAAACCTTTACCTAAATTAATAGTTAAAAACTTTATAACATATGAGGATAAAACTTAATTTTTTCATTTTATCACGGAGATATTTGTAATTGTGTTTGGAATTGAATTTCACAATAGTCTAGGAGAAGTTTGTAGTTAATCTAACAAATGTAGTTTTGTTTTGATTATAACATTTGTTTTCATATATTTTACAGTTCATGACTATGCCAGCCAGAAGTAATAAACTGTTCCCCTATCATGTACGAACAACTCAAATAGATGTCATGCGAGTTTCTGAACCTGACACAACATTGCCATTCAGTCGTCGCCCATATGAACCATCTGCACCATCTTTTTCTTCAGAACAAACTGGCCAGCAGAGTTCTAATGACTGGATCAATAGAGCAAATGATGTACCTTTAGAATTATTTACAGTGGACCAAGCTACAAGGCGCACAGATTCAACCTCTCAAAAAACGTAGTAAAAACATCAAACCAATTAAAGAAGCAACAGAAAAACTTTCTTGTAATTAAGGTTGGATCCAGAAAATGTTCAATGGTGTGTGTGTGAGTGAGAGAGATACATTTTCTCTTTTTTTAAGGAAACCATTAAATAATTATTTATTACATTAATTCATTCTTAATTAACCATTACATTTATCTTTTAATTATTCATTAGTCATTAAATTAATGATCGATTAAAAAATACAGCCAATTCTCACTATAAAAAGTTCTAATTTTGTCTATTAGGATGGACTATACAGTGAAACAAATTTTGTTGGTTCTAATGCAATATCCAAATGCAAATGAATTAGAGCAATTTCTACAAGACATTCTTTAGTTATGCAATTTTGTGGCTGTTTTTTAAAAAAATTCAAAGTTGAAAAATGATATCTTTGAAAACCACACTTATTGCCAAATGTAAGAAACTTTGTAACATCTTATTAGGGATAAACATGTGTCAAATATTTCTGTGAAATTCCTGGAAATGGAAATACAGGTTGTATGGTGTCAGTAAATACCCATATTTGGGGATGTGTGATTGTCACTGCTCTGAAAATATAATCCGTGCCTGCGATACTTCTGTGGTGCTAAGTGCTCTTCTCCTCTTTGTTATTTGAGGTTCATTGCACTAAGTTGCTAGGTATTTAAACATGTGTGTCAGCCAGCTTTGGCTCCCCATGAAAGTTCTGGCAGAGTATTACAGAGATTTTCAGAATATTTATCAGAATTTTTCAGTACATTTTTTCTAAAGGATTAATAAATTATAGTGAAAATAAGAAAGAACATAAAAACTTAAAGGGGAAAAATACCTCCAAGAGGAGAGGGACTCTCATCTCTCTTGCCCCGCCCCCCAAATTCAAAGATCCGGACATGCTTGTGAGGTTGTGTGTTTATTTCACATAATCACATTTTATGGTGTCATGCGAATATGTTTATGGTAAGAAATGAAACAGTGTCTTTTATGCTTCTAATTTTAAACGAAAGTTTCATCAATATCATTAAAATGTGAATACAGAAACTTTCTCTTAGATTTCAATTAATTTTTTATTACAATAGATGGTTATTTTGTAATAATTGAGCTCCACTAAATACTATAAGGTGAATTCTGAGCACACTCATGATGGAGAAATTTACGAAGTACCTGTAGCAATGTTTCAACCATTTTTCAGAGTAGGGTAATGAAGTGAGAGGTGCATAGTACCTCATCTCTCCACCTTTGGTCAGCCAAAGCCTTGAATATTCTTATGAATTGGTGCTGACGGTCAAATTCAGTTTTAAAATGTTTTTTGAAACTCATATAACTTGTAATATATTACAATTTCAAAATAATAATGATGAAGTAAATTGACTGAATTTCCTCTCAACTAATTGTTGCTCATAAAACGTGTTTCCATATATATGCTGATTCATCAGCACAGGCCAACATATTTTGTATTCTTTTTCAGGATTCCGTTGGTCCCTTTGAAAACAGATTGCTCAATATGTCAATTTCAATATTTAATGGAATATTTTCTGTGAAAAAAAGTCTTGTTTCTTTACTTGATGGATTTGGTTGGAACAGAACATTGTTATCCATTCATATTTGTCGAGAAAATAAATTATTGTTTTTAATAACTTTAAGCAATGATGATTTTTATTGAGGTTTTAATCAACATCTTTTATTAACATTTTTCTTAAGTATGAATGGTAGCCATTCGAAGTAATTGCAAAAATATGAAAATTAAAACCAGCGAGTAAATTTACGTTGCATTGCAAATTTGCAATAAACATTGCACATTTAGATTTTGTAAAGATATATTGTGAAATTTGTTTCTGTGAGAAATGCATTTTTGAAAACTACAGTAGAATTTAATCTTTCAGTTTACTCTAAATGCGTAAAGTTTGTCATCGTTTAAATAATTTTATATTTCAATAAGATAAAACTTCATTGATTGGTAGTATTGTTACAATATTTTCCTTTGGTAGTGTTCAGCAGAGAGAATATGGGTGCTCAGTGGAACTGGAAGACTGACATGAACATATGGCTAAGTTATGAGAGACTTTACGTTTTGTTTGCCTTACAAAACTTACCACATAACTCATGAAGCAAGTAAACTTCTTTTTGTATATGTTGACTAATGTATCTGGTAATTTTTCTAATTCAACTAGATTATGATTATGAAAAACTTTTCTTAATTTACTTATAACAACAGTGTTTGTTTTGTTTTTTTTACATTTACAAGGGTAAGTCAATTTTAAGTGGCATGTATTGAATAATTTTGGTTTAGTTTTAAAACAGCCAATGCCAGCATTCAGTTTAAATTGATTGAAGATTTCGGTAAATGTTTAAAATAAATAAAAACAAATTTTAAAAAATCGCGAGATTAGCAATATTTGAAAAATTAGACATTTTAAAAAAATAGACATTTTTGGCTGATTTGGCTCTTTAAATAGACCCTGATTTTTAATGTTCATATCATAATGATTAATGCTTGATTTCTGCGTGTTTCGTATTTCCTGCAAATTCAACCAATTTTTAGTTATTTAAATTTGGCGAACGTTGCGCAAAAAGGACCGAGCGACACCAGCCGGCGCCTCTACACTTGTACTTTGTATAGAGATGTCCAGAGTGACGTCACAACGTTTGGCGGGAAAGTGTTGGGTGGCAACTGCTATGCGCGTAAGCGATTCATAGAGAAATACTAAATTTCGGCTGCGTTTTGCGTTTGTCAAGGTGCGTGTGTCTTATCGCATTTGTTATTTACAATGATATTTGCTTTATTTCGGTTTATTTAGATTGTGGATGAGAATTGTATCGTCAAATTGATTTTAACAAAAGCACTATTTTATGATCACGTCAAGTCGTTACCTTTTATTTTTTTAAACGGTTTGAAGTAAATATCATCATGACCTTAGCGATAACTAAGGTTATGCTTTATAATAAAATGAAATATATAAAACATTTGGTTCCACGTGCCCTCTAATCGGTTATGAAAAGTGCCAACAAATTTCGGCCCCTGTGCTATTAGCGAAGAAGTAACTTCGTAAATTTTTATTGTAACACCCCCACGCATCTACCGGCGACGTGGGATCGTCGGAAATGCGCAGTAGCGGCCCGGTCTTAGCTCAGTCGGTTCTATTCCCTTTACTCATTTAAAAATTAGGTGATGGAAGGAATTGTTAACTAAATTCATGGGCATTCAAAATAAACAATTTGGTTACTGGTAAAAAAGACAACGTTTATTCCTGGACAAAGCTGTACCAGGGAAGTTACATTAATAAAAAAAGAAAGAAAAGATTGAATAAAGAAAAAATAAAGATTAAAATTAAAGGAGAGCTTACAACTAGAGAAGAATACAAAATTATTTTATAGTTAGAATTACGGAGTTGTCCCTGAGGATCTTTCTGTGCCTTGGCGCGGCACCGTTTTGACAATAATTTCTAAAGAGCTTATTGCCCCTGTTTACGTTGCCTGGGAACCCTCCGTGGCAGATGTGCTCAGTAGGCCCGGGTGGGCGCGACGAAGCTTGTAGGCGGCCGGGACTGCCTTCTCTGGAATGCGTTCGGGGCGCACGCCCTTACCAACGGCGGCTGCGGCAGTCAGTGGCGTCTGGCGGCGTCTGGTGGCGTCTGGCGGTGGTCAGTGACGTCAGCGAAGGGACGTCTGGAGGCTGCTTCGGCGGAGCTTGTAGATAGCCGGGGTATATCGTCCCCGATCGCAGGTGCGGAGCACACAACAATGTCTCCCTCTGCGTATGCGATTCCTCTCGAATAAAATTTCAGTAATTGCGAAATCCTGCAGCGAATACGCAATAACAAAGGATTCGACAATTCCCTTATAAGTGCTTTTGCACTTCCCCTCGAATCAAAACTTCGATTCAATCCCCGTCCCTGGAGGTGCACACCACCTCTCTCTAAAAAATTCTTCTCCCTAAGTCCCCCCCAAAGGTGCTCGCACCTCTTCCCGCGACTGGCCCCCGCCCTAGCAGTAGTAGAAGTAGTAATGTAATGTCGATTTTTCTCTCCCTCAAGTATAAAGTTAACTTCCATCCCCCCACCCTTTCTCTTCGTATGTTCGAGTTCCCGATGACGATCGCGTCGCTATTGACCAAAGGTGATGGCGTCTTACTCAAATTCTGGCCAATAAGCTCAAGCGGATTCTGGAAATTTTCCATTTTCTGTTTCAGTCGCTCCATGGTATCTTTTTCTGTCGTCTCGAAAGTAGGCCATGTCTCTGAAGGGGCTTCCCGGCTACTGAATTATTATCTTGTGCTTCCCCGATCACGGTGACAGGCGTTTCGAAAACGTTCCGGACGGGGACGCAGTGGAGCGCCTAACAACTCACCCTTTCTTCGGCCGTCGGGGGCCATAAACTGCTGAAGTGGGTCAGGGGGCTCGCGGCTGTTGCGAGAAGGGGTGTGTGCGCGTGACGCCGTAGGTCCTTCCTCAGAAAATATTCTTTCTTAAATTCTACATTATTCTTATTTAATTTATTTAAATAATTCGGTACCGCTACATTATAAAGTCGATTTTGAAAATATTTATTTCAGAAACTTGTATTTATATTATTATAGAGAGAAAAATGTTAACTACATTAAACTTTAATAATTGTTTGGGGGGGGAATCCAAAATGTTCACAAACAGTCCCAAAACTGTTCGTAATTTTTCACGGATTGGAGGAACTTTCAACATTAACAAGTTTACCAGAATTTAATATAATTTAACTATTAATTTTTAATCCATTAATTGTAATAAATATATTATGATTTTAAAATATAAATAAATATAGCACTATTTATGATATTTTAAAAAATGTTTGCATTTTCCTGTGCTGAATTCAAATTTTGATGGTTTAATTTCAATATTCAAGTCACGCAAAATATTACTTCTTATCCCCAATGTTTTCAATGTTATTGAACATTTTTTATGAAACGTATTTTCAATATCTTTTGCTTATCAACTTTTAAGGAACATTTGATGTCATTTCTTGCAATACAATTAGGACACCATTTGATAGACCTGGTGACAAAAGAAAACAGTTGATTTGGTGACCTACGTAATATTTGGGCTTAGCTTTTACAAAAATAAAAGTTTAGCTCTTATACAAATAAAGTCCTAAAGATCCACAAAATTTTAGTGGCTCGTACATAATACTTAATATTACGCTGCGTTTGTACAACACATTTAGGCAATACAAGTAAATGACAACTTATTTATTGAGAGCTATTATATGCCCTTTAGTGGGTTGTTTACATGATTGCAAAAATGTAGAAAATCTATATACGTTTTCACGTGAAACATCTGAGATTGACAGGGAAATGTTTAGACGTGTGAATTGCGATTTACGAAGATGAGAGGGGAGGAACATTTTACCTACTATTGACATGAAATAACCATCTCATTTTATTTTCTCGCGTTTAAGAAGGAACATCTTAAGATGAGAAAGTTATGTATTTCTTGCCGAAAATACAGCAAAATTTTGGCAGAAAAACTTAAGCAGCCCTGGTAACGAAAAAGTGGTTAAATGGCTGTTGCAAAATTTAGGGGGGGGGGATCTTCTAACGCGTGGTGTAGCCAGAATCCCTGTTTTGTGGGTCCTTGACACCGAAAAATCGATTGACGGCAAAACGTTTCTGCCCGTCCTTCTGGGCACAATACTAGCGCATAAACCGTACAGCCGATTTTCTCCAAAATTGATATTCCACAATCGTTCTCGCTGATGTCGCAACTCCCGGAATTTGATTTAAAACCGATATTTTAATATTGGGGCTACTTTACATGAAGCCCCACGGAGATTTTCAAAATTTACAACAAAAAAATACTCCAATTTTTTTATTAAATTTGTTGTTGAATAGTGCAAAAGACGTTTAAGAGAATGGTGCGGATCTCATTTCCTTTAAAATCTCCAATTTTTCGAAAATTGCAAACAAATATTTTAAAACTACAAAATCAATGATAGAGATTTTTGCCTCAGACAAAGTATGTTGTATAAAATTAGTTCTTTTAAAAAGGTCACGCACAATTTTTTTAACGAATAGTTTGTTCGTAATTTTCGCTTGAAATTTATGATTTTTTTTTCCTTAAAAACTGTTCCAGATTTTTTATTTTATTTTTCTACATATATGTAATAAGTGATGGTAAAAAATTTGGTGCTGGTCTCATTTTCGGGTATTGCACGTTTTTTTCCAAAATTGCCAAAAAATCAAAAATACAAAATTGAAGATAGAGATCTTCGCCACACACAGTGTGTTGTACAAAATTGGCTCTTTAAATAAGTTCTTGTACAATTGTTTGTACAAGTTTTGTAGTTTTCGCGCAATTTCTGTTTTAAAAATTAATGAAGCATAAATGAGACTATACTGATTATCAAAAAGAAAATTAATGTTTATTTTAACAAAACAGTGATATATAATAAATTAGTTTACATTTGTATTGTATACTTTTTTAAAAGACTTCATATGTTTGTATCAAATAATATACTTCAGCTTCCGGGTCAATAACCCCCATCTCGATTAGGTTTTTGTCCAGTTTCCCTGATCCATTGAGCAAATGCTGAGATGGCCCCTTGTTTTGCTTCTGGGCGTAAATGTAACTTCACGTTTTCTTGAACTCTCCTCTTGCTTGTAATGGTAAGAGTAAGGGTAGATGCGTCTAATGGTAGAGGTAAGGGCGAGTTGCTATTTTGTTAGCAATACAGAAAAATCATACTTGCAATTCGTGTATCGATGCAAATAATTTTTCTATAACTCAGACAATGAATTTGAAAATGACTATTTTTCAAATATTACTAATCTTGCGATTTTTAAAATTTATTTTTATTTATGTTAAACTTTTACTCATCTTTCAAATATTTATAGTTAAGATGACGTGATTCTGGAACTCAAGAAAAGGTGCGCAGATAATCTTCTTCCCCCTAAGTCACATATAATTTTTACTGTTTTTTTTTTTGACTGAATAAATCTACATTTAAATCTAAATGGGCGTCCTGTCGCACATAATGATAACATTATAATATTGCGAGAAATTATGTGCAGTTAAGCAGCATTAGTTTACTTTCTCGCTACGGAGAAGAGAGCAAGTTATGCAATGCTGCGCGAAAAAAACAGCGTAAACACTAGTTTTTACTGTTTTTTGACTACATAAATCAAAATCCGAGTCACCAGGTACGGATTGTGCCTGACAGCCAACACCAGGCCCACGCAAAGATCTCACGCACAATTCAATAATGTTGGCAGCAGTCAATATTTGTCCTAGGAGTTCTTACATCATGGTCCCGCCTACGGCACTATAAGCAAGCGGCGCAATCAATATTTTATGGGTATTATGGATGATTATTTACGGGAGCTTTAGTTAGACTACACCGTGGTTAGACTCAGAGAGCACCCACATGTTGTCTATAGCTTGGTCTATAGGTATAGACCACGGAGGACCACCGTAACACGAGGAAATAGTGAAGACCTGGCAAAGACTTGATCAGGACTGTGCTGTGTGGCGTAAAGTGTGATAGTGTCGTTTGTGGAATTTATTTATATGGTAGCTGGTGATTTTCAAATCGTTTTGTTAACGCTGAAGATAGTTCGGCGCCTCTTGATACTTTGAAATGCCACCTACACGTGACAAACCAATGGACAAAACCGCGTGGAAGAAAATGAAAGAATCACGTAAGGCAGTAAAGGAAATGAAAATGTTGAGGCAAGTTGCTAAATTAGAAAAGGCGGCCAAAGCTGCTGAAGCAGCCCAAAACAACCAAGAGGAAAACGTTCGCAGTCTTAAAAGATCTACTCTCAGCATTGCCATACCAAGTTCTATATTGGAAAATGCACAGTCCCCGGAATTAAGAACCTATCTGGCTGGCCAAATAGCACGTGCGGCGTGCGTTTTCAAAGTGGATGAGGTAATAACTCTTGCAGCAGTAATTTGTATTTTGCTGGTGTGAAAACGAGCACTTCTGATGTTTAGTTATTACTATTCAGATGAGGTTAGGAATGGTCAGTTCAAGTTGGTGAAATTAAATTTAAGCATCACATTTTCACTTGGCGGTACTATATACACAGTCCTCCATTATCAATAGGAAATAGTTTTCATTGTATTTGATTTTTAAACATATATTGTACGAAAGTATTGGCTAAACATTAATTCAATAAATGAAAACTAAATAACTACCACAGTTTAACTTCAAACCTCCAAAATGGGAATTACAGCCAAAAATTGTTACAAGGTGTTAATTTAGAGGTGTCTTCAGGAGCTGTAAATTTGTTGTTATTGCTCCCCTTTTGTGAATTGTATTTCTAGAATTAGTCATCCAATATGGGACCCTAATCTCAGTAGTGATATTAATATGTAGGTTTTTATGGGTATTGCATATTTTAAATCTTCCCTTCAATGTAATGTTTATATTAACTTATTTTGTAAGATATAAAGTATCTTTATAAGTAAAATTATGCGTTCAAATAAAAATATTGAAACACATGTGGCACTCTTCATAAATACAAATTTGTCCAAAACTACAACACTTGTTGCAAACACATTATTCTATACAGAAAAGGTGACACAGCTGCCCTCTGATGTGCAACTAGTGGTGATAGAACAAAGTTGTGATGACTGATCTAATATTGTTTCTCCAAACTTAAAACGCAAGCTTTTTAGTCAAGTTGCTTCTGAAGCTTGATTGTGATATGTACTCATGAGTAAAGTTTCCCTTCCCCATTTAATAGAGGGGCACCTCTCAGAATTCTCAGGTGGCATTACCACCGAGTGGGTGCTGGTGTTTCTTGATACAAAAGTAAGTAAAATTAACTGTTCATAATCTGGGCTTTGCAAGTTCTGAAAACTGGAGTTCAGTCAAAGTACAAAGTTGTAATAATTAACACAGGAATGGAATATCTTTGAGGTTTTAAGAAACTCGTATAAATCTCTTTCATGATGAACTCAAGCTTATGTTCAATGAATTATTTTTACATTGTTCTTGTGATTGTTGTGAAGAATGTTTACATTTGTGTTGTAATGTTGAGTTTGTATACTAGTTATGTTTTGTTAAGGGAATCCATTACATTCTCTTGATCCCTAGACAAATTGTTTTGGTGATGGATTGGTTATTTATTGATATCTGCTTGGAATCCAAATTTGATCCCCAAATAATTAATGTACAATGAAAACACGTATGAGGTCACAACAGTTTTCTTGATGGGTGAGGCTTGAAACAAAAATTCTTCCTAATAGTTTTTTAGTGTATTCTTAATTACATTTAATGTTTACATTTGTTAAACACTACATTAAATGTTTGATGTTACATTAAATGTTTGATGTTACATTAAATGCTTGATGTTACATTAAATGTTTGATGTTACATTAAATGTAACATTGGTAAAAACTGGTATCATTAGTAACTAGGTTTTAGTACTAAGATAAAATATCTTGCCAAATGTTGTCACATTGCTGTAATGGAAGATTCACTGTAAATATACTTGGATTGTATACAGAAAAATCAAAGTATATGTTTGTATTAGGCTTTTATTTTCCCATAGAATAGGTGAACTTTCAGTTCATGTATGAATGAGTTGAATGATTAGATTGTTAAGAACAAAATGCTTTGCTGAGATTTTAACTGTATCCATTTGCTTCTTTGATATCCAAATGAACTGTAATAAGTTAATGTTGTTTAAGATCCCTTAGTAAAGGTATGTTTCTATGTATATGTAATAAGTGGAAAATGATTAATTTTTTTGTTTTAAGGTGGTGGTGTTTGATGACATCGGTACATGTGCTCCTAATGATGTAACATTTCAAATAGAAGCTGCAGCAGATAGTGGCGTGGATCATAAAACTCCAATTCGCCGATCATGTGTACAAATGGCACGCATCCTTCAATACTTGGAGTGTCCACAATATTTAAGGCGATTTTTCTTCCCTTTACACAAAGATCTTCAATATGCAGGTTTACTGAATCCTTTAGATGCACCTCATCATCTTCGCCAGGATGATGACTTTCCTTTTCGGTGAGTTTACTTTTTTGAATAAGCAATAAATTGGAAATACAATAAAATCTGTCTAAACTAGAACCTGTTCAAGCCAGAAATCTGCTTTAACCGAAAAATTTCTCCAGCCCATGAAGTTAAATGACGTTTTACACACTGGAAATGGAACGGATTTTCATGTCCTTCAAAAATCTTGAAAAAACCAAATCCCTATGAATTTAAAGCAATTGGCAGAAAGAAGCAAGATGTTCTTATTGAAATGAATATAGCTGCAAGCTTGTTTTAAATTCTCTATCTCTGTGACCCGCGATTTTGTTGTGGAAGCCAGATTTTGAAGGAAAGGAGCTTCAGCTGTCAGCATAAAATTCGTCTTCAATTCGTTTTCCGACTCTTGAGTGTGGGAAGGCGTACAGGCCTGGCTACTATTCACATGCCTCTTCCACGTGTTAAAAATCGTTACCCCTCTGTGGGATATGCATTGTTCAAGGCCATGCGAGTGTATCAGGTCATAGTATTGGGTTGTGACACATTGTGCATTGAAAGAGTCAGAAGGCTGTCCGAATACGGCCAGTAAGGTGTGTGTTTTTCAACTCAGAAGCTGTCATTGAAGAGTACCCAGATTTCTTCCATAAATACGTTATACAGTAAAGCATTTTGATTATTGTATTAAAGTCATTAATTTACTACTTTCAGTGCTGACACATCAATATCATAGTGTCATAAAATTGACAACCTTGCATAAAACGGAAACATCTCTAAACCTATTTTTTTTGTCTCGATTGATTCTGGCTTAGACACAGTAGCACTTAATTCAAATAAAACATTTTTTCTGTGATTGTGATGAGATATTTCTTTATATCTATGAATTCTAGAAAAAATGCTTGTTATTGTCATTATGATCTTAAGAGTAAATGAGATGTGGAACAACCTTGAAAAGAAATCAAGCTACCTCTCAGACTGTCAGCAGATGTGTGATAGGATATTCATAAAAACTATTATTTATAATTTCTTTCTTAATATCAAAATGAGGAAAAAAAGGATAATTTTTATTTTATACTGGTCCACTTAAGACATCGAAATGCAGGTGTATAAATATTTTTAATAAAGAAAATTGTAAATAATCAAGGAAGATAAATGGGAATTTAAGATTTGTATTCTTAATATTCAAGAAATTAAGAAATTTACTTTTGTAAGTCTGTGCTGTTAATGTATATGTAAGGAAAATCCTCAGACTTACCCTGTTCCATTCCGCGTTCTAATGTTATTTTGTATTTCCAAAACTAATATTTGTATGTAATGTTTATTAAAGAACAGATAGACAAAAATAATAATATGGAGAAGGTAAATTTTCCCATTCACATAATCTGTTGTTAAATTACAAATTTAGTCATTAAGATAATCCTTATTTTACGTACAAATACAAAAGAGCACTTATGTTATATATGTTTCTGTGTTTTTCTTTTGCCTTAAGTCTCATCTTCAAATAATTTTTAAAGGGTGTAAATATAATTTGAGTAAATTAAATGTAAATGTTATTCTTCCATGATAGTAGGAAGGTTGTAGAGAAATGGAGCTAATGATCTGAAATGAGTGGCATCTAATAATTTATCTGAAATTTGAGTTATCAATGGTTCGGATGAATTTTTGCATTTCACTTTCCTTGTTTGTAAAGGCTGAAGGATTTCTTTGAAGACTTTCAACTAGAAAATAATTTGCAGTTAGTTCTCAGTCTTCATCAAAATTGTGTTTCACACTTGCATCACACTTGTATTGTACATCAGAGTTTACCTCTTAGTTTTTCACATGCACATGTACTACATATGACCCTGTGTGCATGCACACTCAGAGACATGCATCCTGAGCAGCGTTCAAATTTTCTATAGTATAGAAGTATAGAATAGAATAGTACAAAATTTTCAAAGGCATAGCACATAAGGCATAACACTTGTAGATAAAATAGTTAATGAAAATAACTCGTGTAGAAAGCAAATTCAAGAAACAAGAAAATTCATCAATTGTTTTCTTGTGCTTAGTAAATTGACTGTTTTAAATATGAACATTGCATTTCATATAAATTTTTTGTTTGAATGTTGATAACTTCTTGAAAATTCTGTTACAGGGAAGGTGTTGTCAGTAACCAGCCTACTAAACAAGGTCGTGGTTCGCTTGTAAATGTGGGTCTGACCCGAGATGTCCTGATTGATCGGCAACTGGAAGCAGGATTGCGAGTGACTGTGAAACTTCTTCCTCCGAAAGAGGGCTCTAAAAAGATGCAGGGTTGTGTTGTAACGCCCCAGACCCCAGAGGCTGTCACAGGCAGGTGAGAATTTAAGAGCTTTCAACATTGACAATTACTGTTTATGGTCAAATCTGCTTTTTAGTCAGTTCTTAAATGCATGCAATCTTCCCTTACTCCTCTTTCCCTTCTTAGGCTCTTTCACATTTTCTCTTGCTCTCTACCAGGGGTTTTCAAACTTTTTTTGTCCACGGCTCTCTTGACCGAAACAAAATTTCCTGTGGCTTCCCTGGAAACAATAAGTTTCAAATATAAGGGTTAACATACACATACCAAAGATGCAACACAAATAAGTGATATAATTGACTATTTTATTTCTACATTCTAATTAGTTATTAAAATAATGCATAACACATACTATGATAAAACTCTTTTAAAAATTATTGAGAAGGATGTGCTTGCTTCTTCATCAATAATAGTTCAAATCTGGGTCCAATATTTGAAAGTGGAACTTGCAATTCTTTTTCAAAGTTCAATTTCGATCTGTATTTGGTTTTTATTACTGCCAATGCTGAAAATCCTACCTCACATAAGTAAGATGTTGCGAGAGGAATCAAAACTCGTAGGACCATTTTACCTATTTGTAGATACTCCCTTTTCACTAAACTCTAGAACTCAATGAGTGGTGATGAATCAAACTTCAATTAATCTGGAGTCTAAAGAAATATGGATGAGTTACTCATGTTCTTCAGTGTTTAGGGTTGAAGGGAATTTTTATCCTATTATGGTGAACAACCTCTTCTGGAAAGTACTTGTGAAAGCAAACAATGAGTTCCCTTAAGTTATCTCAGACTTCATTTCTTTACTCAACTGTAACTCACTGTCTTCTAAAATCTTGTGCAGAAGAGAAAACAGACATGAGTACCTTAAGCTTCCAACTTTGTCTTCCACAATAGTAATTTTTTTCTGAACGATGAAATTTTGACAGAAACTTGCAAAACTTGCATGGTCTTGTTACCTTGCAGGGAAAAATAAATGGTATGCATCAAAAGATTGGTTTCTTTGTTGTAAATATTTGTAAATTATATTTATTTGTTTATTTATTTTTGCTATGAAAAATTGTAACTTTTTTAGTTGTTAAACTTCTTGCTTCATTTAAGAGAGATAAAGTAAGTTTTAAAAAATGTTTGTGAGTGGTATAGAAACTGATACACGTTGGTGTGGACTCTGCAAACTTGAGTATGTCAAATGCTCTTTGAAGAATTCTTGTGGTAGAACATTAAAATTTCAGTATAAGAGGTTTTCTAAAAATCATTATCATAAATCAGATTTAAATCCATTGTAAATTATTGTAAATTTTGCTTAGTTTTAATCATTGCAGTATATTATTCTAAGTGATCTCTTTTTCTTTTTAATTCATGGTTTATGATACACATACTCATACAGTTATTGTTCAACCGTGTATTGCAAGGTTGTTTCACACAGTAACACAAAAACTAATATTTATATTTTATTTAGTTGTAATGATTAGCTGTAATTATATATAAATAACACAGAAAACTGTTATTCCCCCTTGTCCCTCAAAGGCAACAGGCAATGTGATCTTTTGCACACTTTACTGACAGCCTGTGTGTGGTGCTTTTGTGTATCATTGCAGTTTGAGTTTTGACTACATACTTTTTATTTTCATCCACTTTGCTGAATATGTTCTGTGTAATTCTTAGTGCTTTGCAAGAAACAACAAAATATTTATTATAACAACTTGTCAAAAATTGTTTAAATTAAACTATTTTTAACAACTTGTTATAGTTTCATTTAAACTATTTAAATCATTGATACTTAAGTTCATAAAACTGTGCAATTATGTCAACTGGAACAAAAGGCCAGCCCCCTCATATTTTTTGTAATACTGTACTGTTATAATATCAACATAATGCCACCAATCAGAGGAACAAAAAAGTAACAGCCAGCTTTCATTAAGGATTTAAGTCTGCTGTTCGTTGAGAACAATCGAAATAAAATAATTCTAGTTAGTGAAGGAGTACAAGTAAACTTGTTCCTACAAATGGTATTTCTTTTTTGTAAAATTTTTTTCTTTTAAGATGGTTATTGAAAAGAGTTGTATGATACACGTCCAATAACACAATTAACTAATAAGTTGGTTATTTGCTGTTTATCAGCTTGATAATGTTAATAACTATTACTAATTCATATTGAGAGCATGGTAAATAACATACTACAATACTTTTTTATTTAAAGATATCAAGATCCTTGTACCTACTTTTTTGCATGCAGTAATACAACCACTTGGTGATTTTTTTGTCTCGAGTTATCCACATTTTTTTATCACAATTTTGTGAATCCTTGATACCAAAAAGTTGGATTATGGCAAAGCTCATATCTATCCATAAGATTTGGGTTTTGGGGGCACAGATAGGTTGTGTGTGTGTGAGTGTGTGAGTGTGAGTGTGTGTGAGTGTGTGTGAGTGTGTGTGTGAGTGTGTGTGTGTGAGTCTGTGTGTGTGTGAGTCTGTGTGTGTGTGAGTGAGTGTGAGTGTGTGAGTGAGTGTGTGAGTGAGTGTGAGTGTGCGTGTGCGTGTGTGAGTGTGTGAGTGTGTGAGTGTGTGAGTGTGTGAGTGTGTGTGTGAGTGTGTGTGAGTGTGTGAGTGTGTGAGTGTGTGTGAGTGTGTGAGTGTGTGAGTGTGTGAGAGTGTGAGAGTGTGAGTGTGTGTGTGTGTGTGTGAGTGTGTGAGTGTGTGTGAGTGTGTGTGTGTGTGTGAGAGTGTGAGTGTGTGAGAGTGTGTGAGAGTGTGTGTGTGCGTGTGTGCGTGCGTGCGTGTGTGTGTGTGTGTGTGTGTGTGTGTGTCTCTCTCTCTCTCTCTCTCTCTCTCTCTCTCTCTCTCTCTTCTTTTTTTAAATAACATCTTTTCTTAAAATTAGATCTTTAAATATGTTCATTTATATTTTTTAAAATTTTAGTACTCTTTGCATAATTATGTGTGAAATAAAGGTAATTTTAAGAA
Source organism: Gryllus longicercus (assembly GCA_038098605.1). Classification (NCBI taxonomy): domain Eukaryota; kingdom Metazoa; phylum Arthropoda; class Insecta; order Orthoptera; family Gryllidae; genus Gryllus; species Gryllus longicercus. The sequence goes on from JAZDUA010000096.1 coordinate 3,929,553, forward strand.
CAAGATTTTCTGAAGAACTACACAAATTTTTCTTAAAACTTTTTGAATGGATGAAGCTAATTCCCTGAATGATATGACATTAATGCTATTTTGATGTAACCTTTCAATTTTTCAAAAATTACACCAATGTATGTTTAAGTATATTATAAGTCGTTACAAACAATGTAAGCTGTTGTAGCACCACCAGTTTCTGAAATTTTGTTAAAATTCCTTTATATTCTTTCTATTTCTTTCATTATCTTCCTTATTTTCCACCATTAATTTTATTCCAATTTCTCATCTTCCTTCAATGTTTCCTTGTTCTGTTTCATAACAACGTAAGTTCTTCAGATTTATTTTAATCTGCATCATCAGCAGCACATGATCCCTATGCATCTGGTAATGCTACCATGGCACTGACAGCATTTCAGTACCTTTCTAGCCTTGTTATCAACATGTATAGATTAACAATTCTACTTTATTTGCTTTCTGAATTCAGTTTATACCATTCAGTAAATTTATTATTTCTAGTAAATGGTGTGAATGGCTACGCTTTTTGCAGAGAGGCTTTTAAATACTCTTTTAAAAGAAATCTTAATAGATGACAGTAACTTTTCACTAACCTATTTCAATTGCTAATGTTTACTTGTCTGTGTTTGTTGGGATTATTTTGGACTTGTTTGTCTAAGCAGTTTAATTTTCTCTTTTTAAATTAGATAATGGTTAGGTATTCATATGTAACATTTTCTGAAATTCAGAGGTGACGAAGAAAAATTAACAGCAAGTTTTGAAATAAATGTTTGAATACTTTTGTTGTAGGTACTGGGGCTATTCTGTAAGATTAGCGTCATCTCTCAGTGCAGTCTTCTCTCAGGCTCCCTATTCAGGTGGCTATGACTTGACATTGGGAACATCTGATAAAGGAGAGAATATTGATGAATTGGTATTATCTGGTGGCCTGCCAACCCATCAACATGCTCTTGTAGTGTTTGGAGGGCTGGCAGGTTTAGAAGGAGCATTAGAAGCAGATCCTGTCATCCAAGTAGATGACCCATCTCTCCTCTTTGACTACTACTTCAACACTTGTCCTGACCAAGGCTCTCGAACTATTCGCACAGAAGAAGCGCTTCTCATCAGCTTGGCTGCACTGCGACCATTGCTGGTACAAGTTAATTCCTCCAATGGAAGTTGAAACTTTTTGTGGAAGTGCTTATAAAAGACTTAAAAGTTCTGGTAGATGTGTGGTGTCTTTTTAAAATGCTCATACATTGTTATTGTTGACTACAGAAATTTTGTTAATAAGAAATTATTTGATACCTGTAGTTTTGTTTTATTTCAGGAAAATCAGAATAATCATCATTAATTAAAAATTCTTTATAAGAAAATATCAAGTCAGCTGGACACTATTTGTAACCTCCACAGATTAAATTCCCTAGTGTGTCTTTGTACATAACCACCAGACTTTTTTTAACTCCATCAGAGAGTATATTTGTCAGTTTCACATCTGAAAGTTTGTCTTAGTGACATACTAAATTTTGATATGGCAATGGCACTTGTTGTTTTACTCATAATAGTATCGATTTGCTAATATGGATATTAAAAACTTAATGTGTTTAATTTCAAATTACTTGGGGCAGGATATAGAGTAGTTCATCTGCTGGATAGAACAGAAAGTTCTGAGTAGCTAGTGTGCCCAGCTTCACATTGGAACCCAACTTTCAGCATTTGTGGCAATCCATGCCAGAACCATAAAAAAATATAATAGAACATCCAAAAAGGTCTCATTTTGTATGTTGCACATAACTTGTTTCTTATAGGGACATAAAAACTGGTTTTAAGACTCTAGGACACATTATTTCTGAGTTATGTTTGATTGGTAAAGTGTGTTGCAATGTAATGTATATTTAATTGCATGTGCACTCACAATCCAAATATGCCATATTATGCAAACTTCTATGTTTTTCGTCTTAATTATCTTTGATGCACCCATGGAAGGTCCCATGGGTGCATCAAAGTGCCCATGGGTGCATCCTATTCAGCAGTAATACAGTTATGGGATTTTTTGACTGTGATTTCTTGTAAAAGGGATAAATCTCTTATCTTTCCAGGGCTTAGAACAGTACAAGTCATTGTGGGTACAATATTCCCTTTTAAAATTTACAAGAATGTTGATTTTAAATTGGTATGTCAAATTGTTGTGAAGAAAAAGCTGAAACAATTGTGACATTTTGTTTGATTAATAATTTTTAGTCTGCAAATTATTTAATAAGATAAAAAAGTATTTGGTAGGAGACTTATTTCTTTATAACAAGCTTTATTTTTACCAGTTAATACCAAAGAACTTAAATAGCTGAAACAATGCCCCAAATCAGTGGAATAAGATAAAACCTCGTTATTTTTAAAATTGGTATAATTGCAACTTGTATTGCACTCTTTTATGCTATAGTATCCCCTTCAATTCTGTTTGGAATAAAGTGTTGCCATACCAACAGAATACACACAATATGAACATTCTTATTCGGAAAAAAATATTTTCTTTTACTCGCAATATAAAGTTTAACATTCAGTGATAAGCCTAAAAGGAGCAAGATCGATTGATTTTGACAAACTTACACAAGGAAAATTGCCTCTTGCTTTCAAACTGTTCCCATTTTTGCAGTTTATATATTTATTTTTTGGCCCTTGTCACGAGAAATTCAGAAATAAAAACAATTAAATTAATATTTGTTGGTCCTTTTAATGTCTTTCAAAGAACTTTGAAGTAAAATTGAAAGAAAATCAAACTGCACTTTTGGTCATGACTAGTAAACAAAATTTGAAGTCAGACAAAACGCATTAAAAAACAGCTCCTTTCTTTGCTTGGTCAACATATCATTGTACTATACAAACTGTGATATGCCATGCTTGAAATCAGCTATCTTTTGCTAGAAAAAATATCAATCAAACCCCTCTGTCTGAAGCATATTGATAGTGGTCATTCGCAGAGTTTAAAAATGAAATCTGCCCTATTTCAGATGCAGGTTCATCAAAAGAATTTGATAGCTTTCTTGATTGAGATCTAATATTTCTCCACTGGTTTTAAAGCATATTTAATTCCTTGTTAACCTGGACATCCAGATAGCCCACTCCAGTTTCGGGATGGAAATTATTTGTTTTACAGACAATAAATCACTATTGTCAGTAGGTGTATTACTGGAATTCACTTGTCAGTGGGCGAGTTCATTGCCTTCACCACACTTCCCAAGCCTCCAGCGACAGGTACGTGCAGAGGAGAGAAAGTGGACCTGGCGAAGCCCTGGTCATTCCCAGGCCCACAGACAAAGTTTGTACCGATGTATATTGTGTACCATGTAAACACATATTACAATATGTTTTTAGGTGAAAGTGTGCTGACAATGTTTAAACTACCTTTGGTCTTTCATTACAACTCAACTTAAATTTCTTACATAAAAAGGTATAATGAATGTTGTTAATATTCAATATAATTTTGTAGAGAGTCAACGTTAAGTAACTCCCAAAACTACAGGTTATACATTTTCCTGACAAAAGATTGAGAAGTGTTCAATGCATGATCTCCTGCATTAAGTCATATTTAAATTTTATCCTCATTATTGCTACGTTATCTACTAGAACAGGAACACCTATCCTACACTGAGGGGGGGGGAAGGGGTGTTTTTTATTTTGCAGTGTTGTTTACAGTGATACATTTTAATTTTCCAAGGAAGCTTAACTTTCATTTTTTAATGGACACTCCAATGCCTACTCTGCTCTGTATGTGCATATCAATATAACTGTAATATCAAGGGTAGTGAGCAATTGTAGGTTTGTTTTCATGTGAAGCAGTTAAGAGTTAAATTACGTGCAGGAAACGACAAATCCAGTGTTTCACTCTCTTAGTGTCACTATGTAGGCATTCTTAGAATAAAATATTTTTTTTACATGTCTTTTTCTACTTCAAATCCTTTTGCTTTTTATTTTCAAACTTCAGTGCTATATTGTTTAACAAATTTCAGTATAATTCTAAATTACAAAAACTTTATTAAAGAGATTTAACACTTCCTGTGGAAGAACTCCTTTACCAGGAAATGGAGAGAGACCTTCCACTTGTAGAAAGAATGTATAGTATAACTGTTTTTTTAGAAAGAATGATTAGTAAAAAATATTGACCCTTTCCTTTATGGTAGAGAATTCCGTTCTGTATGTATCCCAATGTTCCGTTTTCACTTCTAATGTATTATAATGAGAACTGAAAGATAGTACATTCTTGAACGGAGAATGGGACATTTACCATACATGCAAATCTCTCTTCAATGGTTATTACCAAAGCTGAAGAAATTATGAACAATAAGTCATTCATCAAATGCCTAAGATCTTTCTCCTCTCCCATGGTATCTAGCTAAATCTCAAATTTCCAAGCCTAATATTTAAAAATGTACCATTTGAAGATATTTAAAGAAAATTGGCAACTGTGAGCCTACATGGACCAACTCTGAACTTTTTTGCAGGAAAGTGAAAGCTACAAAGGTGAGTGTGAAGAGATCATCCAAACCTCTGTTTTTCTAGATTTGTATGCAGTTCATTTTAATGAAAGGAAGAAAATTGCAAATAACATCATGGCTGATACAATGATCTGAATGTCCTCCCAAAGAGAATTCTAATGTAAAACCCATTCTCCAGTTCTCTTCTTTTTAAACATATTTTTTGCATATTTCCCTTATCCTTCTGTCTTTCATTGTCATCCAAATATCAAATGTCATCCCAACGAAAACTCAGGTTGTCTAATTTGGTTAAAATTGTCTTCAAAGAAGAAATTTTAAACATTCCCAAAATATTTTTAGGTCTTGTCAATGTTGATGAATACCAATGAACTGTTATACAATTCAATAGTTTAGGAAATTAATTTCTTTTCTTGGGAAGAAAAGTTAATAAACTAGTTCCAAATTGATCTAATTTGTTTTTAATTCTCAATATTGCAATACATCTTTGGTATCATACAAAGTTCAGATCTTAATACTTTCAAATTACTATAAAATTCATATCATTTAACAATAAAAGAGTGTGTATGACTTAGTCAATTTCTATTTACATATACTTTAAATACATTTCAGAAATGCATCATTATTTCATGGATTATATCATGGTACTATTTACTATTCAGCATAAATTCTACATTGGACAAATAATAAAAAATCAAAACATTTTAAATTGGAAAATAAAAAGTTGACGCAGAGAAGGAATGCATGTAATTTTTGTTGTCAATCACTTTTCGAGTCTTGAAAAATTTGATGACTCAACAATGCTCTTGCAATCCTGGGAAATCACACTGATACAGAATGAACTTGATGAGACAGTTCATTTACAATAAGTGTTTTCACTCTTATAAATTCTCCTTTCATATGATCTAGGTCACGATTTGCATCCACTACAATCACCTGAAATATAGTAAACATGATTTTTGCAGTAATTTTATATTTTCTTTGATTAAGTTACCATTGTACTAACAAACAGAGAAATTGCTTAATTTTTGAGTAATCAACTAAAATAAGGGAATTGTCTCCTTTAATTCGTGCTAGTACAGAATAAATTAGTACTCATTGTGTAATATCTTAAAGGCATTTTAAGAAAGAAACTTATTTTCTGGAACTACTGAGAATAGAAAGAATTACTTTTGACCAAAGATACAGTATTCTATTTCGCTATTTACTTGGTATAGTGACAAGATTCACTGCTAGAAAAAATTATCTACCTATTGTGAATTACATAACAATTATCTACGTATTACACGTTATTATCACGAGAAAACTATGGATACTTGTTATCATTATTCTCTTCTTTACCATTAATAAAGATGATTTTGGGTTTACAGATCAGTTTATATTGAAATTTTCTGTGCATCTCTGATATGAAGCAATAATGTTGAAGTTAATGGTGGGATTTACAAATATAATTTATTGAAAAAAATTTTGAGGATACTATGTAAACAAGAGCCTCAAATACATAGACTCCCTTTCAAAGTAATATCAAGATAAAATAAGTATTTTTGTCAAGAATCTGGGACTGGCGTTTACATAACCTGACTGCCAACAAAGAGAGTTCAACTGTTCCCTTTTGCCAGCTTTCAAATGTCATATTCACCTGAGTTGGTTTTGAAATACGAGATCCTTGGATTAGCCATTCTTCATGAAGTTCATGAAGCTGCTGAAGGTAAGAAAGAGGAACACAATTCTCTTCTTTACGATTACGTGCTCTCATCCTTTCATAAACTACTTCAGGCTTTGTCTGGAGGTACACTGAGAACATAATTATAAAACATAGTACATCAGTAATATTTTCCAAACTTTATTTACTTCTTAAAAATATTTTCATTTAATGTTTATTTTGGTGTACTATTAACAATACTTCAGCTTGTTTCCATCAATAACCAGGCAGTTGGCATTGTTTACAAAGCATATGATTAATGAGCAAAATTTCATTTTTTTTTTCTTTCTAGATAATGAGTAATACAAACTGAAAGAAAAGTATTTTTTCCAAGATGATTAAACCCTGTATTGGAAACTTACCTATTAAATCTCCTTCAACATCAGCATGAGTTTTGATCCATTTATACCAATGATCCAAAACTGACATTTCAGCATCTGTTATAATTTTACTTCGATGAAGATTTTCAACAAAACAGTGCCTACAAAGAAAATTTCACAATTGCAACTCAATAGAAAGATATTCATAATGACAATACAGACATTCTTACCGAGCACTATGTACTGATCGCTCCATTAATTTAAGAGAACGTTGTGTCTGAGTGAGATGCATATCTAACATTGTCAGTTGCACGTAACTTTGAAACAGAAAGCCCCATCTCTTCGGGTCTTCATACAATGTACCCTATAAAAAACATTCGTCTCAGTTCAATTCAATAAAAAAATGTAATGTCAATTACATCTTTCACAGCCTACCAATAAATTGTGTCCATTTACATTCCTCCATAATTCAATGGGTTCTGCTATAACCTGGGCCTCTGACTGATTGAAGTAACTTAAAAACGTTGTCTTTCCACAGCCTATGTTTCCTTCCACAAAAACCGTGAATGGCTTTTTCCTACATGCGTGGTCACCATGTAGTTTCCCCAGAACAGATCCTGACGAATGCACAGCATTTCTCATTTTAAAAAGATCTTTCGCTATGTTTTTGCTTCCTGAATGCAATGTCAACAAATTACTGAACAAATGCCAGATGTTCATGTTTCGAAGGTAATAAATACTCAGATTTAACACCTTTCAAATGTAAAGACGTCATGACAAAGTAATTTACAGAAAAAAAAAATTATATTTTCAGGTATTATAGATGATGTAATGTCTACGAGTTTAATTACTTAAGTCAAGTACACAAGTAATCAATTGCAAGTACATGTGAGACCCTTGCTTTTCAGTTTACACCTGGCGCTTGGCTAACAACAAACAAATCGTTGATGCACCTGCACCCAAAGGTCGCCGGCATGCACCACGGTCACATCCATTTACTCTTGGTCACATCCTGGTCTCGTCCCTGCCAGGGTCACTGTCGTTCAGCATTTCCGTACACAGTACATGTTAGTACACGTCGGTGCATGGAAGTTTCTGTATCGCCCTCACTCTACAAAATCCACATCATGCGTTTCTGACCCCCCTCTGCTCTACATTTGCACGTATTCTAAAAATATGGAGCAATCTGCATTACTTGCAGCATTCAAAGGCTCTTCAAATCTTACTTATTTACTGCTCTTAAATGCCAGGCTGAACGTGGCGTTATACTTTCGCGTATTTCCAATCTAAATGAGCATTAACAGTTACGTTAAAGACATAAATAAATGTACAATAGATTTTGACATTTCCAGGCACGGTGTAAGATATTTCGTACGCCGGTTTCCAGCCAATCCAACGTTCCACGTATGTTAGGTTGGTAGCATGAACATGAAAGATAGACACAGAAAATGGAAGCGGGAAGTCCAAATGTAGAATTAATCAATTCATAACAGCACGTGCTGATATCGATATCTCTTTCGCCGTCGCAAGTTTTTCAACTTCGTCTTTCGTCATCTTTGTCTTTCATATTTGGTCTCATTTAAATTCGTCATCGTTGACAGTAATGTGACGTCATTTGTCAGCTTCCGCCATTTTTGTGTTTTGTATCTTCGTGCTTGATGGTCCGGTCTTCGTCTTTAATCGTTTTCGTTTCGTCTTCACCTTTCATCGCCTTCGACTTTCGTCATCCTCATTTTTCGTTGACTTTCGTTTCCTTCTTTTGTGCTATGCGACTTTTGTCGCCTTCGCCATTCGTCTTCTGTAATTTTTCTACGAATTTCATACTTCGTGTCTGTTGTTTTCTTCCGTTTTATTGTCATATTTGTCTTTCGTACTGGGTCATATTCATCTTCCGACCTTTTTTTCCTTCTTATCCAACTTTCGCCCTCGTAATGTTTCATCGCCTTCGTTTTCGTCACTTTTCATCGTCCTATAGTTTCCTGCCTTAATCGTTTGACTTTCTGTTTTCGCTCGTGTCCTTCATGTACTTAGCGGTATTATTTCGTTCACGATGTTCGAAAGATCGTCTTTCGTCGTTCTTCGACGTTCCCTTCTTTTGACCTCTTCGATTTCACCGATCTTCATCATCTTCATCTTTCATTGTCCTTGTCCTTCATTGTCTTCATCATTTTTCGTCGGTCGTCATTTTCGTCTTCGTCATTCACTCCATTCGACTTTCATCGTTTCGTCTTTGTCCTTCGTCGCCGTCATCTGTCGCTTCGTTTTTTGTTTTCATTTGTCGTTTTCGCTATTCGTTGTCTTGTTACTTTATCTATTCGTTACTTTGTCTTTTGTACTTCGTCGTTTATGTCTTTCATCGTCTTTATTTTTTTACCGTCTTGGTCGACCTTGCCCTTCTTTGGTCTTGTCATCTTTCGTCATTTTTTGGGGTCTTTGTCTTTCGTTGTCTTTGTCGTTCGTCGGCTTCGATATTATTTTTTGCTGTTTCACCTTTCGTCATATTTGGTCGTCTTCGGCTTTCGTCTTCATTGGTAATATTCGTCTTTCGTATTTTAGCATTCTTCGTCGTTTCGCATTGCATCTTTGTCTTGCTACGTTTTCGCCTTTCGTCGTCTTCGCGTTTTAATGCCATCATCACTCGACAGCTTTGTCTTTCATCGTCCTGTGTCATCTTCGTCTTTGAACGTCCTGACGAAGGACTGAGGGACGACTCGCCATTTCTAAGCTTGGTCTTTCATCACCTTTGATTTTCATCTGACGATCTGAGGGACGACTTCGCCTTTTCTAAGCTTGGTCTTTCATCACCTTTGGTTTTCATCTGACGATCTGAGGGACGACTTCGCCTTTTCTAAGCTTGGTCTTTCATCACCTTTGGTTTTCATCTGACGATCTGAGGGACGACTTCGCCTTTTCTAAGCTTGGTCTTTCATCACCTTTGGTTTTCATCTGACGATCTGAGGGACGACTTCGCCTTTTCTAAGCTTGGTCTTTCATCACCTTTGGTTTTCATCTGACGACGATTCGTTTAACGCTCTCTCTTCAATGCTGCTCTCGTGACTCAATGGCGAAGTCGCTTGCCATTCAGCACTGAGGTTCGGGTTCCGTGTTCGATTCCCAAGGAATCCCCCTAGAACCTCACGTGAAAGTTGTTACGACGATACGAGATACATTTTCAGCGATCACAGTATTGCATTTGTGAGTTAAAGTGCTTCAAATGACTTCCAATGCAGATTTTCTGAAACTAAAAGTTTTCTGCGAAAAAGAGCTTCAAATTTCGCATTTTCTCAAAAAACGGCTCCATTTTGTTCAACCATTTAGGTTATATTTACAAATGTAGCGATTAGTTTATATTATTACATTCATGAGTACATGTGCTTTGAATGATGTCTGTCTGTGAACAACACTAGCATCTAAACTATCCGGATTTTTTTCCAAACTGAATAGTCCCCGATCGATCTGGCCTCACAAAGCTCTGCGACTTTGAAAAACATTCATTTCATTATTTTTTGTAGGGGGTATTTTCCATGAAACTCCTGGAACATTTTCAAGATCCTGTCAAAAATTGTTGTTTCTTTTCCCTTTAAATTTCTTGTAACAATAGAGTGAAATACGTTAAAATGAAGACAAAGGTTGGCTCTGGCAAAGTCGCTCGGCTCTCCCCAAGGAGGCCTGCGTTCGAATTCCGGACAATGGGATGTGAATTTTGTCTAACAAAACGAGTTTAGCTGCATCACAAGGGTTAGTCCAACCCCTGCGAAGTGTCCTAAACCCTACCCCTACCCTAATTCCTTCCCAATTCTGACGCTGAGTAAGTAGTGACGTGTTCTTTGAGAACTACGTGGCGGTCCTCTTGACAACTGACTGCAACGAGACGTGACATTAAATGACAGATAATGTTAATGAAGAATTTCTTCTATAAATAGCGCGATTATAGCGCAAAGCGCTCAACGCCCTCGGGTCTTAAAGACGCGTTGCGTCAATTCAGACGCAACAGAATCTTTAACAAAGGTCCTATTTTCACTGTCAACACAAAATTTTCGAAAATTGCGAAAGTTTGAAATTATTTCGGCATCTACAAAATTGAATATATAGTGGTTGATATATTCTTCAAATGTAATTTGTTCTTCAGAATTACTTCTTTCTTTAACGTCATATATAACTTTTTGAAAATGTTGGTGCTTTTTGCGCAATATTGAGTAAAATATTTGCAATATTAAAAAATATCAGAACAAGAATTTCTCAATAATGCCTCAATTTTTTTTTCTTTGAACTTTTGACAGGGATAGTTTTAAATGTACTACTTATGACATAAATGTCATTTTGCTGTGCTCTTTTGTTTTTCCAAAAAAATGTAATTTTTTTGAGTTGTCTCTCATATCATTGAAATTTACATTAACTATGATTTGTTCACATTATTGCATTTATAAGAACATGTGTTTTGAATGATGTATTATAAAGTTTCTCGAAAAATCAAAAAGTTTTCTGTAAAATAAGCTGATATTTCCGCATTTTAAGAAATGCTCAAATACTATTTTATCAAAAATTGTTCCAGTTTTTTCTTTAAACTTTTGTACGAATAGTGCCAAATACACTGTTAGAGATGAGACAATAGTGACTTGGCTGTATTCTTTTCTTTTGTTTTTTTCGAAAATTACGCATATGTTTTTTTTAAGTAACTCTCACACCGCCAATATGTTCTTAAAATCAGCTCCAAATTTTTCAACGAAAATTTACATGTAGTACGAGGTTTTACTCTTCTTTAATATTCTTAAAGTAATATTTTGTTTTTTTTCCTCCGAAACCAAAAAATTGAGAAAATTTTTAAAACTGTCCTTTGAGCGGTGATAGATGGCAACTGGCAATGATAGATAGCGGTGCATCAGATAGCATCAGAAAAGAGCGTCTAACGCCCTTGCAGGAGTTGTAAGATATCAAACTGTAGGACAGTTCCACTTTGTAATCGGTGTTTGCAACGGAATTTCGTTATTCACTATAGTTGTAAGGAAAATACGCGTTTTTACAATTGCCTCACTTCCGTCACAGTATGTAGCATTTCCAATCTCTATCGCGAAAGAAACGTCGGAACTTTTCTGTTTAATGTACATTAAAAATATTATAATATGTGCGTATAATATAATATTAATATTATACCAGTTTACTAGCCGAAAGTTTGCGGCTTCTTTTGATACGAAACATTTCGATTGCCAGAAAGGAGTCGTTCTCAAAAATGTGAACATATGAACGTGTGATACAAGTCAATAAGCATTTACGCGGTACATTAAAACATTCGTTTTTCATAAACGCACAAATCATTATTATAATAAAATAGTATTAACTGTTACTACGTATATTACCAGTGTAATAGTGCTCAATTGGAGAATATCTAAAGATTTAATTAAAAACTCTCTAATTACCGCTTTGTCGATCCGGAGAGCCGAGATCGCTAAGGCAGTAGTGTTGTGGCGACCTCGGATCGAAGGATCGCGCATTCGACTCCCGCTTCGGGCATGGATGTATTTGTGATCGTTCCTTCACACTTCAACACCCTATCATTTCATTAAAGAAGGATTAATAATTACCTGCGCGAGCAGGAGGCTCTTGTCCTTAATATGATACGCAGTTGGCTAATAAAAAGAATCTGCTTCGAAGACGGAGCCCAACATTCAGCAATGTTATGAGGTTAGCGCGGGCTAGGGCTGTGTCGGGCGCGTGTCAGGTATCTGGTTAGAGAAAACATCGCCAGCCGACGTGTAGGTTGGCGCCGGATGTCACCGACAATCGGGGGGAATCACCGCCATCTCCCGTTGTTATAAAAGCATGCACTACACTTACGAGTCTGATAACCAAAGCCGCTGATGCGACCCGCAGGTTGATTGATTAGTGATTCCGAGAGCGTAGAATGCTAAGGTCCCATAAGTGTAGTGCATGTTTCTGCTTCGAGAGGTGGTGGTGGTGATCCTGGCCCCACTAGACGGTTAGATCCGATGCTGGCAAGCGCCAGACAAGCGCCAACCGCTGGTAAGCAGTTTCCCCGCCAGGTATCTCCCACCAGTGGGGTACCCTCCCTGCCAGGGGAAGTTCTAAGATCCCGACTGGTTTGCCGAAATGAATGCTCATGCGCTCATAATCATGTTGCATGTTCATGCGTGTAGTAATGCAAGCGTAACTGTGTGTAATATATGTGACAAAGACGAGGAAGGCGCTCTGCGACCCATTTGTTACGGTGCTGACTCCATGGCTTCCAGGCATTGGTCAGAGCAGTCGGGCGCTAGAATTGTCCTCTTGACAGCGACTGAACTCGACATACACAGTGATCAAAAGTATCCGGAAACGTCCAAAATGGTGTTATGGCGTAGTCGTGTTTTTCATGAAGGGAGCTCGAACCCCTTGTTGTTTTGTATGGCACTATCACGGCACATTGATGTTTTAAATAGCTTCATGTTGAAGACTAATTCGGGGATGGCTATTGCATATTTAAACACGATAGAGCACCCGTCCATACTGCACAGCTTGTGTGGAGTGATTACACAACAATAACATCCTTGTAATGGTCTGGCCTGCACAGAATCCTGACGTGAATCCTATCGTACACCTTTGGGATGTTTTGGAACGCCGACTTCGTGCCAGGCCTCACCGACCTACATCGATACCTCTCCTCAGTGCAGCACTCCGTGAAGAATGGGCTGCCATTCCCCAAGAAACCTTCCAGCACCTTATTGAACGTATGCCTGCGAGAGTCGAAGCTATCATCAAGGCTTGGGGTGGGCCAATTCCCTTTTGAATTTCAGCATTACCGACGGACGGTGCCTCGAACTGGTAAGTCATTTTCAGCCACGTGTCCAGACACTTTTGATCACATAGTGTAGCTTATCTAGCTAATATCAAAAATCGCGTGGGACTCGAGACTAGAACCTTCCCGTCAGAGGAACCGCAATAGTTTTAATTGATCCCATGAGCCAACTCTTTCAGTTTGACACACCCGGAAACAAAATTAATCAACGAAACGCGTGGATACTTTCTTCTTAACGAGACGCACATACCCAAAACAAAAATTTGAAATATATAGAGAGCTGAAATTGGTGGCGGGTGAGAGAGAGGTTAGCATGCAGTTTAGTCTCTCATTCCACACCTCTCGTCTCGCATGTCGCTCCTCTCGTCTCGCGACAAGCGTCTCCCGCTTCTAGTCTCGTAACTTGCGTCTCTCGTCTCGTGTAACTCGCCTCACATCTCACGTCTATCGCCTCTCATTTATCGTCTCGCATTATTCGTCTATCGTCTATCACCTAACGCCATTCATCTCATGTATTGTCTTTCGCATTTCGTCTTGATCATTCATCATCGTCTTTCGTCTTGGAGTTTCGTCACCGTCTTTCGTCTTCTTCTTTCGACATCGTCTTCCGACATCAACTATCGAATGAAATACTCCTTTAGCTATTGTCTTCGCCTATTTCTTCAACTTCGTCTTTGACCTTCGTTTTTCGCCTTCGACTTTCGCCATCGCCTTTTGCATTCGTCCTCGTCTTTCATTTTCATCTTTAATCATCGTCTTTCGTCTTGGTCTTCCGTCTCCGTCTTAAGTCGCAGTCTTTCGGCTCCGTCTTGCATTCCTATCATTCGTCTCCATTTTTCGTCATCGTAATTCCTCTCCGTCCTTCGTCTCAGCATTTCGTTTTCGTCTTTGTCTTTGTCTTGGTCTGTCTTTCGTCTTCGTAATTGTCTCCGCTTTTGGCCTTTGTCTTTCATCTTCATCTTTCGTTTTCCTCTTTAGTCTTCGACATTCGTTTCAGTCTTTCGCCTTCGTCTTTTAACATCGTCTTTCGTCTTCGTCATTTTGTCTTTGCTTTTCGTTATCGTCTTTCGTCTTCCTCTTTCGTCTTCTTCCGGTTTCCTCTTCCGCCTCCGTCTTTCGTCTTTGTTATTAAGCTTCGCCTTATCTCCCTTTTTCGTTATCGTCTTTGTCGCACCTGTTCGTCTTTCGTCTTTGTCTTATGCTATGTTTTCCTCTTCGTTATTTTCTTTCCCCTTCGTGTATCGAATACGTCTTCTTTTCCTCTTTCTTCTACGTCTTTTGTCTTTGTCCTTCATCTTCGTCACTCTTCGTCTTTTGTCGTTTCCATCCATCGTTTTTTCGTCTTCGTCTATCGTCAACGTCTTTCATCTACGTCTTGGGCCTTTGACTTTGGTTTGCGTCTTTAGTCTACGTTTTTGTCTTTCTTCTTAGTCTTCCTTCTTGGTTCTTCGACTTCTTTCTTCGTCCTCGTCTTTCTTCTTCGATTTTCACTTTCGACGTCATCTTTCGTTTTGTCTTTGCCTTTCGTCTTCGTCTTTCGTTTTCGTCTTTCGTCTTCGTCTTCGTCTTCATCTTTGTCTACGTCTTCGTCTTTCGTCTTCGTCTTCGCCTTCGCCTTCGTCATCTTCTTCTTCTTCTTCTTCTTCTTCTTCTTCTTCTTCGTCTTCGTCTTCGTCTTTGTCTTCGTCTTCGTCTTTCGTCTTCGTCTTCCTCTTCGTCTTCGCCTTCGCCTTCGTCTTCTTCTTCTTCGTCGTCTTCGTCTTCATCTTTGTCTTCGTCTTCGTCTTTCGTCTTTCGTTTTTCGTCATTTTTTTAAATTTATTTTTTTGAAATTATATTTTTGAAATTTTATAATTTTTGAATTTTTTTTTTGAATTTTTATATTTTTAAATTTTTATATTTTTTGAATTTTTATACTTTTTGATATTTCATATTTTCTGAATTTTCATATTTTTGGTTTTTTATATTTCTAGTTTTTTACTTTTTTCGCTTATTTGTGATTTTGGTCTTTCTTCGTACGACGTTCGTCGGTCGTTGCTCGTCGATTGTTGTTCGTCGCTGACCGCTGGTCGCTCGTACTCGTCGCTTGTTTCTAGTCGTACGTCGTTCGACCTGGGTTGGTCGTCGGTCGTCGCTCGTCCCTCGAAGCTCGACGCTCATCGCTCGTCGGTTGTGGCCACCGTTCGTCGTTCGTTTTTAGCCGTCTTTGATTGTTCGTCGTTCGTTTATATTTTTCGATTTAAAAAATTCATTTATATTTTTCGAATTTTCATATTTTTAAATTTTTATATTTTTCGAATTTTTATATTTTTGAATTTTTATATTTTTCGTTTTTTCAAAATTTTAGAATTTCCTTTTCTTTTGTGTGTTTTACGTCTCATCTTCCTTCGTACTTCGCTCGTCGTTCATAGCCAGTCGCTGGTCGCTTGTAACTCGTCGTTCGTCGTTTGTCGCTAGTCGCACGACAATAATGGCTTGTTGCTCGTTCGTATGCGTCTTTCGTTGTTCGTCGTTCGTTAATATTTTTCTTTTTTCAAAATTATTGATATTTGATTTTCTTTTTTTGAAATTTATATTTTTATTTTTTTATATTTTTCGATTTTTTTATATTTTTCGATTTTTTTTATATTTTTTAATTTTTTATATTTTGAGATTTTTATATTTTTCGATTTTTTATATATTTGAAATTTTATATTATTCGTTTTTTCAAAATTTTAGAATTTTCTCTTCTTTTGTCTCATCATGTCTCATCTTCCTTCGTACTTCGCTCGTCGTTCGTAGCCAGTCGCTGGTCGCTTGTCACTCGTCGCTCGTCGTTTGGTCGCGTCGTTACGTCGCGGCGTTGTTGCACGTCGCATGTCGCACGTCAATAATGGCTTGTTGCTCGTTCGTATGCGTCTTTCGTTGTTCGTCGTTCGTTAATATTTTTCTATATTAAAAATTTTAGATTTTTGATTTTAAATTTTTTGAAATTTATAATTTTGATTTTTTATATTTTTCGATTTTTATATTTTTTGATTTTTTATAACTTTTTGATTTTTTATATTATTTAGATTTTATATTTTTCGTTTCTTCAAAATTTTAGAATATTCTTTTCTTTTGTCTCATCATGTCTCATCTTCTTTCGTTCTTCGCTCGTCGTTCGTAGCCAGACACTGGTCGCTTGTCACTCGTCGCTCGTCGTTACGTCGCGTCGTTGTAGCACATCGCACGTCGCATTTCGCACGTCAATAACGGCTTGTTGCTCGTTGGTATGCGTCTTTCGTTGTTCGTCGTTGGTTAATATTTTTCTTTTATTCAAAATTTTAGATTTTTGACTTTTATTTTTTTTGAAATTCATATTTTTAATTTTTTATATTTTTCGATTTTTTATATTTTTCGATTTTTTATATTTTTCGATTTTTTATATTTTTCGATTTTTATATTTTTGAATTATCATATTTTTTGTTTTTTCAAAATTTTAGAATTTTCTTGTCTCATCATGTCTCATCTTCCTTCGTACTTCGCTCGTCGTTCGCAGCCACTCGCTGGTCGCTGGTCACTCGTCGCTCGTTACGTCGCGTCGTTGTCGGACGTCGCACGTTGCATGTCGCACGTCAATAATGGCTTGTTGCTCGTTCGTATGCGTCTTTCGTCGTTCGTTAATATTTTTCGATATTCAAAATTTTAGATTTTAGATTTTTTTGAAATTTTATTTTTGATTTTTTATATTTTTCGATTTTTTATATTTTTCGATATCTTATATTTTTTGATTTTTTATATTTTTCGATTTTTTATATTTTTCGGTTTTATATATTTTTCGATTTTGTATATTTATCGATCTTTTATATTTTTCGATTTTTTATATTTTTGGATATTTTATATTTTTGAATTTCTATATTTTTCGTTTTTTCAAAATTTTAGAATTTTCTTTTCTTTAGTCTCATCATGTCTCATCTTCCTTCGTACTTCGCTCGTCGTTCGTAGCCAGTCGCTGGTCGCTTGTCACTCGTCGCTCGTCGTTTGGTCGCATCGTTACTTCGCGTCGTTGTCGCACGTCGCACGTCGCATGTCGCACGTCAATAACAGCTTGTTGCTCGTTCGTATGCGTCTTTCGTTGTTTGTCGGTCGTTAATATTTTTCTTTTTTCAAAATTTTAGAATTTTCATATCTTTTGTCTAATCATGTCTCATCTTCCTTCATACTTCGCTCGTCGTTCGTAGCTAGTCTCTGGTCGCTTGTCACTCGTCGCTCGTCGTTACGTCGCGTCGTTGTTGCACGTCGCACGTCGCATGTCGCACGTAAATAATCGCTTGTTGCTCGTTCGTATGGGTCTTTCGTTGTTTGTCGTTCGTTAATATTTTTTTTACAAAATTTTCGATTTGTAATTTTTCTATTTTTGAAATTTATGTTTTTGATTTATTATATTTTTCGATTTTTTTATATTTTTCGATTTTTTATATTTTTGAATTTTTATATATTTTCGTTTTTTCAAAATTTTGGAATTTTCTTTTCTTTTGTCTCATCATGTCTCATCTTCCTTCGTACTTCGCTCGTCGTGCGTACCCAGTCGCTGGACGCTTGGCACTCGTCGCTCGTCGTTACGTCGCGTCGTTACGTCGGATCGTTGTTGTACGTCGCACGTCGCATGTTGCACGTCAATAATGGCTTGTTGCTCGTTCGTACGCGTCCTTGGTTGTTCGTCGTTGGTTAATATTTTTCTTTTTCAAAATTTTAGATTTTTGATTTTCATTTTTTTGATTTTTTATATTTTTCGATTTTTTATATTTTTCGATTTTTTATAATTTTCGATTTTTTATGTTTTTAGATTTTTTATATTTTTCGTTTTTTTATATTTTTCGATTTTTTTATATTTTTCGATTTTTTATATTTTTGAATTTTTATATTTTTCGTTTTTTCAAAATTTTAGAATTTTTATTTATTTTGTCTCAATATGTTTCATCTTCCTTCGTTCTACGCTCGTCGTACGTAGCCAGTCGCAGGTCGCTTGTCACTCGTCGCTCGTCGTTACGTCGCGTCGTTACGTCGCGTCGTTGTCGCACGTCGCACGTCAGTAATGGCTTGTTGCACGTTCGTATGCGTCTTTTGTTGTTCGTCGTTCGTTACAATTTTTCTTTTTTCAAAATTTTCAATTTTTGATTTTTATTTTTTTGAAATTTATATTTTTGATTTTTTATATTTTTCGATTTTTTATATTTTTTTAATTTTTATTTTTTCGCTTTTTTATATTTTTCGATTTTTTATATTTTTGTTTTTTTATATTTTTCGTTTTTTCAAAATTTTAGAATTTTCTTTTTATTTGTCTCATCATGTCTCATCTTCCTTCGTTCTTCCCTCGTCGCTCGTAGCCAGTCGCTGGTCGCTTGTCACTCGTCGCTCGTCGTTACATCGCGCCGTTGTCACACGGCGCACGACGCATGTCGCACGTCAATAATGGCTTGTTGCTCGTTCGTATGCGTCTTTCGTTGTTCGTCGTTCGTTAATATTTTTTCTTTTTTCAAAATTTTTTGATTTTTATTTTTTAAAATTTATATTTTTGTTTTTTTATATTTTTCGATTTCTTATATTTTTGAATTTTTATATTTTTCCTTTTTTTCAAAATTTTAGATTTTTTTTTCTTTTGTCTCATCATGTCTTATCTTCTTTCGTACTTCGCTCGTCGTTCGTAGCCTTTCGCTGGTCGCTTGTCACACGTCGCTCGTAGTTTGGGCGCGTCGTTACGTCGCGTTGTCTCACGTCGCACGTCGCATGTCGCACGTCAATAATGGCTTGTTGCTCGTTCGTATGCGTCTTTCGTTGTTCGTCGTTCGTTAATATTTTTCTTTTTTCATAATTTTCGATTTTAGATTTTTGCTTTTATGAAATTTATATTTTTGATTTTTTTATTGTTCGATTTTTTATATTTTTCGATTTTTTTATATTTTTTGATTTTCTATATTTTTTGATTATTTATATTCTTCGATTCTTTATATTTTACGATTTTTATATTTTTCGATTTTTGATATTTTTGATATTTTTTATTTTTCGTTTTTTCAAAATTTTAGAATTTTCTTTTCTCTTGTCTCATGTCTCATCTTCCTCATACTTCGCTCGTCGTTCGTAGCCAGTCGCAGGTCGCTTGTCACTCGTCGCTCGTCGTTACTTCGCGTCGTTACGTCGCGTCGTTGTCGCACGTCGCACGTCGCTCGTCGCATGTCGCACGTCAATAATGGCTTGTTGCCTGTTCGTATGCGTCTTTCGTTCTTCGTCGTTCGTTAATATTTTTTCTTTTTCAAAATTTTAGATTTTTGATTTTTACTTTTTTGAAATATATTTTTGATTTTTTATATTTTTCGATTTTTTATATTTTTCGATTTTTTATAGTTTTCGATTTTTTATATTTTTGAATTTTTATATTTTTCGTTTTTTCAAAATTTTAGAATTTTCTTTTCTTTTGTCTCATCATGTCTCATCTTCCTTCGTATTTTGCTCGTCGTTCGTAGCTTTTGGCTGGTCGCTTGTCAGTCGTCGCTCGTCGTTTGGTTGCGTCGTTACGTCGCGTCGTTGTTGCACGTCGCACGTCGAATGTCGCACGACAATAACGGCTTGTTGCTCGTTCGTATGCATCTTTCGTTGTTCGTCGTGCGTAATATTTTTCTTTTTTCAAAATTTTAGATTTTTGATTTTTACTTTTTTGAATTTTATATTTCGATTTTTAATATTTTTCGATTTTTTATATTTTTCGATTTTTGTATTTTTTATTTTTTATATTTTTCTTTTTTTATATTTTTCGATTTTTTATATTTTTCGATTTTTAATATTTTTCGATTTTTTATATTTTTTAATTTTTATATTTTTCGTTTTTTCAAAATTTTACAATTTTCTTTTCTTTTGTCTCATCATGTCTCATCTTCCTTCGTTCTGCGCTCGTCGTTCGTAGCCACTCGCTAGTCGCTTGTCACTCGTCGCTCGTCGTTACGTCGCGTCCTTACGTCGCGTCGTTACGTAGCGTCGTTGTCGCACGTCGCACGTCGCTTGTCGCACGTCAATAATGTCTTGTTGCTCGTTCGTATGCCTCTTTCGTTGTTCGTCGTTCGTTAATATTTTTCTTTATTCAAAATTTTAGATTTTTACTTTTTTGAAATTTATATTTTTGATTTTTTTTATATTTTTTGCTTTTTTATATTTTTGATTTTTTGTATTTTTCGATTTTTTATAGTTTTCGATTTTTTATATATTTGAATTTTTATATTTTTTTTCAAAATTTTAGATTTTTCTTTTCTTTTGTCTCATCATGTCTCATCTTCCTTCGTACTTCGCTCGTCGTTCGTAGCCATTCGCTGGTCGCTTGGCACTCGTCGCTCGTCGTTACGTCGCGTCGTTACGTCGCGTCGTTGTCGCACGTCGCACGTCGCTCGTCGAATGTCGCACGTCAATAATGGCTTGTTGCTAGTTCGTATGCGTCATTCGTTGTTCGTCGTTCGTTAATATTTTTTATTTTTTCAAAATTTTTGATTTTTAATTTTTACTTTTTGTAATTTATATTTTTGTTTTTTTGTTTTTCGATTTTTTTAATTTTTCGATTTTTTATATTTTTTTACTTTTTATATTTTTCGATTTTTTATTATTTTCGATTTTTTATATTTTTCGATTTTTTATATTTTTGAATTTTTATATATTTTTGGTTTTTTTAAATTTTAGAATTTTCTTTTTTTTGTCTCATCATGTCTCATTTTCCTTCGTTCTTCGCTCGTCGTTCGTAGCCAGTCGCTGGTCGTTTGGTACTCGTCGCTCGTCGTTACGTCGCGTCGTTACGTCGCGCCGTTGTCGCACGTCGCACGTCGCTCGTCGGATGTCGCACGTCAATAATGGCTTGTTGCACGTTCGTATGCGTCATTCGTTTTTCGTCGTTCGTTAATATTTTTCTTTTACAAAATTTTAGATTTTAGTTTTATACTTTTTTGAAATTTATATTTTGATTTTATATATTTTTGATTTTTTATATTTTTCGATTTTTTTATATTTTTTAATTTTTATATTTTTCGATTTTTTATATTTTTCGAATTTTTATATTTATCGATTTTTTGTATTTTTTTGTTTTTTATATTTTTCGTTTTTTCAAAATTTTCTTCATCATGTCTCATTTTCCTTCGTACTTCGCTCGTCGTTCGTAGCCAGTCACTGGTTGCTTGGCACTCGTCGCTCGTCGTGACGTCGCGTCGTTACGTCGCGTCGTTATTGTACGTCGCGCGTCGCATGTCGCACGTAAATAATGGCTTGATGCTTGTTCGTATGCGTCTTTCGTTGTTCGTCGTTCGTTTATATTTTTCTTTTTTCAAATTTTTCGATTTTTGATTTTTACTTCTTCGAAATTTATACGACGCGTCGTTACGTCGCGTCGTATCGATTGTCGTACGTCGCATGTCGCACGACAATAAGAGCTTGTTGCTCGTTCGTATGCGTCTTTCGTTGTTCGTCATTTGTTAATATTTTTCTTTTTTCAAAATTTTAGATTTTTGATTTTCATTTTTTTTTGAAATTTATATTTTTGATTTTTTATATTTTTCGAATTTTTATATTTTTCGATTTTATTTTTTCGAATTTTTATATTTTTCGATTTTTTATATTTTTCGATTTTTATATTTTTCGATTTTTTATATTTTTCGATATTTTTAATTTTTCGATTTTTTATATTATTGAATTTTTATATTTTTCGTTTTCTCAAAATTTTAGAATTTTCTTTCCTTTTGTCTCATCATGTCTCATCTTCCTTCGTACTTCGCTCGTCGTTCGTAGCCAGTCGCTGTACGCTTGGCACTCGTCGCTCGTCGTTACGTCGCGTCGATACGTCGCGTCGTTGTCGCACGTCGCTCATCGCATGTTGCACGTCAAAAATGGCTTGTTGCTCGTTCGTACGCGTCTTTGGTTGTTCGTCGTTGGTTAATATTTTTCTTTTTTCAAAATTTTAGATTTTTGATTTTCATTTTTTTTAAATTTATATTTTTGATTTTTTATATTTTACGAATTTTTATATTTTTCGATTTTATATTTTTCGAATTTTTATATTTTTCGATTTTTTATATTTTTCGATTTTTATATTTTTCGATTTTTTATATTTTTCGATTTTTTATATTTTTGAATTTTTATATTTTTCGTTTTTCAAAATTTTAGAATTTTCTTCCCTTTTGTCTGATCATGTCTCATCTTCCTTCGTACTTCGCTCGTCGTTCGTAACCAGTCGCTGGTCGCCTGGCACTCGTCGCTCGTCGTTACGTCGCGTCGTTGACGCACGTTGCACGTCGCTCATCGCATGTCGCATGTCAATAATGGCTTGTTGCTCGTTCGTAAGCGTCTTTGGTTGTTTGTCGTTGGTTAATATTTTTCTTTATCAAAATTTTATATTTTTGATTTTCATTTTTATTGAAATTTATATTTTGATTTTTTATATTTTTCGATTTTTTATATTTTTCGATTTTTTATATTTTTCGATTTATTATATTTTTCGATTTTTTATATTTTTCGATTTTTTATATTTTTCGATTTTTTATATTTTTTGATTTTTTATATTTTTCGAATTTTTATATTTTTCGATTTTTTATATTTGTCGATTTTTTATATTTTTCGATTTTTTATATTTTTTAATTTTTATATTTATCGTTTTTTCAAAATTTTAGATTTTTCTTTTCCTTTGTCTCATCATGTCTTATTTTCCTTCGTTCTTCACTCGTCGTTCGTAGCCAATCGCTGGTCGCTTGGCCCTCGTCGCTCGTCGTTACGTCGCGTCGTTACGTCGCGTCGTTGTCGCACGTCGCACGTCGCTCATCGCATGTTGCACGTCAATAATGGCTTGTTGCTCGTTCGTACGCGTCTTTGGTTGTTCGTCGTTGGTTAATATTTTTCTTTTAAAAATTTTAGAATTTTGATTTTCATTTTTTGAAATTTATATTTTTGATTTTTTATATTTTTCATTTTTTTTATTGTTTTGATTTTTTATATTTTTTGATTTTTTATATTTTTCGATTTTATATATTTTTGAATTTTTATTATTTTCGTTTTCTCAAAATTTTAGAATTTTTATTTATTTTGTCTCAATATGTTTCATCTTCCTTCGTTCTTCGCTCGTCGTACGTAGCCAGTCTCAGGTCCCTTGTCACTCGTCGCGCGTCGTTACTTCGCGTCGATACGTCGCGTCGTTGTCGCACGTCGCTCATCGCATGTTGCACGTCAAAAATGGCTTGTTGCTCGTTCGTACGCGTCTTTGGTTGTTCGTCGTTGGTTAATATTTTTCTTTTTTCAAAATTTTAGATTTTTGATTTTCATTTTTTTTAAATTTATATTTTTGATTTTTTATATTTTACGAATTTTTATATTTTTCGATTTTATATTTTTCGAATTTTTATATTTTTCGATTTTTTATATTTTTCGATTTTTATATTTTTCGATTTTTTATATTTTTCGATTTTTTATATTTTTGAATTTTTATATTTTTCGTTTTTCAAAATTTTAGAATTTTCTTCCCTTTTGTCTGATCATGTCTCATCTTCCTTCGTACTTCGCTCGTCGTTCGTAACCAGTCGCTGGTCGCCTGGCACTCGTCGCTCGTCGTTACGTCGCGTCGTTGTCGCACGTTGCACGTCGCTCATCGCATGTCGCATGTCAATAATGGCTTGTTGCTCGTTCGTATGCGTCTTTGGTTGTTTGTCGTTGGTTAATATTTTTCTTTATCAAAATTTTATATTTTTGATTTTCATTTTTATTGAAATTTATATTTTGATTTTTTATATTTTTCGATTTTTTATATTTTTCGATTTTTTATATTTTTCGATTTATTATATTTTTCGATTTTTTATATTTTTCGATTTTTTATATTTTTCGATTTTTTATATTTTTGGATTTTTTATATTTTTCGAATTTTTATATTTTTCGATTTTTTATATTTGTCGATTTTTTATATTTTTCGATTTTTTATATTTTTTAATTTTTATATTTATCGTTTTTTCAAAATTTTAGATTTTTCTTTTCCTTTGTCTCATCATGTCTTATTTTCCTTCGTTCTTCACTCGTCGTTCGTAACCAATCGCTGGTCGCTTGGCCCTCGTCGCTCGTCGTTACGTCGCGTCGTTACGTCGCGTCGTTGTCGCACGTCGCACGTCGCTCGTCGGATGTCGCACGTCAATAATGGCTTGTTGCACGTTCGTATGCGTCAGTCGTAGTTCGTCGTTCGTTAATATTTTTCTTTTTCAAAGATTTAGATTTTATATTTATACTTTTTTAAAATTTATATTTTTGATTTTTTATAATTTTGATTTTTATATATTTTTCGGTTTTTTATAGTTTTCGATTTTTTATATTTTTGAATTTTTATATTTTTCGATTTTTTATATTTTTCGAATTTTTATATTTTTCGATTTTTTGTATTTTTGTATTTTTATATTTTTGGTTTTTTCAAAATTTTAGAATTTTCTTCATCATGTCTTATTTTGCTTCGTACTTCGCTCGTCGTTCGTAGCCGGTCACTGGTTGCTTGGCACTCGTCGCTCGTCGTTACGTCGCGTCGTTACGTCGCGTCGTTATTGTACGTCGCGCGTCGCATGTCGCACGTAAATAATGGCTTGTTGCTTGTTCGTATGCGTTTTTCGTTGTTCGTCGTTCGTTTATATTTTTGTTTTTTCAAATTTTTCGATTTTTGATTTTTACTTCTTCGAAATTTATACGTCGCGTCGTTACGTCGCGTCGTTTTCGCACGTCGCATGTCGCACGTCAATAATAGCTTGTTGCTCGTTCGTATGTGTCTTTCGTTGTTCGTCGTTAGTTAATATTTTTCTTTTTTCAAAATTTAAGATTTTTGATTTTTTATATTTTTCGAATTTTTTAATTTTTCGATTTTTTATATTTTTCGAATTTTTATATTTTTCGATTTTTTGTATTTTTCGATTTTTATATTTTTCGATTTTTTATATTTTTCGATTTTTTTATATTTTTCGATTTTTTTTATTTTTGAATTTTTATATTTTTCGTTTTTTCAAAAGTTTAGAATTTTCTTTTTTTTGTCTCATCATGTCTCATCTTCCTTCGTACTTCGCTCGCCGTTCGTAGCCAGTCGCTGGTCGCTTGGCACTCGTCGCTCGTCGTTACGTCGCGTCGTTACGTCGCGTCGTTGACGCACGTCGCACTTCGCTCATCGCATGTCGCACGTCAATAATGGCTTGTTGCTCGTTCGTACGCGTTCTTGGTTGTTCGTCGTTGGTTAATTATTTTCTTTTTCAAAATTTTAGATTTTTGATTTTTTTTAAATTTATATTTTTTGATTTTTTATATTTTTCGATTTTTTATATTTTTCGATTTTTTATAATTTTCGATTTTTTATATTTTTAGATTTTTTATATTTTTCGTTTTTTTTATATTTTTCGATTTTTTATATTTTTGTTTTTTTTATATTTTTCGTTTTTTCAAAATTTTAGAATTTACTCTTTATTTGTCTCATCATGTTTCATCTTCCTTCGTTCTTCCCTCGTCTCTCGTAGCCAGTCGCTGGTCGCTTGTACTCGTCGCTCGTCGTTACGTCGCGCCGTTGTCGCACGGCGCACGTCGCATTTCGCAGGTCAATAATGGCTTGTTACTCGTTCGTATGCGTCTTTCGTTGTTCGTCGTTCGTTAATATTTTTTTTTCTAAATTTTTTATTTTTATTTTTTAAAATTTTTATTTTTGTTTTTTTATATTTTTCGATTTCTTATATTTTTGAATTTTTATATTTTTCCTTTTTTTCAAAATTTTAGATTTTCCTTTTCTTTTGTCTCATCATGTCTTATCTTCTTTCGTACTTCGCTCGTCGTTCGTATCCTTTCGCTGGTCGCTTGTCACACGTCGCTCGTAGTTTGGGCGCGTTGTTACGTCGCGTTGTCTCACGTCGCACGTCGCATGTCGCACGTCAATAATGGCTTGTTGCTCGTTCGTATGCGTCTTTCGTTGTTCGTCGTGCGTTAATATTTTTGTTTTTTCAAATTTTTCGATTTTTGATTTTTACTTCTTCGAAATTTATACGTCGCGTCGTTACGTCGCGTCATTGTCGCACGTCGCACGTCGCATGTCGCACGTCAATAATAGCTTGTTGATCGTTCGTATGCGTCTTTCGTTGTTCGTTGTTTGTTATTATTTTTCTTTTTTCAAAATTATAGATTTTTGATTTTTACTTTTTTGAAATTTACATTTTTGATTTTTTATATTTTTCGAATTTTTATATTTTTCGATTTTATATTTTTCGAATTTTCATATTTTTCGGTTTTTTTATATTTTTCGATTTTTATATTTTTCGATTTTTTATATTTTTCGATTTTTTATATTTTTCGATTTTTTATATTTTTGAATTTTTATAGTTTTCGTTTTTTCAAAATTTTAGAATTTTCTTTCCTTTTGTCTCATCATGTCTCATCTTCCTTCGTACTTCGCTCGTCGTTCGTAGCCAGTCGCTGTACGCTTGGCACTCGTCGCTCGTCGTTACGTCGCGTCGTTTCGCTGCGTCGTTGTCGCACGTCGCACGTCGCTCATCGCATGTTGCACGTCAATAATGGCTTGTTGCTCGTTCGTACGCGTCTTTGGTTGTTCGTCGTTGATTAATAATTTTCTTTTTTAAAAATTTTAGAATTTGTTTTTCATTTTTTGAAATTTATATTTTTGATTTTTTATATTTTTCGATTTTTTATATTTTTTGATTTTTTATCTTTTTTGATTTTTTATATTTTTCGATTTTTTATTTTTTTGAATTTTTATTATTTTCGTTTTTTCAAAATTTTAGAATTTTTATTTATTTTGTCTCAATATGTTTCATCTTTGTTCTTCGCTCGTCGTACGTAGCCAGTCGCAGGTCCCTTGTCACTCGTCGCTTGTCGTTACGTCGCGTCGATACGTCGCGTCGTTGTCGCACGTCGCACGTCGCTCATCGCATGTTGCACGTCAATAATGGCTTGTTGCTCGTTCGTACGCGTCTTTGGTTGTTCGTCGTTGGTTAATTTTTTTCTTTTTTCAAAATTTTAGATTTTTGATATTTTTTGTAATTTATATTTTTGATTTTTTATATTTTTCGATTTTTTATAGTTTTCGATTTTTTATATTTTTCGATTTTTATAATTTTCGATTTTTTTTCGATTTTTTTTATTTTATGATTTTTTATATTTTTCGATTTTTTATATTTTTCGATTTTTTATATTTTGGAATTTTTATATTTTTCGTTTTTTCAAAATTTTAGAATTTTCTTTTCTTTTGTCTTATCAAGTCTCATCTTCCTTCGTACTTCCCACGTCGTTCGTAGCCACTCGCTGGTCGCTTGTCACTCGTCGCTCGTCGTTACTACGCGTCTTTACGTCGCGTCGTGATCGCACGTCGCACGTCGCATATCGCACGTCAATAAAGGCTTGTTGCTCGTTCGTATGCGTCTTTCGTTGTTCGTCGTTTGTTAATATTTTTCTTTTTTCAAAATTTTAGATTTTTGATTTTAATTTTTTTTTAAATTTATATTTTTGATTTTTATATTTTTCGAATTTTTTTATTTTTCGATTTTATATATTTTTCGACTTTTTATATTTTTCGATTTTTATATTTTTTGATTTTTTATATTTTCGATTTTTTATATTTGTCGTTTTTTTATATTTTTCGATTTTTTATATTTTTGAATTTTTATTTTTTTTTTCAAAATTTTAGATTTTTGTTTTCTTTTGTCTCATCATGTCTCTTCTTTCTTCGTATTTCGCTCGTCGTTTGTAGCCATTCGCTGGTCGCTTGGCACTCGTCGCTCGTCGTTACGTCGCGTCGTTACGTCGCGTCGTTGTCGCACGTCGCACGTCGCTCGTCGAATGTCGCACGTCAAAAATGGCTTGTTGCTAGTTCGTATGCGTCATTCGTTGTTCGTCGTTCGTTAATATTTTTATTTTTTCAAAATTTTTGATTTTTAATTTTTACTTTTTGTTTTTTATAATTTTCGATTTATTATATTTTTCGATTTTTTATATTTTTTACTTTTTATATTTTTCGATGTTTTATTATTTTCGATTTTTTATATTTTTCGATTTTTTATATTTTTGAGGTTTTATATTTTTTCGTTTTTTAAATTTTAGAATTTTCTTTTTTTTGTCTCATCATGTCTCATTTTCCTTCGTTCTTCGCTCGTCGTTCGTAGCCACTCGCTGGTCGCTTGGCACTCGTCGCTCGTCTTTACGTCGCGTCGTTACGAAGCGCCGTTGTCGCACGTCGCACGTCGCACGTCGCTCGTCGGATGTCGTACTTCAATAATACCTTGTTGCTCGTTCGTATGCGTCTTTCGTTGTTTGTCGTTTGTTAATATTTTTCTTTTTTCAAAATTTAAGATTTTTGATTTTTACTTTTTTGAAATTTATATTTTTGATTTTTATATTTTTCGAATTTTTATATTTTTCGATTTTTTATATTTTTCGATTTTTTATATTTTTCGATTTTTTATATTTTTGAATTTTTATATTTTTCATTTTTTCAAAAATTTAGAATTATCTTTTCTTTTGTCTCATCATGTCTCATCTTCCTTCGCACTTCGCTCGTCGTTCGTAACCAGTCGCTGGTCGCTTGGCACTCGTCGCTCGTCGTTACGTCGCGTCGTTGTCGCACGTTGCACGTCGCTCATAACATGTCGAATGTCAATAATGGCTTGTTGCTCGTTCGTATGCGTCTTTGGTTGTTCGTCGTTGGTTAATATTTTTCTTTTTTCAAAATTTTAGATTTCTGATTTTCATTTTTATTGAAATTTATATTTTGATTTTTTATATTTTTCGATTTTTTATATTTTTCGATTTTTTATAGTTTTCGATTTATTATATTTTTCGATTTTTTATATTTTTCGATTTTTTATATTTTTCGATTTTTTATATTTTTCGATTTTTTATATTTTTCGAATTTTTATATTTTTCGATCTTTTATATTTGTTGGTTTTTTTATATTTTTCGATTTTTTATATTTTTTAATTTTTATATTTATCGTTTTTTCAAAATTTTAGATTTTTCTTTTCTTTTGTCTCATCATGTCTCATCTTCCTTCGTACTTCGCTCGTCGTTCGTAGCCAATCGCTGGTCGCTTGGCACTCGGCGCTCGTCGTTACGTCGCGTCGTTACTTCGCGTCGATGTCGCACGTCGCACGTCGCTCGTCGAATGTCGCACGTCAATAATGGCTTGTTGCTAGTTCGTATGCGTCATTCGTTGTTCGTCGTTCGTCGTTCGATAATATTTTTATTTTTTCAAAATTTTCGATTTTTAATTTTTACTTTTTTGTAATTTATATTTTTGTTTTTTTCGATTTTTTTATATTTTTCGATTTTTCATATTTTTTTAATTTTTATATTTTTCGATTTTTTTATTATTTTCGATTTTTTATATTTTTCGATTTTTTATATTTTTGAATTTTTATATATATTTCGTTTTTTTAAATTTTAGAATTTTCTTTTTTTGTCTCATCATGTCTCATTTTCCTTTGTTCTTCGCTCGTCGTTCGTAGCCAGTCGCTATTCGCTTGGCACTCGTCGCTCGTCGTTACGTCGCGTCGTTACGTCGCGCCGTTGTCGCACGTCGCACGTAGCTCGTCGGATGTCGCACGTCAATAATGGCTTGTTGCTCGTTCGTATGCGTCTTTGGTTGTTCGACGTTAGTTAATATTTTTCTTTTTTTAAAAATTTTAGATTTTAGATTTTCATTTTTTTTTAAATTTATATTTTTGATTTTTTATATATTTCGATTTTTTATATTTTTCGATTTTTTATAGTTTTCGATATTTTATATTTTTCGATTTTTTATATTTTTCGATTTTTATATTTTTTAATTTTTTATATTTTTCGATTTTTTATATTTGTCGATTTTTTATATTTTTATGATTTTTTATATTTTTCGATTTTTTACATTTGTGAATTTTTATATTTTTCGTTTTTTCAAAATTTTAGATTTTTTTCTTTTGTCTCATCATGTCTTATCATCTATCGTACTTCGCTCGTCGTTCGTAGCCAATCGCTGGTCGCTTGGCACTCGTCGCTCCTCGTTACGTCGCGTCGTTACGTCGCGTCGTTGCACGTCGCACGTCGCTCGTCGAATGTCGCACGTCAATAATGGCTTGTTGCTAGTTCGTATGCGTCATTCGTTGTTCGTCGTTCGTTAATAATTTTATTTTTTCTAAATTTTTTATTTTTAATTTTTTACTTTTTGTAATTTATATTTTTGTTTTTTATATTTTTCGATTTTTTAAATTTTTCGATTTTTTAAATTTTTTTAATTTTTATATTTTTCGATTTTTTATTATTTTCGATATTTTTATTTTTCGATTTTTTATATTTTTGAATTTTTATATATTTTTCGTTTTTTTAAATTTTAGAATTTTCTTTTTTTTGTCTCATGTCTCATTTTCCTTCGTTCTTCGCTCGTCGTTCGTAGCCAGTCGCTGGTCGCTTGACACTCGTCGCTCGTCGTTACGTCGCGTCGTTACGTCGCGCCGTTGTCGCACGTCGCACGTCGCATGTCGCACGTCAATAATGGCTTGTTGCTCGTTCGTATGCGTCTTTCCCTGTTCGTCGTTGGTTAATAATTTTCTTTTTTCAAAATTTTAGATATTTGAAATTTTTTGTAATTTATATTTTTGATTTTTTATATTTTTCGATTTTTTATAGTTTTCGATTTTTTATATTTTTCGATTTTTATAATTTTCGATTTTTTTCGATTTTTTATATTTTATGATTTTTTTATATTTTTCGATTTTTTATATTTTTCGATTTTTTATATTTTGGAATTGTTATATTTTTCGTTTTTTTAAAATTTTAGAATTTTCTTTTCTTTTGTCTTATCAAGTCTCATCTTCCTTCGTACTTCCCACGTCGTTCGTAGCCACTCGCTGGTCGCTTGTCACTCGTCGCTCGTCGTTACTACGCGTCTTTACGTCGCGTCGTGATCGCACGTCGCACGTCGCATGTCGCACGTCAATAAAGGCTTGTTGCTCGTTCGTATGCGTCTTTCAATGTTCGTCGTTTGTTAATATTTTTCTTTTTTCAAAATTTTAGATTTTTGATTTTAATTTTTTTTAAATTTATATTCTTAATTTTTTATATTTTTCGATTTTATATATTTTTCGACTTTTTTATTTTTCGATTTTTATATTTTTTGATTTTTTATATTTTTCCATATCTATATATGTCGATTTATTATATTTTTCGATTTTTTATATTTTTCGATTTTTTATATTTTTGAATTTTTATATTTTTTTCAAAATTTTAGATTTTTTTTTCTTTTGTCTCATCATGTCTCTTCTTCCTTCGTATTTCGCTCGTCGTTCGTAGCCATTCGCTGGTCGCTTGGCACTCGTCGCTCGTCGTTACGTCGCGTCGTTACGTCGCGTCGCTGTAGCACGTCGCACGTCGCTCGTCGAATGTCGCACGTCAATAATGGCTTGTTGCTAGTTCGTATGCGTCATTCGTTGTTCGTCGTTCGTTAATAATTTTATTTTTTCTAAATTTTTGATTTTTAAGTTTTTACTTTTTGTAATTTATATTTTTGTTTTTTATATTTTTCGATTTATTATATTTTTCGATTTTTTTATATTTTTTACTTTTTATATTTTTCGATTTTTTATTATTTTCGATTTTTTATATTTTTCGATTTTTTATTTTTTTGAATTTTTATATTTTTTTCGTTTTTTAAATTTTAGAATTTTCTATTTTTTGTCTGATCATGTCTCATTTTCTTTCGTTCTTCGCTCGTCGTTCGTAGCCAATCGCTGGTCGCTTGGCACTCGTCGCTCGTCGTTACGTCGCGCCGTTGTCGCACGTCGCACGTCGCACGTCGCTCGTCGGATTTCGCACGTCAATAATGGCTTGTTGCTTGTTCGTATGCGTCTTTCGTTGTTCGTCGTTCGTTTATATTTTTGTTTTTTTCAAATTTTTGGATTTTTGATTTTTACTTCTTTAAAATTTATACGTCGCGTAGTTACGTTGCGTCGTTGTCGCACGTCGCACGTCGCACGTCGCACGTCGCATGTCGCACGTCATTAATACCTTGTTGCTCGTTCGTATGCGTCTTTCGTTGTTCGTCTTTTGTTAATATTTTTCTTTTTTCGAAATTTAAGATTTTTGATTTTTACTTTTTTGAAATTTATATTTTTGATTTTTTATATTTTTCGATTTTTTATATTTTTCGATTTTTTATATTTTTGAATTTTTATATTTTTCATTTTTTCAAAAATTTAGAATTATCTTTTCTTTTGTCTCATCATGTCTCATCTTCCTTCGCACTTCGCTCGTCGTTCGTAACCAGTCGCTGGTCGCTTGGCACTCGTCGCTCGTCGTTACGTCGCGTCGTTGTCGCACGTTGCACGTCGCTCATAACATGTCGAATGTCAATAATGGCTTGTTGCTCGTTCGTATGCGTCTTTGGTTGTTCGTCGTTGGTTAATATTTTTCTTTTTTCAAATTTTAGATTTCTGATTTTCATTTTTATTGAAATTTATATTTTGATTTTTTATATTTTTCGATTTTTTATATTTTTCGATTTTTTATATTTTTCGATTTATTATATTTTTCGATTTTTTATATTTTTCGATTTTTTATATTTTTCGATTTTTTATATTTTCGATTTTTTATATTTTTCGAATTTTTATATTTTTCGATCTTTTATATTTGTTGGTTTTTTTATATTTTTCGATTTTTTATATTTTTTAATTTTTATATTTATCGTTTTTTCAAAATTTTAGATTTTTCTTTTCTTTTGTCTCATCATGTCTCATCTTCCTTCGTACTTCGCTCGTCGTTCGTAGCCAATCGCTGGTCGCTTGGCACTCGGCGCACGTCGTTACGTCGCGTCGTTACGTCGCGTCGTTGTCGCACGTCGCACGTCGCTCGTCGAATGTCGTACGTCAATAATGGCTTGTTGCTAGTTCGTATGCGTCATTCGTGTTTCGTCGTTCGATAATATTTTTATTTTTCCCAAATTTTCGATTTTTAATTTTTACTTTTTTGTAATTTATATTTTTGTTTTTTATTTTTTCGATTTTTTATATTTTTCGATTTTTTTTTATTTTTTAATTTTTATATTTGTCGATTTTTTATATTTTTATGATTTTTATATTTTTCGATTTTTTATATTTTTGAATTTTTATATTTTTCGTTTTTTCAAAATTTTAGATTTTTTTCTTTTGTCTCATCATGTCTCATCTTCCTTCGTACTTCGCTCGTCGTTCGTAGCCAATCGCTGGTCGCTTGGCACTCGTCGCCTGTCATTACGTCGCGTCGTTACGTCGCGTCGTCGCACGTCGCACGTCGCTCGTCGAATGTCGCACGTCAATAATGGCTTGTTGCTAGTTCGTATGCGTCAATCGTTGTTCGTCGTTCGTTAATAATTTTATTTTTTCTAAATTTTTGATTTTTAATTTTTTACTTTTTGTAATTTATATTTTTGTTTTTTACATTTTTCGATTTTTTAAATTTTTCGATTTTTTATATTTTTGAATTTTTGTATTTTTCGTTTTTTCAAAATTTTAGATTTTTCTTTTCTTTTGTCTCATCATGTCTCATCTTCCTTCGTACTTCGCTCGTCGTTCGTAGCCATTCGCTGGTCGCTTGGCACTCGTCGCTCGTCGTTACGTTGCGTCGTTACGTCGCGTCGTTACGTCGCGTCGTTGTCGCACGTCGCACGTCGCTCGTCGAATGTCGCACGTCAATAATGGCTTGTTGCTAGTTCGTATGCGTCATTCGTTCTTCGTCGTTCGTTAATATTTTTATTTTTTCAAAATTTTTGATTTTTAATTTTTACTTTTTGTAATTTATATTTTTGTTTTTTATATTTTTCGATTTTTTTAATTTTTTTAATTTTTATATTTTTCGATATTTTATATATTTTAATTTTTATATTTTTCTATTTTTTAATATTTTCGATTTTTTATATTTTTCGATTTTTTTGTATTTTTGAATTTTTATATATTTTTCGTTTTTTTAAATTTTAGAATTTTCTTTTTTTTGTCTCATCATGTCTCATTTTCCTTCGTTCTTCGCTCGTCGTTCGTAGCCAGTCGCTGGTCCCTTGGCACTCGTCGCTCGTCGTTACGTCGCGTCGTTACGTCGCGTCGTTGTCGCACGTCGCACGTCGCTCGTCGGATGTCGCACGTCAATAATGGCTTGTTGCACGTTCGTATGCGTCATTCGTTGTTCGTCGTTCGTTAATATTTTTCTTTTTCAAATTTTAGATTATCGATTTATACTTTTTTGAAATTTATATTTTTGATTTTTTATATTTTTTGATTTTTTATATTTTTCGATTTTTTATATTTTTTAATTTGTATATTTTTCGATTTTTTATATTTTTCGAATTTTTATATTTTTCGATTTTTTATATTTTTAATTTTTATATTTTCGATTTTTTATATTTTTCGAATTTTTATATTTTTCGATTTTTTGTATTTTTGGATTTTTATATTTTTGATTTTTTCAAACTTTTAGAATTTTCTTCATCATGTCTCATTTTGCTTCGTACTTCGCTCGTCGTTCGTAGCCAGTCACTGGTTGCTTGGCACTCGTCGCTCGTCGTTACGTCGCGTCGTTACGTCGCGTCGTTATTGTACGTCGCGCGTCGCATGTCGCACGTAAATAATGGCTTATTGCTTGTTCGTATGCGTCTTTCGTTGTTCGTTTATATTTTTTTCTTTTTTCAAATTTTTCGATTTTTGATTTTTACTTCTTCAAAATTTATACGTCGCGTCGTTACGTCGCGTCGTTGTCGCACGTCGCATGTCGCACGTCAATAATAGCTTGTTGCGCGTTCGTATGTCTTTCGTTGTTCGTTGTTTGTTAATATTTTTCTTTTTTTCAAAATTTTAAATTTTTGATTTTCATCTTTTTTGAAATTTACATTTTTGATTTATAAAAAAATTACTTTTTGAATTATATATTTTTCGATTTTTTATTTTTTTCGAATTTTTATATTTTTCGATTTTTTATATTTTTCGATTTTTATATTTTTCGATTTTTTATATTTTTCGATTTTTTATATTTTTCGATTTTTTATATTTTTGAATTTTTATATTTTTCGTTTTTTCAAAATTTTAGAATTTTCTTTCCTTTTGTCCCATCATGTCTCATCTTCCTTCGTACTTCGCTCGTCGTTCGTAGCCAGTCGCTGGTCGCTTGGCACTCGTCGCTCGTCGTTACGTCGCGTCGTTACGTCGCGTCGTTACGTCGCGTCGTTGTCGCACGTCGCACGTCGCTCATCGCATGTTGCACGTCAATAAGGGCTTGTTGCTCGTTCGTACGCGTCTTTGGTTGTTCGTCGTTGGTTAATATTTTTTCTTTTTTTAAAATTTTAGATTTTTGATTTTCATTTTTTGAAATTTATATTTTTGATTTTTTATATTTTTCGATTTTTTATATTTTCGATTTTTTATAATTTTCGATTTTTTATACTTTTCGATTTTTTATATTTTATGATTTTTTATATTTTTGATTTTTTATAATTTTCGATTTTTTATATTTTTGAATTTTTATTATTTTCGTTTTTTTCAAAATTTTATAATTTTTATTTATTTTGTCTCAATATGTATCATCTTCCTTCGTTTCTTCGCTCGTTGTACGTAGCCAGTCGAAGGTCGCTTGTCACTCGTCGCTCGTCGTTACGTCACGTCGTTACGTCGCGTCGTTGTCGCACGTCGCACGTCAATAATGGCTTGTTGCTTGTTCGTATGCGCCTTTCGTTGTTCGTCATTTGTTACAATTTTTTTTTCAAAATTTTCAATTTTTGATTTTTATTTTTTTGAAATTTATATTTATGATTTTTTATATTTTTCGATTTCTTATATTTTTTAATTTTTATATTTTACGATTTTTTATATTTTTCGATTTTTTATAATTTTGTTTTTTTATATTTTTCGTTTTTTTCAATTTTAGAATTTTCTTTTTTATTGTCTCATCATGTCTCATCTTCCTTCGTACTTCGCTCGTCGTTCGTAACCAGTCGCTGGTCGCTTGGCACTCGTCGCTCGTCGTTACGTCGCGTCGTTGTCGCACGTTGCACATCGCTCATCGCATGTCGCATGTCAATAATGGCTTGTTGCTCGTTCGTATGCGTCTTTGGTTGTTCGTCGTTGGTTAATATTTTTCTTCTTTCAAAATTTTAGATTTTTGATTTTCATTTTTATTGAAATTTATATTTTGATTTTTTATATTTTTCGATTTTTTATATTTTTCGTTTTTTTTATATTTTTCGATTTATTATATTTTTCGATTTTTTATATTTTTCAATTTTTTATATTTTTCAATTTTTAATATTTTTCGATTTTTTATATTTTTCGAATTTTTATATTTTTCGATTTTTTATATTTGTCGATTTTTTATATTTTTCGATTTTTTATATTTTTTAATTTTTATATTTATCGTTTTTTCAAAATTTTAGATTTTTCTTTTCTTTTGTCTCATCATGTCTCATCTTCCTTCGTACTTCGCTCGTCGTTCGTAGCCAATCGCTGGTCGCTTGGCACTCGGCGCTCGTCGTTACGTCGCGTCGTTACTTCGCGTCGATGTCGCACGTCGCACGTCGCTCGTCGAATGTTCGCACGTCAATAATGGCTTGTTGCTAGTTCGTATGCGTCATTCGTTGTTCGTCGTTCGTCGTTCGATAATATTTTATTTTTTCAAAATTTTCGATTTTTAATTTTTACTTTTTTGTAATTATATTTTTGTTTTTTTCGATTTTTTTATATTTTTCGATTTTTCATATTTTTTAATTTTTATATTTTTCGATTTTTTTATTATTTTCGATTTTTTATATTTTTCGATTTTTTATATCTTTGAATTTTTATATATATTTCGTTTTTTTTAAATTTTAGAATTTTCTTTTTTTGTCTCATCATGTCTCATTTTCCTTTGTTCTTCGCTCGTCGTTCGTAGCCAGTCGCTATTCGCTTGGCACTCGTCGCTCGTCGTTACGTCGCGTCGTTACGTCGCGCCGTTGTCGCACGTCGCACGTAGCTCGTCGGATGTCGCACGTCAATAATGGCTTGTTGCTCGTTCGTATGCGTCTTTGGTTGTTCGCCGTTTGTTAATATTTTCTTTTTTCAAAATTTTAGATTTTAGATTTTCATTTTTTTTTAAATTTATATTTTTGATTTTTTATATATTTCGATTTTTTATA
The DNA here is from genome assembly GCA_038098605.1 of Gryllus longicercus. Taxonomy (NCBI): domain Eukaryota; kingdom Metazoa; phylum Arthropoda; class Insecta; order Orthoptera; family Gryllidae; genus Gryllus; species Gryllus longicercus. The sequence goes on from JAZDUA010000096.1 coordinate 3,966,982, forward strand.
TTTTTCGATTTTTTATAGTTTTCGATATTTTATATTTTTCGATTTTTTATATTTTTCGATTTTTATATTTTTTAATTTTTTATATTTTTCCATTGTTATATTTGTCGATTTTTTATATTTTTATGATTTTTTATATTTTTCGATTTTTTACATTTGTGAATTTTTATATTTTTCGTTTTTTCAAATTTTAGATTTTTTTCTTTTGTCTCATCATGTCTTATCATCTATCGTACTTCGCTCGTCGTTCGTAGCCAATCGCTGGTCGCTTGGCACTCGTCGCTCCTCGTTACGTCGCGTCGTTACGTCCGCGTCGTCGCACGTCGCACGTCGCTCGTCGAATGTCGCACGTCAATAATGGCTTGTTGCTAGTTCGTATGCGTCATTCGTTGTTCGTCGTTCGTTAATAATTTTATTTTTTCTAAATTTTTTATTTTTAATTTTTACTTTTTGTAATTTATATTTTTGTTTTTATATTTTTCGATTTTTTAAATTTTTCGATTTTTTTAAATTTTTTAATTTTTATATTTTTCGATTTTTTATTATTTTCGATATTTTTATTTTTCGATTTTTTATATTTTTGAATTTTTATATATTTTCGTTTTTTTAAATTTTAGAATTTTCTTTTTTTTGTCTCATGTCTCATTTTCCTTCGTTCTTCGCTCGTCGTTCGTAGCCAGTCGCTGGTCGCTTGACACTCGTCGCTCGTCGTTACGTCGCGTCGTTACGTCCGCGCCGTTGTCGCACGTCGCACGTCGCATGTCGCACGTCAATAATGGCTTGTTGCTCGTTCGTATGCGTCTTTCCCTGTTCGTCGTTGGTTAATAATTTTCTTTTTTCAAAATTTTAGATATTTGAAATTTTTTGTAATTTATATTTTTGATTTTTTATATTTTTCGATTTTTTATAGTTTTCGATTTTTTATATTTTTCAATTTTTATAATTTTCGATTTTTTTCGATTTTTTATATTTTATGATTTTTTATATTTTTCGATTTTTTATATTTTTCGATTTTTTATATTTTGGAATTGTTATATTTTTCGTTTTTTAAAATTTTAGAATTTTCTTTTCTTTTGTCTTATCAAGTCTCATCTTCCTTCGTACTTCCCACGTCGTTCGTAGCCACTCGCTGGTCGCTTGTCACTCGTCGCTCGTCGTTACTACGCGTCTTTACGTCGCGTCGTGATCGCACGTCGCACGTCGCATGTCGCACGTCAATAAAGGCTTGTTGCTCGTTCGTATGCGTCTTTCAATGTTCGTCGTTTGTTAATATTTTTCTTTTTTCAAAATTTTAGATTTTGATTTTAATTTTTTTTAAATTTATATTCTTAATTTTTTATATTTTTCGATTTTTTTATTTTTCGATTTTATATATTTTTCGACTTTTTTATTTTTCGATTTTTATATTTTTTGATTTTTTTATATTTTTCCATATCTATATATGTCGATTTATTATATTTTTCGATTTTTTATATTTTTCGATTTTTTATATTTTTGAATTTTTATATTTTTTTCAAAATTTTAGATTTTTTTTTCTTTTGTCTCATCATGTCTCTTCTTCCTTCGTATTTCGCTCGTCGTTCGTAGCCATTCGCTGGTCGCTTGGCACTCGTCGCTCGTCGTTACGTCGCGTCGTTACGTCGCGTCGCTGTAGCACGTCGCACGTCGCTCGTCGAATGTCGCACGTCAATAATGGCTTGTTGCTAGTTCGTATGCGTCATTCGTTGTTCGTCGTTCGTTAATAATTTTATTTTTTCTAAATTTTTGATTTTTAAGTTTTTACTTTTTGTAATTTATATTTTTGTTTTTTATATTTTTCGATTTTTTAAATTTTTCGATTTTTTAAATTTTTTAAATTTTTATATTTTTCGATTTTTTATTATTTTCGATATTTTTATTTTTCGATTTTTTATATTTTTGAATTTTTATATATTTTTCGTTTTTTTAAATTTTAGAATTTTCTTTTTTTTGTCTCATGTCTCATTTTCCTTCGTTCTTCGCTCGTCGTTCGTAGCCAGTCGCTGGTCGCTTGACACTCGTCGCTCGTCGTTACGTCGCGTCGTTACGTCGCGCCGTTGTCGCACGTCGCACGTCGCATATCGCACGTCAATAATGGCTTGTTGCTCGTTCGTATGCGTCTTTCCCTGTTCGTCGTTGGTTAATATTTTTCTTTTTTCAAAATTTTAGATTTTTGAAATTTTTTGTAATTTATATTTTTGATTTTTTATATTTTTGATTTTTTATAATTTTCGATTTTTTATATTTTTCGATTTTTATAATTTTCGATTTTTTTCGATTTTTTATATTTTATGATTTTTTATATTTTTCGATTTTTTATATTTTTCGATTTTTTATATTTTGGAATTGTTATATTTTTCGTTTTTTTAAAATTTTAGAATTTTCTTTTCTTTTGTCTTATCAAGTCTCATCTTCCTTCGTACTTCCCACGTCGTTCGTAGCCACTCGCTGGTCGCTTGTCACTCGTCGCTCGTCGTTACTACGCGTCTTTACGTCGCGTCGTGATCGCACGTCGCATGTTGCACCTCAATAAAGGCTTGTTGCTCGTTCGTATGCGTCTTTCAATGTTCGTCGTTTGTTAATATTTTTCTTTTTTCAAAATTTTAGATTTTTGATTGTAATTTTTTTAAATTTATATTCTTAATTTTTTATATTTTTCGATTTTTTTATTTTTCGATTTTATATATTTTTCGACTTTTTTATTTTTCGATTTTTATATTTTTTGATTTTTTATATTTTTCCATATCTATATATGTCGATTTTTTATATTTTTCGATTTTTTATATTTTTCGATTTTTTATATTTTTGAATTTTTATATATTTTCAAAATTTTAGATTTTTTTTCTTTTGTCTCATCATGTCTCTTCTTCCTTCGTATTTCGCTCGTCGTTCGTAGCCATTCGCTGGTCGCTTGACACTCGTCGCTCGTCGTTACGTCGCGTCGTTACGTCGCGTCGCTGTCGCACGTCGCACGTCGCTCGTCGAATGTCGCACGTCAATAATGGCTTGTTGCTAGTTCGTATGCGTCATTCGTTGTTCGTCGTTCGTTAATATTTTTATTTTTTCAAAATTTTTGATTTTTAATTTTTACTTTTTGTAATTTATATTTTTGTTTTTATAATTTTCGATTTATTATATTTTTCGATTTTTTTATATTTTTTACTTTTTATATTTTTCGATTTTTTATTATTTTCGATTTTTTATATTTTTCGATTTTTTATATTTTTGAATTTTTATATTTTTCGATTTTTTATATTTTGAATTTTTATATTTTTCATTTTTTCAAAAATTTAGAATTTTCTTTTCTTTTGTCTCATCATGTCTCATCTTCCTTCGTACTTCGCTCGTCGTTCGTAACCAGTCGCTGGTCGCTTGGCACTCGTCGCTCGTCGTTACGTCGCGTCGTTGTCGCACGTTGCACGTCGCTCATCGCATGTCGAATGTCAATAATGGCTTGTTGCTCGTTCGTATGCGTCTTTGGTTGTACGTCGTTGGTTAATATTTTCCTTTTTTCAAATTTTAGATTTTTGATTTTCATTTTTATTGAAATTTATATTTTGATTTTTTATATTTTTCGATATTTTATATTTTTCGATTTTTTATATTTTTCGATTTATTATATTTTTCGATTTATTATATTTTTCGATTTTCTATATTTTTCGATTTTTTATATTTTTCGATTTTTTATATTTTTCGATTTTTTATATTTTTCGAATTTTTATATTTTTCGATTTTTTATATTGTTGTTTTTTTATATTTTTCGATTTTTTATATTTTTTAATTATTATATTTATCGTTTTTTCAAAATTTTAGATTTTTCTTTTCTTTGTCTCATCATGTCTCATTATCCTTCGTACTTCGCTCGTCGTTCGTAGCCAATCGCTGGTCGCTTGGCACTCGCGCACGTCGTTACGTCGCGTCGTTACGTCGCGTCTTTGTCGCACGTCGCACGTCGCTCGTCGAATGTCGCACGTCAATAATGGCTTGTTGCTAGTTCGTATGCGTCATTCGTTGTTCGTCGTTCGATAATATTTTTATTTTTCCAAAATTTTCGATTTTTAATTTTTACTTTTTTGTAATTTATATTTTTGTTTTTTGTTTTTTTCAATTTTTTATATTTTTCGATTTTTTATATTTTTTTAATTTTATATTTTTCGATTTTTTATTATTTTCGATTTTTTATATTTTTGATTTTTATATTTTTGAATTTTTATATATTTTACGTTTTTAAAATTTTAGAATTTTCTTTTTTTTGTCTCATCATGTCTCATTTTCCTTCGTTCTTCGCTCGTCGTTCGTAGCCAGTCGCTATTCGCTTGGCACTCGTCGCTCGTCGTTACGACGCGTCGTTACGTCGCGCCGTTGTCGCACGTCGCACGTCGCTCGTCGGATGTCGCACGTCAATAATGGCTTGTTGCTCGTTCGTATGCGTCTTTGGTTGTTTGCCGTTTGTTAATATTTTTCTTTTTAAAATTTTAGATTTTTGATTTTAATTTTTTTTGAAATTTATATTTTTGATTTTTTATATTTTTCGATTTTTTATATTTTTCGATATTTTATATTTTTCGATTTTTTATATTTTTCGATTTTTATCCTTTTGATTTTTATATTTTTCGATTTTTTATATTTGTCGATTTTTTATATTTTTATGATTTTTTATATTTTTCGATTTTTTATATTTTTGAATTTTTATATTTTTCGTTTTTTCAAAATTTTAGATTTTTTTTTCTTTTGTCTCATCATGTCTCATCTTCCTTCGTACTTCGCTCGTCGTTCGTAGCCATTCGCTGGTCGCTTGGCACTCGTCGCTCGTCGTTACGTCGCGTCGTTACGTCGCGTCGTTGTCGCACGTCGCACGTCGCTCGTCGAATGTCGCACGTCAATAATGGCTTGTTGCTAGTTCGTATGCGTCATTCGTTGTTCGTCGTTCGTCGTTCGATAATATTTTTATTTTTTCAAAATTTTCGATTTTTAATTTTTACTTTTTTGTAATTTATATTTTTGTTTTTTTCGATTTTTTTATATTTTTCGATTTTTCATATTTTTTTAATTTTTATATTTTTCGATTTTTTTATTATTTTCGATTTTTTATATTTTTCGATTTTTTATATCTTTGAATTTTTATATATATTTCGTTTTTTTAAATTTTAGAATTTTCTTTTTTTGTCTCATCATGTCTCATTTTCCTTTGTTCTTCGCTCGTCGTTCGTAGCCAGTCGCTATTCGCTTGGCACTCGTCGCTCGTCGTTACGTCGCGTCGTTACGTCGCGCCGTTGTCGCACGTCGCACGTAGCTCGTCGGATGTCGCACGTCAATAATGGCTTGTTGCTCGTTCGTATGCGTCTTTGGTTGTTCGCCGTTTGTTAATATTTTTCTTTTTCAAAATTTTAGATTTTAGATTTTCATTTTTTTTTAAATTTATATTTTGATTTTTTATATATTTCGATTTTTTATATTTTTCGATTTTTTATAGTTTTCGATATTTTATATTTTTCGATTTTTTATATTTTTCGATTTTTATATTTTTTAATTTTTTATATTTTTCCATTTTTTATATTTGTCGATTTTTATATTTTTATGATTTTTTATATTTTTCGATTTTTTACATTTGTGAATTTTTATATTTTTCGTTTTTTCAAAATTTTAGATTTTTTTCTTTTGTCTCATCATGTCTTATCATCTATCGTACTTCGCTCGTCGTTCGTAGCCAATCGCTGGTCGCTTGGCACTCGTCGCTCCTCGTTACGTCGCGTCGTTACGTCGCGTCGTCGCACGTCGCACGTCGCTCGTCGAATGTCGCACGTCAATAATGGCTTGTTGCTAGTTCGTATGCGTCATTCGTTGTTCGTCGTTCGTTAATAATTTTATTTTTTCTAAATTTTTTATTTTTAATTTTTTACTTTTTGTAATTTATATTTTTGTTTTTTATATTTTTCGATTTTTTAAATTTTTCGATTTTTAAATTTTTTTAATTTTTATATTTTTCGATTTTTTATTATTTTCGATATTTTTATTTTTCGATTTTTTATATTTTTGAATTTTTATATATTTTTCGTTTTTTTAAATTTTAGAATTTTCTTTTTTTTTGTCTCATGTCTCATTTTCCTTCGTTCTTCGCTCGTCGTTCGTAGCCAGTCGCTGGTCGCTTGACACTCGTCGCTCGTCGTTACGTCGCGTCGTTACGTCGCGCCGTTGTCGCACGTCGCACGTCGCATGTCGCACGTCAATAATGGCTTGTTGCTCGTTCGTATGCGTCTTTCCCTGTTCGTCGTTGGTTAATAATTTTCTTTTTTCAAAATTTTAGATATTTGAAATTTTTTGTAATTTATATTTTTGATTTTTTATATTTTTCGATTTTTTATAGTTTTCGATTTTTTATATTTTTCGATTTTTATAATTTCGATTTTTTTCGATTTTTTATATTTTATGATTTTTTATATTTTTCGATTTTTTATATTTTTCGATTTTTTATATTTTGGAATTGTTATATTTTTCGTTTTTTTAAAATTTTAGAATTATCTTTTCTTTTGTCTTATCAAGTCTCATCTTCCTTCGTACTTCCCACGTCGTTCGTAGCCACTCGCTGGTCGCTTGTCACTCGTCGCTCGTCACTACGCGTCTTTACGTCGCGTCGTGATCGCACGTCGCACGTCGCATGTCGCACGTCAATAAAGGCTTGTTGCTCGTTCGTATGCGTCTTTCAATGTTCGTCGTTTGTTAATATTTTTCTTTTTTCAAAATTTTAGATTTTTGATTTTAATTTTTTTTAAATTTATATTCTTAATTTTTTATATTTTTCGATTTTTTTATTTTTCGATTTTATATAATTTTTCGACTTTTTTATTTTTCGATTTTTATATTTTTTGATTTTTTATATTTTTCCATATCTATATATGTCGATTTATTATATTTTTCGATTTTTTTATATTTTTCGATTTTTTATATTTTTGAATTTTTATATTTTTTTCAAAATTTTAGATTTTTTTTTCTTTTGTCTCATCATGTCTCTTCTTCCTTCGTATTTCGCTCGTCGTTCGTAGCCATTCGCTGGTCGCTTGGCACTCGTCGCTCGTCGTTACGTCGCGTCGTTACGTCGCGTCGCTGTAGCACGTCGCACGTCGCTCGTCGAATGTCGCACGTCAATAATGGCTTGTTGCTAGTTCGTATGCGTCATTCGTTGTTCGTCGTTCGTTAATAATTTTATTTTTCTAAATTTTTGATTTTTAAGTTTTTACTTTTTGTAATTTATATTTTTGTTTTTTATATTTTTCGATTTTTTAAATTTTTCGATTTTTTAATTTTTTTAA